>JAJOZX010001070.1:202500-802500 GCA_023014485.1 Bathynomus jamesi | reverse complement strand
CAGATACATAAATGACAAATTTGTTACAGTTTACAATACGTTTTCGAAAATCCCACCGTCAACCTCAATGCACTTTGCAACTCGTATGCGAAGATCACGTGTTGTTCGTCCGAGTTCATCTTTACGTTCCTTTATGCGGGGCAGCAGCATCCAAAATGCGCGCGAGCAATTCGTCTCGTGTATCCACCTTTCTTTTGTAAACTTGACTTTTCACCCACCCCCACAAACAATAATCTAACGGAGAGAGGTCTGGAGACCTTGGTGGCCATTGAATGGGACCACCGCGGCCGATCCATCGACCAGGGAAAGTTTGATTTAGGTATTGCATCACCAGACGGGAAGAATGTGGAGGAGCTCCGTCATGCTGAAAGTACATACCAGCGCGTGTAGCCAAAGGAACATCATCCAATAGTCCTGGCATTTCATTTTGCAGAATTTCTAGGTAACTTTGTCCTGTAAGACGATTCTCTAAAGTAACAGGGCCAATCAGCTGATCATCGATGATACCGCACCACACATTGGCAGAGAAGCGATGTTGAAAATTTGTTTCCACAGTGGCATTTGGATTTTCGTCTGACCACCGATGAGAGTTACGAGTGTTGTTGATACCGTCACGGGTGAAAGTAGCTTCATCGGTGAACAGTATTAATCGAAGCAATCGGCGATTAGCATGTACCCATTGACAAAATTCCAGTCGCATGGCAGCGTCTCCTGGTTGAAGGTGTTGTACACGCTGTACATGATATGGATGCAAGCCTTCCTCACGTAATGTTCGCCATACTCTTGTGTATGGTACACTGAGACGTGTAGAAATTCTTCGTGAGCTAGTAGTAGGACTACGCTCTACCAACTGAAGAATGTTTTCCACTTCATCCACATCTTGTTGACCTTCACGTTCAGACTAAACATGAGCGCTGGGAAGTGTACCAATCTCACGCAATGTGTCGAAAACCTTGGTAAACACACTTCGATCCGGAATTTTGCGGTTCGGAAACCGTCGACGGTATTCTGCAACAGCAGCTGTTGCACTGCCATCGCAAAAACCGTAGACATACACCATATCTGCATATTCGGCATGTGTGAAGGTGTGTGGCATTCTTAACACTGCTTCAAACACCAAACAATGTCACTCACAACAGTCAGCTGTCGATTGGCTTGTGTTACATGCTTACATTACAGCTAACATGGTTCAAGGTTATAGGGGAGGGAAGGGGGAGGAAGAGCTGCGCGCGCATCAGATTGAAACAGCTCTATCTCTGTAACCATTCAGAATTAGACATGTTCATATGAACTTTTTTCTCACAATGACCGATACTATCACCTCCCGAAGTATTGACCTTTCCTCCTGAAACACCCTGTGTATATATATATATATATATATATATATATATATATATATATATATATATATATATATATATTTATTAGTGATATAACGGTTGTCTACAACCGCAACCGCATTTATCAGTGCGGTTGTTTGAGGCTATCTTCATACTAGAGCAACCAAATGCTAGTGTAATGGCTATAAATGCTATAAACGTCGCCAAATGCTGTTCTTGTCATGCCTCATGCCTTCACTTAAGGGTGCAAAAAAGTAAAAGTTTGCTACGCCCTAACTGCGACATGTCTAGAATTGCTACTTGGACTGAATGGATAGATGCATTATGTAATAACTTGCATTTATCAACGTTTGGTGGCTAAAAAAGCATTATTTTAATTATATTTAATAAAACAATGATAATGTATAATCAAATAAAAAGAAATACAAAAATTTGAGCAAACTGGATGTTCTCCCTCAAATGTTCCTAGCGAACAATTATTTAGTGGAGCAGGTATCATCTACGATGAAAAAAGGAATAGGCTGAAAGGGAACAAAGCTGAAAAACTTTTATTTTTAAAATACAGTCTCCCAACAATTCAATTTAAATATAAGGATTAAATTGTGTATATATACAGTATATTATAATTATATACGCAACTTTCGAATGGGCGGTGGTTGAGGAAAGTGGTTGATGGGATGCAAAACGCGTTGGGTCCTCGTCCCGCATCCTGGAAACACTTTTTACAGTTTAGATTATAGTCATTATATTGAAGACCGTGAAAAGTATGGCTAAAAGGCGATATTTTATTGTGTTGGTTATTCTTCGGTAATATTATGATGCTATAGGGTACATAACCGCAACCGCCCGAGTTCTATTTGTAAGCTTCACAACCGCAGAGCTATGAAAAATGACAACCGCTACATCACTAATATATATTGTGGCTATATATATGTGTGTGTGAGAGAGAAGAAGAAGAAGTACTTCAAAAGGTATTGCGGCCCATAGCGAGGAGGTACCAATGGCAACGGGTGCCAGGGAAAAATTCATACCCCCTCAAATAGTGTGCAAGATTCGGTCTAACCTTTTCTTGAACAGATCCACAGAAGAACTGTTCACAACTTCTGAAAAAAGGTAGCCTGTTCCACATGTCACAGATCTTATACGTAAAGTAATTCATACACACACTACTGCTAAATGGTTTCAAATCCAACTTCCAACCATTTTTGCGAGTTGGGTTATCATTTAAACTAAACATCCTTCTAAAATCGACATTGTTCAACTGGCGTAAGAGCTTGAAAACCTCGATGAGTTGACCGCGCAGCCTCCGAGTTCCAAACGAAAACAAATTCAGGGGTCGTAAGCATCGATTGTAGCCCATATGCCTAACGGGAGGGGTTAACTTTGTGGCCCTCGCCTGGACTCGCTCCAGCCTCTCAATATCTCTCCTGAGGGTGAGCGACCAGAACTGCACAGCATACTCCAGGTGCGGCCGAACCAGGGAATTGTAGAGAGAGACCACAAGCTCCTTGTTCCGAAATCAAAATTGCCTCCTCATATAACCCAACAGCTTCTGAGCTTTCTTTTTCACCTCTACGCACTCTATGGTAAACTTAAGGTCGCTGCTAATTAGCACACCCAAGTTCTTTTCCAAATCAATCACCTCGTTGTTACTCCCCAACATCGAGTAATCCGACTTGGGATTGGCGAAGCCAATGTGCATCACCTTGCATTTACCAAAGTTAAACGGCATTTGCCATTTTTCCGACCACTCTCCTATCCTACCTAGGTCCGCACGCAGTTGCTCGATCGCTTCGGGTGTCCCAACATTAGCCCCAAGCTTGGTGTAATCAGTGAATTTGGCGATCCTACTGACGATGCCAGGCCCAACCGGAGCTAGCCCCTTTAATTACAACCCTCTGCCGCCTATTCTTCAGACAATTTTCAATCCACCTACCTACTTCCCCACCGATACCCAGCGCGCGCACTTTCGCCATTAGCCGGCAGTGAGATACCTTATCAAAGGCTTTCTCAAAGTCGAGATAAAGTATATCAATCGCCCTACTCTTATCGTACTCCACACGACGTGGAAAAACTCGAGCAGGTTCGTGAGACACGACCTATGCCGTCTAAACCCATGTTGGGAGGCCCCAAGCAGCTTGTACGAATCCAAATGGTCAACGATCCTATACGCTATTATCACCTCTAATAATTTACCTACAATCGAAGTGAGACTAATGGGACGATAGTTCCCTGGACTTTCGTGATCCCCTTTCTTAAAGATAGGAGTCACGTTGACTTCCCTCCAGTCACCAGGCACTTGGCCCTTCAACGATTTGTTGAAGACTAGCCAGATGGGGAGCCACCTGGTCGCGTACTTCCCGCAACACTCTGGGATGGAACTGATCTGGCCCAGGAGCCTTAAACGCGCTCAGTTTGTCTATTCTATCGGCAACGGCTGTCGCGCAGTACACCGAACACTATCCAGGCCAGCACCTTCGTGCCTGACACCTGGCTCGGGGATGACGCGGGTGTCCTCCCTGGTGCACACTCCCGCAAAGTACTCATTCAGCACATTAGCGATGTCCTCGTCGGAGGTTTGCAGCGCGCCGCTGGGGTCCTTTAACAGGCCTATCATGCTTCTAATGGGCTTTCTACTATTAACATAACTGAAGAACTCCTTAGGGTTCCCCTTGCAGAGGCTTGCCACCCGGACTTCTTCGTTACGTTTCGCTAGCCTAACCTTTGCCTTCACTTCCCTGCACAGGCGGACATACGCCTCAGTGTTCTCGTGGGAACGATTGGCCTTCGCCCTCCTATACGCAACTTTCCTATTTCGGATAGCCGAAACGATGTCACGATTGAACCACTTAGGCTGCATTGAAGCAGGGGTGACTCGTTTTGAGGGTATGGCAGCAGACTACAGCACCATAAACTGGTCACGGAATGCACTCCACACTCCCTCAACATCGCCGCCGACCTCTAACCCCATCTCACCTACGCTATCCCGGAGGCCAAGAAAGTCCAACCGCCGTAGAACGAGTTTACTGCCTCTCGAGTTACTACGCTTCACCCGAGGGACGCACACACGGAACCTAATCAGACCGTAATCACTCCCGCCCAACGATTTGTCAACGGTGAGGCCAGTGACGAGGTTGTCTTCGGTCGTGAATACTAAGTCTAGAACGCTTTCGCCTCGTGTAGGCTCATTGACCCACTGAGTGAGGAAGTTCTCATCAGCAAAGTCAACTAGCCTCCTCCCTTCAGCATCAGCAGTCCTGTCTTCCCACTTTATGCTGCGACAGTTGAAGTCTCCTAAAACTACACACACTCTATCCCCTAGCAGGCTACGGAGTTCGGTGTACAGGGCTGTATCCTCCTCGAGGAGGAGATGCGGAGGTCTGTACACCAAGATTAACCTATAGTTCGTCCCTCCCACATTCAGATCGACGCCAAGCAGCTCCCGTTCCGACCGGAACTGGCAGTCAACCGGACTCAACGTGTCCCTGACGTATATTAGTACCCGACCCCCCTCCCGACGGGTGCGGTCTTTGCGAAACATTCTATACCCGGGAATTTCGAACTCCCCAACGTAGTCCCTACGATCAGTATGAATCCAGGACTCGGTGATAGCAACCATAACCTGGTATTCTGATGCTAAGAGCGCCCGTAGCTCGCAAAACTTATTCCTAATAGACCTAGCATTAAAAAGCATTGTACGGAGGGAGCCTTCTCTATTCTGACCGCCCCCTAGCACGACCCGTTTCCCGAATAGCCAGGGCTGTCGGGAGTTGAAGAGCCCCTCACTAACGAGGGGGCAACTTCCGCAGGAGCCTGAGCCCCCTCCAACGTGGAAGGAGGGTCACCCACCTGTACCTGGACGCACCCTTCAGAGAGAGAGAGAGAGAGAGAGAGAGAGAGAGAGAGAGACTCGTTCCTCATTACATTTATCGGAGAATTTAATGTGGTAACCCCATTTCCTAACTATAATAAACTTCATCGGAAAAATAAAACCCTGAATTAAGAATTAGCTGTATCACATTATTATATTGTAAAATTACGGTCCCCGTGTTTCGTAATTGAACTGACAAAATTACACGACCTAAATATAGGATGCTGTCACACTTCTTAATTAAATTTGGATGATTTTAAAAGAATTAAAAACTTACACAATTATAAATTAAAATTGTATACAAAATGTCACACTCGCATAGCTAACTTGTTTTTTAAGTAAATGCTGATATTTTTTATTTGAATGATTTTTATGAACTTCATTACACACTATATTAAACATTTATAATTAGATATTAAAAACAGGAAAAATGTAAAATGATTCGTCTGCCAAACGAAATTAGACAGCTGATGAACACAACACACACACACACATATATATATATATATATATATATATATATATATTCAAATGTTCTGCGAGGTGACTCATCATTTCACGAAGGTTAAGCTTGTCGCCCCTCCTCTCGAGTTGGCCTGGTGAAATAGTGAGTTGGTTTCTTGTACTCTCCACCTTACACAGCCAGGTACGCACGCCCGGCTCATCGGGGATTGTCCTGAGCCAGGCATCTAATCTTTTGAAGATGTCCACTGCAACACCACTCGTGTTTCTCAGGTCTTTGGGCAGCTGATTAAACAGTTTTGGTCCTCTCACAACAAAACTAATTTCTTTCAGTTTTAAGGATGTTCCCTGTCTAGCCTTTAATTTGGGAACACGACACAGTCTTCCTCTTCTACTTTCCACCGTTGTTTGGGGAGTTACAGGATTCAGAGTAAGATTAGGAACTAGTTTCTCCATTATTTTCCAAGTGTAAATAATGCGCGTTCTCTCTCTCTCTCTCTCTCTCATAGCAGAGGTGAGATGGGGGCTAGAGGTCGGCAGCGATGTTGAGGGAGTGTGGAGTGCATTCCGGGACCAGTTTATGGTGCTGCAGTCTGCTGCCATACCCTCAAAACCGGTCACCCCCGTTTCAACGCCGCCTAAGTGGTTCAATCGTGACATCGCTTCGGCTATCCGAAATAGGAAAGTAACGTATAGGAGGGCGAAGGCCAATCGTTCCCATGAGAACACTGAAGCGTATGTCCGCCTGTGTAGGGAAGTGAAGGCGAAGGTTAGGCTAGCGAAACGTAACGAAAAACTACGGGTGGCAGGCCTCTGCAAGGGGAACCCTAACTGTATTTCTTCAGTTATGTTAATAGTAGAAAGCCCATTAGAAGGGACGTTCTGCGGACCTCCGATGCGGACATCGCTAATGTGCTTAATGAGTACTTTGCGGGAGTGTTCAACAGGGAGAACACCCGCATCATCCCCGAGCCAGGCGTGAGGCACGAAGGAGCTGGCCTGGATAGTGCTCGATGTACCGCGACAGTCGTTGCCGATAGAATAGACAAACTGAGCGCGTTTAAGGGTCCTGGGCAGAGACCAGTTTCTCCCCAGAGTGTTGCGGAAGGTGCGCGACCAGGTGGCTCCCCACCTGGCTACAGTCTTCAACAAATCGTTGGAGACGGGCCAGGGGCCTGGTGACTGGAGGGAAGCCAACGTGACCCCTATCTTTAAGAAAGGGGATCACGAAAGTCCAGGGAACTATCGTCCCATTAGTCTCACTTCAGTTGTAGGTAAATTATTAGAGGGGATACATAGCGGATAGGATCGTTGACCATTTGGATTCGTACAAGCTGCTTGGGGACTCCCAACATGGGTTTAGACGGCATAGGTCGTCTCTCACCAACTTGCTCGAGTTATTCCACGTCATGTTGAGTGAGTATGATAAGAGTAGGGCGATTGATATACTTTATCTCGACTTTGAGAAAGCCTTTGATAAGGTACCTCACCGCCGGCTAATGGTGAAAGTGCGCGCGCTGGGTATCGGTGGGGAAGTAGGTAGGTGGATTGAAAACTGGCTGAAGAATAGGTGGCAGAGGGTTGTCATTAAAGGTGCTAGTTCGGGTTGGGCCTCGGTCACTAGCGGGGTTCCTCAAGGTTCCGTTTTGGGGCCGCTGTTGTTTATCATTTACATAAATGATATAGACGGTGGCATCGTCAGTCCGATCGCCAAATTCGCTGATGACACAAAGCTTGGGGCCAATGTTGGGACGCCGGAGGCGATCGAGCAACTGCGTGCGGACCTACGTAGGATAGGAGTGTGGCCCGAAAAATGGCAAATGCCGTTTAACTTGGGTAAATGCAAAGTGATTCACATTGGCTACGCCAATCCCAAGTCGGACTACTCGATGTTGGGGAGTAATATCGAGGTGACTGATTTGGAAAAGGACTTGGATGTGCTAATTAGCAGCGACCTTATGTTTACCATAGAGTGCGTAGAGGTGGAAAAGAAAGCCCAGAAGTTGTTGGGTTATATCAGGAGGCAATTTCGATTTCGGAACAAGGAGATTGTGGTCTCTCTGTACAATTCCCTGGTTCAGCCGCACGTGAAGTATGCTGTGCAGTTCTGGTCACCCACCATCAGGAAACATATTGAGAGGCTGGAGAGAGTCCAGGCGAGGGCCACAAAGTTAATCCCTTCCGTTAGGCATATGGGTTATAATCGACACTTACGCGCCCTGAATTTGTTTTCGCTGGAAATTCGGAGGCTGCGCGGTCAACTCATCGAGGTTTTCAAGTTCTTACGCCAGTTGAACAATGTCGATTTTAGAAGCATGTTTAGTTTAAATGATAACCCAACTCGCAACAATGGTTGGAAGTTGGATTTGAAACGGCTTAGGACTAGCGTGTGTGGAAATTACCTTACGTATAAGATCTGTGACACGTGGAACAGGCTACCTTCAGAAGTTGTGAACAGTTCTTCTGTGGATCTGTTCAAGAAAAGGTTAAACCGAATCTTGCACACTATTTGAGGGTGTATGAATTTTTCCCTGGCACCCTTTGCCATTGGTACCTTCTCGGTATGGGCCGCAAGGCCTTTTGAGGTACTACTTTTCCTTGTAACTCCCCCCCCCCCACTTTCCAGTGAATATAGGTTTAATTCGCGTAACTTTTCCCAATCGTTTAGTTCTTTGCACCCCTTGATCTTGGCTGTGAAGCTTCTCTGATTCCCTTCTAGTTGTCTAATGTCTTCTTTTTTATATGGGCATGTTAGAACCCAGCAGTATTCCAGTTTGGGTATGGTTAGTGTTTTCAGTAGATGAATCATTATATTCCTATCACTTCGTTTAAAGGTTCTCAGTATCTGCCCAGTTACTCTTTGCTCTGTTTACTACTACTATCTTATTTTGTGTTTCAAATTTCGCATCATCAGTCATTACAACCCCTAAGTCTTTTGCTCTAGAATTTCTCTGAATTTCCTGTCCATTTGGGATATAATATTCCATGGATTTTAGGTCCTCTCTTTTTCCGTACCGTAACAGCTGAAATTTCTCAGTGTTAAACTTCATATTGTTGTCTTCCGTCCACTTGTAGATTCTGTTCATGTATGTTGTAGAGATCCTATATCTTCTTGATTTCTTATTTTTCTACTGATCATTGTGTCATCGGCAAAGGATATTACTGTGCTGTCTCTGGTAACGTCCTCATCTATGTCAGTTCGCATGATTATGAATAGTAGTGGTGGTGGGCTGAGAACCTCTTATGATGATGAAGATGCTCCTTGTACTGTAACGACTTCCCGCCGCTCACGAAGGAAATTATATATCCTTTTTCCTACTTTTCCTGTTATTCCCATATACTTCAGTTTATGTATTATGATTCCATGGTTACACTTGTCGAACGCTTTGGCAAAGTCTATGTATATTACATCATAGTTTTCATTACTTTCAAGTGCATCAATAATGTTGTTGTAGTGTTCCATTAGTTGTGATAGGTATGATCTGCCTGACCGAAACCCATGTTGGTTATCATTGAATTTTTTCTTAGTTTCCAAAAAGTCATAGATTTTCTGTTTAACTATTCTTTCAAATATTTTAGTGAGATGAGATGTAAGCGACACTGGCCTATAGTTTTTGGCCTCGGATCGATCTCCTCCTTTATATATTGGGACTATGTTCGCGCTCATCAGGATGCCCGGTATTTCTCCCTGTCTAGTGATCGTCTCCATATCCAATATAGGGGCTCAGTGGTTGCATTCTTGGTTTTTGATCAGTGTGGCATTCCATTTGTCCGGTCCTGCCGCAGTGTGTGCTTTTAGTTTCCCTATAGCTTGTGTAATATCATCTGTCGTAAAGTCGAAGTCCGTTATACTTTCCCCTTTTAGTTCTTCAAAGAACGCGTTTCTATCGCATATCATTTATTTATATATATATATATATATAAACTATAGCGTTTGTTATTTACCATTACTTATTCGGACTATAGTGGATTTAATTTTCCCAGAAGAGTTCCTTGTTCCATGCACGGTATATATATATACTGTATATATATATATATATATTCGGACTATAGTGGATTTAATTTTCCCAGAAGAGTTCCTTGTTCCATGCTCGGTGGTGTAGTGGTTAGCGTCGCTGACTACGAATCCATCGGCCCCGGGTTCGAGACCCGACGGCAGCCGGCGCGCAGCAAAACCCAGCTGTTCATCCTTCCACACAATAAAGGAAGTGGTTGGTAGATAAATGGGTACCCTAGGTGGCCTAGTAGTTAAGACGCTGGGTTGCTGATGGGGCGTGGTTCGGATTCCACGTTAAACTGTAGGTCTAAGGTGGAGTGAAAAGCTTGACCTTCGTCAGAATGAACAATTCGGGCGGAAGCTAACCAAAGGTTATATATATATATATATATATATATATATATATATATATATTAGTAAAGGCGTTAGTTTTCGGATCTTTGTGTTATTGGTAAGTAAATTGTAACAATAATATAGCTCTCTCTTTACAGCGAGTGTACACCCGATCCACGAGTTTTAAGTCGTAAACGGAAAGGGGCTCACTCAGCTGTCATAAAATTAATTAATGAACTCTTATAATTGATTTAAATAATAAAATGAACGATGAGTAAAAGGAAGGTAAAAGTGTCATTTAAATCAAACGAATTTTGGTTTTAATCCCAGAGTGAGTGTCGCGATTCGTTTCAAAATATATCGAAACAAAAAATAAATTAAATCCTCTTAAGCGAAAAACAAATTTAATATTTCCTTTCCACAAAATTGAAACAGAACGCCCGACATCCGCCTTCAGCTAAGCTCTTCGGCATTCCTTTTTTTCATTTCTGACACATTCATCACGATATATACGTAAGTTAATTGGCTCTGCAACGAGCACTGAAGTCACTCTGCCGTATACTTTGCGGTTTCAATTTCTCGAGAGTATTACGGTGTACGCGTAAGGGGATAGAATTATATAGTAGTCTTCATTTAATATCAATTAAAGTTTGTTCAGCGTGTTGCGCGTTAATGGAAATAGAAAGTACGACTGAGGATCAAACGAGTTACGAATACTGTAGTATTCGAATACAATGAATGCATATAGAAATTTTTCTTTATACTAAACTGGGTTAATAAGTTAAACGACTGATGTCGTTCTAAGAATGAAAACTCTTTGGAAATTTTTTATCTTTGCGAATGGTTTTCACATTAATTACGAGTCTTCGAGGAATACGAATTATATATGAACAAAGTATTCGATTACGAATACTCGGAAAGATGGTATTTCACTATTCAAATACGAAGTGCAACGAATACATGGATTTTACAGAAGTCATAAATACTGTTGTCGAGAGACGAACGAGATTTTACGTACTAATTAGACGTCTCTCGAATAATGTACTCCACATTATACAGTTCCCCTCCCTAAACAGCATCTGAATATCACGTGCTCGAAAAGCATCGTCGTCGCATACCGGATAAACTCAGCGCGGTTTCATAAGAACCGGGAGGTGATCCGATTCTAGAGATAGCGAGTGAAAGCTTCTGAGGGAGAGAGAGAGATAGTTGGTTACCTCCTCTGAGGAAACGGGAGAGGATGAGGCTCGTTAAATCCGTTTAAATACAACAAACATATGCCAAACAGATAGGATCGAACGTAATTTTTAAGTTTTCAACCGGATCGACACGATAATAAGTTCGACACACGAAAGAGCTAGCAGAAATTAAGGCAATATCGCAATTATGGCTCCCCTTCCGTTAAATAATTCCTTACCCAATTAATGTAACACTATCCCCTCCATTGATAACTAAATATTAACTTAGGTGTCAAAGTCGGTTGTTATATTTTAATATAAAGATAAGCGGCTTATAACAAATAGAAGTAGTCACGTAGTAATTTATTATTCTTCAACCTCTTAATCTAAAACGTCAAAGATTCATCGGTTAAATTGTATAAAAATCTTTTCCTCTATATTTTGGTTTCTAAAATTTGACCAATTCTTAAAATCATCTTCGTTCGTATCCAAAATTCAAAACCAATTAATGTACTGTATGCATCACGTAAAATAAATTTAATTTTAAATTTAGTTCCAATAAACGAAAATATAAAGCACTTTTATATCTTCATTGGATAATATTACACTCAAGATAATATTGCACTCAAAGAGAAAGCTTCCCTCTAATAAATTAAGTCTATTAATACATACGTTTCGTAACAATTACAACTCCGTTTCTTAAACTACCTTCATCAGTAGCTTTTTTTAAACAAAATTGTATCTACTTTTACTTAAACATTTTTTACTACTACTACTACTACTCCCTATAATTACAGAAAAAAAATTATTATACAACTGAGACGCAAGACCGATGTTTACGGAGTAGGTTGCGTTTCACCCACGCGGAAAATAGTACGTTTATCACCCTTCCAAAAATATATACCTAACACACAGCCCGGTTATTGCCGTAATTTGAGGGTGACCCGCCAAAATACGACGATAGCCGGACTTAAAGTACTTTATTTTATAACTTTATTGTGGCGATGTCTACGGTAAACCGTGAACTACAGTATCTTCTTTATATGACTACTATATCATGAATGACTGCAACCTAATAATAATTCACTAGGTCCAACGTGCTTCACATAATTACAGATCTTTAAACATTGGTAAAATTGTTGGCGTGGACGGGTATTGTCTGAACGACAATAGATGATGGACAAACTTCTCCTCTCTCATATCCCTCCGTTTCAAAATAAATCTCCCAACCTACTTCAAAAGTAAATATATAAATAAAACTCTAAGCAAACTGTTCGAGCCAAAAATGACAATAATGTCCATATCTTCGCTACAGAAAAATAAATGACAAAATTTGTCCCATAATATAATGGATTTATGTATGGGGGTTTCGAGGGGACGCGGAAAAAACAAATACTTAAATATTTTATACATTATTTATTTATTTATTTATTTATTTACTTACGGCGAGCTATGCACTCGATTCTGATATGACCCAATTACTGCATAACACACGTATGTAGAATATCCAATTTAAATTAGAAACTAATTGAAATGAAGTCGACACGACAGACAGTGAGTGTGTCAGAAGCTAGAGCTCTGCGAGAACCGTCATTTATTACTTAAACTTTGACAGAAGATGACTATCTCTACGGTTTTAATGACAGATATGACATTAAAAAAAAAGCGATTTAAAATATCTACCGATCCTCAACAGATGAAACTGTTAAAATAAAACTTGATTTTTCTCCCTCCAAGAATCGAATAAAGATAATCAGTCAAAAAGTTTCTGTTTCCGTAAACGATGAATAAATTCGTCGAGAGCCTTATATAATGTATTATTTTGACGAGATTGGGGCCCGACTAATACTTTTCGAAATTAAATGGCTCCGCTTGACAAATTACAGGGAGGTAATGATAAAAATCTATATAAATGGCTGTAAAAACAAACAAGATAATTAAAAACCAATTAGCTGCCAAAGTGAATGAATTTAGAGCGCTTGTGGTAGGAAAACTTCTCGTAATTGTCTGTTTAACGGCAAATTTGTATCTTTAAATCACGTATCAAAATATAAATAAAAATGGTAGAAAAAATTTCAGTTATTTTAAAATCGATTTAATTTCGCGTGGTGTGATAATTAAATCATTTGAAATCTAGAACAAATGTCGATAAAGGAGAGCGGTTGAAACTTGACCCAAGACTGTCATTAGTAATTAATCTGCCAATAGAAGAGAATTTAGCTTTAAGAACTACTTCGTTATGGAGCTTGTAAAAGTTTGTATTTTTGGTTAAGAGTGAAGTTCAATTGTAAACATTTGAGATCAGTTTCACCTGTTACACGTCAAAAGCCCGATAGCTCAGAAAATACATCGCTTAACCAGGAGCGGCTCGCAGGTAGGCACTGTGGAACTGCAGCACCCCCATGATCTTATGATCTTTATATTTAAATATTTAAAATAGCCTCTCTGATTGTTTTTTTCAACGAACTTTGAGTTATTAAATCAGATTATATCCTTTTTTCCTTAAACTATTTCAATGCCGAACGAATGAATCACGAAAGTAGCTTCAGCCTTCCCGTGGAACTGCGTACTTAACAGTTCCAGATTTTGTTCGAAACGCTTGAAACCTCTGTGGCGGACGTACGAAGAGCGAGTCAGAATCGCGGGTTTAAGAGGATCCAAAGCACTGTGGACAGAGCAGTGCCGATTTGTTTGTTTGACGTGGTAGTTGTGTTGCTGTATCGTTTGCTAATTCGAAATTTAATTTCCGAATTGCATTTATCAATGATTCGTTATCATTTATCTTTTGTCGTGAGATTGAAGATAATTATATAATAATTGGATTATTTACAATATATAGCTTTCATTTCTTAGAATATTTTTTTGCTCAGAATAAAAACAGAAGAATGGAATTTGTTTATAAATAAATTTTTTGGCAAATTCGAAATTACCCGTTAAGCGTAAGTACCCTATAATTGATTTTATGATACTATTTTACTTATTTTTATGACTGAGTAGTGAGTAGTTATCTATTTGACTTTCTCTCTCATATATATATATATATAATCGACACAATTGTTCGCAATTTCTGAGGCAGCACCCCGATAACAAAGTCACGAGCCGCCACTGCGCTTAACCCTTCCACTACGGGGGTAATAATAATTATTGGGTTTGTTTAACCTCCTTCACAACATCTAAGGTCATATGACGGAGGGGACCTACAGCTTTACGTGGGATCCGAATCACGGGTCGCTACATAATCTGGTCGCGGAGGACGGTCTCCCATCCAACTACTATCCAGACCCAATGTCGCTTAACTTCTCTGATCAACGGGAAGCGGTGTTACGACATTGGCCACGATGTAACCCCCGCTACGGAGGAAGGGTTAAATGTACGTTAATGTACATTAATGTACGCTTCCCGTATTTGAAGGGTTAAGGAAAGCCCTTTGAGAGGAAATTTGGGTTTAAATTTTTTCTTACGAAAAGGTGGTTTGTTTATAGCGAAGTTGAGGTTTGACCGATGGAAGGTTAGTAGGGTTTGTACGAATGACGCCATGTAATGAAAATGGTTAAGTCATTCAGATGTTGAAAGGGAGGAGTTTCTTTAATCCTAGCTGTGACTTACATACAGTAATAGTAAGTTGTGGCCCTAAGCTCTCCAACAATGAAGTGTGGTTAAATCGGTTTTGAAAGTTGTGGCACCGACTGATTCTATAAGACAACTCTAATGTGTTTCAGTTTTTCGAATAATTTGATTCTCATTGTTTCACTTTCATATTTCGTTTCAAGAGTTTAAGTTATGGTTCAGACTTCATTCTGTAAATGAGGTGGTAGTCAACCAGAACGTTGTTGAAAATAATACCCAGAAGTGCCCGGCATAATTTTTAGAGTTAAATTCTACTCACATGGCCAAATTCTAAATTATAAGCTTCTTGTGTTTTTCTTTCCCAATGAAATCTGCGGAGTTTGTGCAGAACTTGAAAACTGAAAAATTTATTTGGCGGAATTTTTCCCCAAAAAATTTGCGGAACTCGCGCGGAATTTTTTAGACGTAAATTTTCGTACCTGTTGTAAGTAAACTGTTATCTTAAGAAACTTGACTAAGTGCTATTTCTTAAGTCCCCCATACAAAAAACCCTCTGTATAAACCCTTTGAGACAACCCAAGTAATTGAAAACATTGTTTTGGAAATTAAATTTTATTTTTGAACAAAAATTTGTAAGTGCACATTTGTAAAGTTATTTTGAATTAATGTTCCATTGAGTGAAATTTTTTCAACTTTGTAAAATAAACTTTATACGAGTGTTTTTTGTTTCTATGCTACCTTCAATTAACATTGAAAGTTCGAAATTAAAAGTGGGTTTCAAATAAGCCGAGAAAATTGTGCGTGTAAAATTTAAAAAGTCATCTGAGTGATAACCAGAGCCATCCTGAACGAACGAACCAGCGCGAAATAACTGAAATCAAGAAGTGGTTGTACCACAGGACGAAAAGTAAATAAAACTCGGAAAAATTGGCAAATATATATAAATATATATATATATATAAAATATATATATATATATAAATATATATTATATATATATAGAATTTTAAAATAAATCTAAGATAAAAACAGTTTACTTCCTTTTTTAATTAAGTTTATTTACAATTCATTTTTACAATTGCATTCATAATAATCTTTGTTTCAATTAAGTCTTACGAGAGGCTCCTTGAAAGTTCTGAAATTGTTGCCAAACTTTGGATATTCTTTTTTTTTTTTTTAAATAATCTCTATTTTCTGCAGTGCATTTACGAGAATTAAAAATTATTATTAAGGTAGAAACGCGTCAACGTCTAGCACGAGGTTTTTTCTTCTTTTTTCTCACGTTTAAAAACCGGTCATGCTACATCTTTCAGTGCCAAGTTGAAATAGATTTTAATAACAAATATGCCACCCAATGCATATCTTCCCCTTCCATATATATATATATATATATATATATATATATAAACAAACCTTTTTTTTTAGTTTTTATTTGTTGAAAATAAATGCCTGAAAAAGACAGTCATTGTAAGGAAAAAAACAAAGAAAAAAATTATGTAATTTTTTCTATAATTAGACGAAGGGTAATACACCTGTCTAATTGGACGACTAGCCGATGGTTTGAAATAGGCTCAATTGTCTAAATCTAAAACAAAAACTTGACGTATGTTTTCTTAATAATGGTTGGTGAATGTCTGGCAGATAAAGGCTCCCACCATAAAGTATTTAAAGTACGATCGAACCTTACAGCATACAACAATCATATAATTCATACCCTCAACACAGTTTTGAAGTTAAAAGGAAAAGAAAACGGGGACTTGACTCTTTCAGGGAGGGGAGGACACAAAAAAATAAAAAATAAATAAATAAAAGTCAAACACGAAAGAATTTAAAGCTGGACAGGTAAGTCTGCTTAATTGGCTGAGCTAGGAAAACAACTGAAGCAGACAACAGAATGCTAACACTCGCATATTTTGCTATTGTGTGTGTGTGTGTGTGTGTGATGTAAACCCAGAAGGAAAAATTAAAAGCGATTCCAAGGCTTATCGCTTTTTTTTCTGGGTTTGCATCATTCATTTATTTCACTGTTCAATTGTGAAATTCTCTCTCATATATATATATATATATATATATATATATATATATATATATATATATAATATATTATATAGGGTGTTACTTATTTGTATGGTAAGAATTGAACCATCAAGAAGTTTCGGTCTGATCCTCTAGAAATGTGACATTGCATGTAAAAACGCTGATTATAAAGTTTCATGAGAAAATATTATATATATATTTAGAGGTCGTTCAAGGCCATTAAAATTTTGATGACGCGTCGTTACTTGTTCTTAATTGAAATGCGCTTCCTTTCTATGCCTCACCCCAGTATCATTTCAGTCGCTTTAATGGTAGGATGTGTTTGCTTTAATGTGCGTTATTTTAGTCTTTTAGTCCTCCCTGATATCAAATATCGCATGGTCATATCTATGACTAGTGTTGATGGACGAGAGAACCCTCCAAAGCGTGTGGTTGTTGACCTGGATACTGTGAAAGAAAAAAGCTTGGAAAACTTTGTAACAAAAAACACAAAATCATTGTTCACAAAGCTCAACCTCCCAAATGAATTCTTGGAGAAAACAGCTGAGCAATGGGAAGAGGATACCCATTACCGGACTGCGAAAGAGAGTGTAAAAACTCTAACTGTAACAAATAACTTCGCTGAACGTGAGTTGCTCTCATCCAGGATTTTTCTGGATACCTAACCAAAGATGAAGAACAACTCCAGTTTCTTCTCCAGGTTGTTGAAGACCATCGCGAGCATTGAACATGGGGACAAAAGCATACCTTGAGTGGAAATAATGATTAATCATAATAATTACGCTACTGTCTGATGTTAATGTAGTTCATCTTAATATTATGATAATGTCTTGTGGACTTCCTGCTGATGTAGGAACATAATAAATTGTTTAAATACCGGGTGTCCCATTCGAAATGAAACAACTTGAAACTCTGTAATTTTTAAAGTATTAATGTGAGAATGTTGAAACTTTGTCAGTGACTACACCATATGCATAAGTTTTTGTCCTAATGTTTTTTGTTTGTTTCAGATTGAATTATGTTTACCCCACAAGAAAAAGCGAAATGTGTGTTATGGATGACTAAGTTGAAGTCCCCTACTCTGATACAACAGCGATTGCGTACAACCTTTCACAAGGAACCACCCACCAGAAGAGACCTATATGCATGGACCAAGAAATTTGAGGAGACTGCCAGTGTTCTAAAGGAACACTCTGGAGGGCGAACAAGATCGGAAGATGATGATGATGACGAATACGCAGCGCCTTTGGTAGTAGCCCGAGAAAGTCCATCCGTCGTGCCAGTGTCGAACTGCAGATTCCTCGTTCACCTGTGCATAGAGTCGTGCGCAAGCGCCTGCAGCTCTATCCATATATAAGCTTCAAATTGTTTAGCATATAACATGTGAAGATCTTAACAAAAAGAAACACTATGATATGCACAATGTATCTAAATGTTACAATTCACATATATCATATGAAACTTTATGACAATGACTAATTACTGTGCGAATATTACATTGTTTGCATCATTCAATAAAAAATTATAAGGTTTCAAAGTTGTTTCATTTCGAATGGGACACCCGGTACGTACATTTGGAAATTGATCATATTCACACTTTCTGAGAATCTCGTATCCAATACTTCGAAGCCGTTGAGCGACCTCTAAATATTAAAATATCTCAATAAAACTTTGTACACGGTGTTTTTACAGCATATGGCATACTTTGAGGGGGTCAGAGCACGGAAACCTAAAAGTTGAAAAACAAGTGAGACACTAATATATATATATATATTTTTTTTAATTGGAGTTGTTTAACCTTCGCAACATCTAAGGTCATATGACAGAGGGGACCTACAGCTTTACGTGGGATCCGAATCACGGGTCGCTACATAATCTGGGTGCAGAGGACGGTCTCCCATCCAACTACTACCCAGACCCAATGTCACTTAACTTCGCTGATCTCCGGGAAGCGGTGTTACGACATCGGCCACGACGTAGCCCATATATATATATATATATATATATATATATCGGGTGGGCAAATAAAAAAGGGAGACCTCGAACTTTGGCTGTAAAATCCAGTTATGGTCAGATTTCAATATTTTTTTCACACCCCACAACTAAGTAAATTTTCATACGGTGAGCGGATTTCAAAGAAAACTAATGAAAATTATGGATTTATTGAACATTTCTTTATGCCACTGGAAATTCTCCATTTACACTACTACTGCATTGTTGGGTCAGCAAAAAAAAAAGGGGAGACCTTTTAAATCCTTCATATCTCAGCAAATACGGTACATAGAACCATGAAATTTTAGTATGTTAGTACTAGGTAATTTTATGGTTTGCATGCCATCTTTTAGCATGTTAGCTGAGAAATTGGATTTATGGCGAATATTCCAGAGAAATCTTGCTAATCATAGTTCAAGTTGATAATTAAAGCGATTTTAATTACCGTAAGCCAACTGCAGGAGGTTTGGACAAGCTTCTCAATAAAATCGATAAAACAGGAGATATCAAAAGAAAACCAGGTAGCGGTATTAAATTTGGCCACCAAACAGTCCTGATTTAAATCCTGTCGATTACGGCCTTTGGAAAAATTTGTCACAGAGAATTTATCGGGTCAAAGTAAGAAATGTCACTCATTTACGACAGCTTCTGGAAAAATGGGATGAGCTACCACAAGAACAAATCAATAAAGCCATAGATGAGTTCCGTCCTAGACGGAAAAAGTTTGTAGAAGTTCGTGGTAAACATATCAAGCAGTTTTTTTTAACATCAAGGTAGCACCATATGCGAGTACTTTGTAACTTTTTATCTGCACATACAATGCAGTAGTAGTGTAAATTGAGAATTTCCAATGGCATAAAGAAATGTTCAATAAATCTGTAATTTTCATTAGTTTTCTTTAAAATCCGCTCACCGTATGGAAATTTACTTAGTTGAAATCTGACCATAACTTTGGATTTTACAAAATATGAGTGTTCGCAATTTTTAGTTTCTTTTATATATGAATGAACAGTTGAACACGTTTACTGTAAATGGTAAACAATGGTAAACAAATGCATGGACAACAAACGAAGACGAAGCTCGAGTGGACGTCGTCGTGTCTTTCTGCACAACATGATCATCTAAATTATTCTAAACAAACGACAATATCACTCTACATCCTAATGATAACATCGCGTAATAAATGCGGCGATTAATAAGCGAGATGCGGCAAATTCGAACAAAGAAAACCATCTCAAACGTTCGTTTTGGAATTCATTTTATTTAATGACAAATAATAATAGAGACGATGATTAAACTTGAGTGATCACGATTATGCGCAGTTTAAAGAGTAAATCGTTAGTACGAGTATAATGGACACTCGTTAAAGATTCTCTCTCTCAAATAAAGAACACTTAGTTTAACGGTTCTTCTTCTAATGAAGATGCCGTGACAGTCTTAATTAGCGGATATGCTCGATCTTTTAAACGTTCAAAGTACGAAACTTTTATATACGAGGGGTCAATCGTACGTTTTTACTTTCTAACTTTAAAGCTTTGAGTGCATGAATTGCCTTAATTCCCTGAAGGTTAAACTTTAGGCTCAGAGACGTACCGAAGGGGAGGGCGACAGGGGCGATCGACCCCCCTTGAGCTAATAAATTATTATTATTATTATTATTATTATTTTCCCAGTAAAATTAATAGGTTACAACAGGATGAGAATGAAAGTGAAAAAATTTCGGCGCCTTCGGCGCTAGCTCTTGCCTCCCCTACTACTAAAAATCTAAAATGGCTTACGATCCCGAAAACTCTTAATCCGGCCTTGAGAATAATTTTCTTTTATAAAGGTAACAGTCCAAGGAAATCATTAATCTCGAAATTAGCACTTTTTTATTCTTATGTTAATACAACTCTGAGCATCCTAATTGCGGTTTGCATTGAATATTATGTTAATCAGATTTTTACTATAATTTTTATATTTTTATTCATAGCAGTAGCTAGTTAATCATCTCTAACTGAAGGATAAGCTCATCATGAACGTACATAAAAATTATTTATCTCTTATTTCAATTATACTTCTACGATTAGTTCCAAGTTCGCCCCTCCCCCTTGGCAAATTTCTGGGTACGCCCCTGATTACTGTCTTTAGCTGAAAAGTGAGAAAATTGGCTGTAGGCAGTAGTTTCATTTTCGCGGTTTTTCAATCAACTATAAGAGCCTACTGGTCCCAAACACGCTTGTAGAGAACGTTGGATAGCCGCAGGTTTGGTTAAATAATTACTTATTAAATAGGATGATTCCTAAAAACAGTATTACTAAACTAGGGGACAAAATTAAGAAAGGATCAAGATTCAAAGAGCGTTGTCTTTATGCTGTATCTGTAGGAATGAAGGAATGAATGAATGCACGCAAACGCTCTCCCCCCCCCCCCCCCCCCTCCCTTTCCCTTCCTCTCCATTAGTACGTTACTGTGTATATTTCATGATTAAGTCGCCTATTAAAGAAAGATTTCATTTTTGTAAAATAAAAGGAAGTATATTCTGAAAATATGTGTTTAGAGGCCATTTCGAGAAAGAAGTGTCAGCGAATATATATTTTCCAATATAATGCACATGCTCGTGATATATTTCTTACTACGATAAAAATAGGAAAATAATTTCGTATGGTGACATTTGGCAACACGCAATGAACGCGTGTAAAGAAAAAAAATTTAATAAAAAATAACCTCTGCTTATCACAAAAGTTACTTGAAAGGAGAAATTGATTATGTTTTGTAATATGATAATTATAAAACGAGTCTGCAGTCTCCTTTTAATACATCGACGAGTTGTTGTTGTCTACTAAAGCGAAAAACCACGTGGAATTACAATACCTAGTTTTAAATTAATTATACTTCTTAATGGTATTGTAAATAATAAAATCGTATCGTAGTTCATTTTATTCTACAGTATATACTACAAGGTTCGTCCTATTCGATATGGTACGCCTGAGCACCCGCAGTAACGACACGAATCACCCGAAGACATACGACCCACCTCCTTCACGAAATTCATTAGCAGTGCAACGAAAGCGCGTAAATGAGCCCTACTGCGTTTACATCATTATAATGTAATTATAAGTGATGTGTGTGTATATATATACTCGAGTAACGCGTATCTTTTAAAACAATCACAAAAACACATCTCCATTTTTTTCAGATGCATCTGAGTGTCCTTCGTCTAGATTTGAGCAACTTGTGGCAATTGCGAATGTCCTCAAGAAAAACTAACAAAAACACGGTTAGTTAGTTACGTACCAACTTCTTCTTCTTCTTCTCCGTGCTGAGGCGACGCACTCTATCAGCTATTAGGCTCTCCCCAGATAATAGCACTGTCATCCCCCTCTCCAATTAATTGGCATTCTGTCATAGCGAAGTTACATTTCATCTTCGAAGAATCTAAAATAGACGAGAAAGGAAAGGACGAAAGTCCTCTTCGTACGGTCGCCACGCTTGGCACCTTCCACGATACCAATCAACAGAATGAACGACACAGCCTCATCAGTCGTTGAATAACGAACATTTCACAAATCGAATGGTCATGCTCAGACTTTTGGTGTTGCTGCTGCTGCTGCTGTTGCGTAAATTTGCTCGAGGACAAAACCTCTAATATAGTTCAATAGGGCCTATCAGCTCGTATGTTGTTAATAGCCGAAGCCCGACTTATTACAGGCCTCAAATTTTCCAAACATAATGCATCACCGGCTATTATAAAAATGTTAAGACCATATAAACTAGTAGTAATTATAAAAGTACTTAAACTAACTTTTAATTTTATAATAAGTAGAAATTAATTCAAGTAAATGTTCGCTAAAAGCGCATAAAATAAATTTCAAGATTTTCCAAAAGAAAATTAATAGGCTTACTTCATACGTCTCCAATAAATTTCAATTACTTTCGGAAAAGTTAAATGAACGCAACTGATATAGGTTTCATGCGAGTACAATAAATGTGTGTGTGTGTGTGTGTGTGTGTGTGTCTCAAAGGCCTAAAAAGTGTGCAATCTAAATAACCCTGAACTAAGAGTGCAACTATATTCATACAATGGACCAAAAAAATTACAATGTATTTCACTGCTTTTCTGCAATATTCAGACAAAAAAATAAAAAATTAAAGTGAAATAAGAAGTGTGTGTGATTATTTAAACCCAAGATGATTACACTTTTCTAAACACTTAGTTTTACAAATACGCTTACGAAGATTTTACATTAAGTTACATTCACGCAAAGTCGTACAAACGCAACGTGGGCCTACATAACTCAATAGGTTACAACGCTAATTCAATGAGCCTCGCTCGAAAAGGAATTCCCGTTAATAATTTAACCCCACACTGAAACACCGCAATACGCACATTGAGAAAAGCGCAATCTTAATACCATAAGCATTAACGGAATGAGCAACGAGTATTAAGAAATATGATCAAAACTCTTCTATTTGTCCCGGTCGATCATTCCTTCTAAGGCGCGAGAAGGAGGGAGTGAAAGCGACAATGGTTATTTTTAAGTTCAATCATTCCTTATCAGTGACGGGCTGCTTCTTATACTCATCCTTCTGGCATCAGAAATGAAATGGGTAAACTCGCTTACCCACAGTGCGAGAGAACGAGTCGCGCCGAATAAATCTCTCGCAACAAACGCGTTCACAAACACCATGGACTACCGTGATTTATCATTAATTATTTTCTTGTCACGCGAACGTAATAAAATACACCTGTTTAAACTAAAGGGAGGTCACGTAACACTTTTTATTTAGAGTTATTCATATTAAGACAGACTTAAAACAGAGATCGACACAATGGTGGCAAGAACAGGTAAGGCCTATTTTTTCACACGTGATGACTGGTCCCCTAACCATTTAATGACGACCGATACAAATTGGTAACGTTTCAAATACGCAAATTCCTAACTTAACCCTCCAAAAATTTTTTTTTTAGCATATCCAAGAAACTTAAGACTTCCAAATTGCAAAGCAGAGTCGAGACTTCAGCCAAATATGGTATAAAAATTAATCCACTAATATAAGCTTTCTCCTTTATTCTTTCTTTATCAAAACTTTTTTTTTAGTCATAATTAATCTGAGAACTTAAAAACAATAAGAGTTCAGAATTTATTGTCATATATATATATATATATATATATATATATATATAATAGCCCAGTTTTGTTTGTTTGTCTGTCTGTTTGTTTGTTTGTTGCAGAATTGTGTCACGCTTTCAGAAATTGTGAGAAAAAAAAATTCAGAAATTGTATTACGGGCGGAAATGTGAAGCTCAAGATTTTCATGACTGTTCTTTTCTGTAGTTTAGCAATGGGGGAAGGGTGGAGGTGGGGGTAATCGGGGATGGGTGTAGTAATGGGGAGGGGTGGGGGTAATGGGGGAGGGTGTTAGCCCCCAAGTTGTATGAATGGGGATGAGGAGGTTTTGGGAGATACCAGATCCAGAAATGTTGACACAATGTGAAGCTCAAAATTTTCACGGCTGGGTTCTTTTTTTGTAGTTTAGCCTGTCTAACCGTCAGCGAAGCGGCGGGAACTGTACTAGGTTCACATTTTTATGATAAGGTTCACATTTTTATACAGATTGTTTGAGCTGCTATGTTATATCTATAAGCACACACTTTATTAATAACATTTTGAATTTTTTTTACAGGTTTTGTATCAACTATGATACGTGTTAATTAAACTGATAGGATTCCAAATAAATTAAAAGCTTTTGGAATAAATTTTTAGAATAAGCTTGCTCTTCTCCTACGTTGTCGTTCTCTTGCCAATCGTCGTCTTATTTCTGCAGCAGTCTCCATTTTCGTGGTTCATTTTTTTTTTGCCGTCATTCTTGACGGCACGGGTACACTAGTATATATATATGTGTATATATATATATATATATATATATATATATATATATATATATATATATACAGGGTGTCCGAGAAATATCTGTACAATATTTGGCTGTTATTAAAAGTCAACCATGAAGTGTAGAAATTCCAGTGTTGTCCCATTTTACAGAGAATCTCATTAAGTTTTTTCTGATACCACGTTTTGACAAGTTTTTTAGAAATGTACGCGGGTGACAGACATTGATGATTTAAAAGCAAGAATCACAGCTGCTATCGAGCGAATTGATGTGGATATGCTGCAGCGCACATGGCAACATTTGGAGTATCGATTGGATGTTTTGCGAATCACTAATGGTGCACATATCGAATGTTTGTAACAACGTTACTTTAATAAAAGAAACTTTTGAAAATACAGATTCTAAATAATCTTGTTTAAGAATTTTACGTGTGTTATCAAGAATTTTATTAAAAGATGAATTGTACAGATAATGTTCGGACACACTGGA
The DNA here is from genome assembly GCA_023014485.1 of Bathynomus jamesi. Classification (NCBI taxonomy): domain Eukaryota; kingdom Metazoa; phylum Arthropoda; class Malacostraca; order Isopoda; family Cirolanidae; genus Bathynomus; species Bathynomus jamesi. The sequence goes on along the minus strand of JAJOZX010001070.1, from coordinate 777,360 downwards.
ATTTCTAAAAAACTTGTCAAAACTTGGTATCAGAAAAAACTTAATGAGATTCTCTGTAAAATGGGACAAAACTGGAATTTCTACACTTCATGGTTGACTTTTAATAACAGCCAAAAATTGTACAGATAATTCTCGGACACCCTCTATATATAAGATCTAACTTTTTCGAGCATTCGATTTTTCATCAGCAAGTGTATACTGTGAATTAAGTTACGTTAATTTATGTTAGACTAAGTTAGATTAGATTAAAAGAACTGTCGATAAAATATTCCATATGTGTCGTGGGGCTCAACTCCAACTGTTAAATAACCAAAAACAGTAAAAAATTAGGCATATTATTTATTTATCGTTGTTATTTTTAACTTTCAAAAGAAATGCATTTCTGTATCTGAATAATCTCGCGATAAATAAAGGTTATGATGAAAGTTTTTACTCTCTAATAAAAAGGGAAGCAACTATTATTATTTTCTAACACACTGTACTTTATATATATACAGTATATATATATAAAAAAAAGCCCAGTGTGTTCAAAAAGAAACGCAACCCATCGGAGAATGCGTGTATCATTGTAACCTAATCCTTTTCTTTCTGAATACCCTGTAATATGCTAAAAGTGGTGACGCAAACCGTTGTGCGAGGTATGAATGGAGATCTCTCTAACTACATGATAGTCCCACGTAAAGTGAGGTTGTGTGGAGAGTGGAAGGTGAAGGGCAAAAGAGGTGGGTCACGAAAAAATTGAGGTAGCGAAAGGGGAAAGAGGGAAAGAGGTAGCGAATGAGTATAATAAGTGTGTATGATGAGTGTAAAACATGCGGATCAAAAGGATGAGAGAAAGAGAGAGACGTGGAATGTTTACCAGGAATGTCTGATTAGGAATGCAAGGAAGGGTGTATGGGGCTGCTAAAACAGGTGCGAAGAAGAGGGCGACAGCGTGGTGGGATGCCGAGGTTGCATCAGCGGTTGAGGATAAAATTAGCAAATGGTTGTTGTGCGCGTACGGCAATTGCGATAAAGAAGAAAGGTGGTGTTTGAAGAAAGCGAGAAAAGCACGGAGAGAGAGAGAGAGAGAGAGAGAGAGAGAGAGAGAGAGAGAGAGACCAGTGCGGCTGAAGAAACGGGAAATATTTAATGGGTTTCGAAGGGGGAGGAATGCGAATTATGTACTGTAACGAGTAGAAAATTGTTCTGGAAGGAAGTGCGAAAGTGCAGATATGAAACTAAATAAGGGTAAGAGAGTAAAGGATGAAATTGGAAGAATGCTCACAACGGATGTGGATTTACGAAATAGATGGAATGGGCATTGCGAGGGTTTGATGGATGAAACGATAGGAGGAGTACAAATATAAATATTTTGGGATTTGGTGGTGTGAGAAAGACGCGTGACAGAACGCCTGACAATATAACTATGGGTGAAGTGAAAGCGGCGGTTCGCAAACTGAAAAATGGAAAAGCGACGGGTGTGAATGGGATATATAAGGAAATGAAGTATGAGGGTTTCAAAGGGTTTTGAGTGGTTGCGGTGCGTATGTCCGAGTGTATGAACAAATGGAAGTGTACCTGAAGGCTGGAAGAAAGCAATAATAATTGTTCCATTGCGCAAAATCAAAGGTGAAAGGAGTGAATTTAAGAACTATAGAGGTACGAGTCTACTGAGTGTGGTAGAGAAGGTGTGTGGTAGGATAGCGGTAGAACGAGTGCGTGGTATTATAGAATGTTTAGTGAGCGATGACCAAGGAGAGTTCTGAGGTGAAAAAAGCTGTGTGGATCGAGTGGTCGCAGAGACAAGTGACTGAGAAAGTATATGTGAAACGGATTGCGAGATATACGTGACTTTTATGAATCTTGAGAAAGCATATTATGGCAGGTTTGGGTACGTATGAGGTTGGTGAAAGACTTATGAATGCGGTGAAGAGTTTATATGATGGAAGTAGTGCCTGTGTCAGACTAAATAAGAACTAAGTGAATGGTTTGATATAAGTGGTGATATACGAGTGATGTCTCCCTGGCTGTCCAATAGGGCGGCTCGTTTTTACACTTTTTTCAATATTTGATTGGGGGTAGTGCGGAAAAGTTGCGATTTGGAGAAAATAAAGTGTGTAAAATTTTTTTGATCTACGTCAATACCTTCCGGTGGCGGCGAGTCCTTAAAAATCGAAAAATAGGCCTAACGGGGTAGATTGGAAAATGGTTTTAAAGACTTACAAAATAAACAATAAAAATTTCAGCACAATCTGTTAATAACTTCCGGTGGCGTCTTAGCCGTTAAAATATCCAAAATATTGATTTAAAGCAAGTTTTAACAAGATGTTATACAAATGTTAATTCCGGTATATTTCTGTGCAAACAACCCTGAGAACACTATTATAGGCTTGAATAAATTAATAGCAGTCATTGAACAATGAACATTATATAAAAATTTTATAAAATTTTTGTGTGTTTTTAGGCCTATTTTTCGATTTTTAAGGACTCGCCGCCACCGGAAGGTATTGACGTAGATCAAAAAAATTTTACAAACTTTATTCTCTCTCCAAATCGCAACTTTTCCGCACTACCCCCAATCAAAAATCGAAAAAAGTGTAAAAACGAGCCGCCCTACTGTCCAATCTGTTTATGGATGGAGTTATGAGAGGCGAAAGTGCGACTGCTAGAAAGAGGAATGAATCCGGTGTGTGATTGGAATAAGTAGGGCCTGTCGAATTTGTTTACGTGGATGTGGGTGAAAGCGGTTGTGAGGAAGCGAGAACTGGATCGAGATACTGCGAGATGTTTACATGAAGGTGTGTAAGTACCGACACTTTTGTATGGGTATCAAATACTTACATGGCATGAAAGGGAAAAGTCAAGGGTAAGAGCAGTTGAGATAACCCGAGATGCACTGGATTGATAGAGTGAAAAATCTTGCGGTTCTGGACAGATGTGGTGTTCAGAAGTCAGTGGAATTGAAAACCAAAGAAAGTGTGTTAAGGTGATTCGAACATGTTGAAAACATGGAAGATGACAGTTGTGAAAAAGAGTGTGTAAGAATGTTTGCGAAGGTAGGAGGAGAGGAAGGCCGAGAAGATGAGTGAACTTGGTGAATAATTGCGTAAGGAAGCGTCGGGATGATGAGAGAGAAGTGGCTACAAGAATGGAGGAGTTTTGTTAGAGATATGGAAGTTCGGGACTCTGCCTCTTTTATTTTTGACAAAGCCGAGAAGCACCACCACGTTTTTCTGAATTCAATTGAATAACCTTTATTAATAATAAAATAAATACATTGGTTTTACAATTCACAATGACAAATAATTGTGAAGCTCGACTATTTATTTTATTTTATTTGGCCCTTAAGCTTGAGGCTTTACTGGGCTCTTATTAAAAATAAAACACACAGTTATTATTAATTAATAAATGAATAAGTAAACATTAAAGCATTATTAATAGTTAAAGTATATATTAAAATATCATTATTGATATGACAAATGCAAGGCCACCATTGAAGGCATTATACCAATACCATACACGCAGGTGTGGAATTTAGCAATATGTGGGGAGTGCTGGTCCACCAGGATGCCGATGTGAATGAATGTGTGTACTTTAGTGTATCTTTTCTCTTCTTCATTACCTTCCGTATTTTATATCAGAGCTGTCTGCCCTCTCACCCCAACTCATTTGGAAAATGATATTTTTTTATGATAGATAGATAGATCCATAGATAGATCCATACATACATACATAGTGTATGTGTGTGTGTGTGTGTAATATGAATCTTTTACCGAGGTGCCACATTTCCTGCATTCACAAGCCGAATCCAACCTACATACAGGTGTTTTTACTGCATGTAAAAACCACCCCCATGTCATGTCCACATTATAGATACAATTCAAACTTTAATTTACGTGTAACTTAATAAAAAAGTTGTACGAATCCTATTTTCAAAAACTTACCTTTGCTTCTGCAATGAAGGAAAACTTACTTTTTTATATGATTACTTTTTCTGCGAAAAGAATGGCGGAGTGTCAATTCAGGTCGTTGTAGACTTAATTTCGTGCGTGGCATTTTTCCAACCTTTTACCGTCGTGTCGTCTAGCGCAGGGCTTCTCAAACTTTTTTCACTCGCGACCCCTTTGGATCAGACAAATTTTTTCGCGACCCTTCACTCAATGTCATAAAAGCAATAGGTACTAACACTGTATATTTATGAAAAAAATAATATTTTCAAATGTTTCTGCGACCCCCTGAGGGGTCGCGACCGCTAGTTTGAGAAGCGTGGGTCTAGCGCAACTGAATAACGTTAAGTCTTTCCCAACATGATAAAAGGCACGCGTATTTTAAATTTTGTCTCTACAAAAGCGATTCGAACTAAATTAAGTAGCTCCTCAGTACTTATGAGCCTCAAAGTCTATAGAAAGTTCCATACACAATACCTAAACCAAGGGTTCTCGACCCACTTACTTCCATTACCCACCTGAAGCATTGGCGCTCACCCCGTTACCCCTAATGACGCGTAAATTAACCAAAAGTTAAGGTAGTAATTTCTAATCATACAATTGTCTTTAAACACCACTCTTAAATAAAATATGTATGGCTTCCATTACCCCACCCCCTGGATATCCCAAATTACCCCTTTGAGGGTAATTACCCACCAGTTGAGAACCCCTAACCTAAGAACTTTTTAATTATTTTGAAACCCATTCGAACGGATTTAAATTTAGGCCTGAGGCGCGCTTAAAGTGTACACTTCTTTTTGTATATAAAATTTGCTAAAAAAATGAACCGAATTAGGGCTTAAAGGGAAAGCCGAAACAGGCTTAATTAACTGCATTATTTACCATGCGGAGGTTGACTTTGCGCAACATTCTTATGATTCTCTTGGCTGTTAGTCAAGACTTAAATCACATTAAGATACTGCAGAGTACAGTAGTTCTTGAGGACCAACTTCCTCCGAGTTTGAAGTTACATCCTGTGATTAATTCATCTTTTTCTAAAACAATTCCTAACTAGAAAACTCTTCCTTACACTGTATTTGCGGAGACCAACTATTTTGGGATCAATGAAAGAAAGCCACCCCCAAAAAATTTCTAGTAAACAATGCCACCCCTCAAAATCACTAAAGTGAAGAATGTAAGTAAAAACACCTTCATGAGGAATTGTTTATTATTTATTACTGTATGCCCTTTATGATTGGTTAGGTTAAGTCATGATATTTTCATTTTAACTAACTAAAATATCACAACTTAACCTAAGTATATAAAATTCAATACCTTCCGTATTTTATATCAGAGCTGTCTGCCCTCTCACCCCAACTCATTTGGAAAATGAGATTTTTTATGATACATAGATAGATACTTGAATTTTATATACTTGTGTTTATATTCAGTGTTATAGTTAAGTAATTGAATATTAGTGGTTTTTAGTGATTCAGAAGTTTTCATAGCGTGCCAGCTTAATTTAACTTAAACTTGTGACGATTATAAACTAATTTTAACTGCGCGATGCCGTCGCAGAAAGCGTCGTGTGTTAGGTGTGGGGTAAAACGGTGGTATTCGGATTTTAAAGATTATAACGGCGGTCCTATGGCGATTACCGAGAGATCAGTTTGTTTCTTTTGCGAGTTAAGGGAGGAAATAGTTGACATAAAACGCAGTGTACGTGAAGTAACGGAAAGACTTGCAATGCTTGATGAGAGCAGGGGTAGGGCTACGGTTGACGAAAGCCGAACCAATACTAACGTTGAAGACGTTAGTAATTTGAAGGGTGAGGTGCATAACCTAGTTTCTAGTTTAGGTAGCTTATCGTGAAGGTTGGATAGAGTTGAGGAAGGGGTTACGGTTGGTCCGAGATTAGTAGATGGGGAGAGATTTAGAGAAATTAAGGGTGGAGCTAGGCCGCGTACGTTAGGTGATAGGAATCCCCCCCCCCTATCGAGGTTTCGAACCCTTTCGCCCATTTGGAAAGGGACGTGAATGAGGGGGAAACTATTTGGAGCTATTGAAGAATAGGGACCCCAGCCTTCTTTAGTTAGGCTTATAAGGCTAACTAACGAAAATATCACGACCTAACCTAACCAATCGTTAGGTTAACTGTACGCCCTTGACGATTGGTTAGGTTAGGTCACGATATTTTCGTTAGTTAGCCTTATAAAGCTAACTAAAGAAGGCTGGGGTCCCTATTCTTCAATAGCTCCAACTATTTTAACTGGGGACTCTTTAGTGCGCCATATGGACAGAGTTCGTTGAACGGCATCCAACCAAGAGGAGGAGGGTCTGTCTCCCAGGGGCCAGGGTTGACAGAGTTAGAGACAAAGCGGATAGGATTGACGTTGCCTCCCGTCACTCGATGTTCGTGACGATGGTAGGAAGCAACGACTCGTATAGGCCCGATACAAGAGTGCCTGACCTTTTGGAGATATATAGGGGGTTAATTAGGTCCCTAAAGGCGAGGTCAGATAGGTCTTTAGTTCTAGGTATTACCCCTAGGCACGGTTTGGGTCTTAGGATTACGCCTAAAACGATATTTTTGAATACTAAATTAGGAGAGATTAGTGCTGAGGAAAATGTACCCTTCGTAAAGCTGTGGTCAGAATTCAGTGATCCTAGCCTTTTTATAAAAGATGGGGTGCATTTTAATGAAATAGGTAATGCTAGGCTAGGTACGTTAATTGACGAAAACGTACTAAAGCTGTATAGGTCGAAGCCTTCTTTAAACGTTGTGGGTCCGGGGAACGCGGGCCCGACGTGAAAAATAGTTCAAAACACCGGCCCGTGGTAAAAAATAACTTAAACGTCTTTTATTGTAACGCGCGTAGTATTAGAAATAAATTAAACGAATTTAAGGCGATAATTTATTCTGGCAACTACGACATAGTTGCTATCACTGAAACGTGGTTAAATACCGTGACTCGGCACTTGTTGGGGAAACTTGATATACCAGGTTTTAAACACTTTACTAATGATAGGTTACATAGGATTGGTGGCGGCGTTTTGCTGTACATTCGTAATTCCCTTAGGGCTATCGAGATTAAGATAGATTTTCCGGCAGCAATTAATGCGATATGCGTTGAAGTTAGGACGCGTAGTATTATTTTTAATTTTGTTGTTATTTATAGACCTCCCGTTCAACCCCTCGATACCGATACTAGATTTTACTCACTTCTTGGTAACTTTATTGACGATCGGAATAGTATAATTGTCGGAGACTTTAACTGCCCTAATGTTAATTACGAGACTTTTACTGGTAATGAGGGTTTGAGATTGATTGAGTTCATGGAAGATAATTTTTCACGACAGATGGTTACCGAACCAACGCGCGGTGACAATATTTTAGATTTGGTGATGATGAACGGCGAAAATATAGTCGAAGGTTTAGAAGTAGGCGAGAGTTTAGGATGTAGTGATCATCAAAGTCTTAGGTTTAAGTTATTGATAGAAAACACTAAGTACAGTAACGTAATAGAAGTCCCTGATTTTCGTAGGGCTAATTTTGATAGTTTAGCGGATAGGATGAGAGTAGTGGACTGGGATAACTTATTTATGGGTAATGACACAAATTTGCATTGGTGGGCGTTTAAAGAAAGTTTGATGAATATTGAAAGGGAGTTTATTCCTCGTAAGCCCAAGCGCGCTAGAAATCATGGTAGGCCTAAGTGGTGGACTAGGGAAATAGGCGAGTTCATAAACGAGCGTAACAGAGCGTATAGACTTAATAAGCGCAATGGCACGGCAGCTAACTTTAATAGATATGTCGAGCTTAGACGTCAGATTAAAAGATCAGTTAGGAATGCTAAGCGTAATTTAGAGATACTTATAGCTGCGGATAGTAAACATAATCGAAAAAAGTTTTTTGAAACGTCAATAATCGTAAGCCGATAAAAGATAACATAGGCCCTCTAGTGGATGTTAACGGCGCTTTGGCTTCTGACGCTCAGGCGATGGCGGGTATTTTCAATAACTTTTTTGCGACAGTTTTCACTGTAGAAGACGTAAATAATGTCCCCGACGTGGACGATATCGTTTTATTTACTAGCGAGACTATTTTGGATGAAATAACTGTTTACGAGGGTGGTATTGCGCATTATATCGATATGCTAAAAGTTAGCAAGGCTCCGGGCCCTGACGCTTTTTATCCCAGACATTTGAAAGATTTGAAAGACGTTATTGTAAGCCCCTTAACGAAGATTTTTAATCAGTCACTCGAAACGGGGATTATTCCTGAAGACTTCGAATTAGCTAACGTCACGCCCATTTTTAAAAAAGGCGATCGCACAGCAGCTAGCAATTATAGGCTCATTAGCTTAACGTCAATTGTCGGTAAACTATTGGAATCCGTCGTTAGGGATTGTATCATCGATCACTTAGAAAGTAGAGATTTGATTAATAGTAGTCAGCATGGGTTTCGACGCCATAGATCTTGTTTAACTAATTTGTTAGAATTTTATAACGAAATAGTGCCCGAATACGATAGGCATAGAGCGGCTGACGTTATTTATTTACATTTTAAGAAGGCGTTCGATACAGTTCGGCATAGAATATTAATTGCGAAGGTTAAAGCGCACGATATACGCGGTCAGGTAGTTAACTGGTTAGACTCAGTTAGAGGAATAGCTTCGTGCTAGGAGACAGAGGGTCGTTGTTAATGGTAGTGAATCGAGGTGGTTGGATGTAGGTAGCGGTGTCCTACAGGGTTCAGTGTTAGGCCCATTGCTATTCATAATTTACATTAACGACATAGATGTAGGATTGACTAGTAACGTGTCAAAATTCGCGGACGATACTAAAATAGGCGGTAAGGTTGTTAACGAGGACGATAGAAATAGGCTCCAAGACGATGTAAATAGGATTATGGAGTGGACGGATAAGTGGCAGATACAATTTAACGTAGACAAATGTAAAGTTTTGCATATAGGTTTTCGTAACAATAATTACACGTACACGATGGATGAGAGAGTTAGTGAGAGTTGACGAGGAAGTAGATTTAGGCGTAGGCGTATCTAAGGATTTAAAAGTTAGGAACCAGTGCTTGGAGTCTTGCGCAAAAGCTAATAGGATGTTAGGCTTCATAGCGCGTAATTTCGAATTTAAATCGAAGGATATTATATTGCCCCTTTACAAGTACCTAGTCAGGCCTCATTTAGAATAGGCCGTTCAGTTTTGGTGCCCGTATTTGCGTGAGGATATTGATAGGTTAGAAAGGGTTCAGCGTCGGGCCACAAAACTAATTTCGTCATTGCGCAACAAGCTTTATGAAGATAGGATTAAAGAGTTGGACTTGAATTCACTCGAAACCAGGAGATTAAGGGGGGAGCTTATTGAAGTTTTCAAAATCGTTAATAACATCGATAACGTAAATTTTGACAAACTGTTCACTTTCGATAATAGCAATACTCGTAATAACGGATTTAAGTTGCGTGGCAGACGTTTCATTACTAATATCGTTAAAAACTTCTTTACGTTTTTTAAAGTAATTGATAAATGGAATAATCTTCCCACGCCCGTCGTGAACTCTACCAGCGTTAATGTGTTTAAAAACCGTCTAGAGACTCTAGATAGACATTTTAAAAATATTAACGTTGTTTAAAATAAAAAAAAACAATTGGCAACAGGAGCTCTGGGGGTCGTAATCGGGGATCAGTCTGTTGACGTCCAATGCCAGCTTGTTAGTTGTAGCTTGTTGAGTAAATTAACCCACTTTTTGTTATTCTTTATACTTATTTTTCTTCTCTCTTTATTGCATGTCTGTAGTTTGCATGGTATGATAGTGTTTGAGTTAAGAATGTGTTGTAATGCGTTCTTATTTTACTTCTTTTCATCTTTCACGCCTTTCCAGCCTAGTGGGCTACATCCTCTACCTCCCTATGGAGTGGAGGATCGGTGTGGTGCTTGAGTTAAAAATGTGTGCTTCTTGAGTTAAAAATGTGTGCTTCTTGAGTTAAAAATGTGTGCTTCTTGAGTTAAAAATGTGTGCTTCTTGAGTTAAAAATGTGTGCTTCTTGAGTTAAAAATGTGTGCTTCTTGAGTTAAAAATGTGTGCTTCTTGAGTTAAAAATGTGTGCTTCTTGAGTTAAAAATGTGTGCTTCTTGAGTTAAAAATGTGTGCTTCTTGAGTTAAAAATGTGTGCTTCTTGAGTTAAAAATGTGTGCTTCTTGAGTTAAAAATGTGTGCTTCTTGAGTTAAAAATGTGTGCTTCTTGAGTTAAAAATGTGTGCTTCTTGAGTTAAAAATGTGTGGTTCTTGAGTTAAAAATGTGTGGTTCTTGAGTTAAAAATGTGTGGTTCTTGAGTTAAAAATGTGTGGTTCTTGAGTTAAAAATGTGTGGTTCTTGAGTTAAAAATGTGTGGTTCTTGAGTTAAAAATGTGTGGTTCTTGAGTTAAAAATGTGTGGTTCTTGAGTTAAAAATGTGTGGTTCTTGAGTTAAGAATGTATTGCATGGTTTGTAAGCGTTTTTATTTTACTTCTTTTCATCCTTTTCCGGCAGAGTGGGCTCTACCTCCCTATGGAGTAGAGGACCGTTCTGCAATCTTTCCTATTCTCTCCGACTATTTTTCTGACTTGTCGGCAGTGGCCGGCGGATCATGATGGTGAGTCTTTTTTCTCTTTTTCTGAATGAATGTTAACCCACGAGTGATAGGTGTTGCTACTTACTTAACCCCTTATTCTCTTAACCCCCTACTCTTTCCTTTCTCTCGGGCTAACCTTAGAGTGGATCTTAGGGTCTTTGTTTGCCTTAGCTTCTGTAAATCTGTAGAACCTAAATAACTTACAGATCAATGAAAGAAAGCCACCCCCGACCCGTTTGGGGGTGGCTTTCTTTCATTGATCCCTATTTTGTACTGTATATTTCATATTTGTGGCCTACTCTAAATATGGAAACATCATTAACCACGTAACCTATACATAAATTAAATAGGTATACCCTAGCGAGTAAGGGAAAAATTAAGTTAATTCAACTTTAGATAGGCTCCTACTAAGCCTACCTATATCCTTACGATATTCGCGAGCCACTTTCCAGCCTTTCCCAGAGCTAAAAAAGGTTTAAATAAAATGGAAACCGAAGGTTCTACACACGCATAACCTACGCTGTGATAACTGTAAAAGACTGTATAGTATATCCATGCATACACGAGTATACAACACTAAATTATATGATTTCGAGACAAATCAATGCAAAAGGAGAAAAATTGAAGTGTCAGATAATATTTCTGCGAATCAGAGTGCAGAAATAATCTCAATCATCGCAAGGACGATGTATAAGGAAATAAAAATTTATATTAATAATAACAATTATTTCAAAACGCAATTACTGCGGATCTGAAGGTTTATTTAAAATAAATAAAGCCGCAATTTCTATGATACACGCATTTATTGAAGTATGAACTTATAAATATATACTTAGCCATATTAGACCAGAATTTATATAGGCCTACATCCCAGTACCAAATAGGGGTTAATTCAAGATTTATGCCACTTATAATAGCCAGGCTTCTCGTATAGCCCTTTGTTTGTATAAAGGTACTGTATTTGATGGAGGTTGTTTGCCTGAGCCTATTCTGTCGTGGCTATGGGGCCGATTTAATACTTAAAGCAGCTACTTCGTAGAGAAACTGTATTCTACGATACAAATAGCTAATAAACGTTCAAAAATAAAATAGAAGCTTTTTTTCATCAACCAAATCCGAAGTCATTTCTACCCATTGAATGAACTGCCTCCCCTCTACTTAAGATCCTACGGGATACGCCATCGACAGTATCTTAACACCGCTTCCCGTCCATCAGCGAAATTAAGCGACATTGGGTTTGGGTAGCACTTGGATGGGAGACCGTCTTCTACGTCCAGATTACGTAGCGACCCGCGGTTCGGATCCCGCGTAAAGCCGTAAGTCCCCTCTGTTATACGACTTTAGATGTTGCAAAGGTTAAACAACCTCAATTTCCACACTTAAGATCCAAATATGAAAGTACTGGCACTCAGTGCCATAATGACTTCCTTTTAAACAAAGTACTGACACTCTATGCAATTGAATTTAGTTGGAGTCAAATAAGACATTTCATAAGGAAAGAGTATTTTTTTCAATAAGAAATGTAAACTTCATAAAAATGATAAGCATTAATTATACGCTTGAAGGACATTAAGCATATTTATTATTTCGCAAAGCAAATAAAAATTAAAGTGCTTACACACTTTTTAATAGTGATAAGCACTAACGTCTGACAAGTCACTTACGTGGTAAGTTCGGTAGGCTTCCGTTATACGAGTTTCAATCTTTTCTAAAAAAAAAAAGGCCGTATACAGTTGGGGTGCTGCTTAGAGGTGTTGAAGTACTCCTAAAATTTTTATAAAATTAAACGCGTTGGTTTTATTTTTAAACATTATATATAGAATATGAATGTTTTATTTTTATATTTTTCAATCTATTATTCATTACTATTATAGATTGTAGTCACAAAATAACTTCGTATGTTCCATGAGAATGCGAGGTTATGAGCAATCGGCTTTTAAACATCTTCATAACCTTTTGTAATTCGTAACCATGCATATCTCATATTATTAATTTGTTATTTCACCATGTATACATATTAATATATTTATATATCTAAGCTGTAATTATATTTGCGAGCAATAATTTGATTAAATAAAGTCTTCTTCCTGTATATCATCATCATGGCATACGTAGTATTCAGGAACAGTGTTTCATGCGTTAGTTTCCTTCATTCAAAATGAAAGGCCTATTATCTCCCCTTTAATAGCACTTAGTTCTTGAACCCTACCTCTCAAAAAAAGAAAAGTAACCCTAAACTGAAAAAGTTGCCTTATCTTTGACTACCTCGCTTCCAAAGTGGCATACATTCTATCCCACTCTCCTTTCGCTGAAATATCCATTTTAGGAGACTTCAGTGTTCACCACCACCTTTGGCTTTCCTCCCATTTCATTGATATCCCTCGTGAGCTAGCTTACAACTACTCTCCTGAATGAGCTAGAGCAGATTGTACAGCGACCTACTCGTATCCCCGATCGCCTTGGAGATAGGCCCAACATTCTGGATTTATTTCTTACCTCTCATCCTTCTTAATTTGTCAAACTTTTTCTCCGTTGGGCTCCTCCGACCATAATCTTATATCTGTTTCCTGTCCTATCGCTCTAATTCGGCCTTTAGATCCTCCCAAGAGGAGGAACTTTGGCGCCGCTGATTTAGAGATCCTTAAGGCAGTACTCCGATTTCCCATGGAATGATTACCGCTTCCGTGGCCAGGTTCCTTCCGAGCGTGCTAAGCGCATCACGGAGGTGATTCTCTCGGGCATGGAGACGTACACTCCATATGCCATTCCCACTACGTTGCTCAATGCTATCTGCACCAGAGAGGAGGCTTTCAGAAGATACCATCACCACCCAACTCCCGACTCTCACTTAGCTTATATATTTCTGCCCGGAATCGTGCAAAAATTCCTTAATTAGACAAAAATGTGAAAACTTATCCAATTATAATTCTTCTCGTTCTTTCTGGCACGTACGCAAGAACCTCTCCAACAACTTTACTTCATCATCTTTCTCTCTTCTTTTCCATTCCGACGGCTCAGTTGCCGTCTCTTCTCTCGATAAAGCTGAACTCTTCGCTCAAACTTTCGCCTCCAACTCAACCATGGACGACTCCGATGCTGTTGCTCCATCTCCTCCTCCTCCCTCTGACTTTATTAATTCAATTCTAGGAAGGGGCACGGTCCTAATGGGGTACCTTCTGTTGTTTTCAAGAACTGTGTTTCTGTGCTGACACCCTGCCTAGGAAAATACTTTCATCTTTGTCTTTCATCTGGTACTTTTCCTTCCTGTTGGAAGTTCGTTTTCATTTAGCGTGTCCCAAAGAAGACTGACCGCTGTCAACCCTCCAACTATCGTCCGATTGCTTTGATTTCTTGCCCTCCAAAAGTTTTTGAATCTATCGTTAGTAGAAAGATTCTTAAACACCTTTCTTCTCGCAATCTTCTTTTACGAGGACCACTCAATATATTTTGCCCAACCTTTTTTTTTTTCTTTACAAGTTTTTATTTTTCCACTTAGTCTCCATCCTTTTCTACGGCTTTCCTCCACCTCGAAACAAGGGCCTTTATTCCTTGCTGGTAAAAGTCCGCTGGGTTCCGCTGGAGCCACCTCTTAACCTCCTCAACAACCTCATCGTCACTCTGAAACTTCCACGAATAGCATCGTTCATTGGCCCAAACAAATGGAAGTCTGAAGGTGCCAGACCCGGGCTGTATGGAGAGTGGGGTAACACGGTCAAGCGCATTTTCGTGATGGCCTCTCTTGTTTGAAAACTGTTGTGTGGTCTTGCGTTATCGTGCAAAAGAAGGACGTCTTCCAGTTTTCTCTCCGGTCGAACTCGCTTTATACGTATCTGGAGTCTCTGTAGGGTAGCAATATATGCCTCTGAGTTGATTGATTGTCCTTTCTTCATAATGTCCACCAGAATCACCCCTTTCATGTCCCAGAAGATGGTGGCCATAACCTTTCCTGCAGAGGGAGCCATTTTGAACTTTTTCTTGCATGGGGAGTCTGCGTGATGCTACTCCATGGATTAGCGTTTTGTTTCAGGTTCAAAGTGGTGTACCCAAGTCCCATCCTGTCACAATTCGTGAAAAGTCAATCCTTTCTGTCTCGTATCGAACCAACGACTCAGAAGCAATTTCTTTTCTTTGGGCTTTGTGATCTTGTCAGTTCGCGAGGAACAAACCATAAACACACTTTTGAGTATCCCAGTTGCTGAATTATCGTATTCACACTTCCTTCACTAATTCCTCGCTCCAGTGATAGCTGCTTGTATGTGACGTGCGATTTGATCGAATGATGCTGTTAGCACGTTGCAGTGTGAGATGTCACAGCCGATGCCGGGCGACCGCTGCGTGGCTCATCATCGAGGCTGGCTCTCCCTCTCTCCGATGATCTCAAACGTTTAGACCAGCGTCCAACTGTGCTTCGATCAACAGCAGCATCTCCGTAAACGTTTTGTAGACGTTTGTGAATATTTCCAACTGTTTCTTTCTCTGCGGTTAAGAACTCGATAACAGCTCTGTTTACGACGCACATCACTGTCAGACGCCATTTTCGATACGTACTGCGTTGCCGATCGGTTTTGTACAAGGACGTTTAAAAGCGGTTTTATACAAGGAGGGGAGGTTCAAACTGGAAAAATCCGGTTATGTGAAGCTCAAAAAGTTCAAACTTACGGCCCAAAAGACATGGCCTATTAAGCACACCGGACAAAAAATTAGTCACCTCTAATAGCACCGATAGTAGGAAGTTCAAGGTCACACAGAGGGCGCTGATGTAGCATTGGTAAGTGACAAGTAGCGGTGACGTAGCACACAGGATCAGATCTGTTTCGTGAGGTGGTGAAGAACAAAGTGTGTGTTGGATATAGTCTGCAAAATGGGTCGTGAGGCAGACGTTACTCAGTGGCAAAAAGGAGCCATCGCGTTTGGCAGAGCCCACGGACACAAAATGTCTGAAGTAGCCCAATTTGTTGGTGTGTCAACGCGTACTGTCCAGCGAGTTTACAAAGAGTGGTGTAGTTCGCAATCAACTGACAATCGACGGCGTAACTGTGGCCGGAAAACAATTCTCGACAATAGGGGCCGCCGCCATGTTTCTCGTCTAGTAACTGCAAATCGTTTTCAAACCAGAGAACAATTGCTCCAAGAAACCAATGAGGTTCTCCAGCGACCAATTTCCGAACGGACATTGCGACGAGAACTGCATGCGATGTACATCTGGAGCAGGGTACCACGGAAGAGGCCGCTGTTAACAGCAAGTCACAAATTGGCACGTTATAAATGGGCTCAGAGGCACAAAAACTGGACTGCGGCAGATTGGAAACGTGTAATTTGGTCCGATGAGTCCCGTTTTTGTTTGTTCTCCAATGATGGGAGGCGACGAGTACATCGCAGGTCCAATGAAGCCTTTAATCCTGAATGCGTCGAAGGTGTTGTTCAGGCTGGAAACAGAAAGTGAAGCGCAGGAATAGACACCCACGGACTCTGGCGGAACTTCGGGACCGGCTGATGAACGAGTGGCAGCAAATCGATGTTCAGTACATGCACAACCTCGTAGAGTCTCTGCCTCGCCGGATTCGTGCGGTTATCAAGGCCAGAGGCGCCGTCACACGTTATTAGGTACATTCTGAGAGGGGTGACTAATTTTTTGTCCGGTGTGCTTATTTAGCTAAGAAAAAAGGGTGGGGCAAAATATATTGAGTGCCCCTAGTAGATCGTCAGTATGGGTTCAGCAAGGGACGCTCTACAAAGCGTCCCTCTCAACAGTCACTCCATGTTTCGTGCGGGAGGGCTATGATACACCTGACCTCTGCTCTTTCTACTATCTCTGATAGAAAACTGTGGTTTTCATTGTCTCCAAAACTCTCTTCCTTCATCTGTCTATTTGTCACAATCTTCTACACAACTCAATCCTTTCTCTCCTATTAACATTCTTGGCGTTTCCTTTTCTAGTGAACTTTCCTTGAAAGATCACATATACTCCTTTTTAAAACATCTGCTAAGAGGTTAGGTGCGTTGTACCGGCTCCGCAGTTTATTCACCCCCACTCAGTTGCTGTCTCTGTACAGGGGTCTTGTCCGCCCGTGTATGGAGTACGCTTCTCACGTGTGAGGTGGCTCAACCCACACAGCTCTACTCAACTTGGTGGACTCAAAGGGTTCTAGTCTCATCAATTCCCCGCCTTTTACCGACTGTCTTCAGTGCCTCTCTGTTCGCCTCACTCTCTTTACTACCGTTATTATAACGGACACTGCTCTTCTGAACTCCGTAACTACTACATGCCTCCTCCTTTAAGAAGAGCACGCAGTACCACACTTTCGACACACTCATTCCTTTTCTGTCCAACTCTCTAACGCAAGAACTTAATCAGTATTTTCAATTTTTCATCTACTCAACCATCAACTCTGGAACAATCTTCCTCAGCCCATCTTTCCCCCTGTCTATGACCTCCAATCTTTCAAGCGCAGGATGTCCAGACATATCGAAAACCTTGGACCTTGGTTTTGGGTCTCTTCTCCCTCTATGGAGGGAAGGGAGCGTTTTTGCGGGTCTTCGCCCTTGGCCCCTACTTCCTGCATAAAAAAAAAATATATATATATATTGTACGTTAAGCAGGGTACAATGCTCCCGAAATTCTTCCGTGTAACTGATTTAAAAACACATTAACACCACAGTTAATATAAACACATTTAAAAATGGTCGATCTGTCAACGAGGGTAGAAAAGATGCAACACATATGTTGAGGGGAAACTGCTGGCTCTGCTATTGGGTTTAAGCACGCGGCCTCCCAAGTTACTTTTCAAAACAAAAATAAAAACCGGAAATTTAATTAATTTAATTTTTGTAATAATTATTTATGAATTTTTATGACGTGACAATTTACCTACAAGCTACAAATCTTGTAGCTATCAGTTATTTTCCAAAGAATTTATTCAGCGTGCTTCTATATCATAAATACAAAAAAAGAAAAAGGTTCGCCAACTTAACATTTGTTTAGAGCACAAAAAGAAAAACACATTGACAATACAGTATTTCTGTTCTTCTTTAAATATTTTATTCGGATCACCCGAAGATCAGGGCCCCCTGCCTTCTTTAGTTAGCCTTATAAGGCTAACTAACGAAAATATCACGACCTGACCTAACCTAACCAATCGTTAGGTCAACTGTACGCCCTTGACGATTGGTTAGGTTAGGTTAGGTCGTGATAGTTTCGTTAGTTAGCCTTATAAAGCTTATATAAAGCTGGGGGCCCTGATCTTCAGGTGATCCTTTTATTCTTTTTGGTAACAAAATAAATTTAAAATGATTTACTGATGTGTTGATTTAAGGTTTCTCAGAAATTTCCGGTTTAAGGCGAACTTTTTTCAAAAAGTTTACCAGAAATTATATACACCGACATTTGCTTGATAAACGGGTGATGTGTATTAAATTCTTCCGAGCTTTTTAGAGGCTATATACAACTCCGCAACTGAAAAAATAAACTCCTTTTTGCGTTAGTCTCGATTTAACTTTAACCTAACTTTACCTAACTGGGTCTACCCTAACAAAAGGGGATATTGGGTAAGGTTTGAAACTTAAGAAAAAATTTTTTTTTGGTAAAATGGGTAAACTTTCCCATGAAGTGGGAGAGCCGACTCATTTCAGTACAAAAATAAAAGGTCGGACGAGTGTTAAAATTTTAAACATTTAATGAGTATCTATTGCTCCGCGATTTGAACGCAACGAGGTCTAGTTTAAATGCTGTCAAACAACCGCCCCCCTCCGCGACTAGCTGGGAAGGGAAAGGGATATTGCGAGTCCGAAACTACAAAAAATCGTAATAAATATAAACAATTACCGTAATTCCGTTCGCTTTTTGAGAATTTTTTTTTTTTGCGGGGTTTTACCACTTCCATCAGGTTCGTATTATTACTGTAGAATAACATATCAAAGCGATCTAACTGTAAATAACCAGTACACCGTGACCTCATAAATTTAATTCAATATCAAAACGCGTTGCAGCTCTGAAAAAGTACCGCGTCTTACGGGCTCCATAAAACCTTCAGCAATAAAATGCACTCGTACGTTTCTTCAATCGGAGCTTAAAAATCCAAACGGCGTTTGTTATTCATAATAAACAAACGAGACTTTTGTAAGGTTACAGTGAGCAACTGTAATAGAGATGGCGCTGGGAGTAAGCCAACCTTAGAGTGAGCTCATCTCGCCAATCAGGGCGAAATATGTTACTTCATTGTGGGATGCCAGATTACACAAACATCATAGCAGTAAATTAAACAAGGACTACTACTACTACTGCTACTAAAAAATTCACCTCGCGCACCTACCACCCAAAAATGTTACTCTAAAATTTGAAAGCGTAACAGATTTTTCTTAGACCTTATGTGACGTCCGTAGCAACTAAATCTTTTTAATAATAAACCAAGGAACGAGTCTACTTATCTTTAGTCAAACCTATTAACAAAGATGAATGTATATATTCGAGTTATGAGGTGTAGTGATTAAAACAGTGTGGGACCGGTCAACCTAAAACTCTCTATTAACGGTGCAACTTAAGAAATTTTTTTATGTTAGCACAGCCCATTCAATATGCTGTAACGTTCTACTTAATGACCCTATTATGGTGATATTGTCCATGAACTGGACTTCAAGCGTATATAATACTTGAATCGCAAGATTACTAGAATTTATTCCCACTCTTTCGTAAGCACAGTTGAATTTGGCACTATGTTGTCGAAGGTGCAACGGAATATACACACCAGAAATCACCTGAATGTTTGTGATGTTGTGCTACAGTTCTACGGTGTGAAGAGTGTAGCAGTAAACCATTACATCCAAATGCCCCAAATAGAAAGATCTCTGATGGTGACATAAACGTGACCTTGGTGGCTACAGATTGTTCGAAATAATTCGATCACCGAAGAAGGTTTGAATGTAAGCCCTCCGTGATGTTCAGCATTTTGCGGTCTCGTTGGTATTAGTCTCGAATAAGTTCAGTATCTTCAGTGTCACAAATTCATCAAACATGGAATGTAGCGATCTATTACTACGCTAATCTTCGCACGATTGAAGAACTGCAGCACATCACCACCAACAACGTTCAGATAATTTCCATAAGTGTTTTGCGTAGCACCTTCGATAACACGTAAAGTCCTTTATTTGTACCTACAAAACAAAGGGAATCATTTCCAGCACCTATTGCGATTCGAATGCTTACGAATGATTGGAACTTGGTTCATTGAAAATTTCACTATGATGGGTTCATTGTATAGACCGTTGGATTGGGCTAATAAAAAAAACAAAAACAACCTCTATCCTCATACCTAAAAAAATTATGATCGTAGGTATTTATTCCTTTTCCGAGCTTTCAAAGTCTTTCCCTCAAATACTCAATCCTCCTACGATGCATTTAACCCTTTCCGACCCAATGGGTCCATATGGACCAATAATAGTACGGTACATATTTTCTTCGTAAACAAATTGGCCCGCAAAATGTTAATGGCGTACTACCTCTGCTTTGGAAAGTCCAGGATCTACAGTCCTAATGAACAACAATGAAAACGGTTTCGGCGACAGTGCAACCAAATCGAGGCCATATCTGACGCGATGCCCCAAGAGTATTTATATTATATATATATATATATATATATACAGGGTGGGCCGTAAGTTTCCATACATAGGAAAAATAAACATTTTTTTTATGGACAACCATTTTTATTTATATAATATGCTCTACATGGTTGCCATTGTTTTGAAAACACATTTCAATACGTGTTCCCCACTGTTGATGAACACGCATTAGCACAGTTGACGTTATGCTTGTAATGGCGTTGGTGATACGTTCCTTTAGATGATTTAGGGTTAGCATTACTCCAATAACGTATGTTTTGCCGATTAACCTCTCCATTGACGTAAAAATTTGCTTCATCAGTAAACAAGATCTTAGTTGAAAAGTTTGCATCCTCGTTCACTTTGGTTAATGCCCATTCACAGAATTCCATCCGTCTATCCGGGTCGTCTTCACTCAACTGCTGTGCCATATGCAATTTGTATGGATGCCATTTGTTTGCTTTCAAAATGCGCCTGATACTCGATCTGCTGACACCACTTTCTGCAGACAACCGTCGTGTACTTTTTCTGGGACTCCGTGTAAGCGCTGTAAGTATCGTAGCTGTTGTGTCTTCATCGGTGGCTGTACGTCTTGGACCACTTCGCGGTTGATCTGCAACATTTCCAGTTTTCTGAAACTTGTTAATAAGTTTTGCCACAGTGTCGTGTGTGATGTTCGTTCCATGTTGTCTGTTAAAGTTCATTGCAACCATGCGACTGCTTCCCGACCCAGCCATCAGTATGATTTCAATTCGTTGCTCTTTCGTCAAACGCATATTCTTAGGGTATCTGAAACATAAAAACAAACGTTTAATTTTTCCTATGTATGGAAACTTACGGCCCACCCTGTATATATATATTATTAGGGTGGTCCTTAAAATTCAAAGTTGGGAAGTTTCAGCTCCCACCCCCGGAAATCATTCGAATGGTTCAGAAAACTCTCTAGTTGAATTTTTTATTAAATCGGACGTTTACCCCTCCCTCATCGACCTTGAACTTTTACCCCCGGAGTTGTTGCCCGGTTGCAGTTGTTGCCGTTATTGCCCGGTTAGCGATCCTGGGTCTGTAGGGTTCGCTTCCGAGTCCGGAAACTGGCAGCGGTGGCGAGCGACGACTTGCAGGAGGAACTGGAATTGCTCCTCGTCGTGGGTCAGCGTCCGGTTGTACTCTTGGACGAGGGCAACTCCTCGCTCGGCATGGTCGTTGATTACGGCGAGCCCTCCCACACGTGCCGCCGCTGTCTTGAAGTCTTCCCGCTTCGGCCAGGTCTCCGGGTCGACCTCGAGGAAGCCGTCCTCCAGTCGAAGTTTCTCGAAGAAACCTCGTGTGTTGGACGACGCCAGGTCTTCCAACTGAAGCCCGGCGAGTACTCGGTTTGGCAGCGTGGGCCGCTTCGCCGGGGACTCCTCACTGACCCGGTCGTGGAGAGAGGCGATGATCTTCCTCTTCTGATCGACGGCGATCCCCGGATCGAACAGCGCCAGCGCCACCAGCTCCTCCGACAGGTACCAGAGGTAGTTCTGGAACTTGGTCAGCGCCGCCTTGGCCACCACAGGGTTGATGTCAGAGTAGGCCAGCAGGTCCTTGAGGAGGGCGAAGTCATTTCGGGGGGCAGTTGCGGCGATCGGAGCCTCCGTCCACGCCTTGGCGTAGACCCGACAGACGAAGATGCAGATGCTCCAGAGGCCACTCTCCTCCCTCGCCATGAGTTTGAACTGCTGTCGGAACATCCAGACCTTCAAGGCGTAGATTGCCTTCGCCATCCAGCGGGCGTGGTGAATCGGCCCGGGAGCTCGGAAACGCACTCCTCACGGGGGGACGTGACCGACGAAGAGGAGGGTGAGCTCGAGCAGCTCACGGTAATCGTCGCGCAGGTCCTTGCGCTCGACTATCGCCTTCTCAAACCACTCCGTGTCGACAGTGGTGAGCAGAGGAGCGACATCGGGGTGCGCAGCGCCGGACTCGTACTGGCTTCTGTCCAGGAAATCCCAGCGCTCCTGAAAACGCTTGAAGAGGGTCACGTCAGGACCGGACGTGGGGCCCATCACAGCCGTGAACGCCGCACCGAGGAGCAGCTCCAGCACATGATGGCGGCACGCGAAGTAGAGCAAGTCTTTCGCGAGGTGTTGCTCGATGAGGACGCACGCTCCGTTGTTCCGGCCGGTGTTCGAGGCGGTGGTATCGAATGACAAGCCACTCACTTGCTCAGTGAGCTCCCACTCCTCCAACGCGTTGAGGACGGCCTTGGCCATCTCAGAGCCCGTTCCACTCGGCAGCTTCGGGACGCCCAGGAGCTGCACCGCGCCGTTACCGGAGACCAAGATGGGAAGCCGATCGACTTGCTCCTTGCTCGTCAAGTCCTGCATGAGCTTGCCGTCCCAGTGAACGACAAGATTGCCGGCCCTCAGCTCTTCCTTGAGCGCCACGTTGAGCCTGGAGCGGTGCCTGCGCCGGTGGATGGAGCTGCGGTTGATATTGAGCTCTGCGACGTCGTGCCCAAGCGACCGGGCAACCTCTGTCAGGACGTAGACAGCTCCTCGGTCGGTCACCTTCGTGCGATCCAGCGACGACGCCACAGCGGCCGAAACGATGTTCGTCGTGCCCCGCCTGGAGCGCTTCGGAGCCCGAGGGCTCCCTTCTTCTCCATGGTCGTCGCTCTCCGCTGCGCTTGCGGCACCACTGGAAGAGGACGAAGACCACTCGAGCTCCACTCGGGCCGTAGATGTCGTCGCTTCTTCCTCGGCTCGCTGCCTCCGTCGGTCTTCTTCCCCTTGGCGTTGAGATGCGCGGGCATCGACAGCGGCTAGCGTCGAGTCGACGGACCCCAGCTTGCCGCGCCGACGGGGTTCGCGCTGAGCGAGGAGGAACGCCTTGTCCTCCTCGTTCTTGAGCAGCTCCATGGCGTTAGCGGCAGCGACGTCGAACAGGTTCATCATCCGCTCGCTGAACTCGTCCTCCCGCTTCGCTTGAGCCCCTTGTTCCTCTTCACATCGTTGAACTCCTTGTGGAGCTTCTCAATCTTGGTGACGATATGGTCCTTCCGGCGGAGGGGGATTCGCGCCTTGGACCACACCTCGGTGACGAGCTCGACGACCTGGTTGGCGGCTTCTCGAAGTGACTTCTTCTGGACGTCGATCCTGTAGACCGTCAGGGCCAAGACCTCTTTTTGCGAAAGAAGTTGCGACCCGGCGATCGATTCCTGCGGGGCAATCAGGTAGCGCAGCTTCGCTGCCATGATCCAGGTTATCTACTTAAAGGTTGAAGGAGTTATTCACTATTCAGTTTAAATTATAATCATTAGAATTTACAGTTTTACACACATTAGTTATCCAACCACTGACGGGTAGCTTGACTTATGGTTAAAGGAGTTATTCAGTTTAAATTATAATCATTAGAATTTACAGTTTTACACACATTAGTTATCCAACCACTGAAAATCTGGAAAGAATGAAAAAAAAAAAAACATTACAAATTATGTAACATTTACTTGAAAGTAAAAAAATTAGCTTAATGGTAATGCTCAATGAGGGAGGGGTAAACGTTGTCCGATTAAAAAAATAAATCACCTAGAGAGTTTTCTCGACCATTCGAACGATTTCCGCGGGTGGGAGCTGAAACATGTTCAACTTGAAATTTCACCCCCTAAGCAAGGACCACCCTAATATATATATATATATATATCTTTCTAAAGTTACGTTACCCATCCTAAAAACTATAATAATGCTTAAAGCATGTACATAACAATGATCAACGAGTTAAGAGTTAATAAATGCCAAATAAAAAGCCCATAAAAATGTTGTTGATAAATTTACCAGCGAGCGTGATCATGAATGCTAAAATCTCCAAATAACTTCTATAGAACACTAAAGTTTAATTATTTTAAGGAGAGCTGGGAAAAGGGAAGCTTCGTACAAGACACATTTCGACTTTAATGTAAGCAAAATCACGATGTTCTCTAAATAAAAGAATCATCCTCGGCAACCAACATCTTTGAAGGACATTAGCTTGTTGCTTTAATCACAAAATGACAATGGCTATTTTGGACTTATACACCAACGTGTGTGTGTGTATATATATATTATATATTATATATATATATATTATATATATATATATATAGTGTAATACTTAAATACAAGGATAAAATTTGAATTATTAAATAAATCATTCCGAGTTGTTGTTGTTGTTTTCATTACATTACATAAACATCATTTTGGGGAGTTTGTTTATAGAATTATATATGTACTGTAAGCTTATATAACGCCTACACATGAAAATGCCGATATAAGTCCTACACGTAAAATTCGAGGTACAAAGTGCGCTAAAAGCAGAAACTACTACCAACTTTCGGATAGGGCCCTATAAATCTTGCCAAAGAATGGAACCACTCGGTTTATGTTCACTGAGATTTCCTAAATCAGTTTTAAAATTTTTTACAACTTTGGCACCGATTCAAAATGACGAACTCATTTTGAAGCGACTCAATGTGAATAAAATACATCGTGGTATATTGGCAGATGGAAAATGTGTCATAACAGAGGTCTGTTCATCTTCTGACAGTCATCACAAATTATCTTCCTCACTACAAAGTACTTGCACAAAAAAAGTACTTGCACGGGCTATAGATAGCCTTGGAGTCTAGGGTTGCACCGATAAGCAAATTAGCCGATTACCGATTAATCGGCCTAAAATAATCAGCCGATAATTCTTTTTATATACTGTATAAGTTTATAGCACTATATGGTTACTGAATTACGCCGCTTATACCTATTATACTGGTAAATAGGAGCACACAATATAAAACGTAGGCCTAATATCTAATATTCTTTTATCTAATATTAATCTAATATTTTTAGAACTATTTACATATTCTAATTCTTTAATTTCTTTTACAGATTAAATTAAGCATTTTAATGAAAGTTGCCAAGAAATTTTATATTTTTGTTACAAATTTAAATAACAAAGCCCTTATGGCTCCAAGCATTGCATGGAAATACTTTAAAGTAGATAAAAATAACAAAATTATTTGCAAATGCACCCTATGCAATGTTTCCATCTCAAATTTTGTTTATCGTTAGAGAGTAGGTTAAGGCCACTTTTGTTTTTCAACAGGAAAGCTTAAATGGATTCTTTTGTTCAGTAAGGTACAATAATTTTTTTGTTTTAATAAATGGAGTGATAATGGAGTAAATTAATTCAATATACTCTGCCTATTATTCTCCAAACAATGCAAATTGGTAGAAAATATTTAATAAAAAACAAGCAAAATATTATTTAAGTTCATTCCATGTCTAGGATAACTGAAATTCTTAAACCAGGGATGCAATTTCTGTAATGTAATAAACAAAGATGACCGAGTATGAAAACCGATTAATCGGCAAAAAAAAAAGCCGATGACCGATTAATCGGCAAATGGCCGATATAGCCGATTACCGATTGTCAACCGATTAATCGGTGCAACCCTACCTTGGACCCCTATACGTACGCTTTAAGAATCAAATTTCTCAAGATTTTACGGGGAGGTTCCTATACCAAAATTAGGCCTACACGAAGTTAAGTGGTGGCATTCGTGTAATTTAAAGTTCTTAAAATGCATTTTAAATTTAGAATCAGAAATTATGCTGCATTTTCTTAAAGTGTAAACAATTACGCTGAAATAGCTAAAAAATTTATCATATAGGAATCTACATTATATATCACAAATCTGTCTATCTATAGCAGAGCTTTCCAAACTGTGTCGCGACACATTAGTGTGTCGCCAATACCTCCCAGGTGTGTCGCCAAATTTAGTTAATTATTTTCAATTTTTTTGTATTTGAAAATTTTGATTTTTGTATCAACAAAATCGGCTACAAGATAAACCACCTACTGAAAAATTATCTGATATTTGATCAGGGCTGTGGAGTCGGCACATAAAAAACCGACTCCGACTCCGACGGTATATTAATTCTAAATCTGCTATGATGATAATTACACAAGAGGCATTTCATCACCACCACGTGAAGCATCATCATCTGTGGTCATTGTTACGGTAACTTTGTCTGTAGTAAAGAATCTTGTAAGTGGTGCTTGTCGTTCAGTAGATCTCTGATCTTTTGTTAACTTTGAAGTAGTTGGAAGGTTTTTATTACTATCTTTCTCAATGACAACTTCTAAAATTTTGGGATGGAAACACTGCAAATGTCTTTTCAAATTTGATGCTCTGGTTGGTGCATTTTTATCAGAGCCAGTAAAACCACTGATTTTTGCTCCACATAATTTTTCATCATCATCATCATCATCTATCATACACTGACACACGAAATGTTTCCCATCTGTGGTTATTGTAAAATATTAAAAAACTGCTGACTTTGTTGGAAGTGTCTTTGCCATTGTGAAAGGGGTTTTAGACTTGAAAGTTAAAAACTTATGAAATTTAGAAAGAACTCGAAATTAAATAAGCATTAAAAATAAAAAATATTATCTGAAAAGAAAAAATGAATTAATGGCATTAGTGTCTGAAATGGAAAACATTGTGTTTATTATTTAAGTGGTTTAACCACCATAGCTGCCAGTGATATCACACACAAAAACATATTTTATTAAAATTTATATTGAGGTCGGAGTCGGAGGAGTCGGAGTCGGTACATTTTTACCGACTCCGACTCCAGCACCACCAAAATTGCTTCCGACTCCGACTCCACAGCCCTGTATTTGATAACAAAAATTAATTAGTGTGTCGCCAACGGGAAAAGTTTGGAAAGCTCTGATCTATAGGTAGTACAAGCGGTAGTACAAGCGGTAGCTCGCTATCGCCCTCCGGAATTTTTTTTCACTACTTCATTTTTTTTTTATTGGTTGTAGATTTAAAATTATATTATAATATGAAGCCCTCATAGGAAGAAGTGGCTAAGCGACAAAAGTATGGCATATCACATATATATGACATATCACTGGATGGTACAATCGTAACCACCAATACTTTATAAAATATCGTGTGGTGTCAACCCCTTTAATTTATGTGATGCGCACCTTTTCTCCGATTGCACTTATTTCTTACGCGCGTGTTCGTTTATTTCAGGATGACTCTGCCTATCCACTCGGATGGCCTTTCAATTTCATACGCGTAGTTTCCCTCAGCTTAGTTGAAGCCCACTTTGAATTTCAAACTTTTAATGTTAATTTACCCTCAGCTTACGAGAGGACGATTGCAAGGTAGCATAGAAACGACACACTCCCTCTTATAAAGTTTATTTAATTTCACTCCAATTAAGACAAACAAAGAAATATACGGCTGTGCGATTACAATTTTTTAAAAAATAAAAAAATTCTTAATTTAAAGAAAATGGTTGCAAGTATTTAAGTCTCAAAAAACCATTTATACAAAGGGGTTTTTTATTTGCGGGTAACTTTAGAAACAGCACTAAATTCAAATTTCGTAATCTAAGAAGAAGTTTACAAATTTACTTACAAAAATTTGGGAAATTTACTCTCAACAGTTCTGCGCGAGTTCCGCAGATTTTTCGAGGAAAAAAGTCCGTCAAATAAATTAGATTACTTCTCACCATAACTGAATGGTCATGCACTAACTTCCCGGGTTTCCACGGGAACCAACTTCAACACAAGATATTGACTCTTCCCTGAGGAAACCTAATATGTCACAAACTTAAAGTTTAACATTTAATTTGAACAAAATTAAATTAGAAGAAATTCCACAAAGTGCTTTTTTTCCCGGTCGCTAACAATAAAGCTCTTACACACAACTTCGCGTAAACAAAGGAAATTCAGATTTTAGAACAACTTGAGACAATTTCAAATCAACTTAGAAATTTTCAATCACGCCACAGAGCCTAAAGATTCATTCTTTACAAGCCACTTTATTTTTACAGGACCGAACTCAACTAACTTAGAAATCTAAGTTACACCTTAAAATTTCAAGAACTCCGCCTTACAATATTCTGAATGACCTATCAAAAACATTTTCATTACATAAGGTCGTCCCTACGAAAACTTTCATCCACACAAAGAAAGAAGGAGCTTTTCTCTTCCCTCACTGGGTGTTATAAGAATCATTGTCCTTTGATTGGACATTGACATTCCCTTCCAAAAACAAAGCTCCTCCTTTTCCTTAAAATCAACTTAAAATAAAGTTCTTTCTTCGAAGCCACTTGGTTTCTCAAATTTATGACCAACGTCATGGTCCAATTTAACAAGTGGATTCGAAGTCGGTTTTCCTAAAGTTTAACCACGAAGCGAAAAGAAACAAAACCATTTTACATCTGAACCCGGCCAGCTTGTTTTCCCTTCTCTCTGAAGCTAGGGCCGCTCCTCGACCCTACCATAAATCTTTACCGCGAGGCTGCCCTGGGTTATATTCTTACCATGAGAACACAAAAATAAAAATCGAACGAACGTTAAGCAATCTGAAATTTTTTATTTTTAACCTTGTAACAAGAAACCTATTGATATTCTTCAATAACCTCACTCAAAACTACCTTGCTTTAGAGCAGGGGTCACCAACCTGGGCGGTAGCGCCCACTAGTGGGCTCACATTAAAGGTAATTAAACATTTATTTCATTATTTATTTTATCGATTATGTTGATTTATTCTTTTTGATCTAAGGAGGGCGATAAGCTTTTTTAATTTTCAAAAAATCGTAAAAGTGGGGGGTGAACAAAAAAAAGGTTGGTGACCCCTGCTTTAGAGATTTAAACAAAATCTTAAAACTAAAATTTTCGCTCCTATTCTCGTAAGAGATTTCGGCACGCAAATTTGCCGTCACGACATCCCTCCTCTCCTTTAATTTTGCACTCCGATGCCAACTTTCTTAACTAGGGGCGGTTATCATCACTAGATTCACAATTTTCACTACTTTCTT
The DNA here is from genome assembly GCA_023014485.1 of Bathynomus jamesi. NCBI lineage: Eukaryota > Metazoa > Arthropoda > Malacostraca > Isopoda > Cirolanidae > Bathynomus > Bathynomus jamesi. The sequence goes on along the minus strand of JAJOZX010001070.1, from coordinate 748,375 downwards.
TTTTATTTGTCCCCTTTGTTGGGACACTAACACTGGCACATTTAGTTTTAATCGTTCTCGGTTTCTTCGTTGTGTACTCGAGGTCTGGGCCTAAGAGCATACGGACGCTCGAACGGTGGCCCTGTGAAAGCAGCCTGTCTGCTTTGTCCGGTCCCCGAGACCCTTTTCCCCAAAAGGTCTCCGCGAGGAAGTAGTTCGGAAGCACCAGGCGGTTCCTGACCGCCACTCGGTCCTGCCAGTGGGCAGGAAGTGCACTCCGGTTCACCTCCACTAGTCGATGTTTCTCCGTTTCCTTGGCGAAGCTCTCCGTGAGGAAGTAGTTCGGAAGCGCCCGGCGGTTCTCGTTCCGCCACTTGGTCCTGCCAGAGGGCAGGAAGCGCACTCCGGTTCACTTCCCCGTGTCGATGTTTCTCCGGTGCCGAGGCTGAGTAGGAAATCTTCCAAGGACCTTCCAAGGACAATGAGGTCATCCAAGGAACTCCACACTTCCTTATCCAGTTGCTCCCGAAAAATAAAATTCGTTACTCTTTGGAACACTGGTGGACTATTGGACAACCCAAACGGGACCACCCAGAACTCGAAATGACCGCTTCCCGTTGAGAAGGCAGTTTTCGAGATGCTGTCGTTGTGAATTGCCAGCTGCCAATATCTCGAACTAAATCCATGCTCGAGAAATGAGTCCCGTACAGCTTGGCCAAGGTTTCATCAATGATGGGTAGTGGATACTTGTCTTTGATGTATATGGCGTTCAAAGGTCTATAGTCTACACAGAGCCTCAGGGCACCACACTTCTTTTTTCTTTAATCGCCTCCACTTTGGACTGCTGGGGTCACTCTTCGTTCCTAGTGACCACGTGGTCCTGGTACTCTACCTGTGACGGTAGTAATTAATCTGGTCTTTCCCTTGTCGGTCTTCTTCCTTTTGAGAGCGATGGACATCAGTGAACATACGTCTTGAGGTGTGTCAATCTCTTCTTAGTCACTTGTGGAATTTTGACTTTCTCACAGTGACACTTGTTCCATTTTTTCTTTCCGGGCGAGGACTCGAACGGCTGTTCTGACTAACCTCCCCGTTCTCTTTGCCTTAACCACCATGCCTATGTCATCTTGTCTTCAAGGTAGTACTCGTCATTCGTCACTTTTATTTCTCAAGAGTAACTTTACCGCCTCCTTGGAAAGTGTTAGCTTCCCGTTGAGATTTCCGCTCTGTGATACTTGCAAATCACGTTGAGCCTCACTGCACATCCCTTGCAGCGGAGAGTAGACGTCCAGGGGAAACTCTATCCCCAAATTTTTCTTCGCTGTCTATTCTCTTATCATTTAACTTCCCTTTGGGATTCTGCTCGACGACTTTTCCAAGTATCCTCGAGCCTCACTGCATATCCCATGCAGCGGAGAATAGACGTCCACGGGAACCGCGTCCCCGGGTTTCATTCTGACTCTCCTTGTCAGAATCATGCTGGCTTCTTTATTCTGTCCACTCCCATTCCTGGTCTGGTTACCTCTTCGTTCAGAGTGACGACTCTTTTCTCTTCCAAGTTACCTTTGTTTCGTCTTCATATTCTCCAAAACAACACGCCTATGGTCAAGTCTTGCGGAGCCTCTGGAATTATACAGACAAAAGAATTCTTCAACACCCTTTCCCATAGTCAAACTTAATTCTACTCCCTTACATGAATGGGCGAGTCCTGTGCAACCGTGCACTGAGAGGTTGGCAGCTGACTAGCAGGTCGATCAGTCTTAGCCGATGACTCGCCGCTACTTCCTCTGAAGCTATTCAGGAGGCTTCCCCTTCCAGTCCTGCTGAATGTTTGCTCGAGGGCACGCCTCTTCCCAATGTCCCATTTTCTGGCAAACCTTGCACTGGCTCAGGCCACTTTCTTCCATTGTTTCCTCTTTGGAGTCACTGTCTTCGTTTGGCTTGGTTTGTTTTCGCTTCTGGTTTCTCATGGGGTTGTAGTAACATTCTTGAGTTGTATTATTCCTCCTGTGACCAGTGTCACATTTCCTTTTGGGCTCTCCTCTCTTGATAGACTTGTCTCCGACGTTCACCTCCACATCCTTGATGTTGTCCTCTGTGGCAATGGCTATTCTTTCTTCTGGATGTTGTGAGTTGTAGTTCCAGGATGTGGGAAGATTTTGCAGTTGCTGCAGTCTTCGGCTTCTGTCTTGTGGCGTTTCTTCTCTTAGAACATCCTCATCTCTTAGTCCTAAGCTTGGGTTGTTTACCGAAAACTTGATTGATTCCATCCAATATTCCCGAAAGGATGTTCCTTTGATGAAATTACGAGCATACTCCAGCATAACGGACTTCAACGCGTCCTTAAGTATGCCATCTTTAATATGTCTCCTTATAGGATTAGCCTGAACAAAGGCATTACCTGAACTTAATTTTGTGGCAAATATGTTGAGTGTCTCCCCTTTTTCCTTCCTGGCGGCATTTGGGCTGGTTCCTGGATTCTCTTGTGCCCGTTCACCCATAAACGTCGGCGAACTTCTTTCCAGTGTGTGTCCAAAAGTCGTTTGCTCAGGACCCCTTACTGCCTGTGGGAAATTCTAGATACAAGATGAAGGGTGTTGTTCTCCTGATGAACCTGGTCTCCACCCAACCCTTTCCTGCGTCGAAAGTTCTTCTGTAACGGGAGGAACTAGAGATTCTCCTGGGACGAACCCCCGACCTGCGGTTGTCCCAATACTCCAGCTGCGTAGTAGTCATTGCAAGGTCTTCCGGTTTTGACCCTCTTCGGTTTATTTCTTCCTCTAATTCCGTGCATTCCTTTAGTAAATGATTAATGTTGGAAAAATTTATCCTCCTTAAATTTTCCAAACTTTTTGTACTCATCTCTCCCAAGTTCGTTGGTTCGGAATCACTAATGTCACTTGCACTCTTCCCCGTTAGTTCTATCCACGCTCTTTACCGACATCGCGAAGCTTATTCATTTATTTATTTATATTTATTTATTTTTAAAACGTTTACCATTGTTAGCGACACTTCAATGTTCACAATATTTTCTACGTTAATGCTTTCCTCCTTAACGCAAATTTATGTTAACAAAACGTCACACTCGTGCAACCAATACCTTGCAATAGGATCCCACTTCTCTGACACCATTTACGTGGTGTCAACCCCTTTAATTTATGTGGTGCGCAGCTTTTCTCCGATTGCACTTATTTCTTACGCTCGTGTTCGGTTATTTCAGGATGACTCTGCCTATCCACTCAGATGGCCTTTCAATTTTATACGCGTAGTTTCCCTCGGCTTACTTGAAGCCCACTTTGAATTTCAAACTTTTAATGTTAATTTACCCTCAGCTTACAAGAGAGGACTACTGCAAGCAGGGTTGGCAAAAACCCGGGTTTTTCACAAAAAAAAAATCCAACTGGGTTTTTGGTTTTTTGATGGGTTGAAATTTTTTTTAGTTTAAAAGGTTCGATAATTATGTAGTGCTAATATATCTTATTAACTTAATTATCTAATCTACAATATATACTAAAAAGACCTTTATTTCACAAAGTTCAGATATGAAAGATAATAATGACATACTAGAATTTTCTCAATTTTAATTTTAGATCTTTCCTTTATTTCTTAACAGCAGATTTCAGCTTTATTTAGACCTAACTCAAATTTAAATTTTTAAGATGCCAAACTCAGAGTTATAGAGGTGGAAGATCTAAAGCTAGCGAATGAGACAAGGTGACTTTATTAAGTGATCAGCCTACTAGAGTACTATGTACTTATTGCAAAGAAAGTATCACTCGAAAAGTTGAGAGTGAAACATCATCTCGAGAAATGCAGTAAAAGAAAAGTGGAATGTTTTGAAAATGAGGCAAGAGGTATGCCGAGACTCGAATTTGGAGCATCAGTTGAAACTGATTCACTTCCTCCAACTTTGGCTTCTGGCAAAGATGATCCAAAGATTATAAGTGAAAATGTGCCTGAAATGAGTGACACCAGTGCAGGTTCTTCATCATCCACATTCTGTCATTCAACACCAATAAAGCATAAAAGGCAAAGATCAATTACACCATTTGTGGTAGGAATGACTGTGGACCAAAAGGAAGAATTAGATTTACAAGTTGCAAGGTTCTTTTTTTCAGCTAACACACCCTTCAACTTTTTAGAAAATAAAGAATTTATAAAATTAATCAAAGGTCTAAGATCAGGATATGAACCACCAAACAGGAAAAGGTTGGCATCTGATCTGTTAATAAAAGTTAATGATGAAGTAATCCATGAAATGAAGAATGACCTTAACCTTGATGACTGTACCATTACCCTTATACAAGATGGCTGGAGTTCAGTAGGTAATGATCCTATTATTGCGCACAGTATTCATAATGGAAAAAAGCCATACAGTATCTGATTTCAGCAGTAGATGCTAGAAGTACAAAAAAGACAGCAGAATATTGTGCTGGGTTTTTGGGTACCAACCCTGATTGTAAGGTAACAGAGAAACGACACACTCCCTCTTATAAAGTTTATTTAATTTCACTCCAATTAAGACAAACAAAGAAATATACGGCTGCGCGATTACAAATTTTGTTTAAAAAATTAAATTCTTAATTTAAAGAAAATGTTTGCAAATAATATCGCAAAAAAAAAAACATTTATACAGAGGGGTTTTTTTTATTTACGGGCAACTTTAGAAACATCACTAAATTCAAATTTCGTAATCTAAGAAGTTTACAAATTTACTTACAAAAATTTGGGAAATTTACTCTCAACAGTTCTGCGCGAGTTCCGCAGATTTTTCGAGGAAAAAAGTCCGTCAAATAAATTAGATTACTTCTCACCATAACTGAATGGTCATGCACTAACTTCCAGGGTTTCCACGGGAGCCAACTTCAACACAAGATATTAACTCTTCCCTGAGGAAACCTAATATGTCACAAACTTTAAGTTTAACATTTAATTTGAACAAAATTAAATTAGAAGAAATTCCACAAAGTGCTTTTTTTTTTCCGGTCTCTAACAATAAAGCTCTTACACACAAGTTCGCGTAAACAAAGGAAATTCAGATTTTAGAACAACTCGAGACAATTTCAAATCAACTTAGAAATTTTCAATCACGCCACAGAGCCTAAAGATTCATTCTTTACAAGCCACTTTATTTTTACAGAACCGAACTACAACTAGCTTAGAAATCTAAGTTACACCTTAAAATATTCTGAATGACCTATCAAAAACATTTCATTACATAAGGTCGCCCCTACGAAAACTTTCATCCACACAAAGAAAGAAGGAGCTTTTCTCTTCCCTCACTGGGAACTACACCACTCTTTGTAAACTCGCTGGACAGTACGCGTTGACACACCAACAAATTGGGCTACTTCAGACATTTTGTGTCCATGGGCTCTGCCAAACACGATGGCTCCTTTTTGCCACTGAGTAACGTCTGCCTCACGACCCATTTTGCAGACTATATCCAACACACACTTTGTTCTTCACCACCTCACGAAACAGATCTGATCCTGTGTGCTACGTCACCGCTACTTGTCACTTACCAATGCTACATCAGCGCCCTCTGTGTGACCTTGAACTTCCTACTATCGGTGCTATTAGGGGTGACTAATTTTTTGTCCGGTGTGCTTATGTATTTATATGGCTTCCAAGACAATTCTATTTTAACAAATTTTAAAAATTCCTTGTCGCCCAGTACCCTAAAATTTCATTTACTGGGCGACAAATTTTTGTCACTGGGTGACATTCATGTCGCCCGCTCGCTAGGTTAAAAAATGCTGATACAATCTTTGTCATTAAGAACATATGTAGATAGCAATGCGGCAACCTGTATAGTGAGAATTAAAACTGTCGAGTAGTCTAATTACTAGGGATGTACCGATATCGCTTTTTAGCCGATAACCGATACCAATAATTAAAAGCCGTATCGGCCGATAACCGATACCAATATCCAGCTAGGGTTTAATAGTTTGTCATATTTTTGTAACATTCATAATTTATTTTCTGTGTTGAAAATTTGGCAACAAAGCAATAATCCTTTTCATTAAAGATGGCAACACTGCATTAGATGTCATAGTTTTGTTTGTTATACAGTTGGACTGCGGGCCTATGTTGGGCTTAGTAAATGTGTTTTTAACCAGCTAGCTGGGTTAATATTGTGAGCTATGACTACAGATAGTTGTTTGGTTTTCTTGGCTTTATACCTATTTCTCAAAGGATTTACACTTGTTTGATTGGCTGTTTGAAAAGAAAATCAAGTACAACTTGTGTTGTAATTTTGGAAAAATCGTACTTTGAAATATCGGCCGATAACGATAACGATAAAAATCTACCGATATCACCGATACCGATATATCGGTACATCCCTACTAATTACCATCATACTATTAGAGAACTCAGATTTGTTCCAGCTGTGTACCTGAACAAAATCGAGATAATTATGCAGTAAATGCCATGACCCGCATTTCTAGCAAGAAATATATTTCCCTAGTGTTCCTAACCCAAACCTAACCAGCACTTCTTGCTAGAAATGCGGGTCATGGTATTTACTGCGTATTAACCAATGAGACTCGCATGAAGTCAAACTGCATTCTGTACGTACATAAGATCGAACAGTTCACTATTATGTACGTCTATTTAATTCAAATTTAGTAGTTAGTTTAAATTAGGTTACGCTCAGTCATGTTACCTGTGGTTAGGTTATATTAGTCATTTTCACTTAAAATCTGAAGTGTACAAATAAGTCGCTGCGAATAATAGCGACGAACTCGGGAAAACTATGTTTTGAGTAAATAGACTCCAAAGTTTTGCAAATTAGAAATCACCATAACTTTGTCAAAAATTGGTAGATTTTGATGAGGTTTGTATGCTTTTGATCGGAAATTGGTGTAGATTATTGTAATAACAACAAGTAGACTGCACTCCGCAAGAGATGCGGAGATAATGATTGGCTTAGCTGCCTGCCGAGTTCGTCACTAGTATCCGCGAAATTCTCCCACAATCTGCCCAGAGCGCATGGTGTTTTCCCCTTTAAAAAGAACTGAATTTTGCTATGACTAGTGACGAACTTGCATCATATGTCATTAATCATTTAAAAGAGTACATCCTGCAGAATATTATGGTATAGAAAACGGATTTTCGCACCCATGTCGAGTTCATCACTAGCATCACAGGTTACTCTTTTCACCTGAAATATTAAACAAACTTTTCATTTACATCTTAAATGCATGAACCTACTGTACATAATAGGGTAGAACATGGACATTAGGGTTATGACATTTTTATAACCTCATGTTCCTGTATCATAAATCGATGAACTTTTGCCCCCTGACAATGAAAATAACAGTTTTTTCGATATATTTTGAAAAAACTTCACCCCAAAATAAAAAATAAAAAATTAATAAAATAATAAATATTGGTTGCTCCTTGGTATAGCTATTGCAGATGGGTCTCTGTTCCAGTGATTTTCCAGAGTATTTAGTGCTTGTAAAGTATACAGGAAACAATATTTATGACAAAAAATTAAAAAGTCATAACCCTAATGGACATACTGAAATTAGATTTTGTTCATGTAATCCGTTCCAACAACGAGAATTTAGTGGGATTTAGTCGCTAACGTCATAACTGGATTGATAACGTCATTGAAGATTGTTTACAAAACCATCGTAACATCATCTAATATTAACAAATGACATCCACGTTGCTTTATTGATGAGACTTTCCCAAGTTACACGAACCAATACAAATTACTTATATTGAAGAAACAACTAAGACTACATCGTTATGGAATGCAATTTTACCTTTTAAAATAATATTAAATTACATTTTACTTAATTACTTTTGCTATTACTGACATTACATCGTTCAATGCATCAAAAACCTCAACTTCGATTGGTGTTAAATAGGTTACAAAAAAAGTAAAGTATGCCATTTACAGTATTTAAATATGTCACAGCTTAAGTGCACCAACTAAACGAGATAATATAAAAGAAAATGCAGGGTGTTTCAGGTCGACCCTAGAAATATGGAAATTGGCGGAATTTGTAGTTTGTATTTGATATTTTGGTATTTCTAGGGTCGACCTGAAACACCCTATACTTTAAATCATATGCCAACTAATAAGTCAAGCCATTGAAGTACTTCATTCATAATAACTGATAAAATACGATACAATTAGAAACAATATATGTACTGGGAAATATGATAATCAGACTTAAGATAATTATGCACTTAAAACTGGCTAAATATGCATGCAAATATGCAGTAAAAACTGAGAAAATATGCACTTAAATATGCATTTAAAAATAAGTATATATCAGGTCATCCCAGAAGTAATGTCGTTTTTTAGATCGGAATTTGAAGGACAAAAAAACTCAACTGAAACTTTTTAATCTAGTATATATTTTCCATCGGAATCAATGACACTGCCAACGTCCTACAAGCTTTTCAATGCCATGTTTATAAAATTCAGGCGGTTTTGAGGCAAAAAACGTACAAAGACTGGTGTGCAGGTCATCTAAAGTATACTGTTTACTGTTTCTCGTCAAGACAGTTTTGCAGACTCCTGAAGAGATGATAATCTGAAGGCGCAAGGTCTGGAGAATATGGAGGATGTGGAAGTTTTTCCCACCCAAGCTCCTCAATTTTGGCAGAAGTGATCCGAGCGGTATGAGGACGTGCGTTGTCGTGGTGGAACAAGATTCCTTTCCGATTAACCAAAGAAGGTCTCTTTTCTTTTAGTGCAGTGTTCAATCGATCCAGTTGTTGACAGTAGACTTGATCGGTGATTGTTTGGTTGTGTGGTAAGGTTTCAAAGTGTATTACACCACCTTTATCCCACCAAACACTAAGCAACACCTTCCGAGGGTGAAGATTTGGTTTTGGCTGTGGTGTCGCTGGTTCTCCGGCACAAACCCACTGTCGACGGCGCTTAACATTCTGGTACAGTATCCACTTTTCATCACCAGTCGTTAAACGGTGCAAAAACGGATCTTGGAGTTCACGGGAATGAAGAGCTGTGCTAATGTTTACCCGCACCCTCAGACTGTCGACCGACAATTTATGTGGCACCCATTTTCCTAACTTAGGCACTTTCCCGAGTTGTTGCAAATGTCGATGGATGGTGGACGGGGATGAATTGAGTTTCTGGGCCAATTCTTCGAGTTCTTGAACAGTCTTCAAGTGCGCTTAACAGCAGGTCATCATCAAACTCAGCAGGGCGTCCAGAGCGTGCTGCATCTGTCAAACAGCAGTCACCATTCCTAAACTTTTGAAACCATCTTTGACATTTCCTCACATGCAGAATATCGTTGCCATAAACGTCCTGAATGTTTCGCCTTGCTTCAGTAGCACTATTCCCTTTTTTGAACTCGTAAAGCATTATATGCCTGATATGTTCTTCTGATACCGCCATGTTTATGAGGGGTTCACATAAAGCAAAACACACGTCTTCACTGGTCAAGGTCTGTAAAGTATGTAGCGAAACACGATAGATCTCCTCTTAGATATAACCTTCGGAAAATTTATGCTTAAACCGAGTAGGACTAGTTTAAACTTAATCTATCGTAAAAAACGACATTACTTATGGGATGACCTGATAAATACTAATAATAAAAACTTATTATATTTATTTCTTCACCAAATAAAACGATAGAAAAAGACATTAAACTTCACAAAAAAAATATGATACAGGAAACTTTTTACATATTACATTTAATTACAATACCTATATTGCTTTAAATGTTCAAATGTCATTCTACGCCCGTTATCAGCCAGAACATTTTTGTATTCAGAGAATATTCGTTCCACTTCGACAGTAACTATAGGAGCATATTCTAAAGCAATTATATCCGAAAGGTTGAGGTGTTCTAAACTTGAGTCAATTTATGTATTGTTTGACAGTATTTCACTAATTTTTTTCATCATGCCATACCCTTTATTTTTTGACAGCACAGCTTCTAGTTTACCATAGAACTCTTTGATTTCAAGACTTTTTAATGAACTGCGAATTCCTTCAACTAATTCAATGCTATGCTTTAATGGCAATTCTTTTTCTTGCGGTTTTAAAATAGCTGCGCAAATACATCTGAAGTTGGTGGAAATGTAAATCAGATTCTCTCGAATACCTTCCTTTGTGAATGCAGTATCTGCATCTGTGATGCTGTGACCGCTCTCAGGATCAAATGTCTCCATCACACTCTTTACAATTTCAAAATAGTCCACATAATAGAATGCGGCTTCTAACCAGGTTCCCCACCGTGTTACTATTGGGGAAGGAGGAAACGGCGCACTTCCAGCAAGTTCTCTAAATTTTGCTTTGCGGTATGGTGCTTTTACGAAAACTGACTTAACGCTAGAAATTAATTAATTTACATCCTTGTACTTTGAACGAATATATTCTGCAACTCTGTGCGGTCCATGGGCTACACATATCACATGTATCATTTTAGGATAAAGAACTTGAAGTCCTCTCATACACTTAGTCATATATGGAGTACCATCAATACACACTAAAAGAACTGAATTATACCGAATACCAGAAGGCATTAATAGATTTAATGAATCATTTAAAAATGCAGCAGTAGTTGCATGGTTTTTACCTTGTCCAACTCAGCAATTGTTAATAAATAAGATTAACCTGTCATATTCTGTTCCCAATAAACCAAATACAAAACTTGCCACACACCTCTGCTCTACATCTGTCGTTTCGTCAATAGCCACCCAGATCTTATTATTTGCAATTTTACTTCTAAGCTTTTCTAATTTATCCATGTACATTGTACAGTTCCGAAACATAGTTCTTCCTTAATGTGGACTCATCTGGCAGATGCTCGTTTGTGTACTTTTCTAGAAATTTTTTAAACTCCTTATTTTGTAACTTTGCCAAAGGTATATCAGCAGATAAAAATGCATTGCACAAATCCATATTGAACTGCGAACGTTTTGGGCCAGTTTTATTTGGGAAACAGTCGACTAACATTCGTTGGCTTGGTTTGTGTGTGTCTTGTAGTATTCACTCTACCTATATGCTTAGCTGTTTCAAGGTGTTTTTTTACTTGGAACCTTTTACTGGCAGAAACTGCAACCTCACAATATTTGCAAAACAACACGTTCCCATCAGTCGTAAATGCATCAAACTCTTCAGCAAATATTTCAAGTATTGCACTTTTACTCCTCTTTTCTTTCGGCATCTTTGGAAATTCACCTCGTCCTTTCAGACAACTGAGAGAGAGAACGATTGAGAAGTTATAATATAAGTTATAACTGGTCTGCTTATAACTTAAACGCGAAAACAGTATTGCCAAATTTCTGAAATACATTGTTGTCAAAGCTAAAATTACCTGAAAATGTAACCTTAAAAATAAAAATAAGGAAAATATGACTAACTGTCAGAAAATCAACGATATATGCAAAAACACTAAAATGCCAAAAATATGCATTTGCATATGCAAGTATGCAAATGCATAATTATCCGAAGCCTGATGATAATGAATCCTAGGCAACTGCCGAGGATGATGCAATACTAACAAGATTTCAAATTATATTTTATTATATATATATATATATATATATATATAACACACACAGACCGTGCAAGGAACAAGGAACTCCTCTGGGAAAATTAAATCCACTATATAGTCCAAATAAGTAATGGTAAATGACTGACATTTTTTTTTAATTGGGGTTGTTTAACCTCCTTCACAACATCTAAGGTCATATGACGGAGGGGACCTACAGCTTTACGTGGGATCCGAACCACGGGTCGCTACATAATTTGAGCGCGGAGGACAGTCTCCCATCCAACTACTACCCAGATGATGCTATCCCACGCTTCCCTCTCATACACAAAATACTCAACACAAACCTGCACAATAACACCAAAAGGTGGCTGAGCAACTATCTTTCAGGAAGATACTCACATGTCACATTTAATGGCAAGTCATCCAAAAACAAGCTTTTTCCGAACGGGGTCCCTCAAGGCTCTGTTCTCTCACCAACACTGTTCAACTTATACATGCATGACATTCCGACACCCATAGATAACAAGCTTACCTTATCATCATATGCAGATGACATCACTAACATCCACCAACAACAACATCGACACCGCTACAAATAACCTACAAACATACATAAACAGTATACAAGACTGGCTCACACACAATAGACTCAAAGTAGCGCCCACAAAATCAACCATCACCTTGCTTACAAGCAACACAAAAGAACACCAGGTAATTCCACAGCTTACACTAAACAACATCAACATTCCACACACTCACAGGACCAAAATACTTGGGGTCACATACACCACCATTATCTTTTGCAAACCACATTCAGGATATTTAAAACAAATGTACGTCAAGACTTAACACGCTTAGGGTACTAACAGGCACAAACTTTGGACACCAGCAGGAAACAACAACACTCATATACAAACAATATATTCGATCAGTTATGGACTATGATAGCCCATGTTGGGCACCCATTATCTCAAACACACACATGAACACCTTACAGACAATACAAAACAACGCACTTCGTATCATTACAGGATGCACTCAGACAACACCAATAGAACACCTGCACACAGAAACAAAAATACTGAAAGTTAGGGAACATTTAGACATGAGGGGAACACAATTCATGGCAGCAGCGACAACTAACCCACAACACCCTTGCCACTACATGTACAATCACGCACCGACACCTCGCACCATTAAGGTAACACCAGACACATATTATAACCAAATACTCCATTCCATACCACGCCCCACAGACATCACACAGTACAGAAAAAACACACACACACACACCTAACCCACAAAGCACTGGCACGACTCGGTCCGAATGCGGTCGTAGGTGCGAAGCCGACACCCATTAACAGGTTAGAGATCAGCCTGAGCAGATCGGATCGAGTTAACTTAGCACGATTCCGATGTGGACATCACCCCAACTTACTAACATATAAACACAGACTAGACAACTCCACAGACGACACCTGCCACCTGTGCCAGGACACACCACAAACAATTGAACACATTATGACACTGTACCGCTCTAGCACAACAACGAACACAACACAACATCACTAGTGCGCTGAACCTCTGGTCCACTCCGAAGAGGGCGATCGGTTACCTGCGTGCCGCCGGCTTGCTCGATCAGGGTGGGCTGATCGGCTAAACAACAACAACAACAACTACCCAGACCCAATGTTGCTTAACTTCGCTGATCAACAGGAACGCACGCCTTACATCGGAAATGTGTGAAAAAGATGACTGACTTACTTTTAATAAGTAAAGGTCAAGTGTACTCATATTCGCTATTAAAATGAGAATTTTCTACAGGTAGACGTTTTGTTCAATCTGATCTACATGATATACTGTATACAAAGATGTGATTCTGCGAGTAATAGCAACACATCCCCTTTGTACTAATCAAATATCTAAATGTAATATGTACAATGGTAAGAGTCAATAATGAAGTCAATGAATAAATGAAAGTCAACACTCGAGTCAACATTAACCCTTTCGATACTTCATGTGCGGACGGAATGTATACCCGCAGACGACGTTTCTTTTACGCCCATTCAAATGCGGGCGGCGTACATTACATTTCATTTGGAAAACATGAAGCTACTAGAGCCTATCGAGGTTTTCCAAGTCGTGAGCTATATTTTATAATGATGATAAAATCTTGCAAAACGTCAATCTCAAGTCAGCTAATTAACATACAACTATTTACTACTACCAAAGTAGCCTACATAAGTGGCGGTACATAACCTAAGCTAGGAATATAAAATTGCAATTTAGCACCCAACTGGTGACCATTTTTTTTTGGGGGGGGGGGGGGGGGGGGGGGGGTTCTAGTACAGTTTTGTCTCCTCTTCCAAATATGGAATCCAAATTTGTCGCAAATAAATAATAAAAAAGTTACAGCTATTTAAAGTTTGCCTAACCTAACCTAACCAGAAATAATAAGTTACAACTATTTAAATTATATGAAACAATTAACTGAAGATTTTTAATAGATAGGCCTATTGCAAACTATATGTAGTTAGTCTGTGATCATCATTCGTACGTAGTTAGGTCTTAAAGGATTAAGTACTGTAACTTGTATGTAAAACAGTGAAAATGTACTTAAAAATAGGGGCCCCATTTCGAAGACTAACTTACTGATCGGTACATTTTTAAATCAAAATAAACTCATGGTAGGTACAGGCCTAAAACAGGCAAAATAAAAAATCTGTCAGATCTGACCTAAATTGTTTAGGCTACAGTAAAGCTTATGTAGGTTTGGCGTAAGCAAGGGATGTCAAAACTGAGCAGTATTCAAGTTTTGGTAAAATCAGTGTTTTTAGCGGGGGAATCATTATTGTCCTGTCCATTTTCTTGAACGTTCTTAGTACCTGTCCGGCGACTCTTTTTGCTTTATTTATCGCTACCTGATTTTGTGTTTCGAATTTCGCATCATCATGTCATTATTATCCCGACATCAATCGCTTTCGTGCTTCTCTGAATTTCCTGTCTATCTGAAGCATAATATGCAGTCTAAGTTCTTCTTTTCTACCATATCTCAAGAGCTGAAATTTATCGGTGTTAAATGACATGTTGTTGCCTTCTGACCATTTGTATATTTTGTTCGTGTCCCTCTGCAAGGCATCCACGTCATGTACATCGCTGATTTTTCTGCTGATCTTTGTATCGTCTGCAAAGGATGTTACTATACTGTTGCTGTTTATTCCGCTGTCTATGTCTGTTAGCATGATAATGAACAGGAGTGGGGCCAGTACTGTCCCTTGTGGTACTGAGCTGCGTACTTCCGATTCTGATGATGATATACCTTGAATTTTGACGACCTGCAGACGTTCTCTGAGGAAGTTGTAAATCCATTTTCCCATTTTGCCTGTTATTCCCATATATTTCATTTTATGTGCTATTATACCATGGTCACATTTGTCAAAAGCTTTAGCAAAATCTGTGTATATAACATCGTAGCTGTCATTGCCTTCCAATGCATCTAGGATATTGTTGTAGTGTTCTATTAGTTGTGATAGGCATGATCTACCTGATCGAAATCCATGCTGATTTTCGTTGAATTTTTCCCGTGTCTCCAGGAAATCATAAATTCTATCTCTAACTACTCTTTCAAATACTTTGGTGAGGTGGGACGTCAATGACACTGGTCTATAGTTCTTTGCTTGAGATCTGTCCCGTCCTTTATATATAGGGACAATGTTTGCTCTTTTCAAGATGCTCGGTATTTCCCCAGTGTTTAGGGATCTTCTCCATATCCAGTACAAAGGTGTAGCTACTTCATTTTTACAGTTTTTAATCAATAATGCGTTCCAATTGTCTGGACCCGCAGCTGAATGTGGTTTCATTTGTCCTATAGCTCTCGCTACATCTTCTGGGGTAAAATGAAAGTCTGTCATACATTCTCTTTGCAATTCCTCTTCAAAGAATGCATTTATATCAGGTATCGCTTTGTCACCTTTTGGGATACCGAAAACTGATTCATATTGAGCTCTCAATGTATCAGATATTTCTTTTGGATCGTCGGTTAGTTCATTATTTCTCGTCCTTAAGGGCCCAATAGCGGCGCGCGTTTTTGTTTTCCTTTTTGCATAGTTATAGAAGTATTTTGGATTTTCCTTTATTGCTTCTACCGCCTTTTCCTCTTCCCTCTCTGTATGGTCCTTAATCAGGGCTTGTATTTCCCTATCGATACCCTCCAGTTTTCCTTTTATTGATTTCCTGTCTCTTTCTTTTGCCTCTCTAGCCAGCTCTTCTATCCTTTTGGCTGTGATTTCGGAGCATATTTTTCTAAAATTCTCAGCGTTTTTCTTCCAAGGTTGTTAGCATTTCTTCAATTGTTTTATTCTCGAAAATTGTTCTCCATTCTATTTAGGCCATGTGCGATCTGATTGCTTCCCAATTTATAGTCTTGGAGTTATATATATATATATATATATATATATATATATATATATATATATATATATATATATACACAGTATATGCCCGATTAGGTCAACTGAATGCCCGGTTAGGTTAATTGAATGCTCAGTCAGGTTGAATACCCGGTAGGTTAATTGTATGCCCTTGACGATTGGTTAGGTTAAGTCGTGATATTTTCGTTAGCTTATAGCGTTCAACATCCACCCCGGCAACGCCGGGTCGCTCCGCTAGTTAATAATAACAGAAAAACCGGTGCTTTCCTGTTAGGTCAACTGTATGCCCTCGACAATTGGTTAGGTTAAGTTGTGATATTTTCGGCAAAAAGTCTGGAGTCCGGGATAACAGGAAAGTACAAAAAAAATTTACCTGCAAGCCACATTATCTCGTTACACACACCACATCATCTCTAGCACAACATAGAACACATCATCACTAGTGCGCTGAACCTCTGGTCCACTTCGGAGAGGGCGATCGGTTACCTGCGTGCCGCCGGCTTGCTCGATCAGGGTGGGCTGATCGGCTAACCAACATCATCATCATCTTCAAAAAAAAGTGGTACTTTTACATTATCCTCCCAACACTAATTTTTTTTTATAATGGAAGGAAAATAAAGTACCAAAACCAAACCAACAATATATAAAAAAATTAGTGTTGGGAGGATAATGCAAAAGAACCAAAAAAGTAGTATGCTGTTGAATGCAATATTAAAATTACGCTGTAAAGAATGTCAAGAGAAAATCTTTTCTTCTTAAATTTGCAGGTAATCTTGTGTAAAAATTCAAAACAAAGGTAACAAAAATGAGAACGTGTTTCAATAGGCCTAAAACGAAAATGTAACCTTTTACTCTGTCCAGTTTAGGCCTTAGTACTTAGACCAATGTGTTGTACGGTACAGATTATAACAGATACCGGTATTTATATTTTCACAGAACTTCATTTGTAAAGCGACAAACCGCCTGCATTGCGGTAAAGGTATCGGTGACTTTACACAATCATAGTAGCCTAGGCCTATCATAAAGAAAAGGGATCTTGGGGGTTATAACCCATCATTTACTTCAATTTTTCATATAGTACAACAACCCTTCCAAATAACAATTGACTAGCCTAGGCCTTGCAACATGCTTAAATGAGATAAAAAGCTAATAAAATACGCAACACCAACTAGTCCCATGTTTGACTATTATTTATTTACAATTTTTATTTACTAAAACCACTTATTCATGGCATAAAAGGCCATTTGGAATTTATTGATCATCTTATTTTTTTAAATAAAACAAAAAATTGTTCACTATGATTAATTTTACCACTCGCTTTATAAATTTGTATCAATGAAATTACCATTTTAAACAAATACAGGAAAGGAACAGTTGTTATATGGAGCCGCTGTATTTAGCAGATATAGGTTAGACATTAGCTTAGTGGGGGGAACCGCTGGGGATTAGGAAGCAGCGAGGAAACGGCAACTCTGATCGATGAAATGGGCCTAGACTAGACAGGCCCGCTAGATCGGGCCCTAACAATAATAAGTCTTTTTCTATTCGACAAAAAGTTGCTTAAGAAACGCAATTTTCAAACCAATGTGCCTTGAAATAAGACTTAATTTTCCTTTAATCTTCTTTTTTTAAGCAACTGTTGTCTTACTGTACTTGAAATTGCTTATTTAAGCTTAATTTATTGCCAGCTAAGATTCTTTATTGAAGAATAGTAACGAAAATGTATTTCAGCATTTCATTCAAACTGTATCAATAACCTTGGGATGGAATTAAAAATGCGAGATGGTTTTTCTTTACCAAGTACCAAGTACCGATGTACGTGAGCAAACTCTTAAGCCGGGTACACACAACATGCCAGTCAGCTCGGCCGAGCCGCAGCATGCCAGTACTAGAACGAGTGAATTTGTGTGCTTTCTTTGTTCACACTTTGCTAGTAGCCTAGTGATGGCAAGCTCATTAGTGCTCTCGAGAGTTTGTGGAAAGATGGGCGTTACAAAGCGAGCGAAACATTAGGTATTATTTAACGCAGCAATAGTAATAAAATACGTTTTAAGAACTGAATTAATGAAGGTCCTGAGGAATAGACGTAAGAAGAAGAGGCTTTGGGTGCAAAACTGGATTAGTAGACGTGATACACAGGGAGCCTCAAATGTATTATTAAAAGAACTTGTAAGTGAGGATGTTAAAAGTTTCTACAACCATTTACGAATGAATAAGGAAACGTTCGATGATCTGCTTTCAAAACTTCATAATCGCGTGCAGCGTTCAAATCTGCATATGAGAAACGCCATACCTGCAGAAGTCAAATTACAAATAAAATAACAACGTTGCATAACATATCTCTCTCTTTTATATATATATATATATATATATATATATATATATATATATATATATATATACGCAGTAAAATCACAGAATAACACGATCTTCTTAATAAGCAAACAACCACAGGGAAAAGGAAAACAGAAAAACGAAATCCGAGCGCTTTCGTAGTATATTCACATCTTCACAACAAAGATAATATTGCGAACGTTATAGAAGTAAAGCACACAATTCCAGAACCAATAGATTCGACTATAGCAGAACTTAAATTGAACGATGTCAAGCTTCTTGTTGCGGTTATATATAGGGCCCCTAATCAAACAGCTGATACGAACGAAGCGTTATATCGTGAACTAGAGAGAATAATAGGTAGTAAGCAGGCTTTAGTTATGGGTGACTTTAATTGCGCCAACGTGAATTACGATACAATGCAGGGAGACGCTGAAGGTAATCGTTTAGTTAATTTTCTCGAGGATAGCTTTCTTATTCAAAAGGTTGGGGAACCTACGAGGTTGGGTAGTATTTTAGATTTAGTAATAACTACGGATGATAGGCTAATTACTGATCTTCAAGTAATAAAACCGTTAAGCAATAGCTATCACAATATGGTAGAGTTTGTCCTCTCAGTAAGTCACTCGAAACCAGCTAACTCGACTAAAATTCCCAACTTCCAGCACGCAGACTTTTGTAAATTTTGAAATAAATTGTCACACGTCAATTGGGAAAATGTAATGGGGAACTCCAACGCAAAACTAATGTGGGAATCGTCTGAAACGGTATTTAGGAATATAAATGAGGAATGTGTATTGTACAAAATTAAGCGTGCGAAAGTAAATAACAAGCGCTTGTGGTTTACTTCTAGAGTAGGACACATTATAAAGAGTAGAGGTAGTGCTTATAGGCTACATAAGTGCGATAAAGACAATTTGTGGTTACTAAACAACTACATATCTCTAAGGCGTGAAGCGAAAAGTAATAAAAAAGTCGAAGCGCGAATTTGAAATCTCCATAGCTCGTGAGGTAAAGAAAACCCCAAGCGATTCTTTCAATACGTCAACAATAGAAATCCAGTAAAAAGTGTCTTGGGGCCGTTGAAAAAATGTTAACGGAGATCTAGTTTCTGAAAACAAGGAAATGGCTACCTTGCTAAACGAATTCTTTACGTCAGTTTTTACTATAGAAGGTATAACGAATATCCCTACGGTCATAGACATAATACCTTTTGATAATGGTAATATTTTGGATAATATTTTGGTTAGTGAAGGAGAGGTAATGCTCTATTTTGATAAAATGAAAACGCGTAAATCACCGGGGCCGGATTCCATATAGGCCCTATCCCATACAACTAAAAGAATTAAAAGATAGCATTGTTGTGCCGCTAACAAAGATTTTTAATGCATCTATTTCTGAGGGGTGCGTACCAGATAATTTCAAGTTAGCAAACGTAACACCTATCTTTAAAAAAGGCGATAAAGGTGCGGCGGGAAATTATAGGCCAATCAGTTTAACGTCTGTTGTAGGTAAACTACTGGAATCGATAATTAGGGATCGTATAGTCGAACACTTAGAATTGCATAACTTAGAAATATGCAGCACGGTTTTAGGCGAAACAGATCTTGCTTAACTAATCTTTTAGAATTTTTTCAAAGCGTGGTTGACGTTTACGATAGTCATCGGGCGGTTGATGAAGTGTATTTAGATTTTCAAAAAGCGTTTGACACCGTACCGCACAAAAGACTCTGAGAAAACTAAGGCTCATGGAATCAGGAGTGTAAGTAATAAATTGGATAGAAGAGTGGTTGCGAGGTAGGAAACAGAGGGTGGTCGTTGATGGAGCGGAGTCGTGGTTGGCTAATGTAGCGAGTGGCGTTCCTCAGGTTCTGTATTGGGCCCCTTGCTTTTTCTTATATATATATATTAACGATTTAGATGTCGGCTAGTCAGTACAGTTTCAAGTTTGCGGTGACACGAAGCTGGATGGTAGGGAGATTATGACGAAGATAGAGGTAAAATCCAGAATGATCTGAATAAAATCGTTGATTGGTCAGTCACATGGCAAATGAGATTTAACGTCGATAAGTGCAAAATTTTACATATAGGTTTGCGTAACGGTAATTCTGCGTACAGTATGTCAGGAAAAGAGTTGATAAGCGTCGAACAGGAAAAAGATTTAGGAGTTATAGTCACTGATGATTTAAAAGTAGCGAAACAAAGTACAGCAGCGGTCAATAAAGCGAACAAAGTGTTAGGTTTTATAGCTCGGAATTTTGAGTACAAATCGCGCGATATTATAGTTCCTCTTTATAAATCATTAGTTAGACCCCATTTGGAGTAAGCGATCCAATTTTGGAATCCGCATGTGCACAAAGATATAGACAAAATCGAAAGAGTTCAAAGACGAGCAACTAAGATGATTCCGTCGCTTAGGTCAAAGTCGTACGAGGATAGGCTTAAAGAGTTAAAATTGACTACACTCGAGACAAGGAGGCTAATCCAGGTTTTCAAAATTATGAATGGGTTGATACGTAGATAGATATAGCTTTTTCGAAATATCTCAATATAGTAGGACTAGAAATAACGGGTGTAAGTTGACAAGTAGAAGGTTCGAGACAGCAGTTGCCAAAAACTTTTTTACGCATAGCATAGTAAATAGCTGGAATAGTTTGCCGGTAGTAATTAGTAGCACGTCTATAAACATGTTTAAAAATCGATTAGACGCATATGTTGATAGATTGGGTATAGTTTAAGGTAGTGAAATTAAGGGTGGATAAGATAGATTTTGATTCTCTTTTCATTAAAGATCACAATAACCAGACTAGAGGTCATAGTATGAAATTATTTAAGCCAAGGTGTAGAACAAATTTAAGAAAATATAGTTTTACAAACAGAGTAATTAAGTTTTGGGACAGTCTGACAGAAGAAGTGGTGACTTCAGATACAAATGATTCTTTCAAAAGAAGGTTGGATAGTTTCATGTCTGCAAGGGTCATCTGGTGATAGTGTTTAGCCCATTTTTATTGCATGAATAGTACTAGTTTATTTCATATATATTATGTACATTTAGGTGATAGATCCCACAGCTCAACACAAGTGTTGTGGAATAATAGGGAGCAGCATCTGGGTTAGGGGATACTCTCTGTCCTTACACACCCCATTTAAAGAGATTCCTCTGCCAGCGGTGCCCCACATAGTACTGTGAGGTAATTGAAACATCATGATCTTCACTGCCCCACAAACACCTTAAATGGGAGCACACACATCTCTACATTACTGTACAGTCTTCACAGCCACACCTACACTTTTCCTCCTAAGTATATATATTGTAATGTATATGGTTGTAAATTGTGACTTGGTCCGCAATTGATATGGACCGTGACTTATTTTTGGTTGGCAAGGTATTGGTAGATACCGTAATGAAATTGACTGGATTCTTTGGATCCGATATATTTGCATGTCGGTTATAAATAGATATAGAGTGTAACATATTTGTGGATAGTAGTCTATTATGACTTGATCCTCTGGATCCAGAGATTCTATCTTTAGTTTTAAATTGATAATTATTTAGTTTTGTAAAAATTGGTTGTTGCCAATGTACAGGCAGTTTTTACATAGTGGAGCCACCTCGATGGGCCGAAGTGGCCCCTACTGTGCCCACTATAAAAATTTCTTGTTCTTATGTTCTTTGTGGTTCGGAACCCACGTAAAATTGTAGGTCCCCTCCGCCACCACGGAGGACATGCACAATACGCAATTACGAACACAGTTAGGTAGACCAGCCGTGAGTGGATCCTAGGGTCTTTGTTGGTCTGAAACATACATACATACATATATATATATATATATATATATATATAATGCGCCTCGGTGGTGGTGGTTAGCGTCGCTGACTACCAATAAAGAAAGTGGTTGGTAGATAAATGGGTACCCTAGTGGTTAATACGCTGGGCTGCTGATGGGGCGTGGTTCGGATTCCACGTTAAACTGTAGGTCTAAGGTGGTGAAAAGCTTGACTTTCGTCAGAATGAACAACTCGGGCGAAAGCTACCCAAACCAAAGGTATAGTATATAATATATTACACTTTTTTTTACTTTTGTTGAGTTTGAACGACGGTTCAGGATCGACCTGCGGTCGACCCCTCTGCAGCATCCCGCCTCATTTGCGGGACTTGCTCTCTGATCCCCTCCTGCCCTCGTAGCCAGCCACGCATGGCTGGTCAGGGACTTTGCACAAGACTCTGTCCAGCTGGTTCTTGAAGTTATTCAGGTCGGTGTGGTAGAGATTCCTCACTTCTTTTGGAAGGACATTGAAAAGCTTTGGGCCCCGTATTCTGAGGGTATTTTCCATCCTCGTTTTCATGGCTCCTTGTCCCACCGCAGCTGGGACCGTACAAAATCTGCTTCTTCTCTCATTCCAGTTTGTGTCTTTCATTTCTGAGGTTAGGGACAGAGCCCTCAAGTATATATATATATATATATGTAATGGGGATGTTATGAGGTACTATCTACATTTGCTTCAGTCGATTAAGAATAAGCACAAGGCTGCTCAGTTGACGATAGCGGAAGTGGAGACTTTTTGGAAGAAGGCGAGGATTCCACTGCGGCCAGTTCAACATGCAGTGAAACAGTTGGAGAGTCTGATGAAGCTGTGGGATCTTTTGAAAAAAAAAAAAGTCCCGGAAGACGGATACACAAAGGAAGAAAGAGCTGAAATCCTGCTTTGATGACCTTTTCGACGTTGTTCACCAAAATGCTATGGTGTTGATGACGAATGAGGAGGATAAAGCGTTCCTTTTGGCACAAAAAGAGAAGGGCAGATGAGGCTCCATTGCTGGAATTGATATGACTGGCTAAAAAGGAAGAAGAAACTACGAAGAAGCGAATTCGGAATGATGAATTTAAGAAGAGACATGAAATAGAGAATCTCGTACTTAACATAAAAATCGTCCTGGAATCATCGTCATCTTCCACAGGTTAGAACACCACGGATTCAGAGAATGAAGGAGCTGTTGGAGGAGTCGTAGTGTCATCACCTCATCCAAAGAGAGGCCGCAAGAATATCCTCCATCCACAAGTTCTTTCGTCGTTGGATCGCACTAAAACTAGTGACCGTGATGCGGTCTTTACCATCGCGTCAGTGATCAGTGCTTCCGGTCAGAACGTTGGGAATAAAACAACAGAGCTTCTCTGCAGACACAGGAAGAAGCATCGAGCCCAAAGAGCTGCAGAGTTGAAGAAATTTGAACTGCGAACACCTCTCACCCTTCACTGGGACGGCAAGCTGATGGATGACCTAACTGGAGATAAGAAGGTCGACCGTCTCCCAATCATGGTTCATGGCCCGGCTTATATAAGCCTTGAAAATCTTCATGTTCCGCGATTCCAGACTTAAACTGTCGCAACGAGAAATCAAAGGCATGCAAGACCCGCATTTTCGGTGTGCAGTTCTATGTAAAGTTCTGATTCTTCTCTCGCTTGCAGCATCTGCACCAAGCAGTGATCTACAACTACTACAATCTCTCGCAGTCAGCGACACACCTGCAGCAAAAGGAGCTCTCAATAAAATCCTCGCTCACGCATGGTATTTGAGTGAAGATCTGGTGGGCCTTGCCTTCTTTGACAGACTTGGATTTGCAAGAAAAAAGAGCTATGGTTAAGAATCTACAACGGGAAGGACAACATGACGCACCAAAACGAATTCATCTGAATAAGAGTGACATCCAAGGTAAGAAACTCAGCGACTTCGTGTCTGCTAGAACGAAGGTTTTGTTCACTCTTTTAGGGCTTGAAGTCGAATTCTTGCGTGATAATACAGAGATGTGGATCGAAAACTCTGGGTACCTACTGGCAGAAGCAGTGGTCAAAGATCTTCGAGTAGTGAATGACACTGCTGAAAGGGGAGTTGCATTGATGCAGGAATATAATAGACTCCTCAGCAAGAACGAAGAACAGACCCAGTTTGTCGTTCAAATTGTCCAAGAGCATCAAAAGTAGTACCCCGATTCCAAGGATATACCGTTCTCAAAGGCATATCAGACTTCTTGCAACCTTTAAATAAGGGTTGTGTTGTGCCAACTTTTCAATTCAGTTTCTTATCACCTTTAATTTTAATAAAAGTATTTTTTGTTGTTTAAAAATCTTGTATTAACTGAATGAAATAAAAAAACAAAAACTATGGGGCTTTGCAAACGATATGGGAATTTAATAAGCTAAATTTGATTATCTGCAAAGTCGTGCCCATCTCAAATCACATTATTTAGAATCCCATCGCCGCGGAACTGCATTAGGATGATGTTCCATTGTTCCAGGGTAGCGGTCATACCCACTATATATGTAAAGATTATTAATTTTATACATCTAGTTCACAAAATTAAGTAAAATTTTAATAGCAACCAAGCTTGTTAGAAATATATTAATAAATACTAATTGTACAACTTTTTTATATTAAATGAATACTGGATTTGAGTGTGAGTGAATCCGTAGTATTATAAAAGGAAACTGCAGAGTTAGGATGCTTAAAATTTCGGACAGCTTGAGCACACACTAAATATTGTCCAAACGCTAGAAAATTTTGCATGAAAAATTTTCTCAATAGAAAGCATCTAATGAAGGGGTGAGAAAAAAAAAAATAAAGTGACAAAATAAGGGCCACCCTGATATATATATATACACCTTACCTCACAAAGGTAAGGTGTATATATATTAGGGTGGCCCTTATTTTGTCATATATATATATATATTGGGTGAATTTTTTATTTTACTATTTTTACAATATATCAAAGACATACAAACTTGACTATCAACATTTTTTGTATGGACTGAATCATGTGCGCTGACAGGCTTAAACCTTACAGGGTTGTTACAGTAGAACAAAGCCGATATTTTTGCACCACACCGTACACAGATTAACTGCATGGTTGGGCTTTGCAAAAATGCATGGAAAAGTAAATTCGGTAAGATCTCTCTTTTGCTTTACCCAACCAGTGAAGGGACAAGCTATATACATACATACAGTAGTCATAGAACAGCGGACGCTTGTTAAAATATAGGCCTTAAACCGAAGTAAACGTTTCTAGTCTACGAATTCAACAAATGAGCTATAATTATGATTTAACATAGCCAAATTTTAGGAAAGTGTACTTGAACTTTCAATCTGGTTTTATGGTGCAACAAACAATCCCTTTAAACAAGTGCTGGATTGACGTCTGTTCTTTTGCTATTTCATCTTAATGTGTTTTATATCAGATTTGTACAGTTTTGAAGAGCCTCCAAGTTTGTTCTTATAATCAATGGTCCAAATTTCATACGGTATTTCTTGATAATTTCCGAGCCTATTTTAGAAACCTTCGGGGGTTCACCCCCCCCCTACCACCCCTTTGGGTGTAGCTTTATTTGTATAAAGTATTAAAATTGTATTATGTCCTATTTCATGAGGAATAGTGGACTTTGGAGCATGGAGCAGTAGTTCATATCTGCAAATAGAAAAACTACTACACAAATTCATCATTGAGAAACTTAGCCTCTACATTAGCTACCAAGCGTAAAATATTGTCTTTCATATCACTATTTAAAAGGCTCGCTTTCTGTTTTTATATAAAGTTATTGATGAATTTGGGGAAAAAACGGCCAACTGTGCAGTTCAGTATCCATAAAAAAAAAACTGAAATACTTCTAAGATACGAGTGTGCGTACATAATTCTCAAAATTCCAGAATCCAGATGCAGTTCTGAGGCAGAGTTCATAATAGCTCGTCGTCACGTCAGGCTAGGTTAGTAAGTTATTGACTGAAGTGCATCAGGATTCTGGAATTACGGAGGCTTATTTCAACGGAATAAATACCATAAATAAATATGGGCTTATTGGTGTATTGACAGTAGGCCTGCTATGTGAGGTGAGGTGGAGAGCGCAAGAATCCAACTCACTACTTCACCAGGCCAACTCGAGAGGAGGGGCGACACGCTTGACCTTCGCGAAATGAGAAATCATCACGTGGAACCTTTGTAAGGTTGTAAGGTAAGTTGATTAGAGTTTAATGGGTCACCAATTTGATCTTCCGACCAAATAACTAATGTATTTAGTAGAGATAAAATGGCTTTGTAGTTTTTTGTTTAATTAGCAAAAACAAAGGAATAATTATTTGCAATAACAGTTATTTTATATTGAATTAGGCAATATTACGAAATAATGATTATTGACGATAAGGTCTTTTATAGAGGACGAGTTAAATAATGCAATGGTTAGTAACAATAATTAGGATACCAAATATGCATACGGTAGTTAACAAACAGCAATAAACCCGCTTACGATATTATTACAATAACATAAATACGAGAGTTCGATTTAACGGTATTGAAAGACACTTCATATAGCCTTCAGATAGAATAAATGAATCATAGGTATCTTTAATGTAATTTAATGCATTGTATAGGTATGCAGTCTAGTTATTTGCTTGTTGTGCGATTCTTCTAATCTGTGTAGTTTTATTTTAATATTTATTTTATAAATAAATTGTGTGCTTTTATATATATACTGTATATACTTTTTTTTTTTCGGTACCGTAATAAAAATGTAAAAAATGGTAGTCATAAAATATATCTAAATGTCAATGACAAGTTTAATGAACTTTTGATGAGACAAAAGCGTAAGAAATATTGACAAGATTTCTTTTGTATAAATTGTTGCTACATTTAAATTTCAAATCGGCCCACTTGTCATAATTTATATTTGGGCCTATTAGTAATAGGCCCAAACTTGCAGAAAAACTTATGGTGAATTGAAATTAACACAATCTAAAAGACTACAGCAATGCTATACCTTAAAGCTGTAGTCCATATTTAACAATACCCAACAGCGCAATTTTATAAATTATTTTATGCCGGTAGGCCAACTTCTGATTCTGGTTTCGCCCAAGAAAGCCAGCGTGGTCTATTACAATAAAGGTAGGGGTACATTTGTTTTTACCAGAAATGATGTTTTTTATTGTACGAAAGCTTTATTATTGTTTAGTAACAATAAGTTAACTGAACGGTCTGAACCTATAAATGTAATTTTCATTATAAGGTTACGTAGACCCAACACGTGTCTCTATGTGCGCGGTTCTACACTGGCTTTCTAGGATTAAATTTTTTTTTAGGAGCTTCTTAAAGTTCAATAAGAAGAAAAAATGTATAGGGATGGGCTGTAACATTTAGAGCAAACACAAGAGTCAAGTCTCTGAAAATCGGAAGCCCTATAAAACGGCTTACCAGAACCAATAAAAAAGGAGGATGCAGGGAGGGGGGCAGCAATAAAGTTATCGTACAAGATTTATGTCTGAAGCTTTCGTTCCCTGGTAGTAAAAAGTCAAGTCAAATATGATGGGTCATGACCGTTCCTATGGTAACGGATAAAGTTACTCAACAATTCTAAAGTTACTTCTCGACTCCTCCTCGTGAAACGAAATGAACTCAAAAAGAGAAAGCCTGTCACTAACACACTATCGTATACTTTTCTGGTAACGAACACCCTCCGCTGGCAAATTGCATGACGATAACATCAGAGGCTCAGAGCTCTATTAGGCTAGCCTTGATTAGGTCACATGCTCCCATTCTGCTATCTTAGCCCACTTCGATTATCTGCTAGCGTCTTAACGAGGGGAGTAATGACCCTGTAGTATGCCTTATATGGAATTTGCATATTATATAACTACAGCTATTTATAGAATTAAGCACATATGTCTCCCGAGTAAAAAAAAGGAAAATCACAGATTCTTTATATACTAGGCTATTGTAAATACTGTATTAAGTTTCACGGAGACCAGTTTTTTGATAAAGTCAAAATTTGTTACAAAGATGCTGATTGGCCGAAAATGATCACGTGGGAATTAAATAACCAATCTAAAACGACCACTGAACCTAGTGTAATCTGGACTCCGCGAAACTTAATAATAATATATTAAGTAGATTAACGGCCTTATTGCCTTATTATATATATATATATATATATATATATATATATATATATATATATATATATAAAACAATAAGGCTGTTTATCTAATTAACATCTTAAAACAAAAAAGTACTAAATCTTGGGGGGAAAAGTAAACTAGTTCAGCTTTGAAAAGTTCAGTTTACATAAACTTCTAAGAAAAAATTAAACCTGACATTCTTCGCATTTATTACGAAAGTTCTAATGATTGAAAGAAAAAAGGTCATATTTAAAAAAAAGTTCGGATCACCTGAAAATCAGGGCCCCCAGCCTTCTCTAGTTAGCCTTTTAGCCTTATAAGGCTCACTAACGAAAATATCACGACCTAACCTAACCAATCGTTAGGTCAACTATACGCCCTTGACGATTGGTTAGGTCGTGATATTTTCGTTAGTTAGCCTTATAAAGCTAACTAAAGAAGGCTGGGGGCCCTGATCTTCAGGTGATCCAAAAGTTCAATAATGAATATATTCATTCGTCTATTTTTTTCTTTCTTATTCTTTCCATCAATATATTTGACTTTCGAGGCAAGTCAATGCATTTAAATATAGGACCTATTCAAGGCCGTAGCCAGAGCTTAAAAACAGACGAGGCGAAAATAGCCCTACTAGGGGGTCCGGGGCCATGCTCCTTCGGAAGATTTTTTTTTAATCCTAGCACAAAATCATGCACTTTGAGCGTATGGTAACAGAGTGAATTGGACAATAATAACTTTTGCCTAAAAAGCGCTGGATTTGTACGACTAAGTAAAATCGAATTTTTGTACTTAATAATAATAAATTATTAATTATTTTATATATTTTATTAATTATAATTATTTATTATTACATTAATAATAATTAATAATATAATTTGTACGAGACAGGTAAAATCCTATTTCTGTCAATTTCCTCAGATTTCCTTCGAAATTCAATTTCCTCATTGATCCAAAGTGTCCGTTAAGCCTCAAATATGGCTATGGGTCTACTATTGAATTATGTAAATGGTATCAAACAGCCTGAGGTGATATTCTAAAATCTTTTTCCTAAACAGAATCCAATACAGTGCATTCTTCTAGTCTTCCTTAACGACTTATGAACAAATCAATAAGAATAAGGACACTTCCCCCCCCCCTCTATTTAGATATACATTTAAATAACTAAAATTTTACTAAAATAAGAAATTAATGGCAAAAACACAATTTTTACTTACTTAAAGATAATCGTCTCCACTGTACTTTTTTCTTACACTTTTTCCCCATTGATGGTTACTAAACACGAGTTAAAGGTTTTTATTACTAGTTGATTCAATGGAGATTGATCAACACCTTACCACTACATTGGAAGTCCCACGTGAAACTAATAGCAGACCGCGCCAAAAGCCTGTCTGCCAGTGAAGTGCAATGCCATCTATTTCTAGTTATGAATTTATATTCAATTAATTTAGTTACTAGTAAACTTTCGATTTACATATAACATAAACTGGCATACCACTAGGATGAATACTGATAGTATCAACGTATGACACTAGATCCTAATCCCGTATTTCCATATATATACTTGCATCTTAATCAGCTGATACCGATTATTCTTCGACCAATCATATGACAGTGACGTCACGTACATGTGACCCCCAACCTCGCCTCAGGAGTTTCAAATTGGTAATAATAAAAATAATCATACAAATGAAAATGTTTATTGGGCATTGGCAAACCATTAGTCCATATGAAAAAATATTAATGTTACAAAATTTAAATACTAAGGATAGAAATACAATTAATAAAAAATAGTAATGTCGAAGTTAAGTGGAGCTACAGCCTACAGATAATGATAGGGTTGTTTAACTTACGGCTTTATGTGGGATTCGAACAACGGGTCGCTACATAGTCTAAACGCGGAAGACGGCTTCCCATACAACTACTATCCGACCCAATGTCGCTTAACTTCGCTGATCAACGGGAAGCTGCGGTATTACGACATTGGTTATGACGTAACCCAAGTGGAGCTACAGACAAACGTTTTCATACCATGAATTCCATAGATTAGAAGACATGGCAGAACTAATGAATAGCTTGGATAATCGGGCAATAATAATATTACATAACCCATTAATAAGTTTACTGATCATTGTTTACAATTTATACTTCATAAAAATGAGAAATTTATAAATTCTACGATTCATATCTTTACTTAAACGTTATTAAAAAAATCTAAACCTCACGAATTTGCTTTGCAAAGTTACCTAACCTGTTTTACAGACATTGCATAACTGCGTACTGTCCAGAAAGCATTTTTTTTCTTGGAAGAAAAAAGTGTGTGTATATATATATATATATATATATATCCCCGCAAGGGGGTTCTAAGCTCGTGCTCTTGAGTGCTCTTTGTGCTCGTTTGTACGTGCTTGTTCCTGGAGGTTTCACGTGCGCCCTCCCGGCCCTAGCACCCAAGGATGATGGGGCTCGACCCTGCAGTCCTTGTCATCCTTGGTCTTTTTCCATTTCGACTGTCCCCTCCACCCTTTCTTTTTCCTCTGTCTTTCCTCTCCCTTTTTCTTTGTTTTTCCGCTGAGATATGCCCTTTTAAATAGAGGCGAATCGGTTCTTCCTGAACTTAAAAAAAAAAAAAAAATATATATAAAATTTTATTGACATTTGTTTCAGCAATAAGTTATTACATGTACTGCTTTAAAATAATAATAATAATAATAATAATAGCAGTATTTTGTAGGTTTTATTGGCTGAAAGGACCATAAAATGGCAATAAAAGAGTATCAAATTGGAAATAGTAATTTTTTGTGTAATTTATTATTGAAAATATTCTTCAGTATTTTACTTTTTCATAAACGAATAAAGTGTTTACCAAAATTGAATATTTGCGCCACAAATATTGATTTAAATAGGACAATTTAAAGGTGTGTGTGTGTGTGTGTGTGTGTGTGTGGTTAAAGAGAGAGAGAGTAAAAAAATATATAAAATGTATTATGTATCCACTATAATTTTCCATAAGTTACTTGCAACCCTTTTATTATTCTCTAGTGCAAATTGTACCTCCTTAATTAAACTAACATTTCGCAATCTTATTTAAATGTTTTATAATGGCAGATAAAAGCGAAAACATTTACCTGATAGAATTTTCTTCCTACTGACCTTTTGGAATTTCTACTTGAGGGGGGTCATACGTTTCTAATCGATAACAACAATAACAAACACTTTATTTCAGACTCAACAAGTACAAGCGATAGATTGCGTTAACGTTTCACTTTGACTGCGTATCTGTATCTTTGTATAAGAGTCATTACTACTCTTTGTCTAATTGTATGACAATACAATGCTCGTTGAATTGTTTTCATGCTTAAAAAGGACAAAGGAATTATAAGTAAATATCTATTATGTAATTTAATGCATTGCATATGCAGTCAAGTTATTTGCCTATTGTGTGATTCTTCTCATCTGTGCAGTTTTATTTTGATATTTATTTTATGAATTACATGTTTATATATAGAGAGATAGATAGATAGATAGATATAGGGTTAAAACTTTTTCAGTAATTGGCAAACAAAATAAAAAACTTTACCGGTGTCGCTGCGAAAACATTAAAAAAAGTACAATCTCAAACGTCTGCAAGATGGAAAAGTAAAAAAAACAACTCTCTTTTTCATCAAACGAACTCTAGTGGCAGGACCACGAGCTTAACCTCTGTATGATGCGGAATCCCTGCAAGAAACTTATACCGAGTTATCACTTAATAACTTGTGTGATATTTGACACCTACCCTGCGGGCATGCTTTAAAGTGAAATCCTAAACAATAGTGCAGGAAAAAAAAAAGGTAGCACGCGAAGTAAGCTCACATCTAATGTTACAAAATTTTGGAATTGAACTAAACCTTAAATAAATAAAGAAATAACTATTATCAACAACCACGAAACATTAATGGTACAGACGTAAAGCCACTATATCTGTAAAATTGTCAGATAATTAATCAAACAGTATGCCAGTATGCTAGGTTAAGTCGCTATGTTGGCCTTATTTTTGTATAAGTTCAGTCTATACGTAAGGTTGTACTTGTATGTTAGGTTGAGTGGTTATGGATTGTGAATGATCCGCAATAAAGATGTTTTGTTTTGTACGTCTATGTTTTGAATCGCCTATTTTTCATTGCTTCGTAAAGTGTTAAATTCTTCGTTCCTGGTAGACTGAGTGTTTACGGTACTCGTATACGAATCCAATACAGTACTTCCTTTCTTCCTCGAAAAATTGGAGTGGTTCATGGTCACGTTTGAAGAGGGAAAGTGTTTGCAAGAAACACTGAACATAAAAACGTTTGTTTGGAAAGTGAACCATTTTGAGGTTAAGACTGAATGAAATTTTGTTCATAAAAGAATTTAAATGGGTACATTCAAAGAATCTTTATTTAGTTTAAATAAAAAATTTGTTTGAATTTTAGACGAACAGAGTACTGTGCTCATATTTATGAGGCCCAGTTTGTTTATCAGTTATTTCATAATCATGGAAAATTTGCATGTCAAAATAGGTGCAGTGTGTAATAAGTAAAGCCGGTGAATTTTAGCATGAAATCTGGTGTATGGCAAAACTGATTTGGGGCATGGCACAAAGTAAACAAAAAATTAATTCATTTTGCCGTGGTTGTGAGTGTCACCTTACTCAGCTGGAAGTGCTGTTTGGGCACCTCATGAGGTGAGCTTTAAATTGATTAGTTTAAAAAAAAAGATTGATGTGGGTCATCTAACAGATGACCTTGGTAAAGCCAACAAATTTATATAGACCCCTATAACAACAAATGTCGGTTAAGATAAGAACAAGAAATTTTGGTAAATATGGATATTACGGCCTCCACCCAATTTTGATGCCAAAATACATTTTCCTAGTAGTGTATGATGTGCTTTGTTCAAATCTGGCCTTCATTTTATGTGGAAATGAACCAATCAAAAGTTATGAGACTTCAAAGTTTTAACATATTTTGGTTCATTTCCCCATAAAATGAAGGCCAGATTTTAACATTGCACACAAATACTACTAGAAAAATGCATTCGTGTCCAAATTGCTAGAGAACCTACCTAACCTAACCTAATATTAGGGTTAGGTTAGGTAGGTTCTCTAGCAATTTGGACACTGGAATGCATTTTTCTAGTAGTATTTGATGTGCAATGTTAAAATCTGGCTTTCATTTTATGGGGAAATGAACCAAAATATGTTAAAACTTTGAAGTCTCATAACTTTTGATTGGTTCATTTCCACATAAAATGAAGGCCAGATTTGAACAAAGCACCATCATACACTACTAGGAAAATGTAGGTAATTATGTATTTTAGCCCACTCAGTCATTTTACACACCAAAATACATTTTTCTAGTAGTATTTGATGTGATTTGTTCAAATATGACCTCCATTTCCGTCGGAAATGAGATCCAACAAAGTTATAGTACTTTGAAGTTTGGCTCATTTTCAAGGGAAATGGAAGTCAAAATCTAAGCAAAACACATCAAATATTACTAGGAAAATGTATTTTGGTATTAATTAACCTAACCTAACCTAACCTAACCTAACCTTACCTAACCTAACCGTGGCTAAACGAGCTCTCGTCTGTATCCACCACCTAATCCATAATAAGGTAATACTCTAGGCTCATTTAGCCACGGTAAGGTTAGGTTAGGTTAAGTTAATTAATACCAAAATACATTTTTCTAGTAGTATTTGATGTGTTTTGCTTAGATTTTGACTTCCATTTCCCTTGAAAATGAGCCAAACTTCAAAGTACTATAACTTTGTTGGATCTCATTTCCGATGGAAATGGAGGTCATATTTGAACAAATCACATCAAATACTACTAGAAAAATGTATTTTGGTGTGTTAAATGACTGAGTGTGATAAAATACATAATAACCAAAATGTATTTTGGTATCAAAATTGGGTGGAGGCCGTAATATCCATATTTACTGAAATTTTTATAGTGGGCAAACTAGGGGCCACTTCTGCCCATCGAGGTGGCTCCACTATGTAAAAACTACCTGTACACTGGCAACAACCAATTTTTACAAAACTAACTAATTATCAATTTAAAACTAAAGATAGAATCTCTGGATTCAGAGGATCAAAGTCATAATAGGCTACTATCCCCAAATATATTACACTCTATATCTATTTATAACTGACATGCAAATATATCAGATCCAAAGAATCCAGTCAATTTCATTATGATACCCATCAATACCAGTACCCTGCCAACCTAAAATAAGTCACAGTCCATATCAATTGCGGACCAAGTCACAATTTACAACCATATACATTACAATATATATACTTAGGAGGAAAAGTGTAGGTGTGTCTGTAAAGACTGTACAGTAATGTAGAAATGTGTGTGCACCCATTTTGGGTCTCCCATTTAAAGGTGTTTGTGGGGCAAGTGAAGATCATGAGTTTTTCAATAACTCATAGTACTATGGGGGGCACTGCTCGGAAGAGGAATCTCTCTAAATGAGGTGTGTAATGACAGAGTATCCCCTAACCCAAGATGCTGCCTCCCTATATTCCACAACACTTGTGTTGAGCTGTGGGATCTATCACCTAAATGTACATAATATATATGAAATAAACTAGTACTATTCATGCAATAAAAATGGGCTAAACACTATCACCAGATGACCCTTGCAGACATCAAACTATCCAACCTTCTTTTGAAAGAATCAAGTGTATCTGAAGTCACCACT
Organism: Bathynomus jamesi; assembly: GCA_023014485.1. Classification (NCBI taxonomy): domain Eukaryota; kingdom Metazoa; phylum Arthropoda; class Malacostraca; order Isopoda; family Cirolanidae; genus Bathynomus; species Bathynomus jamesi. The sequence goes on along the minus strand of JAJOZX010001070.1, from coordinate 713,469 downwards.
TCTGTCAGACTGTTCCAAAACTTAATTACTCTGTTTGTAAAACTGTTTTCTTAAATTTGCTCTACATCTTGGCTTAAATGATTTCATACTATGACCTCTAGTCTGGTTATTGTGATCTTTAATGAAAAGAGAATCAAAATCAATCTAATCCAACCCTTTTATCATTTTATACACCTCTATCGTATCACCCCTTAACCTCCTCCTTTTTAACGAGAACATGTTTAGATACACCAGTCTTTCCTTATATGTCAATTGTCTTAGAGATGGGATCATTCTTGTTGCTTGTTTCTGTACTTTATCCAGTTTTTCAATATCTTGTATCAAATAGGGACTATTAAATTGAATATAGTATTTGAGGAGGGGTCTCACATATGAAATGTATAGTTACTTTATTATAATAGGTGATTTGTATTCAATGTGTGTGTGCATGAGATTGAGTCTAGCATTTGCTTTATTTCTGATTTCCATACAGTGATTTGAGGGTTTAAGTTCATTAGTCACAGTGACACCCAAGTCTTTATCTTTATCATCATTTTTAATCCAAATTCTGTTCATATTGTATTAAAATTTTGGATTTTTTGGCCCACTATGCATAACCTTGCACTTGTCAACATTAAATCTCATCTCCCACTTATCTGCCCAGGCTGTTACTCTAAGTCTTTTTGTATTGTCATTGCTACTGACTTAACATTATGGCCTAATTTTGTATCATCAGCAAATTTTGAGGTTTTACATGATAGGCCCTTCTTTAGATCATTTATATAGACAATAAAAAACAGAGGTCCCAGCACAGACCCCTGTGGGACTCTGCTCAATACGGGTCTCCAAGTAGACTTACTGTATTTACATTTAGATCAGGGGTTACCAACCTTTTTTTTGTTCACCGCCCACTTTTACGATTTTTTGAAAATTATAAAAGCTTATCACCCACCTTAGATCAAAAAGAATAAATCAACATAATCAATAAAATAAATAATGAAATAAATGTTTAATTACTTTTAATGTGAGCCCACTAGTGGGCGCTACCACCCAGGTTGGTGACCTCTGATTTAGATGAACTCTGTTTTCTGTTTCTCAGCCATTCTTCTATCCAGTCAACTATATGACCTCTTATTCCATGGGCTCTAACTTTTACCAACAATCTTGCATGAGGAACAGTATCAAATGTCTTTGCAAAATCTAAGTATACTATATTTACTGGCTCTGTTGTTCAAATGCAATAGGACTCCATCATAAAATTCAATCAAGTTGGTTAGACAGGACCTTCCATTTCGAAAGCCATGCTGGCTATCATTTATAAGGTTGCACTCTTCAAGGAACTCAGTAACTTTACCTCTAATGATACTTTCAAGTAATTTGCAAATAATGGAGGTGAGGCTGATGGGTCTGTAGTTTTTTGCCAAGTTTCTATTTCCTTTTTTAAAGATTAGATCCACATTTGCTTTCTTCCAATCCTCTGGAATTTCAGTACATATCAATGATTTATTAAAAATAATTTCTAGTGCCTGTGCTATATTCTTTTTGGCAGCTTTTATGACTATTGGATGCATTTCATCTGGCCCTGGAGATTTTTCCTTTTTTAATTTATCTATTGCTTTTAGGATATCTAGTTTTGTTACCCTTAATTCATTTATTTCTCTATCTTGTCCTGCTAGTATAAGATCAGGAATATTATTTAAATTTTCATTTGTGAATACTGATGAGAAGTATTTGTTTAGTTCTTCAGTTATTTCAAGATCATCATCTATAATTTTATCATCTATATGGAGGGGGCCAATTTTCTTTTTCACTCTACTTTTCAAATTGAAGTGACTGAAAAACTTCTTAGGATTGTTTTTTGAATTCTTGGCTAGGCTTTTTTCCAGGTCTCATTTGCTATCTGATTGCTTTCTTGCAAATGCTTCTTTTACTTATATATATTTCGGAGTCTGTGCCATTTTTAGGTCTTTTGAATTTATGAAATTCTTTTGTTTTTTCTCTGATTGCTCTTTTTACATTGCAGTTTATCCAAGGTTGTTTTGTTTTTTTAGTTCTGATTTTACACTGTGGGATATGCTTCCTTTGTATGTTCATTATTACATGGTAATGTTCATGTTCATTATTACATGGTACATGATGAGTTTCTTGGAGACCAGCCCCTTGTGGCTGTCATAAAGATCCTGATTGGCCATTAACCACATAACTTGGTACAATATAGTTCCTGTGAAATTGTATATGGTCTAGGTAAATAAATATATAAAATAAATAATGGTTAATCTTAAGATGTCATCACCTGAATTTCAAAAAAACTAATGGCCATAATCGGCGTACCTAAAGCAAAAGCACCCCCTGTGTAATTTCTCTATTTATGGTCAAATTTTATGACATTTTCAAAATAAAGATTTTCAAATACTAACCTGGCCTTCAATGTTATTCCGATGTCCACCATTGAAGGCCTGGTTAGGTCAACTGTATGACCTTGACAACTGGTTAGGTTAAGTCGTGTTATTTTTGTTAAAACTAACTAAAATAACAACTTAAACTAACTAATTGTCAAGAGCATACAGTGACCTAACTGGGCCTTCAATGGCAGACATCAGAATAACATTGAAGGTCCAGTTAGGTAATAATTTGTTTTTACACCGTCTGTTTTTATGATGAGAACAAACTTTTCTGGTCAATTTTGAGGTGTTTTGCACAAATCTGCCATCCGTTTCCTGTGCAAATGCGTAGTTTTCGAGATATCATCATCTCGAAAACTGCACATATGCACAGGAAATGGATGGCAGTTTCGTACAAAACACCTCAAAATTAACCAGAAAGTTTGCTCGCATCATTTTTGTTTAAACTAACGAAAATATCATGACTTAACCTAACCAATCATCAAGGGCATTCAGTTGACCTGACTGGGCATTCAGGAGAAATATTTTATGAAAAAAAGTACATTTGAACGAAGTTGCGCAACATAAGATATATATTTTCTTAGTCAGTTTTGAATGACAATCAGGGTTGCTACCCAAAAACCCACCCAAGACCAAAAACCCAGCACAATATTCTGCTGTCTTTTTTATACTTCCAGCATCTACTGCTGAAATCAGATATGGCTTTTTTCCATTATGAATACTGTGCGCAATAATAGGATGATTACCTACTGAACTCCAGCCATCTTGTATAAGGGTAATGGTACAATCATCAAGATTAAGGTCATTCTTCATTTCATGGATTACTTCATCATTAATTTTTATTAACAGATCCGATGCCAACCTTTTCAGGACTGTTTGGTGGTTCATGTCCTGATCTTAGACCTTTGATTAATTTTATAAATTCTTTATTTTCTAAAACATTGAAGGTTGTGTTAGCTGAAAAAAAGAACCTTGCAACTTGTAAATCTAATTCTTCCTTTTGGTCCACATTCATTCTTACCACAAATGGTGTAATTGATCTTTGCCTTTTATGCTTTATTGGTGTTGAATGACAGAATGTGGATGATGAAGAACCTGCACTGGTGTCACTCATTTCAGGCACATTTTCATTTATAATCTTTGGATCATCATTGCCAGAAGCCAAAGTTGGAGGAAGTGAATCAGTTTCAACTGATGCTCCAAATTCGAGTCTCGGCATACCTCTTGCCTCATTTTCAAAACCTTCCACTTTTTTTACTGCATTTCTTGAGATGATGTTTCACTCCCTCAATTTTTTGAGTGATACTTTCTTTGCAATAAGTGCATAGTACTCTAGTAGGCTGATCACTTAATAAAGTCACCTTGTCCCATTCGCTAGCTTTAGATCTTCCACCTCTATAACTTTGAGTTTGGCATCTTAAAAATTTAAATTTGAGTTAGGTCTAAATAAAGCTGAAATCTGCTGTTAAGAAATAAAGGAAAGATCTAAAATTAAAATTAAGAAAATTCTAATGTCATTATTATCTCATATCTGAACATTCTGTGAAATAAAGATGTCTTTTTAATATATATTGTAGATTAGATAAATAAATTAATAAAATAATAGATATATTAGGCACTACATAATTATCAAAACCTTTCTAAAAAAATGTTCAACCCATTAAAAAACCAAAAACCCAGCAAAACCCACCAGGCCAGGATTTTTGTGAAAAACCCAAGTTTTTGCCAACCCTGATGGCAATTCAATATATTGTACTGTTTTAACCGTGTGAGTGGGTGAAAAGATGAATATTAACCCCCAGTTAGGTCAACTGTATGCCTTTTTTTTAAATGTGTAAATTTAAAAAAAAAAAAATGGTGTGCATTATTCTGATGTCTGCCTTGAAAACCTCTATATTGAAAATTTCATAGAAATCTGACCATAACTAAAGAAATTACACAGGGGGTGCTTTTGCTTTAGGTGTGCCCCATAATCTACATAATAATTTTTTATCAAGAGTACTGTGTTTGTGCAAATATGTTATAAGCAAGTTATTGCAGGTGATGACATTTCTTTTAAGATTTACCTAACTAAATGAATAAATACTAATCCCACAGATGAAGGGTTGACAATGTTTGAAAAATTTAGATCTAAGTAAATATAAGTTGAGACTCAAACTATGAAGCTTTGGCAGAGGTGACCAGATAGGTTATCTTTCAAAACTAAATTACGGTACTAGTTGCAAGCTTGTCGAGTCCACATCAGATAAATAGCTTGGTTAAATAGCAGGGCTGGATTAAGACCTTTAGAGGCCCTAAGCACTTAAAAGATTTTGGTGCCCCATATATATGTAATTCAAAATATAAACAAAAATAAACCATAAAATTTTATTTTTTGAAATGAAACAAAACTTACAGTAAGATGGAAAATAATGTTTATTTTTGTATACTTCCACTTCATTTATATTTGAAAAGTTTTCTCCTACTTTTTTTAATTGCAAAGTCTTTGATCAGATCCTCAAAACTAATCTTACGTAACACATCTGCTTCTATACTTAGTAGAGATAAGGCATCCAGCCTGCCTTGTTGCATAGTTGTTCTGTTGGTATTTTTAATATACTTCAACTGAGAAAATGAACGCTCAGCTGAGCAATTTGTGACCATTAATGTTAAAAATATACGAAAGGCAATTTCTACATTTGGGAAGGCACACTCAATATTGTCTTCTACAATTATTTTATAAAGTTCAGCATGACTGAATCTTGTTTTTACATTTTTTTTTGCACTGAACTTATGGCACACATATGAGTGAAACTGCTGAAGCTCAGCAGAGAAATTAGTGTTCAAGTCCTCTGGGTAAGCATCAATCATCTTTTTACAACCCTGAGAATACCTTTCAATTTCAGTAGATGATGAAGTGGTGACATTATGTGGCACATCACTTAGAAAAGAAAATCTCTCTGCTATTTCTTTGTATATCTCTCCTCTTCTTCTCATCTCAGTTTCAAGTTTGTCAACAATTGTGTAAAAGGTGGTGATAAGAAATTTATCTCTGGCATTCAGATATACTTCTGGTGCATCTCCGTCATTGGGTACCTTCTTTCTGATACGTTTGCGAGTTTGAGCTGCCTTGTAATCAACATCTGGTAGCATTTCCTTTGTAGCTGCTTCATATCTTTCAAATTCATCTCGTGAAGTGCACAGTTGGTCAGCTAATGATCCATACAGATCTGCACATGTTTTTAAGTTCACATCCTTATTCTGTAGAACTTTGCTTACTCTATGAAAATTTTGCAAAATCTCATCCCAAAAATTCAACATAAAAACGAATTCTAGCTCTTGCATCTTATTTGCAATATTATTTGCTTCTCTTCTAGTGTCTCCCTTTTGTGACTGGTCTTCAGCTATACATTCTAACGCTTCTAAAATTTTAAGGAAAGATTTCAAAATTGCTGCTGTTGCCATAGCATGTGCCTCCCATCTGGTATCAGAGAGGGATTTTAAGACACTTTCATTTCCAATACAACCTTTAAGAATTTCCCACCTGCTGGTTGAGGCTAAAAAAAAGGTATAGAGCAACTGCACTGTAGAGAAGAAATTAACCGCCTCTTGACAGCAGTCAACAGCACTTCGGCCTACCAGATTTAGTGAATGGGCTGCACAGGGCACATATATAGCAAACTTGTTTGTTTCTAAAATTTTTTGCTGCATCCCCTTATAACGCCCAGACATGTTGGCAGCGTTGTCGTAAGATTGACCCCTACATTTTGAAAAGTTTAGCTTACAAACTTCACGTAAGTACTGCAACACCTGATTTGCCATTTCCTCACCAGTATGGCTTTTCATTTTCAGAAAGGTTAAAAAGCGTTCAATAGGCTGTCCATCTTTTAAGTACCTAAGTACAACACTTAACTGATCGATATGTGATAGATCTGGTGTTGAATCAACTGACAAACTAAAATAACCAGAAGATTTTACTTCGTCAACAATGAGTGCGTGGACCTTTTGAGCCATTAGTTGAATGAGTTCCTCACAGGTGGTTTTGGACAGGTAAGAAGGATTTCCTTTGCCAGAATTTCCATATTTCAAAATGTGACCTGCTAAAAATGGATCAAACCGGCTTATGAGCTCAAGCAGCCCTAAAAAATTCCCATTCTGCAATGATCCAAATCTTTCTTCTGTTCCTCGAAAAGACAAGCCACGTTCAGCTAACGTACAAATAACAGCTATGACACGCCTCAAGACATGTTCCCAGTAATCACACTCTGAATTTGTTTTTCCAACTGTTGTCCCAACCCCGCACCTTGTCTGCGAGTTAAGTATGTTAGCATAGAGTCTCGGTGAGTAGTGCTTTTTTCATGATGATCAATTACAATAGTATTTCGCCAGTCACTGAACCCTTCTCTTATAACAAAATGTGAGACATTTTTAGGAGCAAACAGTTTACAAACATAACAGTAAACTGATCCTGTTGATGGTGAATACAATAACCACTCTCTCTTGTATTTCTCACCATTGGCTTTTGTCCCAACGAAAAGTTTTTGTGAACAGTATCTTGCTGGTTTGCCACTACTGAAATGCCGGTAAGACTTGTCAAATGGCCCATTGTGGTGTTGACAGTCACTGGGTCCAGAAGCAATCCAATAAGCCACATCCCTGGATCTTTTGCTATATTTACTTCATCTTCTGCAGACTGATTCATTTCACCACCATCACCATGGTCCACTAAACTTTCATTTTCAGCAATTATTTCAACCCCAGAATGTCTTGTAAAGCAACTTGAATCAACATTTGCAGTAGAGGTATCAAGAGAATTTACAGGCAAAGTGAGATCAGTAGTGAGACATGTGGTAGATGAACCTGCTTGTGACACCTCGGTGATTCCAACGTCATCATATTTTGATTTTGAAGTGATCAAAGTGGTATTTGTGTCCACTTCTGATGACGGAGATTGGTTTTGATTCAGAATCGGTATATCATGTTGACGTTGTGGTCGTGGAACTTGTGTGAAGAAATCAGTCAGCTTTGCAGTCTTGGACTCTAAATCCAAAGTCTTCTCTTGTTTCTCTTTTGATAGTTTTCGCTTTTGTGCACCACTTAACTGAACACGTTTCATCTTGGTTCTTGGGGTCTGTAAAATACAGAAATAAAAAGAATATTTTATTTGTATATTATGTGGCAATCAACACAGTTACACATATCACAATCTTGGCTTTGTTCTTTTATTCTCAGAAAGACAAAATGGGAACCGTACACAACCAAAGTGGCAATTTAAATATAAGTGGCAATTAAATATAACTCAACCGAAATATCAACTCGAAATGTTGAATACAAATCAAATCGAAAGAAGGAACCAAAAGAAGGAACCGAAAGAAGGAACCGAAACCTATAAAATAAAAATACTTAACATTAGAATTAATAATACGCAATCTATAAAAATATCAATATTAACATTTCACTATTAACGAGCCACATTTTATATTTACATTTATTTATTTATTTAAAACACAATATTTAATTATAGGAAATATGAACATTTGCTTAGGGCCTAAATTGTCCTAACTACGTTTGATGTTATATATACATTACAAATTATTCACTCTGGTTATTACAATCTAAATTCTTTTATACTGTTATGACAATAGATAAATAAATTATAAAATAAAGATACGTGTATGATAAAATATTGTTATATATACAAATAAAGTACACTTCATAGACTTACCCTAGAGAAGAAGAGAGAGCAACAGATAAACTTCTTCAACGCTAATTAACTTAGGTCAGTATATCTTATTATTATAATGGCCGTGATAAACATCACTTGATACAACAGCAATATAGAGAGTTTATAGTTTCTTTTATTTTAATATTAATTTATATTACAATTCTATAAACCTAAATCTTTCTGTAAAACAATACCAAATGATTATGTAAAATATATATTTAATATTATATGCACAAATCACACGTTCAGAATAACTTCCTATAGCACACGAAAATATTTAATCTATATGTATTTTTAATATGGCGCTCAAAGATTTGATATAAACAAAATAATAACGCAAAGCGTAAAGTGTGTGATTACAACGAAATATATTTATTCTCTCAAAAGGGTTGTTGTTCACTACAAATTCAAACAATGAAAAAAAATAAATACTATATATGAATATATATAATTCAGTTTTTCAACAGCTTATAGGCTATAAGCCGCGATTATAATAGTATAATAATCCATGGTAAATCCGACAATGGAAAATTTCTGTGGTGCCCCCCTTCCCTTGATGCCCTAAGCACGGGCTTATTTTGCTTAATGGTTAATCCGGCCCTGTTAAATAGGCATGGGCACCACATCTTTTACATGAGTGGCTCAATTTTCTAAATATAATGTTTGATCACTGTAACCCATTTCAAACTGGTATACCACTTCTGCCAAATTTCTCCTGTTGGCTAAGTCCAAGAGTTAGAATGCAAATTTACGGAAATATAAGAAACATTACATTTCATTTGGAAAACATGAAGCCACTTGGGCCTATCAAGGTTATCCAAATCTTAAGCTATATTTTGTAATAAATTTTGCAAAATGATAATCTGAAGTCAGCTAATTAACATTAGAATATTTACACAGCTACCAAAGCTATGTAACTTAAGCTGAAAATATACACAGTTTACACAATTTATAAACTCATTCATGAAAGCATCTAACTTTTGGAGCAAATCCAAGCAATCCAAGAATAAGTACCCTAAATCAATTTAGGATGCTTTTTCTTGGATTGGGGTTGAACGAGGGTACTTATTCTTGGATTGCTCTAAAATGGAGTTAAAAATGGTTAATTGAATGCTTGGTTAGGTTAATTGTATGGCCTTGAGTGGTTAGGCTGTTGTGACCAATAATATCAAGGGTGTACACTGTACAGTTGACCAAACCTGGCATTCAATTAACCTTATTTCACTATTTTTATTTTAATTATGTTCTAATATTTTTATTGCAATATCCTTTGTAAACATTAAGATATTTTTTTTTTTAAATTGTTAAAATCCTTTAATTTAGATTGGGGTCTAACTGGGGTGCTGTTTTTTGGATTGGGGTCTAACTGGGGTGCTGTTTTTTGGATTGGGGTCTAACTGGGGTGCTGTTTTTTGGATTGGGGTCTAACTGGGGTGCTGTTTTTTGGATTGGGGTCTAACTGGGGTGCTGTTTTTTGGATTGGGGTCTAACTGGGGTGCTGTTTTTTGGATTGGGGTCTAACTGGGGTGCTGTTTTTTGGATTGGGGTCTAACTGGGGTGCTGTTTTTTGGATTGGGGTCTAACTGGGGTGCTGTTTCTTGGATTGGGGTCTAACTGGGGTGCTGTTTCTTGGATTGGGGTTATGAAAAAACTTTATAGGGCTATGGGTTGATTGCCTGATACCCTCATCCATTGGAAATTTCCAGCAGATTTCAGTGGAGAGTTAAACGACAAAAGCCCTATGTTTTTTCGTTAGAGAGTTATGAATATGTAGGTCTTTAAAGGACCTTTTTATAGTTAATTGTTTATGGTAATTTTAGCATCGGGATTTTAGATGCCTATATTAGAATGAAAATAAATTGCCTCACCTTATTTTTGCTGGGTCTTAGTTTGCTTCGATGTAGGGCTGCCACAATGGAGTTACGCGACGAATTTACTTGAGGTAATTAATATAGGCAGTCACAATATAAACACTTTTAGGCATAGGCCTAGCCTTTTATGAGTATTAAGTTTATTATAAGGAATTCACTCAGAACTTGAGGGAAGACAAAAGCACATCTTCCCTGTTTAAAGCGTTCGCTGCAGATAAACAGCCCTGAGGCTACTCCTTTAATATATCTTCATATTTTAGTATAAATTGCTGATTTGGCAAAGGTTGTTGACTCTTTCTCTCTTGTATTTTGCATGGGTTAGCAAATGGAAAATTTGGTTCACGTGAAATAAATGAAGGTTTCTCGTGGTTATGCAGACCCAACGCCTACATACGGGTTCTATGTATGTATGGCAATCATCTCATTCCCATTAGGCTATGTCGCCAATCCCGAGCCAATTTTGTATAGATATTTAATTCAATTAATTAATAATTTATATTTAATTATGAAATAAAGGTATCACATACGATACCATGTTGTAAGCGCGTATAGTTTTTCCATAGGGGTCTAACTGGGGTGGTGTTTCTTGGATTGGGGTCTAACTGGGGTGGTGTTTCTTGGATTGGGGTCTAACTGGGGTGGTGTTTCTTGGATTGGGGTCTAACTGGGGTGGTGTTTCTTGGATTGGGGTCTAACTAGGGGGTGTTTCTTGGATTGGGGTCTAACTGGGGTGGTGTTTCTTGGATTGGGGTCTAACTGGGGTGGTGTTCTTGGATTGGGGTCTAACTGGGGTGGTGTTTCTTGGATTGGGGTCTAACTGGGGTGGTGTTTCTTGGATTGGGGTCTAACTGGGGTGGTGTTTCTTGGATTGGGGTCTAACTGGGGTGGTGTTTCTTGGATTGGGGTCTAACTGGGGTGGTGTTTCTTGGATTGGGGTCTAACTGGGGTGGTGTTTCTTGGATTGGGGTCTAACTGGGGTGGTGTTTCTTGGATTGGGGTCTAACTGGGGTGGTGTTTCTTGGATTGGGGTCTAACTGGGGTGGTGTTTCTTGGATTGGGGTCTAACTGGGGTGGTGTTTCTTGGATTGGGGTCTAACTGGGGTGGTGTTTCTTGGATTGGGGTCTAACTGGGGTGGTGTTTGGATTGGGGTCTAACTGGGGTGGTGTTTCTTGGATTGGGGTCTAACTGGGGTGGTGTTTCTTGGATTGGGGTCTAACTGGGGTGGTGTTTCTTGGATTGGGGTCTAACTGGGTGGTGTTTCTTGGATTGGGGTCTAACTGGGGTGGTGTTTCTTGGATTGGGGTCTAACTGGGGTGCTGTTTCTTGGATTGGGGTCTAACTTTTTCTTAAAACTGAGGAGCTACGATTTATCACATCATATGGGAAGTCATTCCATAAATCTACTACTCTGACTGAAAAAGTATATTTGTAGATCCAGTCAGAAGCAAGCACTCATGATATTGCAGGTTGCACAGCAAATGGGTTAATAAAGTCTTCTTTTGTAAGAAGTTGGCACATTTTGGGCTAACTAATTGGGAATTAAATTTGAATGTTGGTATGTAATCAAGTCATAAAGGAATCATTCCCAAAGTAAAGTTAAAAATTGGCAAGCTTGTGTAATATTTGAATTTTGTTAGTGCAGTAGACTCGCAATAATTCGCGATTTTATAATTATATTTTTCTAATTTGTGATGACCTAATTAAGTCACCTTTTTCAATAATGTGCACCATAATTTCATAATTCACGTTCAAGTTCAGATTTATAATTCCACATCTGGCCAAGAGACGTCAAAGAGCTCATCGTCACCATGAATGAGTGTCTTACTGCTGAGGAAGTGCTCCAGATGGCAGAAAATTCAAAGAGGCAAGAGGAGGAAGAAGAAGCAGGCGAGGCAGAGGACAAACAGGCAATGAGGCAGAAGAGTCACTGGTCCATAGCGGACCTGCAGATGTTCATGTCCTACATGAACGAAGCAAAGAAACTCACCATGGAGAAGGATCCTGACATGGAGAGGGCATTGGGAGTGATTAAAAAAAGCATCACACGAGCCAGCAAATGAAAGGTACCTCATTTTTCAAGGCTAAGTGATGTACATACAGTGGAACCTCAATATACAAACTTAATCCATTCCTGAGGGTTGTTCTGATATCGAATTGTTCGTATATTGAATCAATTTTTCCCATAAGAAATAATGTAAATTGGATTAATCCGTTCCAGACCCCCAAAAGTTACCCCTTACGAAACATTTTTAAGTCAAAATATTGGTTAATTAAACCTGTAAAATAAGACTTACATGCATAAAATCATACATGAAATTCAATTGTGGTTCTCACAGCTTTCCTTTTAGGTTTTTTCCTTCACTACACTTCTTTGGGGCCATGGTCACTTAATTTTAATACAAATATAAAAATAACACCAAAGAATAACGGTGGATTCACAAGATTCACAAACGTTTCATGGAGCTAAAAAAAAAAAGCGATGCGCACCGAATGCTGGCTGGAGAGAAACTGACCGGCTTCTTTCGGTTCGGATATGAGGGAATGGTTCGTATATAAGGACAATTTTTTCTCGAAAAAGTTGTTCGTATGCCGATTTGTTCGAATAGAGATGCGTTCGTATATTGAGGTTCCACTGTATTTCTAGATATTAAAGTGTATTTTGATTATTTTTAGGTGTATTCTTTGGCCTCTGGAACCAAACTAATTTTCCCCATTTAAATAGATTAAACTATAATTCGTGATTTGATAATTCACAACTTCTATTGGTCCATAACTCGCGAATTATCGCGAGTCTAATGAATTAAGGCTGTTTTGTCATAAAGTTAAATTTGTTACTTTGGGTGTTTCATTAGCCTGGGGTAGCATTGGGGAATCACATCAGTTTTATGGGATCACAATTCTAGTTGATTAGAACAACATAGTCACAAATATGTGGCAAATTTGGGACCCTGTCTGGGATTTTGTCATACATTTTATGGGTAATTCTACGAGAAATAGACAAATGAAGTACACGGTAACCTCTTCAAAATTCATGAAACTTGGTGTGAGGGTTGGTTTAGGTCCAAATTACAAATTTCTGAAATTTTTTTGAAAATTGGTCAAGTCGGTCAAATTTTATGGCTTGACCAAATTTTGGTCAAATGAAAAAACCAATAATTTTCAAACATAAATATCTCGGCTCCTAATTATGGTAGTGTAGTAAGCCTTAAATGATAAAATATGTAAAATTAAATGTAGTTTCTAAATATGTATCATTTGTTTAGGGTAACAAAAATAAAATTATGATTTTTTGGAAAGTCTTGATATCATTTTTCGAAAAAAAGACCAGGAATAAAAAATGTTTATTTGATGTATGTACACCATAATAAGTAATAAAAAGTCAGCTTATCGATGATTATTATGAAAAAAAAATTACTAAAAAAAAAAAATCCTCCAAATTTTAACAATTTTTTGCTTTCTTTCCAGATTTTCAGTATATACCTAATTTTCTAGTATACGTAAATTTACCTAACCCTTAAAATGCCTCAAAACACAATTTTGTTGCGATCCTATGAAAAAACACTCACGAAGAATTTTCTGTAACATCAAAAAAGTAAACTCTGCCATGGCAGCTGCAAGCTATGGAATTTTGGAAGAAAATCAATTACTATGCAGCAATTGCTGTGTCACAATTAAAAAGAAGCCAATTGTATTAGAACATGTTCAACGTTCATCCAGAGAGCCGGAACCTGCACCAATACCTGAGCCAGACATACTTAACGAATGTATGGAGCGAAGCAGTAGCGATTCCACAAATCCACCACCATTGGAAGAATTTGTTGTTCAAGACAGGCAATTCAATAAAGATTTGCTCAGCGACAATATTTTACCTTTATTTGATGAAAGCCCTATTAAAACAGGTAATAAAACAATAGAGACTCCGTTCAGGACATTTGTTTCTTAATGCCAAATTCGTAGTTTTCTGTTTTTAAATATTAGCATCAGCACTTGAATACATATATACAAAATATTTGATATTTGATTATTTCACGCAACCTAAATTTATGAATTTGTTTTACAGCTGGATTGAAGCCGGGACAAAAACAGATAAAGGCTTCTACGAAATTCAGATCGACAACAGAAAAGGTTAAACAAAGTTTTGAAGCTGCTTATGGGGCTCCTATTGACTATTCTGAAGCTGGTCCATCCAAAAAAAGTTGTTTGGAAGATGATTTAGAGGCAAGACTACTTTTCGGACATAGTTATTGAAATTTGACATTTTAAATTAAATTTAATACAGTCATCGAAGTATATACTAAATTAAGTTTTATCTGTTTACATTTTTATAATCAGACAATATAATACATATACATATATTTTATGAAAAGTTTAATTAAAAATACTGTATACTAATTAAACTTAATGTCAAATACACTTTATTTCAGGTATCAAAAGGTTATGGAACAATTAAAGGAGAAATTTCAAGCAAGTAACGATCGCAATCTTAGGTTACAAATACTATCATTGTATCCCTATCCCATTGAAAAAACTGCTGACTTCTTTGGAGCAACAAAGTATATGGTGCGTAAGAGCCGCAATCTTCAAAAACAGTTTGGGATTCTTCCTAACATTCCAAACATGACAAAAGGGAAGGTCGTCACAGCTGAAATGAAAAAAAATCATTCAGGAGTTTTATAAAAATGACGAATATAGTAGGATGTGCCCGGGAATCAAAGATTATAAGTTTGCAATAAATGAAGAGGGTGAAAAAATAAAAAAACAAAAAAGACTGGTATTGTGTAACTTGAAAGAGTTATATGCTGAATATGCAAAAAATGATGAAAATCCCAAAATAGGCTTTAGTACCTTTGCTCATCTTCGACCGTCGTGGTGCATGCTTGCGGGACAAAGTGGAACTCACAGTGTCTGCGTATGTACGCATCACCAAAATCTGAAACTACAAATATCAGCATTAGGCATTAAAGATTTAGACTACAAAAAATTAATGTCTTTATCCGTCTGCGGCATGGACAATGAAGATTGTATGATGCACCGATGCAAAAGATGCCCGCGAGAGGTCGGAATAAAAAATTATTTGGAAAGTTTGGACTTCATGGCGATGGAAGAGAGAAAATATAAACAATGGGTGTCCGTCGATCACTGTATGTTAAAAGATATCACCGAAACTCCAGAGGAATACGTGGAATCACTCACCAAAAAAATTGCACAACTGACAAGACCCCATTTCACGAATAAATGTCAGTCGAGTTACTTCAAAAATCTAAAAGAAACTCTGCCCGAAAATGAAGGTGTTTTGGTGGGTGATTTCGCGGAAAACTTCTCATTCATCATACAAGATTGTGCCCAGGGGTTTCATTGGGAGAACTCGAGATGTACAGTGCACCCATTCGTTTATTATTCCAAAAACAATGCAGGAAAACTAATTTGCAAAAGTTACTGCTTCGTTTCAAACCATCGCAGGCATGATACAATTCTGGTTCATAGTTTTCTCAAAAAATTAATCCTTTGCATCCAACAACAAAATTCAAACCTAACTAAAATTCATTATTTCACAGATGGATGCGGTGCTCAGTATAAGAATAAAACAAATTTTCTAAATAAAAACCCACTCTAATAATCCTTTGCATCCAACAACAAAATTCAAACCTAACTAAAATTCATTATTTCACAGATGGATGCGGTGCTCAGTATAAGAATAAAACAAATTTTCTAAATAAAAACCCACTCTAATAGACAGAGTTTATTTCCACGACAGTTTCGACGCCCACTGGCATCCTCCTCGGGTGGATACAGAAACACGAATGTTTCTGTATCCACCCGAGGAGGATGCCAGTGGGCGTCGAAACTGTCGTCAAATTTTCTAAATTTATGCCATCACTTTGAAGACTTCAAAATTCATGCTGAGTGGAATTTTTTCACGACATCCCACGGGAAGAATGCCTGCGACGGTATTGGCGGAACGGTAAAAAGAGCAGTCGCCAGAGAAAGCTTACGACGGCCTCTCGACCATCAAATCTTAACAGCTGAGGACTTCTACAACTTCTGCTCTCAAGAATTCCTAACCGCTATTGACTTTTTTTATGTCTGAGGCAGAAGTTGTAGATGTAGAGCTTTCTTTGCAAAAATGTCCGAGTGAACCTATTACTTCTATCAAAGGTACTCAACAATTACATCGCTTTGTCCCAATTTCCAAGAATTCGTTGAAGGTTTATCCACTCTCTCGGAGTGCACAGTCAGTCGAAATAAGAGAGCTCATTAGAGTTTCTGCTTCGGATCAAGAACATAATACTGTCTCTCAACGCGAATATTGAAACAGGCTCTTTTGTGGGTTGTATGTATGAAAATAAACTATGGCTCGGATTAGTCCAGTCCTTTGATTGTGAATATGATGATTTTCTGATAAAATTTCTCCATCCTTCGGGCGTATGTCCCTCATACATTTTTCCTGCGCAAGATGATGTTTGTCACGTTCCAACAGAAAATATATTTGGGAGTATTGAAGCAAGTTTATGAGGAGGAACAAGAATACAATACATTTTTCCGCTTCAAGAATTAAATAACTTTTCAAAGAAGATAAAATAAATTCTATCGAATGTATACTATTTAAGATTGTCTATATAATATTTCTAAAATTTTTATCTAAGATTTGTGTATCTACTTAATAGTTATAAAAATCTTTTCAAATTCTTTTTTCTTATTATTATATTATTAGTGTCTAAAATTTGGATTCACTGGATGAGAATACTGTCTCTTAATTCATTCTCAAAGACTTGTGTACGTGTAGTATTAGGAAGAGTATTTTATACTCTGATAAGCCCTTTATAAATTAAACATTATTATTGTCAATATATTCTGTCCCTAAATATAAGAGAGGTTATGTATGTACATTGTACATATATTTTAAAAGATTTTTTCTCCTTTGGTTTATCTACATGTATTTTTTATATGATTTCAAAATTGTCTTGTTTTGGACCAACAAGTCTGTAATAAATCTTCGTTGTCTGAAAAAAAATTTTATTACTTAATTTCAAACTCAGTTTTGAGCCTTATAATAAACTATAAGCTGACTTTTTATTACTTATTATGGTGTACATACATCAAATAAAATTTTTTTTATTCTTGGTCTTTTTTTCGAAAAATGATATCTTCGCTGCCAAATCGAAAAAAAAAAAAATTGACATTTAAAAAAAAAAATCATTTTATTTTTGTTACCCTAAAAAAATGATACATATTTAGAAACTACAGTTAATTTTACATATTTTATCATTTAAGACTTATGACGCTACCACAATTAGCAGCTGAGATATTTATGTTTGAAAATTGTTGGTTTTTTCATTTGACCAAAATTTGGTCAAGCCATAAAATTTGACCAACTTGACCAATTTTCAAAAAAATTCAGATTTTTGTAATTTGGACCAAAACCAACCCTCGCACCAAGTTTCATGAATTTTGGAGATGGTGGAGTGTACATTTGGCACTTTCATTTGTCTATTTGTCCTGGAATTACCCTTATATTGTAGATTGATTGTGATTGAGAGCAGACTGACACCTTACATATACCAACAGGTCTATAGATACTAATCAATTTAAAGCTCCCTATTGCAAGTTCACAATAGCAGCTGGGTAGAATGATGAAGCTAATGCTGGTTTGGGGAAGATTATGCTATCCAGTGGACCAGTGGGAACTTTGAGGACTAGTTTGCATGAGGGACTTTGTTGGGGCATGTGGGAAAAGAATTAGAGAACTATATCAAGGAGGCTGAAAGGTAAGCATGGGAGAGAGCAAGGAATCATCAGTTAGATAAAGGTTGCAGAGCAAGCTCAAGCAAACAAAACAAAAAAAAATCTTTATTGCGGATCATTCACAATCCATAGCCACTTAACCTAACATACAAGTACAAACTTGCGTATTATACACTGAAGTTAATACATATAAATAGGACCAACATAGCCACTTAACCTAGCATACTGGCATACTGTGTGATTAATTATCTGGCAATTTTATGTATATTATTACATGAGACAACGTTAACTGAAAAAGATCATTTGTATATGTAGGAGAAAATAATTGTAGCTTAATGAAGATATCAGAAATTATGAAAATAAAAGTTTAATAAATGAGTTAGAGAAACACAGGATATTGTAACCAGAGTGAGTGCAAGGAGCAGTGTTCAAAATAAGCCCTTGTTGAGTGTGCCAGTATATGAAAAGGCTCAGGTATTTCATGTTTTCTTGAACAATTTTGAATATATTATGAGAGTGAATAAGGTGTCACATACATACATACATGATGCTAATCACCCATTTCTTACTAAAGTCAACTTAAAAGTTGACTACATCTCATAGCTATAATAACAAATTAAAGTTTGTGAAAGAAATAATAGCTTTTGACTGGACTAGAACAACTGAAAGTAACCATGACATTGGAACAAAATTTAAAACATTCTCAAACACACTAATGGATATATTCAGTGTTAACTTCTTAAATCAAAAGTAATATTTAAAACTAAATACAACAACCAATGGATCACTCCAGCCACTCATTGTGAGTATTAAACACAAGCATACTCTTAAATTATGGAAAACTATTATCATTACCAAACAGATGTACAAAAATTACTGTAAAAGTCTTAATGCAGTTGTTAAAAAGGCAAAAGCAGATCATTATTGTTCAAAAATTTATGAACAAAAATCCACTGCAAAAAGGTTATGGAACACGCTGAAAGATTTAATTAACACAAAGAAAGTTGAAACAAATCCCTTTCGCAGTGACCCCAAAGACATAGCCAATTTATTAAACAACAACTTTGCAAATATCAATACTATAATGATCTGCAAAAGCAGATCATTATTGTTCAAAAATTTATGAACAAAAATCCATTGCAAAAAGGTTATGGAACACGCTGAAAGATTTAATTAACACAAAGAAAGTTGAAACAAATCCCTTTCGCAGTGACCCCAAAGACATAGCCAATTTATTAAACAACAACTTTGCAAATATCAATACTATAATATCAGTACTCCAATACTATGGCTTTGATCCTAATTACAGACACCTGCTATTTACTGACAATATGTGCCATAATGAAATCTAAACTAATTTTTCTTTGATCCAACCCTATTATGATGTATCTAGCAATAAATAAAAAATTGACATGAATACAGTCATTACATTTCATTTTGGCAAACATGAAGTCACTGTGGCCTATTGAGGTTATCCAAGTCATGAGCTATATTTTATAACAACAAAAAATCTTGCAAAACTTTAATCTCAAGTCAGCTAATTAACATACAGTAGAACTATTTACTATGACTGAAATAACCTACATATTAATGATTTAGATGTCAGCCTGTCAGTACGGTTTCAAAGTTTGCTGATGACACAAAGCTGGGTGGTAGGGAGATTAATGACGAAGATAGAGGTAAAATCCAGAATGATCTGAATGAAATCGTTGATTGGTCAGTCACATGGCAAATGAGATTTAACGTCGATAAGTGCAAAATTTTACATATAGGTTTGTGTAACAGTAATTTTGCATATAGTATGTCAGGGAAAGAGTTGATAAGCATAGAGCAGGAAAAAGATTTAGGAGTTATAGTCACTGGTGATTTAGAAGTAGCGAAACAAAGTACAGCAGCGGCCAATAAAGTGAACAAAGTGTTAGGTTTTATTAGCTCAGAATTTTGAGTACAAATCATGCGATATTATAGTTCCTCTTTGTATATCATTAGTTAGACCCCATTTGGAGTACGCGATCCAATTTTGGAATCCACATATGCACAAAAATATAGACAAAATCAAAAGAGTTCAAAGATGAGCAACTAAGATGATTCCATCACTTAGGTCAAAGTCCTACGAGGATAGGCTTAAAGAGTTAAAATTGACCACACTTGAGCTTAGGAGGCTAAGGGGTGATCTAATCCAGGTTTTCAAAATTATGAATGGGTTCGATAATGTAGATAGATAGCTTTTTCGAAATATCTCGATATAATAGGACTAGAAATAACGGGTGTAAGTTGCAAGTAGAAGGTTTGAGACAGCAGTTGGCAAAAACTTTTTATGCATAGAATAGTAAATAGCTGGAATAGTTTGCCGGTAGAAGTAATTAGTAGTGTTCGTCGTCGTCGTCGTCGTTGGGCCTAGGCAAGCTACGGCTTGGGACCGTAGCGCATCTATCCGGTATAGGTTAACCTGGATGATGTAGCCATAAGCGCTGCCGCTGGTTAAGTGCCAACCAGTGATTATCTCACTAGCCGTATTGAGTCCGTTAGGCGAAACTGCGACAGTACCAAGGATGGAAAATATAACCCTTGGATTTCTATTATTTATTTGCAAAATGGACATGGTATTAGATTAAAATAATTATTTGAATATAAATAATTAACTGACAATTGTGATATATAATTAATTATGTTTACATACAATAAAATAATACAGTATACATAAAATTAGTATTAATGTGGTTTACAATTGAATTATGATGGGTAACTAATTTAAAATGAATTTATAGCTATTCCGAAATTCAAGATGGTAAAATTAACATTTATCTTGAAACTAAAATAAGAGTATTCACTACACACTCCCCCACCAGAGAGGAAGTTCAAAGAGTTCCGAACGACACAGATTTCCCCTGGACCTTTTTGGTAGCTACATGTACCTCGCTTAAGGTTGATTCCAAAAACGCAGGCTTAAGACGATCGATAGAAACCTTGTTGACCTTGGAACCGCGCTGGATGAGAAATGATTTGCGCATACGTCGGAGAACTTCATAGGGCCCATCATATGGACATTGGAGAGGCCATTTTGGGACAGGTACACGAACGAAAACGTGGGTGCAAGACTGGAGGGCTGGGGAAACAAAGATGTTCTGTTGGCTAGTCAATCGAGGGGGAACAGGCTGAAGGGACTGCATGTGAGAGGAAAGTGTTTGAGCGAATTCCGTAGGATCACATGACTTATCCCCTGCAGTGAAGTAGCCACCTGGTAGCCGCAGTGTTGTTCCATAGACTAGTTCAGCTGCTGTAGTCTTCAGATCACTCTTAAATGCAGAGCGAATACCAAGCAACACGAGTGGAAGCTTATCCATCCAATGGGAGTCTTCGTGACACATAAGGGATGACCTCAGCTGGCGATGGAAGCGTTCGACGAGGCCGTTAGCTTGCGGATGATACGCACAGGTATGCGCATGTACTGTACCCAACAAGCTGGTAAACTTCTTCCAAAGTGAAGACTCAAATTGGCGACCTTGGTCAGTGATGACTTTTGTCGGCAATCCAAATCTTGATACCCATCCATGAAGAAAGGCTCTTGCAACAGTGTCCACTTGGATATCAGGAAGTGGGATGGCTTCAGGCCATCTGGAAAAGCGGTCGAGACAGGTGAGCAGATAACGTTGGCCTTGAATCACTGGAAGAGGGCCAACAATGTCTACATGAATTACCTCAAATCACTGGGATGGGGGCGGAAATGCGTCAAAGGGGGACCTGGTGTGCCTTTGGACTTTGGCACGCTGGCAGGCAAGGCACGTTTTGGTCCAATGTTTGACATCCTTCCGCATCGAGGGCCAAACAAAGCGAGAGGTAACCAGGTGTTGCGAAGCACGGATACCAGGATGGGAGGGCTTATGAAGATCCGTGAAGACTGCTTGTCTGTGACATGGAGGGACATAAGGGCGAATAGCAGCTGTTGATACGTCGCATATAGGGCACAGACAATCCTGGCATACTCATTTTCTTGAGGGAAAGTGAGTGAGTGGAGTCTTCTCTGAGCAGGTCTTGTAGTTCCGTATCCTTATCTTGATCCTGTGCAATAGCATTCCACAGTGTAGAGCTGAGGGTAACAGAAGTAATCTCTATTCTTGAAAGTGCATCCGCTGGAGTGTTCAAGACACCTTTGATGTGGCGGATATCTGTGGTAAATTGCGAGATATAATCGAGTTGCCTGATGACTCTGGGAGAGTGGTACAGCTGTTTTTATTGAAGACAGTGACCAAAGGTTTGTGGTCGGTAAAAACACAAAACTCTCAGCCTTCAAGGAAATGTTGAAAATGCTTCACGTTTAAGTAAATAGCAAGAAGTTCACGTCCGAAAGCACTATAACGCGTTTGGGCTGGCTGCAGCTTTTTTGAGTAAAACGCGATGGGTGCTTGTTGACCGTTAATGGTTTGTTCCAACACCCCACCGATCGCAACATCTGATGCATCGACCGTCAGAGTTAGGGGGGCATCACTGATAGGAAATGACAGAGACATGCACTATTGATAGCAGTTTGGCATTGTTGAACGCCTGTAAACTATCGCTACACCATACCAATTTCGTTACCTTGCGTTTGTGTGATCATAGCGTGTAGAGGAGCAAGAACACTGGCACAGTTTTTAATGAACTTGTGGTAATAATTTACCAAACCTAGAAACCGACGTAACTCATGCTGATTATTTGGCATAGGGTAATTTTTATCACTTCACACTTGTCCTGAAGGGGGGTAATTCCGTGCTGCGAAATCGTGTGACCAAAAATTCCAAGGTTGGCTGTGCAAACACACACTTAGATGCATTAATAGTAACACCGTATTGTTCTAAGCGTTGAAAGAGGAGTGAAAGATGTTCCTTATGTTCCTCTTCCGTTGAGCTGGCCACAAGCAAATCATCGATGTAGGCATAAACAAAGTCTAAGCCTCTGGTGACCTCATCTATAAACCTCTGAAAGGTTTGCGCAGCATTCTGTAGCCCGAACGGCATCTTCACAAATTTGAATAACCCAAATGGTGTACAAACTGCAGTCTTGGGAATATCCGAAGGCTCTACGGGAATGTGGTGGAAAGCCTTAACAAGGTCTATTTTACTGAAGATAGATTTGCCGTGGAGAAGAGAAGTAAAGTCTTGGACATTTGGTACCGGATATCGGTCCGGGATGGTTGTCGAATTAAAAAACCGGTAATCCCCACATAGTCTCCAGTCTCCTGACTACTTCTGGACCAGGTGTAGGGGAGAGGACCAACTGCTTTTGGAAGGTCTTATTATCCCAAGATCTATCATAAGCTGGAATTCCGATTTGGCAGCTTTCAGTTTGTCCGGGGCAAGACGTCTGGGTTTTGCAAACACAGGGGGACCTTTTGTTGTAATGTGATGGGTAATGGTGTGCTTAATGGTATCACCCATCTGCATCGGTTGAAGAATTCCTGGATATTGCTGGAAAAGGCACTGGTACATGGAATTAGGGGGAACGAGGGAAAGTGCAGAGTTCGAGGCATCCGGAAGGGCAACCTGTTTGGCAAGAACAGAAAGCAGTGTGGCCTGGTTGCATAAGCGTCGCTTGTCAAGATCCACCAGGAGTTTGAAATGCTGGAGGAAGTCAGCGCCGATTATGGGATGCTGCACTTGAGCACAGATGAAAATCCACTTGAAGGATCGGTGAAGGCCCAAGTTTAGTTCACGCGACTGAGTACCGTACGTGGGTATGCGTGAACCGTTAGCAGCATATAGAGGCGGAGATTCCGAGTGCGTATGACCAGATTTTTGAGGGAATACACTGACTGACGCTCCGGTATCGACCAAGAAATTGACACCAGAGTTCCTGTCCTTTATGAATAACAGGTTGGCAGTGCGAGTACTAGACGCCATTAGGACTCGCTGCTGGGGTTTTCCGATGAAAAATTGCAAGGGGAGATGCACTTCCTAGCCTTCTTTCCAAATTTAGAGTGGTAGAAGCAGATCTTCCCGGAACTCGAACGATGCCTCTTCGTAAATCTTGACCGAGAATGGCTTCTTTGCCATTGATTTTGTAGCAGAGAACAAATGTGGTTGAGTTGTTGACAACTCTTCCACTTTCAACTCCAGTTCCGATTGTGTGTTCACGTTGTTGACCGGAGCTGTGTCAATCTCCACTACTTTGTCGGCAATTTCTGCTAGTTTATCAACTGGAGTAGCAGGATCCATAGTGGCCAAGACACGCTGAGCTGATGGAGGAAGTTTCTGCAAGAACAACTGTCTAAAGATGTCCTTATCGAAGGTTTGTGCGCGTTCGCCTAGAGCGCACTGCATAGCCCTCAGCATTTGAGTGGGCTTACGGTCTCCAAGTTCTTCTTTTGAGATTAACTGATGTAGTTTCTCACGCTCGGAGACAGTGGTGCGGCACAGGATGGCAGACTTCAGATCGTTGTATGGGTCCTCACTCGTGGAAGTAGACACGATGATGTCACAGACTTCAGAGATGATGCTCGCAGGTAGAGAGGACAAAACATGATTGTATTTTGTCCTGCTAGCGGTGATCCTTCCCAAGTTGAATTGTGATTCCACTTGGTGGAACCAAATAAATGGATCACCTGGCCAGAAGACGGGGAGCTTTACGCTCAAGTGGGAGATGGCACCAGCGTCATCAGGCATCTTCTCCTATGCTTGCTGACGTACAAGCAAGATGACAAGTTACCAACGAAGGAGTGGAGGTTGAGACGAGCGCAGGCACAGAGCGCACGGGCAGGGGTGAGGGGCAGAGGGCACGAGCGACGTTACAGTCTGGTCCTAGTCGCTCGGGTGAAGGGGGTGATGGGCACGAACGACGTTACAGTCTAGTCCTAGTCGTTCGGGTAAAAGGGGGGAATCCAACTCCGGGGTCACAATTGTTGGTTTTCGTCGTCGTCGTCGTTGGGCCTAGGCAAGCTATGGCTTGGGACCGTAGCGCATCTATCCGGTATAGGTTAACCTGGATGATGTAGCCATAAGCACTGCTGCTGGTTAAGTGCCAACCAGTGATTATCTCACTAGCCATATTGAGTCCGTTAGGCGAAACTGCGACAGTACCAAGGATGGAAAATATAACCCTTGGATTTCTATTATTTATTTGCAAAATGGACATGGTATTAGATTAAAATAATTATTTGAATATAAATAATTAACTGACAATTGTGATATATAATTAATTATGTTTACATACAATAAAATAATACAGTATACATAAAATTAGTATTAATGTGGTTTACAATTGAATTATGATGGGTAACTAATTTAAAATGAATTTATAGCTATTCCGAAATTCAAGATGGTAAAATTAACATTTATCTTGAAACTAAAATAAGAGTATTCACTACAGTAGCATGTCTATAAACATGTTTAAAAATTGATTAGATGCATATGTTGATAGATTGGGTATATTTTAAGGTAGTAAAATTGAGGGTTGGATAAGATAGATTTTGATTCTCTTTTCATTAAAGATCACAATAACCAGACTAGAGGTCATAGTATGAAATTATTTAAGCCAAGATGTAGAACAAATTTAAGAAAACATAGTTTTACAAGTGTTGTGGGATATAGGGAGGCAGCATCTTGGGTTAGGGGATATACTCTGTCCTTACACACACTATTTAGAGATATTCCTCTGCCGAGCGGTGACCCCCATAGTATTGTGAGGTATTGAAAAACTCATGATCTTCACTTGCCCCACAAACAACTTTAAATGGCAGACCCATAATGCGTGCACACACATTTCTACATTACTGTACAGTCTTTACAGCCACACCTACACTTTTCCTCCTAAGTATATATATTGTAATGTATATGGTTGTAAATTGTGACTTGGTCCGCAATTGATATGGACCATGACTTATTTTTGGTTGGCAAGGTATTGGTATTGATGGATACTGTAATGAAATTGACTGGATTCTTTGGATCTGATATATTTGCATGTTGGTTATAAATATAGAGTGTAACATATTTGTGGATAGTAGTCTATTATGACTTGATCCTCTGGATCCAGAGATTCTATCTTTAGTTTTAAATTGATAATTAATTAATTTTAAATTGATAATTATTTAGTTGTGTAAAAATTGGTTGTTGTCAATGTACAGGCAGTTTTTACATAGTGGAGCCACCTCGATGGGCCGATGTGGCCCCTAGTGTGCCCACTATATAAATTTCATATATTCTTATGTTCTTTGGAACCCATGTAAAATTGTAGGTCACCTCCACCACCATGGAGGACATGCACAATACACAATTACGAACACAGTTAGGTAGACCAGCCATGAGTGGATCCTAGGGTCTTTGTTGGTCTGAAACATTATAACATAACTTAAGCTAAGAATATACACTATTTACAACCTATAAACTATCTTTTATCAATGAAAGTATTTTCGTAGATCAACTCTACAAGTCTGCTTTCTAATTTTCTTATCCCTATGAGTTATCCAATCAGCTTTTAGTGAGATAGTTATATTCATCTAGGCCTAAATTGTCCAAACCTGAAAACATTTTCAACATCTGTATCTTTTCTCCCCCCCATACAATCTCTCAAAACTAAACATAGCTACTTGTTCCTTTAATCTTTCCTCATATTCCAATCTTAGGGATAAATTTGGTTGCCCCTATGTTGCCCACCAAGTATATCAGTATCATGCTTGAATGCAGTATTCTAAGTGAGGCCTATCATAAGAATTGTATAATTTGCAGATTACTTCCTTACTCTTGTAGCTAACATTTCTCTTAATAACACCTAATACAGCAATCCCTCACTATAGCACAGTTGACAGTGCACAGTTTTGATATTGTGCTGTTAATACTTTATGCCCATTGTTTACTTATAGTGCGCTCTCCCCCAATATAGCACTATTTGCATGAGTTTTTGTTAAAATAATAAAATAAATATGTGCTCACCTAATAAATATAAGAACAACACATTGTAATTGCGCTTAAATTTAAGTTAAAACCATATCAAACATTAATAACGTACCATACTATGTAATAAAAGTGCTGTATAAAAGTGCTGCATAAAAGTGCTGCTAAAAACACTGATTATACCAAAACTTGAATACTGCTTAGTTTTGACATCTCCATATAAAAAGGAAGAAACTAATAAACTAGAAGAAACGCACACACATTTCACGGCCAAGATTGATGGCTGCAAAGAACTCTACTGGGAAAGACTACGTAAACTAAATCTGTACTACCTGGAAAGAAGAAGAGAGGTACACCATAATCTACATATATATGGAAAATGATAAAAAAACTGGTATCAACATTGCTAACTGATGCAAGCAACCATGGAAATATCAAGCTGTTTCCTGTTTTAATTCGCTTCTTTCAGCCATATGAAGGTGCTCAAGTGAAACTTATTGACTTTAAATCCCAGCCTGGAGAAACCTCAGATATTGTAGTGAAATATTTAACTGATATTATTGAAGAGCATGACCTGGGCAGAAAATTAGTTGCTTTCTGTAGTGATAACACTAACTCTAATTTTGGTGGTGCTGCAAGAAAAGGAGTGAATAACATTTTCAGGAAGCTTAAATGACTACATTGGTAGAGAACTAATTGGGATTGGTTGTTTTGCACATATTGTACATAATGCTATTCATTCTGCCAGTGACTGTCTGCCAATTGATGTGAAAACAGTGGTTGTAAAAATATATTCATATTTCTACATCTATACTGTTTGAGTAGAAGAGCTGAAAGAGTTTTGTGATTTTGTGGACAATTGAATATAAACAGTTACTGGGATATAGTAAAACAAGGTGGTTGGCATTAATGCCTGCAGTTGAAAGAATACTCAAGTTGTTTCCTGGTGTAAGATCATACTTCCTGAGCCAAAGCAAGTGTCCAGTGATACTGAAAAACTTTTTTGAAAACCCACAATCAGAGATCTGGCTCAACTTTGTGCACTGTCAAGCAGCCACCTTTCACCAAGTGGTTTTAAAGATTGAGGGTGAACATATATCAGTTGTGGAAGTGATGAGTGCAATTTCTGATCTGAAGGATAATTTGCAATCGAAGAAAGATAATGTGTTTGTGCCACTCTCAGTCAGGAGTCTTGTAAATGAACTTGAACAAGATGGGTTGATTGATTCTAATGATTCCTTATCTGTAAAGAAAATATTAGTTTAGTTTTATGACATGTGTGTTAAGTACTTGGATCAGTGGTTGGGTCACTTGCCAAACATTGAGTGTATGCAGTGAGCTTTATTAAAACAAGTTCCAAAGTGGTCAGTTGTTGAGAAAACAATGGATTTTGCTGCTGAAAAACAACTATTTGACCCAAATTTGACGCTGAATTATTTGATGAGTTCACATGTTTTGCAAAGTACATTAGTGATGAGAAAGTAGCAGAGTGGAATGCATCTAAATTATCAACAGACCAGCGCTGGGTGGAAGTATTCACTCATTTCAAGGCCAGAGATGTCAATCATCAACGAATGTCAGCATTAGTTCAGTTCATACTCTACTGTCTTCCAGGAACTAATGCTTCGACTGAACGTGCTTTCTCTCAAATGAATAAGACGTGGACATCTGAGAAAGCACAACTGAAAGTCTCAACTCTAAAAGCTTTACTTTTAACTAAAATAAACTTCAATCAAACCTGTATGGAGTTCTACACTATGTTGAAATCATCTCCAGAGTTATTTCAGAAGATTTCATCTACTGAAAAGTACAGGAATTGAAAAGCAAGTACGATAATATTGTGTATTGGTATGTCATAGATATAAGCCATTCTCAGTTGAGTTAATTTTTTTCATAATTATATACTCAAGAGAAAAATATGAGCAGTGAAGTAATAATTATGTTCCATATATATATATATATATGGGAATGAACTCAGAATGGTTCCCTGAGGTTTTCTATGATACACACAGACCGTGCATGGAACAAGGAACTCTTCTAGGATAATTAAATCCACCATAGTCCGAATAAGTAATGGTAAATGACAAATACTATAGTTTTTCTTTTTCATGATGCTAGCCCGATGTGGGCAACGGTTACTTGGCAGTGAGTCTTTTGCTTATATTGAGGTTCTAAATGTAGCTGGGCTAGGCTGCTTTAAACCCTAGATCCATGTCCCAAAGCTGGATCCTGTCTGCTTTGCAGATAGCTGGTCAGGGAAGCTATATTTATGGGACCTCTTTGCGAGTGACCCATTGCCCATGTTGGGCTAGCATCATGAAAAAGAAAAACTATGGTATTTGTCATTTACCATTACTTATTCAGACTATAGTGGATTTAATTATCCCAGAAGAGTTCCTTGTTCCATGCATGGACTGTGTATCATATATATATATATATGAGGTAGAGAGGTGTCATGCTTTTGGCTCCTGAAAATATAGTCATTTTAGTTTACAACTCCACAATTAGAAAAATGTCCCGCTTTTTGCTACTAAAAATATGTTATATATATATATATATAAGGGTGTGACAGTTGCCCCAACTTTGTCCTACAATGCTGTTCAAAATTTTGGTGTTGCATATTGATATAAAAAATACCCATGTGCAATTTTTTGAAGATTCATGCATATTCGAGTGAGCACCAGCAATTTGAAAAATAGCGATTTTGCTTATACGGCATACGCGCCTATATATGAGATTACACAACCATCATAAGGGATATTAACACAAATCATTTGCCTGTCTTAATTAAAAGCTGTTATCACTAACACAAAAAAGTTAATCATTCTTATTCTCTCATGGTACATTAAGGGGTTTTATCATATATTCACAAGGTATTATTTCTCTAGAGCAAGAAACCATGATTTCTGTTCGGAAACAGATGATCGTTTGTGCTGATTAGGAACGCGGAGTCTGTCATTTTCAACTACTTGAAGGACTTCTTGAAAGCGCTCCTCATCCCTGGCAACTGTTCTCCGATGTTTTCTCTTTGGTTCAGCAGTGCTGGCCTCATCAATGTCATCATCCTCATCAGAGCTAATAGGTGAATCAATATCAGCCTGTACATTCTCAGCATGATCACATTGCTCTCTCTCTTGTCGCTTCTCTTCTTGCATCTGCCTTTTCTGTCGCTTCTGAACCTTTTCTGCGAGTACTTTGTTTACCCCAGAGTAGGTAGCTACTCTGTCACTTAGCATGCTTTTCATAAAGAGTATGTCAGTATCGATGGCATCTTGTTCGGCCTGAGTTTTCCCCTTTTTCACAGCCGCCATGTCTTTCAACACTGTGTTCTTATAAAATTTCATCGTCAGGCTCAATTCTGATTTAAACTTCATAATTCCAGGATCATCAGCCCGTCTTCTATCCTCATTCTTTTTCATAAGCATCATGTAGTCTTTGTCATAGTAAGTTTTAATCACTCGGCCAATATTGTTCCTGCCTGTAATGGTCGGGACATTCGCCTTCTGGTAATGCAAAAGCACATTGTCAATGGTGGCAGATAAAGCCTGGTCCCAATGCATATCCCGAAGGTTTGCTAACAGACATAGTAAGACCTGCCTATTAGTTGGCAGTTTGCAGCCCTTTATTTCCTTTTCTTCTTCTCGGGGTACGGTGCCCAATAACATTCTGACATACTCATCATCTTGCCGTGTATCCATGATTAAATTCTCTATTCACATCATCAAATCACTGTCAAGGGAAAAGAAAAGAGCATCATTAAAATTAAATGCAATAAAATAATACATGGAAAATTTGTGGGTCAGCATTCCAGACCCGGAAATGAAAATCTGATAAAATGTGCTATTTTCACACTTATTTATGAAGTTCATAAGCTGAAATAGCAATACTTGCTGGTACGACGGTGCTAGCTCAAACATGCACCGATCTCCAAGAAAATTTACAGGGGTGTTTCCTAGATAAATACACAACACTAAAACTTTGAACAGCATTGTAGGACCATTTTTTGATTTTTGGAGGGCAACAGGCACACCCTAATATATATATATATATATATATATATATATATATATATATTATATATAAAATATACTGTGATGCAAAAGTATTTATGAATCATAAGTTGTAATATATTTGGAATAAGAATGTGTATATAATGTTTCAGACCAACAAACCCTAGGATCCACTCGTGGCTGCTGGTCTACATAACTGTTCGTAATTGTGTATTGTGCATGTCCTCCATGGTGGTGGAGGGGACCTACAATTTTACGTGGGTTCTGAACCACAAGAACATAAGAAATTTTTATAGTGGGCACACTAGGGGCCACTTCGGCCCATCGAGGTGGCTCCACTATGTAAAAACTGCCTGTACATTGGCAATGACCAATTTTTACAAAACTAAATAATTATCAATTTAAAGCTAAAGATAGAATCTCTGGATCCAGAGGATCAAGTCATAATAGACTACTATCCTCAAATTATCAAATATGTTACACACTATATTTATTTATAACCGACATGCAAATATATCAGATCCAAAGAATCCAATCAATTTCATTACGGTATCCATCAATACCAGTACCTTGCCAACCAAAAATAAGTCATGGTCCATATCAGTTGCGGACCAAGTCACAATTTACCACCATATATATTACAATACATATATATACAGGGTGATCAAAAAGTAATGCAACCCATGGGAAAACGATTTATTTCAGAGCAAGTGCTGGAAGTGGGCACCGTTCTGTGCTTCACACAAGTGGATACGGCGATTCATGTTCTTAAAGATCCTTTGCAACGTTTCCTGTGAAATTGCATCGACACACTTCTGAATCATCGCCTGCAACAGAAGGAAAAAATCAATTATGTGCATTTCTCCATGGGTTGCGCACATAATTGATTTTTTCCTTCTGTTGCAGGCGATGATTCAGAAGTGTGTCGATGCAATTTCACAGGAAACATTGCAAAGGGTCTTTAAGAACATGAATCGCCGTATCCACTTGTGTGAAGCACAGAACGGTGCCCACTTCCAGCACTTGCTCTGAAATAAATCATTTTCCCATGGGTTGCGTTACTTTTTGATCACCCTGTACTTAGGAGGAAAAGTGTAGGTGTGGCTGTAAAGACTGTACAGTAATGTAGAAATGTGTGTGCACCCATTTTGGGTCTCCCATTTAAAGGTGTTTGTGAGGCAAGTGAAGATCCTGAGTTTTTCAATACCTCACAGTACTATGAGGGGCACCACTCGGCAGAGGAATCTCTTTAAATGGGGTGTGTAAGGACAGAGAGTATCCCCTAACCCAAGATGCTGCCTCCCTATATCCCACAACACTTGTAAAACTGTTTTTTCTTAAATTTGTTCTACATCTTGGCTTAAATAATTTCATACTATGACCTCTAGTCTGGTTATTGTGATCTTTAATGAAAAGAGAATCAAAATCTATCTTATCCAACCCTTAATTTTACTACCGTAAACTATACCCAATCTATCAACATATGCGTCTAATCGATTTTTAAACATGTTTATAGATGTGCTACTAATTACTTCTACTGGCAAACTATTCCAGCTATTTACTATTCTATGCATAAAGTTTTTGGCAACTGCTGTCTCGAACCTTCTACTTGTCAACTTACACCCATTATTTCTAGTTCTATTATATTGAGATATTTCAAAAAAGCTATCTCTGTGTACGTTATCGAACCCATTCATAATTTTGAAAACCTGGATTAGATCACCCTTTAGCCTCCTAGTCTCGAGTGTAGTCAATTTTAACTCTTTAAGCCTATCCTCGTACGACTTTGACCTAAGTGGCAGAATCATCTTGGTTGCTCGTCTTTGAACTCTTTCGATTTTGTCTATATCTTTGCGCATATGCAGGTTCTAAAATTGGATTGCATACTCTAAATGGGGTCTAACTAATGATTTATGAAGAGGAACTATAATATCTCGCAATTTGTACTCAAAATTCTGAGCTATAAAACCTAACACTTTGTTTGCTTTATTGGCCACTGCTGTACTTTGTTTCGCTACTTTTAAATCACCAGTGACTATAACTCCTAAATCTTTTTCCTGCTCTATGCTTATCAACTCTTTCCCTGACATACTATACGCAAAATTACCGTTACGCAAACCTATATGTAAAATTTTGCACTTATCAACATTAAATCTCATTTGCTATATGACTGACCAATCAACGATTTTATTCAGATCATTCTGGATTTTACCTCTATTTTCGTCATTAATTGCCCTACCACCCAGCTTCATGTCATCCGCAAACCTTGAAACTGTACTGACTAGGCTGACATCTAAATCATTAATATATATATAAGAAAAAGCAAGGGACCCAATACAGAACCCTGAGGAATGCCACTCGCTACATTAGCCCAACACGACTCCGCTCCATCAATGACCACCCTCTGTTTCCTACCTCGCAACCACTCTTCCATCCAATTTATTACTACACCCCTGATTCCATCAGTCTTAGTTTTCTCAATGAGTCTTTTGTGCTATATGGTGTCAAACACTTCTTGAAAATCTAAATACACTACATCAACTGCCTGATGGCTATTGTAAACGTCAACCAACCATGCTTTGAAAAAATTCTAAAAGATTAGTTAAGCAAGATTTGTTTCACCTAAAACCGTGCTACGTATTTCTAACCAAGTTATGCAATTCTAAGTGTTCGACTATATGATCCCTAATTACACTGGGGAACAAATTTTAACTTTTTTTTTTGTTTCTTGGACGTGAACAGGTCGATCTTATAGGATTTTTTTCCGGATTCCGAATATAGCCGTAGAATTTCTCTATCACCCAAGGTTACTGGGAAATTTGTATTTTAATATTTATTCAAAAAGTGCATAGAAGTTAGTAAAAATACTTCATAAAAATTATATTAGTGGCAGATTGGCATTTAAAATATTCTTCTTAAAACTTCTTTGTCACTGATTTTCTCTTGTAGTTTTCATTAGGAGCTTCTCGCATCAATGTCCAGCAGTAATCAGCTAACATTACCGGATCCCACCTACCTTGGTAGCATTTCTCCATAGTAGCTATATCTTGGTGGAACCTTTCTCCATGCTCATCGCTTACGTCGCCGAGGTTTTCAGGGAAGAAATCTAAATGGGAGTGCAAGAAATGGATTTTTAGTGACATATTACATCCCAATAATCTATATGTTTCAATCATGTCCTGCACTATTTTTTCATAGTTAGAGGCTTTGATGTTCCCTAGAAAATTTGTGACTACATTCTTCATGGCCTCCCATGCCACTTTTTCTTTTCCTCTCAAGGCATCATCAAACTTTTGATCTTTCATGAGCTCTCTGATTTGGGGACCAACAAAGATCCCTTCTTTTATCTTTGCATCGCTAAGTCGTGAAAACTTTTTCTTCAAATATTTGAATGCCTCATCTTCCTTGTTCATTGCTTTGATAAAATTTTTCGTGATGCCAAGTTTGATGTGAAGTGGCGGTAAGTATATTTTCTTGGAGTCAACTAAGGGTTCATGAGACACACTCTTCAGTCCTGGGATACATTTTTGACGAAGTGGCCAATCCTTTACAAAATAATGCGAATCTCTGGCTCTGCTGTCCCATTCACAAAGGAAGCAACAGAACTTCGTATAACCGAGCTGCATTCCCAGAAGAAGCACGATGACTTTTAAATCCCCACATATATACCAACGAAACTGGTCATAATTAATCTGCTGAAGGATGAGTTTCATATTTTCGTAAGATTCCTTCATGTGGACAGCGTGCCCTACAGGAATGGAAGGGTATTTATTTCCATTGTGAAGTAGTACAACCTTGAGGCTTAGCTTCGAAGAGTCAATAAATAAACACCAATCTTCAGATTTGTGCTCATGACTGAGAGCTAACAGCAGTCCATTTACATTATTACAGTAGCATAAACCACCTGATGAGGAGAAATACTGCATCAGATCTTTTTGGCGAGTGCGGAACGCCGATATGCTTGTATCTTTTGCCAGCAAATTCCATTCACGTAACCTGGAGCCCAATAATTCTGCTTTCTTTTTCGGAAGGTCCAAATCTCTCTCGAGATCATTCAGCATAACCTGCATTATCATACGTGGTTTATTTGATTCAGGTTGCTGAAAGTGTATCTTTAGTGTCATCAATTTCCATTGGTTCAACTTCAGACTCTTCATCCAGTGTCCATGACTTTGGGGGAGTTGGAATTGGGTTATCATCGTCGTGTAGTACTGGTCTCATGGCAGATGCAAGATTTGGGTATTGAATTTTATGTTTATTTTTGGCAGAGAATCCTGAAACGTTAGTCATACAAAAATAGCAATCCGTTAGGTGATCCTTGGGCTCTCTCCAAATCATTGGTATGGCAAATGGCATAGATTTGCGGGTACCTTTAATCCAACCCCTAAGAGTGACGGCACATGAAATGCATGAGATATGAGGTGCCCAGGATTTGTCTTGGTCGCCTACCTTACATCCAAAATAAAGTTCGTAAGCCTTCTTCACGAGTGGGGTCATCGTCTTCCTCTGTGCCATTATGGTCAGTTCTCCACATACGTAGCAAAATGTATCTCTGGGATTAATACAGTTTCGATTCATGCTGGCGGAAAATTATTGAAATCACGGAAAACTTTTTGGAATGAAAAACCAATTTTTTCTATAATGAAAAATTTTAAAATTTGAGCAAAACTTGAATTTTTTTTTTCTTTTTATTAAGAATCTGTTTGTTTAAATAGCTATATTTTTTTAATGCAAAAAATACTATTAAATATAGTTAACCTGGAAAAAAAAGAAAGTAAAATTAAATTAGTACACTTAATTTTAACTAATATTTTGGGAAAACTCTGAGTAAATGGAAATATTATTTTCTCAAAACTATGGGTGATAGAAACATTCTGAAACCATATTTGGAATCAGCATCAAAAGTTCTATAAGAAACACCAAATAGTTTTCAAGAAACAAAAATGTTGCTCCCTAGTGTTATTGATTCCAGTAGCTTACCTACAACAGACGTTAAACTGATTGGCCTATAATCTCCCGCTGCACCTTTATCGCCTTTCTTAAAGATAAGTGTTACGTTTGCTAACTTGAAATTATCTGGTATGCACCCCTGAGTAATAGACGCATTAAAAATCTTTGTTAGCGGCACAACAATGCTATCTTTTAATTCTTTTAGTTGTATGGGATATATGGAATCTGGCCTCGGTGATTTATGCATTTTCTTTTTATCAATATAGTGCATTACCTCTCCTTCATAACCACAATATTATCAAAAATATTACCATTATCAAAGAGTATTATGTCTATGACCATAGGGGTATTTGTTACATCTTCTATAGTAAAAACTGATGTAAAGAATTCGTTTAGCAAGGTAGCCATTTCCTTGTTTTCAGAAACTAGATCTCCATTAACATTTTTCAACGGCCCCAAGACACTTTTTACTGGATTTCTATTGTTGATGTATTGAAAGAATTGCTTGGGGTTTTCTTTACCATCACGAGCTATGGAGATTTCAAATTCACGCTTGGACTTTTTTATTATACTTTTCGCTTCACGCCTTAGAGATATGTAGTTGTTTCTTAACCACAAATTGTCTTTATTGCACTGATGCCTATAAGCCCTATCCCTACTCTTTATAATGTCTCCTACTCTAGAAGTAAACCACAGGGGCTTCTTGTTTACTTTCGCATGCTTAATTTTGTACAGTACACATTCTTCGTTTATAGTCCTAAATACTGTTTCAAACGATTCCCACATTAGTTTTGCGTTGGAGTTCCCCATTACGTTTTCCCAATTGATGTGTGACAATTTATTTCAAAATTTACAAAAGTCTGCGTGCTGGAAGTTAGGAATTTTAGTTGAGTTAGCTGGTTTCGAGTGACTTACTGAGAGGACAAACTCTACCATATTGTGATCGCTATTGCTTAACGGTTCTATTACTTGAAGATCAGTAATTAGCCTATCATCTGTAGTTATTACTAAATCTAAAATACTGTCCAACCTCATAGGTTTCCCAACCTTTTGAATAAGAAAGCTATCCTTGAGAAAATTAACTAAACAATTACCTTTCGCATCTCCCTGCATTGTATCATAATTCACGTTGGCACAATTAAAGTCACCCATAACTAAAGCCTGCTCACTACCTATTATTCTCTTTATTTCACGATATAACGCTTCGTCCATATCAGCTGTTTCATTAGGGGGCCTATATATAACTGCAACAAGAAGTTTGAAATCATTCAATTTAAGTTCTGCTATAGTTGATTCTATTGGTTCTGGAATTGTGTGCTTTATTTCTATAACGTTCGCAATATTATCTTTGATATACAACATAACCGCCTCCTCGCCTACCTATTCTGTTTTTAACAAAGTCTATAACCTCTAATTTGATACTCCCCTACAAAGTCATGTGTTTCAGTGCTAAGCCATGATTCATTTATCACAATTAAATCATAATCTTTACAAGCAATTAAAGAAAAAAATTCATTTTTTTATTTCGTAAGCTACGAGCATTTAAGGATAGAACCTTCAAATTGTTTGTAATTGCGACACCTTCGCGAGCGCACGGGAAATTCAATTGTAATATAATAATATTTGATATATTTGACAATAAAACAGGTTAATAAAAGAAAAATACCATAATTATTTGTAAAAATTTATTTTTAAAAAATTATGAAAATTAGTATCCTGTATGGCCACCCTTGTTCTTTTGAACTAGTTCAAAACACTGAGGCATTGAGTCAACCAATTTTGTGCATGATTCAGGACTGATTTTATACCACTTTTCTTGACACACTCCATAAATCTTCTTTATTTTTTGCCTTATCTTCTCTCTTTGTTCTTTTCTTACAAGCTCGTATCAAAGATGTTCAATAGGATTTAAATCTGGACTCTGAGATGGCCATCCTAGCATTTTAAACCCTTCTTCTTCAAGCTTACTATAGAGTTTTTAGCGATTTAGCACTATGCTTAGGATCATTATCCTGTTGAAACATGAAGTTTGCTTGCTCTCCATGAAGTTCTTTAGCAGCTGGGATTGCAATATTAGTAAATAGATGTTTGAATATATATTGATCCATGTCTCTTTTCATTCCCAGTGATCTTGTGTAATTTTCCAACTCCCATTGATGAGAAGCGGCCCCACACATTGATTCCCCCACCTCCTTTTTTCACCATCAGAATAAAGCATTCATTATATGATAATAAAAACCCACTCTAATAGACAGAGTTTATTTCCATAACAGTTTCGATGCCCACTGGCATCCTCTTCGGGCATCCACCCGAAGAGGATGCCACTGGGCATTGAAACTGTTGTGGAAATAAACTCTGTCTAGAGTGGGTTTTTATTATCATATTGTCACTTTCACAAATTCACGTAGAATTTTTTTTTTTTTTTGAAAGCATTCATTCATTATATTCCTCACCAATTCATCTATTAACAATTTTCCTCCTTTTATCACTACCAAAAATTTTGAATCTGCCATGCAATTTTCAACCAGTTCCCAGCATCTCAATCTTTGTGTTGAATAGCAAATTCTAATTGTGCTATCATATTCTTCTTTGACAAAGGTTTTTTCTTACTCACTCTAGCAAATATTTTATTATCTGTTAACTTTCTTCTTACTGTATCAGCACTAAATTTGCTGTCAAATCTATTCTCCAAAGCCTGAAATTTTAGATGCCTTACAGGCTTACACCATGCTCTGACAAAACCCTCTTTCTTCCAGTTCAGACTAACTTATGGGTACTCCCTTGATTTAAAATGTTTCTTATGGTATCTGATCGTACATTCACTTATCTTCAGCATTTTTGCAATACTTGTATTAGAATAATTACCCATTTTAACAAGAGCAGTCAATTCTCCAAAGTCTTGGCCAGATATCTTGCGTGTCTTAACCATCCTCTCAAATTAGAAATAAGTAAAAAATTTATTGAACAGTGTTCAAATGAACCTACCCCTCTCAAGGCTGACAGCACACAAAACTGTGCATAGTCTGTGCCACTGATTTAAAAATTAGAGGACTTTAATTCAGCATTGCCAAATTATCAAAATATTGAAGAAACACTATGGGAATTAATTACAATGACTTTTAAAGTGGCAAAATATTGTATTTAATCTAATAATTACTGTCTTATACTAATTGATTTGTGTTCTGCATAACAAATTACCATAAAAAACATATTAACAAAATAAATTTTACTAAATCCCAAAAAATGAAGCTACCATTAATATCTGGATAATATTTGTGTGTGTGTGTGTGTGTGTGTGTGTGTGAACTCGAAATAGTCCCCTGAAGTTTTTTCATGATACACACAGACTGTGCATGAAGCAAGGCACTCTTCTGGGAAAATTAAGTCCACTATAGTCTGAATAAGTAATGGTAAATGACAAACACTATAGTTTATCTTTTTCATGATGTTAGCCCAAAGTGGGCAATGGGTCACTCACAAAGAGGCCCCCAAAATATAGCTTTCCTCACCAGCTAATCTGCGAAGCAGATAGGATCCAGCTTTGGGAGAGGATCTTATCTGCTTTGCAGATAGCTGGTGAGGGAAGCTATATTTTTTTGGGCCTCTTTGTGAGTGACCCGTTGCCCACATCGGGCTAACATCATGAAAAAGAAAAAACCGTAGTGTTTGTCATTTACCATTATTTATTTGGACTTTAGTGGATTTAATTTTCCCAGAAGAGTTCCTTGTTCCATGTATGGTCTGTATGTTATATATAAATAAATAATATATATACTTTTATTTTGTACTTACAGGTGTTGAATCTTGTGAGTTGCTATTGATTTACTACTGCCTGACTGGCCTGGTGTGTGTATATATGACAACTTGTTGAGGTCAAGGAACTACTCACTCAGGCTCAGGAAACGAAAAACAGTGAGTGATAGGCCTATGAAGAAATTGTCGCCAAATGGACATGCACAAATATTTGAAAAAGAGGATACTACCAAAGACTACAGATATAAGTTCTACAGAAGAGACTGCTGAAGAAACCACTGAAAAGTCTGAAATGTCAAAAGAGAAGAGTAATGTGGTGATAGGAAGGAAAATGGCTGAAACCAACCTTCCACTGATCAAAATTTGGTGTGAAGTTCATTGCTCAGATCTGGCCTTTGGCAAAGTCTCTAAAACTGTGAAGAAAGTGAATATGTTGATACAAGATGGCAGTGGTCTCTCAACATTTTTTCATACATCAGCAGTTCGCACCAAAGAACTGGGAAAAGTTGGAAAATAAAAGAATTTAACAGTACATCATATTCTGAAATATTTTGAAGTTTGTTGGACAGAATTTTCCTACAATCTTTTGAGCAGTATTCTACATAATACAGAGCAATCATAGCATATTTAGAGCAGTCGGAAGATGCTTCTGCTCAGGGTCATCTGAAGAATCTTACTAATCTGAAAAAGTTGAGCACAATGTGCATAGTTGCAGACATTTTGTTGCTATATTCAAGATTTCAAAAGTCACTGCAAGACAATAAATACACTTATTTTGATTGGGATAACAAAGTACAGAATCTCCTGGACAATCTAGATGCATTGAAGAGTCAATTGCTTCTTGGTTGATGGGAAAGTTCTTTTGAAGAAAATTTAGATGAGGACAACTTGACATTCTTTGGCATCCAGCTGACTGACAAAAAGAGCAGAGTGAGCCATCAATTAGTTATAACAGCAACACATGATTTCAAAGCTGTATGATATGAAATTATTGAATTCTTGATAAACTTCCTAAAAGAAAGATATGCTTTTGATTCTGATCATTTAAAGTTGTTGAGCCCCTTGAGAAGTTTAGATTCCTCAGCGACTGACTTACAATTGTGAATGAATGCCATGCTTTCATTATTCCGGATCTTGACTTAGCAACATTTGCACTACATTAGAGATGCATCTGCAATTTAGGGTGCTTCAAAAATTGATTTGGTCCTACGTTATTATGGTTACATTCCCTAAAAAAAATTCACATGCAAAATTTCAGGTCAGTTGATTAATATCTACTGGGTCCACCTAGCTCCTAAACTTTTATAAAAATGACAATTTTTGGGATAAATTGCCTTAAATTATTTTTTTCACATATACCTTTATTTTATTGAATTGAATGATCCTTAAGGTACTACAGGCCTAGTATGTTTAGTTTGCGTGTGTTTAAGCCATAGCTACTATTAATAAACATCATTTGCCATCATGAAATACCTATAGCTATTTTTTCTTATTTTCAGGCATGTAGACTACTTTAATATTAATCTATGTTTCTATTACAGGTAAATTTTTGATATATGTTGGTGATAATAGTTGATATATGATATTGTAGCTGGTTTCTTCTTGCTCCTACTTGTATTTGCCGGGAAGAATGAACGATATGAGAGGCAGGCTATCTTTTTGTTGGGTATCTCTTCTAGGGGCCTCTCGTGTCCTCTTCTCTCCCTGTCGTTTGGGAGGTTGGCATCTTGAAGAAAAAGCCAGTTGCTTTCAGAGTTTATTGAGTTCTTGGTTGGCTGGGGTAATTTTACAGAAGATTTTGTTATTGTATATACAGCTGAATTAATTAAATATATATATATAAATTTATGTACAATACTTATTTATAAAGATTATATATGATTCTTAAAATTACACAATGATAAAATATATACAATTTGGTAATGCGCAAAATTGGTTTGTCGGTAACTAATATAAAAATAATATAAATGCGGAAAATTAACTGCGCGGCCCCCACACTACTGCCCACCCCGAGAAGCGGAGCACGTATATCAAAAGTAGAAATATTCGGGTCTTGATTTGAATCGGATCCTTCGTCCAGCTCGCGTTGATCCTCGGTCGGCCTCGTTTCCGGTTGTTGCGTTGTCCTGCGCGCCTCCTGAGGTCTGTATTTGCTACCTCCGAGGTGCGTCCTCCATCGTCCTTTTTCCTTGCGTGCTTTTTCTCCGATCCGATGTCGTCCGATTGTGCGCCCGGTACCTGTGTGGGACCTGAAACTATATACGCCGGTTTTAAACGATTAATTGAAATGGCTTCTGATGATCCGTTGGTTTTTTCTATTACGAAGTACTTATCGTGGCGTTCGAGAACACGGAAAGGTCCTTGATATGGTGCCTCGAATGGTTTTCGAACGCGGTCGATGCGTACCCATACGTGGCTTGATTTGTGGAGTTCCGATGGAATGAATGATTTGGGGGCTGAGTGAATGTTTCCTTGAGAGAGTTGGGCGAAATCGATTTGCGTCATTTTCTTGGCTAATTCGGAGATGAATTTTGAATTGGATTTTGACGACGAATTGGCGATCATTGGCCTCGGGCATAATAGGGTGGTTCCGGTGACGGTGGTGAACGGTGAATAACCCGATTCGTTGGGGAGACTGCGTAAACCAAGGAGAACTATGGGTAAAGCGGGGAGCCAATCTTGTTTTCGAGCGATGATTGCTGTCTTGATGGTGCGATGAGATCTTTCAATTATTCCGTTGGTCTGAGGGCGATACGACAAAGTTCTTAGTCGGTGAAATCCGATGAGAGCTGAGAGTTCCCTAAAGAGTTCGGATTCGAATTGGGATCCGCGGTCCGTTATGACTTGCAGTGGTACACCAAATCTTGAAATCCATACATCGAGAAATGCGTGTGC
Organism: Bathynomus jamesi; assembly: GCA_023014485.1. NCBI lineage: Eukaryota > Metazoa > Arthropoda > Malacostraca > Isopoda > Cirolanidae > Bathynomus > Bathynomus jamesi. The sequence continues at coordinate 671,300 of JAJOZX010001070.1, read as the reverse complement.
TATTGATGTGGCTGTAGTATCAATCAGAGGATATGCTTCTATCCATCTTGTGGCACGATCGATGCAGGTTAGGAGATATCTATATGGGGAAGGATATGTTTGACCGGGCAAAGTGGTTGGCGGTAAGGGACCGACGATGTCGATATGTACCGTTTCAAATCTTGAACTTGGTAAATCGAAGGGGGTTATTTCTGATTTTGTATGGCGAGAAATTTTTGAGGATTGACATGATTCACAATTTCGGGACCAAGTTCGAATATCCTTATTCATTGAGGGCCAAAAGTATCTTGATTTAATGATACGAAGTGATTGCTTGATGCCTGGATGAGAAATATTATGAAATTGATTGAAGATGGAAGATCGATGCTGCTTGGGAACAAAAGGACGGGGATATGGCGTGGATGTATCGCAATATAAAGTTGTATTTTCTGGAAACGGGAACGGCTTGAGACGTGGGAGAAATTCTTGCGTTTCTTGATCTTTTTGTTGAGATTCCGCGATTGCTGATAAATCGAAAGCGTCGATATGTACTGCGTTTACGTTGCGTGAAAGGCAGTCCGCTACGACGTTTTCGGATCCACAGATATGTATTACATCGCATACGTATTCCGTGATGGCAGACCAATGACGTTGTTGTCGGTCTGTCTTGGCTCGTAAGGGACTCTTGTAGGCAGAAACCATCGGTTTGTGATCCGTGAAGAGTATTACTTGACGACCTTCTAAAAATTGACGGAAATGCAGGACGGCTAGGTATGCTGCGAGTAATTCTCTATCGTATGCGGCGTACGCTTGCTGAGTTGTAGTTAATTTCTTGGAAAAGAAGGCGATGGGAACTGGTGTGCTGTCGATTATTTGATGAAGAACTGCTCCAGCTGCTATTTGTGAGCAGTCCGTAACTAAATGAAGGATTGAGCTTGATGGAAGAGGATGACAAAGCGTAACGGCGTTCCGTAGTGCATCCTTGACATCTTGAAAGGCTTGAATTGCTTCGTCGTTCCACTGTAGACTTTTGCTTTTGACTTGAGTTCTGACGATTTCACTTAAAGGTGAGACTAAATCGGCGTAACGGGGTATCATATGGCGATAGAATCCCGTCATTCCTAGGAATCTTCTGAGGCTTTGGTAATCTTGCGGTTGGGGAATATCTTGAATTTCGGAGACTTTGTTTACAGGAGGACGAATGCCTGCTGGGGAAACTTCATGACCCAGAAATTCAATTTTGGATTGCTGAAATATGCATTTTTCTAAGGAAATTCTTAAATTGTGTTCTTGAAGGATCTTGAATACGCGTTCTAAGTCTTTCAAATGGTCAACTGCGTTATTTGAATGGACTAAAATATCGTCGAGATACACAAATACGCAGTCAACTCCTCTGAAAATTGTATCCATGAAGCGTTGAAATGTTGCAGGGGCGTTTCTTAAACCAAATGGCATGTATAAATACTGAAATAAACCAAATGGAGTTGTTATAGCCGTTTTCTCGATATCTTCTGGGTGGACTGGAATTTGGTGATATGCTCTGACTAGATCGATTTTGCTAAAGCATGATTTTCCGTGCAGAGATGTTGACAGACTTCTTATATGAGGAAGTGGATATCTGTCCGGTTTCGTGACAGCGTTTAGGCTTCTATAATCACCACACGCCCGCCATTCGCCTGGTATCTTCTTCGGAACGAGGTGTAACGGTGAGGCCCATGGTGATTTTGAGGGTTCTATAATTCCATCTTGAAGTAAGTTGTTGAAAGTAGCCTTAGCTGAGGATAATTTATCGGGTGGAAGACGTCGAGGGCTTGCAAACACTGGTGGTGCGCTGCCAGTGTCGATGGTATGCTTGACAGTGTTGGTGGAAACTTTCTGCGGTTGAGCTGGTTTCAGTAGTGAGGAGTACTTGTCAAGCAGGTTCCTGATTTCTTGAGGTAATTTGTCGGTAGGGTTAATATTGATGAGGTGAAGGTCTTTGGATTGCACAGGTTTAGTAGTGGCTTGAAGAGTTGTTGCTCTATCCTTCAAAATGCCATGCTTGCAGTCCACAAGGATGTCATAATGGGATAGAAAATCGGCGCCGAGAAGTGGACTGGAGACTTGGGCGACGACGAATGGCCACCTGAATATTCTTCGTAATTTAGGAATTGATATGTCCAGTGTTACTTCTCCGAATATTTCGAGCGGCTGACCGTTTGCGGTGGAAATCTTTACTGCGGTTGGGTGGAGTTGACAATCATTGACACAAGTTGGTGGTAAAATTGAGATGCTCGCTCCTGTGTCAATGATAAAATTGACCTTCAGACTGGCGATGCGAGCTGCGACTGAGATCAGCGGCAGGCCGGACGTCGCGTTAATCACAGCCTGCTTATCTAGTTTTCCGACGTTTCTCTTGATGGTGAGGAAGATCTTGAATTTGGGCGTGACGAGGGGAGCAGCTTGGCGTCATCTTTATTTGGCCACTTGCACCATGGCCTGCAGGTCCTTGCTTGGGGGCCATAATAAAGGTGCGCGCGGCACACCACCGGCCGCTGATTCTCGCTGAAGGGTTTTAGGCCGATGGGGATATTCGTTCTTGGGCTTGTATTGGCTCGAGTTGACGTTGGCGCCGCGTAGCAGCTTTGTTGAGCGAACGGTATTAACTCATCGGCTAGTTTGCCGAGTTGAGTTAGCGTCAGCTCCTTTTGTGCTGCTACGACGGGCGCTATTGAGGATGGGAGCGCCTGGATGAATTTATGCTTCACCAAATCATCGCTGACGCCCACCTTCAGTGCCGTTTGGTGGATATCTTGAAGGAATTGGGAGGGCTTTCCAGTGAGAGGAGTGTTGGAGATGAGTCGTTCGAAGAGTTCTGGCTTCGTCTTTTCGTAATGACTCACGATTTCTTCTTTTAAATCGGTGTACGACTTGTTGGAGAGAGTTGCTGCTGAAATTCGTGAGACGACTTCGGGGGGTAACGAGGCTAGAACATGGAAAAATTTGGTCTCTTCGGATGTTATTCTGGAAATGTGGAATTGTGCCTCCATGATGGAGAACCATCCTGCGGCTGACGCTTCAGAGAACGTGGGTGGCTTGATGGTGACATGGTGCACTCCTGATTCAACAGATTCCATCTTGCGGGAATGTAATTCGGGTCTGCTGCTGCTTCGGTTTGTTCCGCCTGGCGACTGAAGGATGCTGCTTCCGCTGGCTGCTTCGGGTCACTCCGGAGGTTACCAATTGTAGCTGGTTTCTTCTTGCTACTACTTATATTTGCCGGGAAGAGTGAAGGATACGAGAGGCAGGCTATCTCTTTGTTGGGTATCTCTTCTAGGGGCCTCTTGTGTCCTCTTCTCTCCCTGTTGTTTGGGAGGTTGGCGTCTTGAAGAAAAAGCCGGTCGCTTTCAGAGTTTATTGAGTTCTTGGTTGGCTGGGGTAATTTTACAGAAGATTTTGTTATTGTATATACACAGCTGAATTAATTAAATATATATATGAATTTATGTACAATACTTATTTATAAAGATTATATATGATTCTTAAAATTACACAATGATAAAATATATACAATTTGGTAATGCGCAAAATTGGTTTGTTGGTAACTAATATAAAAATAATATAAATGCGGAAAATTAACTGCGCGTCCCCACAATATAATGGATAATAGTGGTAAAGCCAGTGAAGCCACTTCTAGTGGTAAAACTTGTTCAAGTGGTGCAGATAAAGTTGATGTAAAAACACAAAAAAAAACCTGTATATTTGGATTAGGTCCTGGCATCACAAATAATGATGCAAAGATTGTAGGATGTCGCTTGCCAACAATTGAACAAGTTCTTAGATGTTTCCTATTTCACCAGCAACAGGGTCTAAAAGAGAGAAGAACTAAGCGAGATATAGCTAAAATTGTTTGAACAGAAATTCAACCATTCTACAATAAAGCCAACATACCAATGATTACTGAGAAAAAAGCATTTGAGAAAATAATTTCATTGTCAGAAAAGAATGCGAAACTGAGAGAAATTTCATTGAAAAGAAGAGAGCTACAAACAGGGCTGTGGAGTGGAGTGGAGTGGAGTGGAGTGGAGTGGAGTGGAGTGGAGTGGGGTGCAAATCCTTCAACTATAACCATAGCAGCCTAGACCTAGCTCAATTTTGTGAATAAAATAGATTTAACCTAATGTTTTAATATAATATATAATATAATATATAAATAATATATAATATATAAATAATATATAAATATAGTTGCTTATAATTAATAAGGATTATAATTAATTAATTAACATAATTAATAAAAGGAAATTTAAAAATTTTGTACTAGCAACTCTAAATCTTTTTCAGATTTTTAGATTTCAGTTTGATAAGTAGTGATAGCGTAATGTCACATCAAAAGTATAAATCTGCTGTTTTTGAATATTTTTCACTCACTGCTGATGGAAAATATTATATATTACGGATTTTTATAATAATACAAAAACATCTTATTAATTTGCTAAACCAATAATAATCTTATTTTGTTTAAGCTTCAATCAGTTTGTATTTTGGGATTTATTGTAATTTTTGAATAAAGAGAAAAAAAGCCATTAAGGCATAGTTACAGCCACTAAGTAACTGATGAGTCATGTGGTGGTGATGAAATGCCTTGTTTATGAATCTCCATTGGCCTAATAAAGCTAATCGTAATCAATTTGGCCTTAACATTCCATCGGAGTCGGAGTCGTAATTATACAAGTCAGATTTCTGGAGTCGGAGTTGGAATGTTAAAATTTTTGGAGTTGGAGTCGGCAAATTTTATCACCGACTCCACAGCCCTGGCTACAAAGTACAAAGACAAGACTAGAAGATATGGAAATACAACTTAAAATGACTTTTCCACTGTGGATTAAAAATGGCGAAAAAATTATGAGTAATCCAGAAGATATACAATTTCTTAATCTATGCAAGGGGATAGAATTGCTTCTTTTGGAGCTCATGATCAAACTGTAGCATCCAAAATGAAGTGCATTAATTTTCGAAAATATGAAGAAAATGCGAGAAAAGAAAAGGAATTGAGAGATACTGAAGCTTCTTGCAGTTATGTTGAATTAGAAAGCAGTAGCACAAGCAATACAACTACCATTGAGAGTGAGTCAGAAGCTAATGATGGAGCTGAAAAAGATGGAAAATCCACACAGTTAACAGTCTATTTAGGTACTCAAGCTATCATTCCTCATGACATTCTGAAAAGACCGAAACTTGTTTCTTTGGCATCAAGAATGAAAATGACTCCGGCACAACAGGCTGCATTCACAAAAGCTTTTGTTGAAGAATGTGGTGGTAACACTAAGGCAGTGGCAACTTCATATGCTACAGCTGATAGAGCAAGACGCGAAGTAGCCCAAAAAATTTCAAGTTGGTTCCATTAAAAAATCCTGGAATCCTCCTAAATTGGCCTCTCTCCATTGGGATTTGAAAATAATTTCTACTCTGCAGGCTAAATATGTTACAGAAGAATGATTAGCCATATCAGTTGGAAATTCAATGGATCTCAAACTACTTGGTATTCCATCATATCATCCTAGTGCTGGTGGCAGTGGCCAATCTGGAAAAAACTTGACTGAAGAAGTTATGAAGCTACTGAAATTGTGGAACTGCTCCAATTCAATAGTGAACTTGGTTTTTGACACTACAGCAACCAACATGGGACATGTGAGCGCTGCATGCATAACTATCCAACAAGAAATTGGATGGCCTTTATTATGGTCTGCATGCAGGCATCATGTTGGTGAAGTTATTATGAGTCATGTGTTTCAGGACATGAAAGTAGAAACTTCGAGTGGACCAGAAATTAATGTCTTTAACAGATTTCGAGAAAAGTTTCAGTGGATTTCCAAGGATGAAAAATTGAAAAAAATTGACTTCAATCAGTACTCCAAAGCTGTCCAGGAGATTCTTCAGGAATGGACTGATTATGCAATTCAAATAAGTAATATAGAAAAGCAACATACACGATATGACTACAAACAATTTTCTGACTTAGTTGTGTTATACTTAAATGCAGGACCTAGTGATAAGGATATAACCCTTCAGCAACCTGGTGCTATACATAGAGCCAGATGGATGAGTAAAGCAATATATGCTCTAAAAATTGCATTACTAGAAGATAATATCTTGAAACTACCTTCAGTAACAATCACAAACAAGCAACAAATTCTGAAACTAAGAGACTTTGCAACCTTCATTTCACTGATTTACTACCCATGGTGGATGACCTGCTCTTCAGTTTTTGATGCACCATGGCACGATTTGCAGCTTTACAAAAAGCTTCTTAGATATGAGGAAGTAAACAAGCAAATAGCAAAAAGTGCTCTAACATCTTTGAAACATCATCTCTGGTACCTTTCATCAGAGATGATTCCTCTTGTATTATTCAGCGATTTGGTTCCAAAAAATGAACTTCGTGCTATAACAAACCATCTACTTTCCTATAAACCACACAAGATTGAGACAGTGGTTCCAGAAGGTGGACATGGATCTAGTTTTGGAAAGCTTAATTTCCCTACCAATCTACGATCAGAAACCACACTAGCTGACTTGGTTGACAAAAACTCATGGTTCATATTCTCTTCACTACAGTTAGACTATGATTTTTTAATGGTTGAGATTGTTGAATGGAAAACAACAGCATCATTTATATCTTCCAAAGAAAAACTTTTGGCTATAAATGTCATAAATGATGGCTCTGAGAGGGCAGTAAAACTATGCAGTGACTTTTATGAGGCTGCAAGGACTGAAGAACATCTTCAAAATGTTCTCCAAGTTGTAGAAGCTGACAGAAAAGCCACTCCTAATGTGAGAAAGAGACAAGCTTCTTTATCTGTTTTAAAAGAAAAAAGGACAAAGAGAAGAATTAAGAAATCAATAAGCAATAAATCAATTTTTACAAGTATTTTATCATGAAATACCATTTTTAATAGGTGGAGGTGGTCGGTGGGATGCTTGGCAAGTTGGGTCCTCATCCCGCATCCTGGTAACTCACTTCATGATTCTCAGAATAATACAAAAAAAAATCTAAAAAGACAGATAATTTCATGAATTGAGGCTAAAACTTGCCTAAAACTAACTATATTTACAATTTTTTTTTCAAACAAAATCTACAATGCTTACACACAAGATTTTCTAGTAAAACCATAAAATTCCACATGTGTCAAATTTTCATCTTCGAGGTGGACCCACTAAATATTGTCAGATCAGCTTGAAACGTGGACACTGAAGGTTTGTTGGGGATTGTAACCATAATATCATAGGGCTGAAGCAATATCCGAAGTTTGAAATTTCACCCCTTATAGGCTGATGCACCCTAAATTGTGCATATTACCCAGTGTTTCAAGTATTAGAACTTCAAACCTGATGAAAACACTTCTGTAGTTAGAAATCAGGAATTTGATGTGTTGATTTTTGTACTTGGTCAGATTGTTGCAGCAAAACTCCATTCAGCAGATGTGGAAGGACTCCTTAATTCTTATAATGTCTTCAGATGTGCTAATGAACTATCTTTATGTTAGGCATAACATGCCAGTTGTGTCAAACTTTGATCCAAGAAGTGTGGTGGTACTATGGTTGAATGACAAAGTAAGAAGAGATGTAGAACCAACAAAGCACAAGACTGAATGATGGTATGGGTCAATGTTTTTAAAAGCATCAGATATTGAAAAAACTGTTACCAGTACTACTAATTTTGAAAGTCTGACTCTTTTTTTTTGTACTTTGTCACAGGTGTGTATTTTTAAAATTTCCTTAGAATAGCCTATGTACCCCCCCCCCCCCCCCCCCCCCCCCCCCCCCAGTGTGATGTTCTTGTAAACCATGGGGAACAAAAAGGATTTAACACAAAATGAGAAGATCATTGTAAAAAAATTGAGTGAAGGGCTGACAACTTTGGAAATCTCAAAACAGATTGGGAGAGACAACAGAACCATCAAAAAAGTTGTTGGAAACATTAACAAAGGAAAAGGACCATCTAAGAACTCTGTACTGAATGGACGCATTCCTGAGCTCTCTGATATTGCATCTACTTTTGTATATTGCTGAGAATTTTACTTTTGGATAGTTTTGAATTTTATATACTTGGGTTTAAATTCACGTTGTTATAGTTAAGTAATTGAATATTAGTGGTTTTTAGTGATTTAGAAGTTTTCATAGCATTCTGGCTTAATTTAACTTATACCTGTGATGGTTTAAACTAATTTTTAACTGCGCGATGTCGTCGCAGAAAGCGTCGTGTGTTAGGTGTAGGGTAAACTGGTGGTATTAGGAATTTAAGGATTATAACGGCAGTCCTATGGCGATTAACGATAGATCAGTTTGTTTCTTTTGTGAGTTTATGGAGGAATTAGTTGACATAAAATGCAGTGTACGTGAGGTAACCGAAAGACTTGCAACGCTTGATGAGGGCAGGGGTAGGGCTACAGTTGACGGAAGCCGAACCAATACTAACGTTGAAGACGTTAGTAATTTGAAGGGTGAGGTGCGTAACCTAGTTTCTAGTTTAGGTAGCTTGTCGGGAAGGTTGATAGAGTTGAGGAAGGTTAAGGTTAGTCCGAGAGTAGTAGATAGCGAGGGATTTAGAGAGGTTAAGGGTGGAGCTAGGCCGCGTACGTTAGGTGATAGGAATCCCCCCCCCATCGAGGTTTCGAACCCTTTCGCCCATTTGGAAAGGGACGTGAATGAGGGGGAAACTATTTTAATTGGGGACTCTTTAGTGCGCCACATGGACAAAGAGTTCGTTGAACGGCATCCAACCAAGAGGAGGAGGGTCTGTCTCCCAGGGGCCAGGGTTGACAGAGTTAGAGACGAAGTGGATAGGATTGACGTTGCCTCCCGTCACTCAATGTTGGTGACGATGGTAGGAGGCAACGACTCGTATAGGCCCGATACGAGAGTGCCTGACCTTTTGGAGAGATATAGGGGGTTAATTAGGTCCCTGAAGGCGAGGTCAGATAGGTCTTTAGTTCTAGGTATTACCCCTAGGCACGGGTTGGGTCTTAGATTACGTCAAAAACAATATTTTTGAATAATAAATTAGAAGAGATTTGTGCTGAGGAAAATGTACCCTTCGTAAAGCTGTGGTCCGAATTCAGTGATCCTAGCCTTTTTATAAAAGATGGGGTGCATTTTAATGAAATAGGTAATGCTAGGCTAGGTAGGTTAATAGACGAAAACGTGCGAAAGCTGTATAGGTCGAAGCCTTCTTTAAACGTTGTGGGTCCGGGAACGCGGGCCCGACGTGATAAATAGTTTAAAACGCGGGCCCGTGGTAAAAAATAACTTAATCTTTTATTGTAACGCGCGTAGTATTAGAAATAAATTAAATGAATTTAAGGCGATAATTTATTCCGGCAACTATGATATAGTTGCTATCACTGAAACTTGGTTAAATACCGTGACTCGGGACTTGTTGGGGGAACTTGATATACCGGGTTTTAAACTCTTTACTAATGATAGGTTACATAGGTTTGGTGGAGGCGTTTTGCTGTACATTCGTAATTCCCTTAGGGCTATCGAGGTTAAGTTAGATTTTCCGGCAGCAATTAATGCGATATGTGTTGAAGTTAGGGCGCGTAGTATTAGTTTTAATTTTTTGTGTTTATAGACCTCCCGTTCAACCCCTCGATACAGATACTAGATTTTACTCACTTCTTGGTAATTTTATTGACAATCGGAATAGTATAATTGTCGGAGACTTTAACTGCCCTAATGTTAATTACGAGAATTTTACTGGTAATGAGGAGGGTTTGAGATTGGTTGAGTTTATGGACGATAACTTTTTACGACAGATAGTTACCGAACCAACGCGCGGTGATAATATTTTAGATTTGGTGATGACGAACGGCGAGAATATAGTCGAAGGTTTAGAAGTAGGCGAGAGTTTAGGATGTAGTGATCATCAAATTCTTAGGTTTAAGTTATTGATAGAAAACACTCAGGATAGTAACGTAATAGAAGTCCCTGATTTTCGTAGGGCTAATTTTGATAGTTTTGCGGATAGGATGAGAGTAGTGGACTGGGATAACTTATTTATGGGTAATGACACAAATTTGCGTTGGGTGGCGTTTAAAGAAAGTTTTAGGAATATTGAAAGGGAGTTTATTCCTCGTAGGCCCAAGCGCGCTAGAAATCGTGGTAGGCCGAAGTGGTGGACTAGGGAAATAGGCGAGTTTATAAACGAGCGTATAGACTTAATAAGCGCAATGGCACAGCAGCTAACTTTAATAGATATATCGAGCTTAGACATCAGGTTAAAAGATCAGTTAGGAATGCCAAGCGTAATTTAGAGATACTTATAGCTGTGGATAGTAATCATAATCCAAAAAAGTTTTTTGAATACATAAATAATCGTAAGCCGGTAAAAGATAACATAGGCCCTCTAGTGGATGTTAATGGTGCTTTGGCTTCTGACGCTCAGGCGATGGCGGGTATTTTCAATAACTTTTTTGCGACAGTTTTTACCGTAGAAGACGTAAATAATGTCCCCGACGTGGACGATATCATTCCATTTAGTAGCGAGACTATTTTGGATGAAATAACTGTTTACGAGGGAGAGATTGCGCATTATATCAATAGGCTAAAAGTTAGCAAGGCTCCAGGCCCTGACGCTTTTTATCCCAGACATTTGAAAGACATTATCGTAGGCCCCTTAACGAAGATTTTTAATCAGTCACTCGAAACGGGGATTATTCCTGAAGACTTCAAATTAGCTAATGTCACGCCTATTTTTAAAAAAAGGCGACGGCGCAGTAGCTAGCAATTATAGGCCCATTAGCTTAACGTCACTTGTCTGTAAACTTTTGGAATCCGTCGTTAGGGATCATATCATCGATCACTTAGAAAGTAGAGATTTGATTAATAGTAGTCAGCATGGGTTTCGACACCATAGGTCTTGTTTAACTAATTTGTTAGAATTTTATAACGAAATAGTGCGCGAATACGATAGGCATAGAGCAGTTATTTAGATTTTAAAAAGGTGTTTGATACAGTTCCGCATAGGAGACTAATTGCGAAGGTCAAAGTGCACGGTATACGTGGTCAGGTAGCTAACAGGTTAGAAGAATGGTTTCGTGCTAGGAGACAGAGGGTCATAGTTAATGGTAGTGAATCAGGGTGGTTAGATGTAGGTAGCGGTGTCCCACAGGGTTCAGTGTTAGGCCCATTGCTATTTGTAATTTACATTAACGACATAGATGTAGGATTGATTAGTAACGTGTCAAAATTCGCGGATGATACTAAAATAGGTGGTAAGGTTGTTAACGAGGACGATAGTAATAGGCTCCAAGACGATGTAAATAGAATTATGGAGTGGACAGATAAGTGGCAGATGCAATTTAATGTAGACAAATGTAATGTTTTGCATATAGGTTCTCGCAACAATAATTACACGCACACGATGGATGATAGGGAGTTAGTGAGCATTGACGAGGAAGTAGATTTAGGCGTACGCGTATCAGGATTTAAAGGTTAGGAACCAGTGCCTGGAGTCTTGCGCAAAAGCTAATAGGATGTTAGGCTTCATAGCGCGTAATTTCAAATTTAAATCGAAGGATATTATATTGCCTCTCTACAAGTCCCTAGTCAGGCATCATTTAGAATATGCAGTTCAGTTTTGGTGTCCGTACTTGCGTGAGGATATTGATAGGTTAGAAAGGGTTCAATGTCGTGTCACGAAACTATTCCGTCATTGCGCAATAAGCCTTATGAAGATAGGATTAAAGAGTTAGACCTGTATTCACTCGAAACTAGGAGATTAAGGGGGGAGCTTATTGAAGTTTTCAAAATCGTTAATAATATCGATAATGTAAATTTTGACTATTGTGCACTTTCGATAATAGTAATACTCATAATAATGGATTTAAGTTGCATGGCAGACGTTTCATTACTAATATCGATAAGAACTTCATGTTTAAAGTAATTGATAAATGGAATAATCTTCCCGCGTTAGTCGTTCATTCTACCAGCATTAATATGTTTAAGAACCGTCTTGACAGACATTTTAAAAATATTAACGTTGTTTAAAAAAAAAAAAACAATTAGTCACAGGAGCTCTGGTGGTGGTGGTCGAGGATGAGTCTGTTGACGATTAATGCCAGCATGTGATGCCAGCAATAAAATAAAAAAAATAAAAAAATTAGTCTAACATGAATGCAGATGTAGCTCGTAGAGTAAACTAACCCACTTTTTGTTTAACTTTACCTACTTTTTTTTTTTTCTTATCTCCTTCCTTTGCATGTCTGTAACTCTCTTTTCTTGCATGTTTGTAGTTTGCATGGTATGACAGTGAGTTAAGAATGTGTTTGCATGGTTTGTAAGCATTCTTATTTTACTTCTTTTCATCTTTCACCCCTCTCCTATTTTCCTCGACTATTTTTCTGACTTGTCGGCAGTGGCCAGCGGATGATGATGGTGAGTCTTTTTTCTCTTTTTCTGAATGAATGTTAACCCATGAGTGATAGGTGTTGCTCCTTACTTAACCCCCTATTCTCTTCTCTTCTCCCCCTATTCTTTCCTTTCTCTTGGGCTAACCTTAGAGTGGATCTTAGGGTCTTTGTTAGCCTTAGCTTCTGTAGATCTGTAGAAATGTAACATCAAGAGATTTGAGAAAAATTAAGCAGGTGGTCAGTAAAAACCCTTTGCTTGACAGCAAAACAATTTTTGAGAAAGCTGGAATCGTAAACTTATCAAGAAATACACGGTCATATTCTCAAGGAAGTTGCAAAGAACACAAAAGCTAAATCCTGACCTCCTCTTACTAACCAGCACAAAATCAAATGACTACAATAAAGGCAGAATTGGTGGAGGCATTGAACAGCTTGTTGGTTTGCCAGTAACTCCATCTTGGACAGGTGTGGAGAACATAAGGACCCCACCCACAAACAAGCAAGAAATAGCCAGAGAGAAGGAATTCCTAGTGGGAAAAGTTGCAAGCTGGCATAAGTATAAAGTCCCAGAGGAAAGAGCAAGTTGGAGGCTTCTCTCAAGTATCCTTGAGTAAAGCTATCCATTTCAGTTGCTGGGTGTCCAATAAAAAAATTTAATTTATTTGGAAAATAAGCCTGAGGGCTTTGGTGTACAGAAATAAGGTTCATAAATTTAGTGAGGTATTTTAAAAGGAAATTAAATCTTTGGTGCATAGTGTTAAAGTGTGAATGGGAAATACTCGCAAATGGTGCTAACATTGATATGGTCTGCATGATGATGACCCAATAGGGTTTCTAGATCATGGTAATGAGTACAAGTTAATGGAGTATTGCAATTTAAATGTAGAAGGTTAATCAATTTTAGTCCTCAAAATTTATTTAATTGATTTGTTTAAATTTATTAAGAAGTTATGTACACCTCTAAAACTGGTATAATTGCAGGAATACTATTAAGAAAGGTAAGTTAGGTATTGGGCTCTAGTTACTAAATTGTAGATCTTAATCATTAATAAGATTTTCCATTGTAACAAAACTGGTTGGCACATTTTGGGCCAACTAATTGAGAATTATATTTGAATGTGGGTGTGTAATCAAGTCAAAGGAATTATTCCCAAAGTAAAGTTAAAAATTGGCAAGCTTGTGTAATATTTGAATCTTGTTAGTATTAAGGCTGTATTTTGTCATATAAAGTTAAATTTGTTAATTTGGGCATTTCATTACCCTCAGGTAGCACTGGGGAATCACAATCAGTGGTGTAGTGCTAAATAAAGAAGTGAGGGAACGCATTTTGAAAGTGTTACTCAGATGCGGGGGGACAATGGCGAGCGCGGCAAGCCCATACAGCTGGAGGTCCGGGGGCACTGTAAGCCCCCTGGGAAATCTTTTGAAATCTGACCAATTTCAGGAATATTTTGAGGTCATATGCACTGGATATTAGGATATATTCCAAGGTTGAAGATGCAGTATTTCCAGTGTCATTAGATATATGACATCCAGTACGATCAATAAAAATAGCTAACAACTGGAATGATTAACTATAAAAAAGTTAACTGGTATGCCGTGGTGACTGTTTCACCAGATCTTTATAGGCTAGCATTGCCTCAGTCGAAGCTAAAAGAAATGAAACAGTTAATGATTCTTTCTCATATTTCTTCTAGGGGTGGGAATTAAAATTTCATGACGTTAGAGATTTGTAAGTTCAGATTTATTTGAAATAGTGAGGGAATGCCGTTCCATCTACCAAAAAAAGTAAGGGAACGCCGTTCCCACACGTTCCCACAGCACTACACCACTGATCACAATTCTAGTTGATTAGAACAATGTAGTCATGTAGAGTTTGTAAGAAACACTGAACGTAACTTTTGGTTTGGAAGTGAACCATTTGGAGGTTAAGACTGAATGGAATGCTTCAGGTTACCTTCAGGTTTGTCATGTGTAATTTATTTAAGTGTTTTAAACTCTTTAGTAAAAGAATTTAAATTGGTACACAAGTCTTTATTTAGTTGAAACAAAAAATTTGTTTGGATTTTACATGAACAAAATACTATGTTCAAAAGTACGAGGCACTACATAAGTGCATTCACTAATGCCTTTATAATCTTGGTAAATCATATGAAAGATTAAAATTGAACTAAATAGATGTTACTTGAAAATAAATATTTAGATTAAATGTATATTGTAGAAAATTTATTGGAATTGAGCTCACCTGCGTGTAGGAAGTTTGTAAAGGATTAATTCCAAGAAATATTATTTTTATAATCTGTGGTGTAAAGTGGTCAGCATCACTGACTACGAATCTATTAGCCCCAAGTTTAATTTTTGGTAAAGTGGCGCTCAGCCCACCCAGCTGTTCATCCTTTCATAAAAGAAAAATGGGTTGGTAGATAAATGGATACCCTGGGTAGCCTAATGGTTAAGATGCTGGTTGCTGCGGATAGGGAGGTTGTGAGATCGACTGCGTGTGAGGACTAATTTCTGACATCTTTGGTGGGTTGTGGTTCAAATTCTACGTTAAGCTGTAGGCTCTACACTTCATATGTGAGGCCACTTCTTGAGTATTGCATTCAGTTCAGTAGTCCTTATTTAGAGCAAGACAAAGACAGACTAGAAAAAGTACAAAAGAGAGCCACAAGGATGATACCATGCCTTAGACACCTTAGTTACAAAGAGAGATTGGAGCACCTAAACATGTTTTCCCTAAAGTGGAGAAGGTTACGAGGTGATATGATAGAAGTATATAACATAATAAATTAGTTAGATAATAATATAGACTTCCACTCTCTTTTTACAAAGGATCACAATGATAGGACAAGAGGCCATAGCCTTAAGCTTTTTCAGCAAAGATGTAAATCACAGTTAGTACAACATAGTTTTTCAAATAGAAAAGTAAAATTCTGGAATAACTTAGATGAGGAAGTTGCGAGTTCCCATACTTTGGAGACTTTTAAGAATAAACTAGATAAATTAATGACATGACTGAAAGAGGTATTTGGTAATGGTGTGGAGAAGTGGTTTGTGAACCCTTCCCACATATACAGTTTATTTTTTATTTGGGTAAATCTCATCACCCATACAGTGATGGGATGTAGGGAGGCAGCATCTTGGGTTAGGAGAGAGACTGTCTTTATACCCCCCATTTAAAGAGATTTCTCTGCTGACTGGTGCCCCCCATAGCACTGTGATGTATGAAAGACTCATTATGTTCACTTGCCTCATACACATTTAAATGGGAGACCCTGAATGTGTACATTCAAATACTCTATACAGTCTTTACAGTTCCACCTACTCCTTTTATTGTAACTGTAGAGCTTGTATTACATTATTCAGGTTATAGCTATATAGATCCATGTAAAACTTGGTGAGGAGATAACCATATGATGTCTAAAATTAGTACAGTAGTGGTATTTATGAATGATCCACAAAATCCAAAGTTTTGAAGTTAATGTACAGCTAGTAGATGTGTGACAATCTGCAATTTGCAGAGATCAATTGGCTCTTAATTTTGCATGTAACTGTATTTATGGTTTGTTTATATTAACAGTAGAGCCACCCAGATGGGCTGAAGGGCCCCTTGTGTGCCCACTATAAAATTTTTACCATGTCTAAGGTAGGGCAACAAACTTTTTTTTAACTAAATTTATTTTGAAGTAGCCTAATTTAATCTATTAAATTTTAATAAAACTAGGCTCATCATTTTGAACACACTTTTTTTGCTTGTTTAAAATTATATATTTTACTTTGGTTTAAATAAAATAAAGGTTTTTAGTGTACTTTCAATTTAATAAATACTGAATACTGTATACTAGAATATATTATTTGTTTTATGAGAGTTTTGTTATTTGATTCCTGTGGGTATAGACAGTTAGTTTTGTCTTACTCATCTGGTCTCGTGTGCTCTGTTCCTTTTTTAGTTTGTAGTCCCTCCAGTCCGAACCTGTTGTTTGTTCACTCTGCTTTCTATAATTAAAGGATTTTTTACGCTATATACTTCCTTTGGTAACTGGTACATTCTCATATATATATATATATATTATATATATGAGATGAGACCCCCCTCGATTAAGTACTCCGGCTTGCCGGGCCGAGGGGACTCACACACCTCGTGGGTTGTTGGGGTTTCCTCAACTCGTTGTGGGTGAAGAGTTACCTAGTTGCAGTTTTTTTTTTTTTCCCTTTTCTTTTTGCTTCCCTTTTTTTCTGTATCTCCTGGAATTTATCTTGTCTTGACTCGGTCTTGGGCCTCTGTCAATTGTAGTATCTCCCCCCCCCCCCTCTGTTTGTATTTTGCAGTCTTGGGGTCATCGCTCCATGGCTGAGCCATGCTCTGGGGATGGTTGGGCACCTGGACTGCTTTTCCGTCTGGATTGGGTCTTTGCTAGGCCCTTAATGGACAAATCTCCGGAGAGCCAATCTGCTGTTTTTAAAACAACAGTCAGGTTGGTGGTTGGGCTACCCGGGACATTGGGCCTGTGCCTTGAAGGATGCAGTGGCGGACTGGTGCATTCCCTTGGGTCTGAGGCTTTCTTGTAATTCTATTGTTTATGGCTACAATTTCAAAACTTCAATCCCCCTCCTGTTGACGACTCTGGCCCATCTTTGGATTTGGATAAGACTTCTACTTCTGGTCGTTCAGCGGCCTCTGCCTCCGCTGGATTGACCATAAAGCCGTATGGCCCCCTCTCATCCTCTGTGGTGTCTGGCTCTCATGGCCAGACTCGTGGTGGCTGTAGGGTGGGGTCTTCGCGGCCCTCGTTCTCTCGCTCACTCTTGGTTACCATCACACATGGACCTGTCTCTGCTGTCAATTTCTGTCTGGTGGACAGGTTCCTTGTTCTCTGCCCTTCCGCTGGCTCCCTTCCAGCAACTCGGAATGAGAGTTTCAGCGTCTTAAGATGGTGGGGGTTCCCTGCCGTTACGATATCCACCCTCTGAAGGATGGGTCTCTTCTTTTGAAGTCCCGTTCTTTGGGGGTGACTGAGTCCCTTCTACAGTTGCAGGATGTTCTGGGTTGCAGAGTTTCTATGACTCCCCATCCGCAACTGAATATCTGTCAGGGCACCATTTTCGCTTCCTGTCTGCTGTCAATCCCGGTTGGTGAGTTGCAGGAGGATCTTGCCCTCCAGTGGGTAACGGAGGTCTTCCGCTTTTAGTCGCGCCGGGATGGTGCTCTTACCCCGTCCGCTCGTCTGCTCCTGACCTTTGACTTCCTTGTGCCTCCGGCCCAGGTGTTCTGGGGCATGGGTGATCGCCGGTCGTGCGAGTTTTCGGTGCGGCCGTATGTGCCTGACCCGGTTCGCTGCTTTGGCTGCAACTGGTTCGGCCATGTTAGCTCTGCATGCCGCCGTGAGGGTAAGCTATGTGTCCGCTGCGGTGGGCCTGCGCACCCTCCCCCATGCACGAAGCCCCCGCGGTGCTCGAACTGCTCGGGAGCCCACCCTTCCTCCTCTCGGGACTGCCCCATTTTCAAGTTTGAATTCGAGGTGCGGTCCTTAAGGACTACCGAATTCCTCAGTGCGCGGAAGGTGCGCGATAGGGTCCGTGACCAGGAGCAGCGGCGGGGGTTGTCCTATGCTGCGGCTCTTGGTTCCGGCGAGTCCTCGGGCCCCTAACGTGCTACCCCGGCGCCTACCGGAGTGGTGCCCCCCCTGGAAGTTCCGGGGGTTGGTTGTCCCCCTGCCTCACTTTGTCATCCTGTCTGATTCCCTGCCTACAAGTGCCCCTTCTCCCTCCGGCCTTGGGGTCTGGATCCTTGCCTATCCGTCTCTCGGGTGGGGAAGGGAAGGTGATGCTCCGAAGGGGAGGAGGAAGCGTCACCGTGGTCGGAGTCCTCCGGACCCGTTCATGACCACTGCTCGCTCTGCTTCCCCTTCTTCACCGGAGGGGAAGCGGCGCGCCGCTCCTAATCCGCTCGGGACCACCCCCCCTATACGGAGGGCTGGTGGGGCGTCGCCTCCCGGTGCCCCAACTAGTGTCCGGGTGAAGTACACCGCCCCATGACACCCCCGGTTACTGACTCCTCGGTTCCCACGGTGGACCCGGTCGAGAGTGGCCTGACCCTTCTTCATGGAGTCTCTCTCCCTTCGGCTCCTGCTGAGAGTGGTCGGGTCTCTTCTGGATGTACGTTTCCCACCTGTGATGGATCTTTCCTCCCCCCCCCCCCTGTCAGCACTTGTCTGGTGTGACGAGCTCTCGAACATCTGGTTCTCTCTGCCCCACCTCTGGGAGTCGGGGGTTTCGGCTGGGCCCGTCTCGTCGTGTTCTCTCCCCCTCTGAACTCCCTGTTCCACTTTCCCACTCGTTCTACTACGGGTGAGGCAGCCGCGGAGTCTGTGGTCTCCTGTAATCGGGATCCTCGTCTCCCGGGCTTGCCCCCTGTGCCCCCCCCGTCCGGGGTTAGCCGGGGAAGCCGATTCCATCCCTGGTTACGGACCGTTGAGTTTGCTGCTGAACTTGGTCCGTGGCTATTTCTCTGCTCTCTCTGCTTCTTATAATGCCCCTTCCCCTTACAGTTCCATTTTGCATTGGAACTGTAGGGGGCTTTTAGCTAACTGGGAGAACCTTCCTCCCTGCTGGAGAGCGAGCGGCCTTCCTGCGTTTGTTTCCAGGAGACTATCCTGGCTGCGCGGGGGCTCTCTCGTCTCTGGCTATGTTGGTTTCCCTTGCACCCCGGATGAGCACACACGCGGGCGGGGTGCGGCGATCTATGTCTATCTTTCGTTACCCTCGCGAGGTGTGCCTCTTCGTACTCCCTTGCAGGCTGTGGCTGTGCGGCTCTTTTTAGATCGCCAGTACACTGCCTGCTCGATTTATATTCCTCCCCATGACCCTCCTTCTCTCGACGCGGTTCGCGAGTTGGTGTTGCAACTGCCTCGACCGTTTCTCCTCCTCGGGGACTTTAACAGTCGCGACCCGGCTTGGGGAGATGTCCGGTCGACTAATGTTGCTGGTATGTTGCTCTCCTTAATGGAGGAACTTTCCTTCGCGTGCCTCAATTCCAGCGAACCTACCTGTTTCCACGAACCCACGGGTTCATCTACCTGTATTGATCTCTCCTTGGTGTCCCACGATGCCTTACTCGATTTTTCGTGGAGGGTGTTGGGGGACTCTTATGGCAGTGATTACCCAGTTTGTCTTGAGCTGGTCGGACCGCAGCAGGGTGTCTCTTCTCGACTGAGGTGGTGCCTGGCGCGGGCTGACTGGCCATCCTTCAAAGCTCGTTCGGTGTTGGACTTTGGCTCCGTGGATGAGAGCTTGGAGTTCTTCGAGCGGGTGGTGATGGGCGTCGCGGAGGACTGTGTTCCTCGATCTTTCGGTAACCCGCGGACGCGTGGCGTCCCGTGGTGGACTCCAGCATGTTACCAGGCGGTGTGTGAGAGGAAGAGGGCAACGCGCCGCTTCCACCGCACCCGGCGCACGGACCACTTGATTGAGATGCGGCGGGCGAAGGCTTTCGCCCGCCGGACTCTCAAGTTGGCCCGTCGGGCCTCTTGGCGTGCTTTTGTGTCTGGTATTTCCTCGTCTACCCCTTCGGCTGCTGTGTGGCGAAAGGTACGTAGTATCGAGGGGAAGCCGGTCCCTGCTCGTCGCCCTGTCCTTCGGGACGGGGACGGCTTCCTTTTGGATCCTACTGCTGTGGCCGATCAGCTGGCCGGGGCTTTTGCTGCGGTTTCCAGTTCGCCTTCAGCTGCGGATCGTCTTTTGTCGGATGTTACGTTCCCGCCGCATGGGAACGAGCCCTAGAACCGTCTCTTTATGATGTGAAAACTTCGGGCTGCCTTGGCAACCCGTCGTTCTTCGCCCCTGGCCCTGATGACATTCCGTATGACTTTATTTGGAACCTGCACCCGATGGCCCTACACTTCTTGCTGGATCTTTTCAACCGGATGTGGGTTGAGGGGTCGTTCCCTTCCCGTTGGAGGTGGGCGATTGTGGTCCCGATTCCTAAGCCGGGGAAGGATCCGGCGGAGGTGGCGGGCTATCGGCCTATTGCCTTGACGAGCTGCTTATGCAAGCTCCTTGAAAAGATGGTGGCCGTCCGACTTTCCTTTACACTGGAGTCGCTTGGGTTATACTCCGCGACCCAGTATGGCTTTCGTCGATTTCGGGGTACTCTGGACCCCCTTCTCCTCCTTGGTCATGATGTACAGGAGGCCTTTTCCCGCCGGAATCTTGTTCTGGCCGTCTTTTTCGATGTCCAAAAGGCCTATGACACGACCCGTCGGGGAGTTGTCATGGACCGTCGTGAGAGTAAAACTGGGGTACCTTGAGTTCCTCAGGTATAGGACCTATGTCCCTATCGGGGAACGACCGGTTTCTCCCCCCTCAGCATAGATTTCGAAGCAATTTACGAAGGGGTCCAGGGCTCAGGAGATCCCCCATCCCCCACCGATGTGGGAGGTGTTCTTTTCGGTCACGTGATTGACCAGTGCACTACGTCGATTAGCTGATCATTCCATTTCTAGGGCTAGGAGTCGGGGGGAATCTTCTCCCCTAGCCATTAGCCTATGGATAGGCTGTATTGGGTTCCCGGAGTCAACGGGACGCGATAAGTCTTTCGGGGTACGACAACACGTGACGACCGTACCTTGCACCACGTCGGTTAGCCTATGATTCCATGAATTTGTGTAAGGCTAGGAGTCGGGGGGAAATCCAATCTAATCTTCTCCCCAGAGCCATAGGCCTAATGGATAGGCCTCGTATTGTGTTCCCGGAGTAATGGGATCGCCGATGAGTCTAAACGTGTGCCGGGGACAACCTGGAGAATTTTACGAATGGAGCTAGTAGCCGCGCAAAGTAGCCTCTGTAGCCGTTCAATTAATTCTCGGTTCACGTCCCCGGGTACCTATCGAAGTTTGACCGTGGCTGAAAGCACCTATGAAGAGGTAGGGCCGGGGTGATCCCAGCCCGGCCGCAGACCCCTCTATAAACCACTCGTTGACTTATAAGTAGCGCGTCATAGGGCCTATGACTTCGGCCAAAATTTTCCATCAATCGCGCGCCCAACGCCTCGGCTCGTCGGAGCAACTGTCTCCCCGGTGCCTATGGCGGCCCATAGGGCTAGCGATCAGCAATAAGTAGAAGATGGAAGGTCGCAGATTGGGCTCTGAAGGCGCCCGAAATCTTGTGAGTTTCAACAGGGAGGTAACATCTTGCAAGGGGTGAGATTGTGAGTTTTAGTCCCTGCCTTCTCACGTATCTACCGGTTGAATTAATTCCCGTAGCAATGTGACGTAGGATGCTGCCTAATCGAAATTCTCACAACTTACCCAATGGGTGTTGTAGACCGTAGTTCCTCTTTCGTGAAATGGGCTACGTCATGGAATAAAAATAAAATAAAATGAAGTAATAAAGATAAAAAAATAATAAAAATAAAATAATAAAAATAAAATAAATAAAATACTGTAATGAAAAGTTTGCAGCAGACTTCAACACCATCGTGGGTTGTTGAGGTTTCCTCAACTCCTCGCGGGGTGTGGGCGAAGAGTTACCTAGGTGCGTTTTTTTTTAATTTTTTTTTTTTTATGCTCCCCCTTTTTTTCCGTCTCCCGGAATTTCTTTTGTCTTGACTCAGTCCTGTGCCTCTGTCAATCGTAGTATCCCCCCCCTCTGTATTTGCAGTCGGGGTCATCGGGTGCACCCGCCGGGGGGCATCGCTCCGGGGATGGTACGGGCGCCCGGACCGCTGCTGCGTCTGGATTGGGTCTTTGCTTGGCCCTTCACGGACAAATCTCCGTAGTGCCAATCTGCTGTTTTTAAAACGACAGTCGGGTTGGGGGGCGGGCTACCCGGGACGTTGGGCCTGCGCCTTGAAGGATGCAGCGGCGGATGGTGCATTGCCTTGGGTCCGAGGCTGTCTTTTTGTAAAGCTATTGTTTATGGGTTCTATTTCTAAACTTCACTCCCCTCCTGTTGACGACTCTGGCCCGCCCTTGGATTTGGATAAGACCTAACTACTTCTGGTCGTTCAGCGGCCTCTGCCTCCGCTGGATTGACCTTCAAGCCGTATGGCCCCCTCTCGTCCTCTGCGGCGTCTGGCTCTCGTGGTGGCCGTAGGGCGGGGTCTTCGCGGCCCTTGTTCTCTCGCCCACTCTCGGTTACCGTTACACATGGACCTGTCCCTGCTGTCAATTTCTGTCCGGTGGACAGGTTCCTTGTTCTCCGCCCTTCCGGGCAACTCGGAACGGGTGTTTCAGCGCCTTAAGACGGTGGGGGTTCCCTGTCGTTATGATATCCGCCCTCTGAAGGATGGGTCTCTTCTTTTGAAGTCCCGTTCTTCGGGGGTGACTGAGTCCCTTCTACAGTTGCAGGATGTCTTGGGTTGCAGAGTTTCTGTGACTCCCCATCCGCAATTGAATAGCTGTCAGGGCACCATTTTCGCTTCCCGTCTGCTGTCAATCCCGGTTGGCGAGTTGCAGGAGGATCTTCCCCCAGGGGTAACGAAGGTCTTCCGCTTTTCGTCGCGCCGGGATGGTGCTCTTACCCCGTCCGCTCGTCTGCTCCTGACCTTTGACTCCCTTGTGCCTCCGGCCCAGGTGTTCTGGGGCATGGGTGATCGCCGGTCGTGTGAGTTTTCGGTGCGACCATATGTGCCTGACCCGGTTCGCTGCTTTGGCTGCAACCGGTTCGGCCATGTTAGCTCTGCGTGCCGCCGTGAGGGTAAGCTATGTGTCCGCTGCGGTGGGCCTGCGCACCCTACCCCGTGCACGAAGCCCCCGCGGTGCTCGAACTGCTCGGGGGCCCACCCTTCCTCCTCTCGGGACTGCCCCGTTTTCAAGTTTGAATTCGAGGTGCGGTCCTTAAGGACTACCGAATTCCTTAGTGCGCGGGAGGCGCGCGATAGGGTCCGTGACCGGGAGCCGCGGCGGGGGTTGTCCTATGCTGCGGCTCTTGGCCCTGGCGGGTCCTCGGGCCCCTCCCGTGCTACCCCGGCGTCTACCGGAGTGGTGCCCCCCCTGGAAGTTCCGGGGGTTGGTGGTCCTCCTGGCGCCGCGGGTCCTTCTTGTTCCTCTGCCTCACTTTCAGACATCCCATCTGATTCCCTGCCTACAAGTGCCCCTTCTCCCTCTCGGCCTTGGGGTCTGGATCCTTGCCTACTCGTCTCTCGGGTGGGGAGGTGATGCCCCGAAGGGGAGGAGGAAGCGTCGCCGTGGTCGGAGTCGGAGTCCTCCAGACCCGATCATGACCGCTGCTCGCCTGCTTCCCCTTCTTCACCGGAGGGGAAGCGGCGCGCCGCTCCTGATCCGCTCGGGACTCCCCCCTATACGGAGGGCTGGTGAGGCGTCACCTCCCGGTGCCCCGACCAGTGTCCGGGTGTCGGTGAGGTACACCGCCCCATGACACCCTCGATTACTGACTGTTCCCATGTGGACCCGGTCGAGAGGAGCCTGGCCCTTCTTCATGGAGTCTCTCTCCTTCGGCTCCTGCTGAGAGTGGTCGGGTCTCTTCTCTCTCTGGTTTGACGAGCCCTCGAACATCTGGTTCCCCCAGTCCCCCTCTGGTGGGGAGTGGGGGTTTCGGCTGGGCCCGTCTCGTCGTCTCTCCCCCCGCCAGGGGAGCCCCCCTCTGACCTCCCTGTTCTACTCTCCACTTCTCGTTCTACTACGGGTGAAGCAGCTGGGGTCGGTGGCCCCCCCCCCCGTTCGGGGTGAGTCGGGGAAGCCGATTCCGTCCCTGGTTAGGACCGTTGAGTTTGCTGCTCAGCTTGGTCCGTGGCTATTTCGCTCTTTTTCTCTGCCTCTTATAATGCCGCTTCCCCTTACAGTTCCATTTTGCATTGGAACTGTAGGGGGCTTTTAGCTAACTGGGAGAACCTTGCCTCCCTGTGTTTGTCTCCAGGAGACTATCCTGGCTGCGCGGGGACTCCCTCGTCTCTCTGGCTATGTTGGTTTCCCTTGCACCCCGGATGAGCACACACGCCGGCGGGGTGCGGCGATTTACGTGCATCATTCGTTACCATCGCGAGGTGTGCCTCTTCGCACTTCCTTGCAGGCTGTGGCTGTGCGGCTCTTTTTAGATCGCCAGTACACTGCCTGCTCGATTTATATTCCTCCTCATGACCCTCCTCGCGACGCGGTTCGCGAGTTGGTGTTGCAACTGCCTCGACCGTTTCTCCTCCTCGGGGACTTTAACAGTCGCGACCCGGCTTGGGGAGATGTCGGTCGACTAATGTTGCTGGTATGTTACTCTCCTTAATGGAGGAACTTTCCTTTGCGTGCCTCAATTCCGGTGAACCTACTTACTTCCACGAACCCACGGTTCATTTACCTGTATTGATCTCTCCTTGGTGTCCCTCGATGCCTTACTCGATTTTTCGTGGAAGGTGTTGGGGGACTTATGGCAGTGATCATTACCCAGTCTGTCTTGAGCCGGTCGGACCGCAGCCGGGCGTCTCGTCTCGACCGAGGTGGTGCCTTGCGCGGGCTGATGGCCACCTTTCAGAGCTCGTTCCGTCATTGTCCGTTCGGTATTGAGCTTTGGCTCTGTGGATGAGAGCTTGGAGTTCTTCGAGCGGGTGGTGATGGGCGTCGCGGAGGACTGTATTCCTCGATCTTCCGGTAACCCGCGGACTCGTAGCGTCCCGTGGTGGACTCCAGCATGTCACCAGGCGGTGTGCGAGAGGAGAAGGGCAACGCGCCGCTTCCACCGCACGCGGCGCGCGGACCACTTGATTGAGATGCGGCGGGCGAAGGCTTTCGCCCGCCGGACTCTCAAGTTGGCCCGTCGGGCCTCTTGGCGTGCTTTTGTGTCCGGCATCTCCTCATCTACCCCTTCTGCTGCTGTGTGGCGGAAGGTACGTAGTATCGAGGGGAAGCCGGTCCCTGCTAGTCGCCCTGTCCTTCGGGACGGGGACGGCTTCCTTTCGGATCCTGCTGCTGTGGCTGATCGGCTGGCCGGTGCTTTTGCTGCGGTTTCCCGTTCGCCTTCAGCTGCGGATCGCTGTTTATCGGAGGTCGCGTTCCCGCCCCCTGGGAACGAGCCCTATAACCGTCTCTTTACGATGCGGGAACTTCGGGCTGCCTTGGCAACCCGTTCTTCCGCCCCTGGCCCTGATGACATTCCGTATGACTTTATTTGGAATCTACACCCGATGGCCCTGCACTTCTTGCTGGATATTTTCAACCGGGTGTGGGTTGAGGGGTCGTTCCCTTCCCGTTGGAGGGAGGCGATTGTGGTCCCGATACCTAAGCCGGGGAAGGATCCGGCGGAGGTGGCGAGCTATCGGCCTATTGCTTTGACGAGCTGCTTATGCAAGCTCCTGGAAAGGATGGTGGCCGTCCGACTTTCCTTTACACTGGAGTCGCTTGGGTTATACCCCCGACCCAGTATGGCTTTCGTCGATTTCGGGGTACTCTGGACCCCCTTCTCCTCCTTGGCCATGATGTACGGGAGGCATTTTCCCGCCGGAATCTTGTTCTGGCCGTCTTTTTCGACGTCCAAAAGGCCTATGACACGACCCGTCGGGGAGTTGTCATGGACCGTTTGAAGTCTCTTGGTTTTGTGGGCTTTTTGCCCACGTTTCTTCGCAACTTCCTCTGCCGTCGCATTTTCCGCGTCCGTAATGGGGCGGCCCTATCTGACCTGTATGTTCAGGAGGAGGGGGTGCCCCAGGGGTGTGTTTTAAGCGTCTCCTGCTTCAATCTGGTTATGTCTGCGCTACCGGGAGCTCTTCCGCCCTCGGTGCGCTGTTCCATCTACGCAGATGATGTGGCTGTCTATGCCGCGGGGATGAGTCCCCCCCCCTCGTGGAGAGGCAAGTCCAACTCGCGGTCAATCGGGTTGAACGCTGGGCGTCGTCGGTGGGCCTTACGCTGTCTTCCCCGAAGACTTCGTATGTGGCCTTCCTTCCGTCGAGGAGACGGGGATCCGGCGCCATCCCTGCCTTTAACCTTACACTCGGGGGTCAGCCTCTGGCCCTCGTTCCATCAGTACGCTTCTTGGGTATGGTTTTCGACAGCCGTTTGAGCTGGGTTCCCCACCTTCGCCGGCTGCGCGAGTCCGCGAGACGTACCCTGGATTTGCTGGGACATCTCTCGCATACTACATGGGGCGCGGATAGGCGGACACTCCACCGTTTGTACGTGTCCCTGGTACAGTCCAAATTAGAGTGGGAATGTGGTGTATGGCTCCGCCTCCCGCACGGCCCTTTGGATACTGGATCCGGTCCTCTCTAGAGGACTGCGCATGTCATCTGGCGCCTTCCGCTCCTCTCCGGTTGATAGTCTGCAGGTTGAGTGCGACATCCCTCCCTTGGAGGATCGGAGGTCGTTCCTCATTGCTAAGCACTATCTCCGGATCCTCCGTCTTCCCACCTCTCCTCTGTTCCAGGTGGTTGAGAGGGCGTTCTGCCGGGATGGGGGTTGGTATTTCACCGACACGGTGATCTCCCTCCTCGATGGTATGGGCACTCCTCCTCCATCCGTTATACCGGTCTCTCTCAGGGGTGTTGCACCTTGGGAGAGCACCCCTGTTGCGTGCTGTAGGGCGTTGCGCCCCGTTCGCAGGGCCGATTCTGACTCTGCCTTACTTCGGTCTCTGTTCCTTTGAACAGCATGCAGCGTGTCACTCTGCACGTGTTGCGGTCTTCACAGATGGCTCGAGGTCGTCGGGGGGCGTCGGGGCCGCGGCTGTTCCCCAGTCGTTTGCCCTTGCTCCCCGATGTACCCGTCTCCCTGATGAGGCTTCCGTTTTCACGGCGGAGCTCTATCCCATTCTGAGCGCTCTGGAGGTGGTGCGGGAGCATCCGGATGGGTCGTTTGTCATCTATTCGGATTCCCGCAGTGCCCTGGATGGCCTGGAGTGTTTTGACCCTGTCCACCCACTGGTCCGACGAATCCAGCTACTGTGCCATATCCTTGTCACTTCTGGTGGCAAGGAGGTGGTATTTTGCTGGGTTCCTGCACATGTTAACGTGGCTGGAAATGAGGCTGCCGATCGAGATGCCCGTTCCGCGTGCCGACTACAGGTTTCACCCGTGTCCCTCCCCTTTTCCGATTATATCCCTGGCTTCCGTAGGTTTTAGCGCTCCCGGTGGCAGAGTCGCTGGGATGGCGCTGCAAATAACAAACTCTGCAAGATTAAACCCAAATTGGGATGTTGGGCCTCTTCCTTCCATCGGTCGCGCCATAAGGAGGTGGCTTTGGCCCGCCTCCGTATTGGCCACACCCACCTGACCCATGGCTATTTGATGGCCGGGGATCGGGTGCCCCGATGTCCCGATTGTAACATCTTACTCACAATTGCCCACCTGCTGGTGGAGTGTCCGCTTTACTCTGCGCTGCGCGCAGAGTATTTTCCCTTTTTGGAGAGCGTCGGGCCTTGCGATAGGCTTGGCGCTATTCTATCAGAAGGTCCCTACTTTTCGGTAACCGGGTTGTTCCTTCGCTCCCGACTTCTTTACCGGTTGTGACTGATAATGTTTTTTTTTTTTTTTTTCCCCTTCCTCCTCCTCCCCGTCTATTGTTCACTTCCGTTTGCTGTTTCATAGTCTTCGTCCTGTGTTCGCTCTGCTATCCACCTTTCTTTTGGTGGCCATGAGCGGTCATACTTTGAAAAAAAAAAAAAAAAAAAAAATATATATATATATATATACACACAAACTCAGAATGGTTCCCTGAGAACATTATATGTTAAACACAGACCGTGCATGGAACAAGGAACTCTTCTGGGAAAATTAAATCCACTATAGTCCGAATAAGTAATGGTAAATGACAAATACCATAGTTTTTTTCCTTTTTCATGATTTTAGCCCGACGTGGGCAACGGGTCTCTCGCAAAGAGACCCGTTTAAGTTTTGTTTTTTTTGGCTAAAAATACAATAGTTACCCCCTTTTTCTTTGATTTATTCAACACGACGTGAATGCAACGAGTCTTTTACTTATATAGAGGTTCTGAGTGTAGGGATCTAGGCTTGCTTTAAACCCTAGATCCACGTCCCAAAGCTGGATCCTGTCTGCTTTGCAGATAGCTGGTGAGGGAAGCTATATTTATGGGATCTCTTTGCGAGAGACCCGTTGCCCACGTCGGGCTAAAATCATGAAAAAGGAAAAAAACTATGGTATTTGTCATTTACCATTACTTATTCGGACTATAGTGGATTTAATTTTCCCAGAAGAGTTCCTTGTTCCATGCACGGTCTGTGTTTAACATATATATATATATATATATATATATATATATATATATGGTGTCCCATAAGTCTGGCATCATAGGAAAAATAATAAAAAAAGGCAAAACAAAAGCTTTTATTTACAGAACGCGCTCAATATGTCTACCATTGTTTTCACTACACAAATTCAGACGTGATACCCATTCAGCAAGCACACGGTGAATGATGTCAGGAGTAATGGTGTTACATGCCCCAATAATGCGCTGCCGCAAATGTTCAACACTCCTAATTTTCTCTCTGTATACCAGCGCTTTCAAGTGGCCCCAGAGATAAAAATCTAGTGGCGTGAGATCCGGGTTTCTAGCTGGCCATTCCACAGGCCCTCGACGTCCTATCCAATGACCAGGGAGTTGTTGGTACAGGTATTCCCTTACTTGGGTGGTGTAATGTGCAGGAGCGCCGTCTTGCTGGAACCATGTTGGGAAATTTCCTTCTTCGTTCAAGACACTGGGAAATGCTTCTTCCTTGAGCATACGTAGGTAGGTGCCTCCAGTGACATGTTCATCGAAAAAGAGGGGGCCTATGATGCGATCCTTCCAAATGCCACACCATACCATCACCCGAGATGCACCTTGTTCCTTTGAAGAGGTATACCAGTGAGGGTTGTTTTGAGACCAGTAGCGGGTGTTCTGTCGATTTACCTCACCATTTCCATGAAAAACAGCCTCGTCACTGAACAGAATGGTGGACGGGAAATTGGCATCCCGAGGATATTGTTCCGTAGCCCATTCACAAAATTCCATCCGCCGGTCGGGATCATCATCGCTTAATTTCTGTAGGATCTGAAGTTTATATGGATGCCATTTGTGAGCCTGAAGAATGCGATGGATGCTATTTTTCGACACTCCTGTCTCGGCAGATAATCGCCGAAGAGACTTATTGGGACTTCTGTTAAAATGAGCCAGGATAGCAGTCGCTGTATCATCGTCAGTGGAACTCCTTGAAGGTCCACTGCGTGGTTTATCTTCTATGGATCCTGTTTCCTTGAGCTTTGCAACAAGTCTGCTAACACAACTCTGTGTTATTGGCTCGCGGTCTGGATGCAGTCTGTTAAATTCAGCAGCGGCCTCTCTTTGACTCAGATTTCCTATGAGTAGAATTATCTGGATTCGTTCTTCCTTGCTCACAGACATTATGGCCTGTAGAAATAGAAAAAATATGAATTATGGTTTGTAGAAATAGAAAAAATATGAATTATGGTTTGTAGAAATAGAAAAATATGAATTTCTCCTATGATGCCAGACTTATGGGACACCCTATATATATATATATATATATATATATATATATATATATATATATATATATTAGGGTGTCCCAGCCTCACATGTGAAAATAAAAATTTGCAAGAGTCAAATCGCACACCCCTTCAATTAATTACACTTGAAGAAAGGAAACAATGGGCGAAATTTCATTGGCCTATTAGGAGGGGAAGGGTCCCCTCATTGACCTTGTTTATTCGACCCTATATGAACAAACGTAAATGCTCAGCATTAATCATTCTAGAATGGAAGAATGAAATGTAAATTCTTTCTAATGACTAAATTAAAGGAAATGGAAATTCTTCCTAATGGCACATTTCATTTCGGGGGACAGAGGATCTTTTTGTCTGCTGAGGGGAACTGCTGGCGGTGGTATTCGACGACTTGGTACACGAGCTGCCGTTCCTCCTCGTTTTTTGTCAGGCCCTCGTTGAAATCTTCCACCAGTTTCACCACCCGTCTGCCGCGTCGTTCACAGACTTCAACGATGGTGCATATCCTTCGAGATCTTTGGGGGTTTTTGGAACCGGCAGCTTCAGGCAATGAAAAAGGTTTTGAGTCCTTTTCGTGACCAAGGTGCTCAAATCCGACCGTCTCACGGTCAAGACACTCTTTCCCTCCAGCCGACGCAGATCTTTTGGGTTTTCGGTCTTCTTGTGCAGGTTTTGGAGCATGGCCGTCTTCTCTGCATCGGTGGTTTTGGAGGAGAACATAGCGAGTCCGGCTAAATCTTCGCTTATGTACCAGAGGTGGCCCCGGAATTTCGTCAATACGGCGGTACCTACATCATGATCCACCGCCTTGTACCGCTCTAGGTCCTCCAACAGCTCCAGGTCATTGACGCGCGCGTCCGCCGTCAATGGAGCCTCGAACCACCTCTGGAGGTAGATGGTGACGGCAGAGACGTTTATCCTGCGTAGTGACCGGACCTCGTGAGCGGTCAGGTGGAATTGGCTTCGGAAGATGAACATCTTAAGACATTAAATGCCTTTGGCCATCCACCTGGCCCGGTGGTATGCTCCAGGATGATTGTACCGGAGATCTCGTTTGCCATGACCATCGAGGAAGACCAGAGCGAGGATCAGGAACTCCCGGTAATCGTCTCTTGGGTGGCCAACTTCAAGCTGGTCTTCAATGAAGTGGACAATTTGCTCTTTTTTCAACGCCACCCATTCCGAAAGGATGTCGCTTGGGCCATCGCCGTTGAACGGAGAAGCCTGCTTCCGGTCGATGAACTCCCATTGGGATTTGAAGCGAGCGAACAGCGCAATTTCGGGGCCAGAAGACCTGAAGAGCAGGTCAAAGACTGAGGTGACTACCAATTCCATCATGTGGTGTCTGCAAGCCAGGAAAAGAACGCGGCGGTCCATTTGGTCCTGGATAATCGTACAAGCGCCGCTGTGAATACCGGTATTCGCCGCTGTTTTGTCGAAGCAGAGACCGGCAATCCATGGTTGAACTTGCGGCCAATCGTCCAGCACCTTCAGAACAGCTCCAGCCATCCGCTGTCCCGTGCTGTCAGGGATTTTTGGGATCGCCAACAACTTCTCAAGATTCTTCCCGCTGACCAGCACTGGTATGCGATCCGATTTCCCTCCATCCGAATCAGGGAGGAGTTTGTCATCAAAGTGGACGACAAGCGGCGTATCAGGATTGAACTCGGTCTTGATTCCGGCTGCCAAGTTCTTCCTGGACTTCTGCCGTGAACGGTGAAGACTTGATTTGGACAAGGTGACCGAGGATAACTCAACTCCCGCGGCAGCGAGTGCTGGAGCCACAATGTGCATCGCTTGGTGTACTGAGGTTCCAGTTCGATCCAGGGCTGCAGCAAAATTGGGATATTGGATGATCCTCCTTGTCGACACTTGGCCGTCCTTGGGAGCGGATCGAGGAGCCGAAGGACCAGGAGAGGAATATTGGACATCATCATTGGATGCTTCGGCCATGGACTCCGAAGAAGAAGAAGACCCACTTTTCACCGTTCCTTTTGCTTGCAGTGAGTCCATCTCTTCGCGGCTTTTCTTCTTCCTCTTCTTTTCAGCTGCTCGGCGTTTCTCCCGGTCCGCTGCCCTGCGAGCAAACTCCAGGTCCTCTCCTCCGATGTACATCTTCCGCACGGTTCGCTGGTCATTCAGAAAGTCTCGATATTCGGGGACTTTGATGAGTTTCATGGCGTTGGCATGAGCTGTTTCGAACAGTGTATTCAGGTTGGCTTGGAATCCCTTTTCCCGCTCCAGTTGCTTCTCTCCCCCACGGTTTCGGTTTCTGGCAACCTTCTCGTAGTCCGTGGAGAGGGCCTTGATCCTCTCGACGCACTTGGGCTTGTGGGAGGTCGGAATAGATGCCCGAGCCCACACGGCCATAACCTCATCAGCTACCACATTGGCAGCTTCCGCCGTGGACGTTTTTTTCTTCCGAGTGAAGAACAACAGACGTCGAAGAACATCTCCCACTGTCGGGAGTTGACACAGCGTTTCCAGGGGTTCATTTCGCAACACCCCCAACAACCACACAGTCTCCTGCTTTCTTATATCCATAACCTGAAAAGAAATATGCTACAATTAGTATAAGGTAGAGAGTAGCCGTTCAGCAATAGTAACACATGGTTTGAGGGGACCCTTAAAATTAAAGAACACGAATGAAATTCATCTTGCTGGCATGTTTTCACGAGTGGAAGAAATTAGGGGGGTGTGCATGACAAACTTCAGGAACAAAAAAAATTGGGACACACTAATATATATATATATATATATATATATATATATATATATATATATATATATATATGTATAAGCTATGCTTCCCTATTAGTGATGTAGCGGATGTCATTTTTTTCACATCCGCGGATGAGGATCTTTGATTTCAACATCCGCATCCGCGGATGTCTACATTTTCGTTATTTTTTAGGATATATTCGAGATTTGTTGTGTTTAACGTATATAATAAGTTATTATATAGAGAGAGCTGTAGCTATAATGTAGTATAATTGATTAATTGTACAATAATTGCTGTACTTTTCTCTGAACATATAAAATAATATCAAGCATCTAACTAATATAGAAATCAATTAGTGAATTCGTCTGCAAATAAATTCGTTATATTTTGTTGAGTTTCAGCCACAATTAGAAACCATAATTGTGTTACCCGACCTCTTTCCCCAACCTCCACCCTTATAGAAAGAGATCTTTAATTAGCTTGATAACTATTTATATTAAGTTTAAAGTTTTATTAGGCATATTTATAAATGAGTAATTAAAATAAAGTAAACTAAGATGTTCATCGTTTAATGTTCAAACTTAATTATAGGAAGGTTATGCTTAAGGAACATTAATTTTTCTGCCTTTTCTGCTGCCAGTCTGTTTCTCTTTTCATCATATATTAATCCAGCACTGCTAAATAATCTCTCGCTTGGTACGTTTGTTGGAGGACAGGCTAAATGTTTCCTTGCAAGTTTACTCAAGTATGGATAGATATTCTGCGTATTTTTCCACCAACTAATAGGATTGTCACATGCAGCCAGTCGTTTTTCTTGGTGATAGCTCTCGATCATTTTTACTACATCTTTTGACATCGCGTAGGTCTCGTCATTGCTGCTTGACTCAAGAAACTGAGAGACAGATTCTGTGATAGATTTGCTTGTTGAAGGTGTTGGTTCTGTCACTGAAACTTTTATTCTTTTAGTGGGTGGCGAAGCGACAGATTCAAGAGATTGAAGCTCTTCAACTGCTTTGCCAAGTGATGATTTAACTCGTTCTAATGTACTAGGTGAAAATAACTTAGCTTTGTAAGTTTGTAACGTGGATCTAAGTAGGTTGCAAGAGAGTAACTTCATACAAGAACAGCCTCTCGTCTTGTCGCTTGCATCACTTTTGCGCACAATGAACTAGTTCTATTAATATAGTAGAATTTGATAATTTCCGCTTATTAATGACATTTTATCTCAACGGTCCACATCCGCACGACATCCGCAGTCCAAAGTGCGGATGCGGATGCGAGAAAATGTGCGGATGTTCCGCGGATGCGGATGTGACCTACATCACTATTCCCTATACATAATTGTCACCGATCGTCATTGCTAGGGCCGGTAGATTCGTACTCAGCTATGCTAACCACTACATCGAGGCGTATAATACTGCAAATTATTATTAGTAGTAGTATGATGACGACTATGGACTATACGTACAGAAGCAAACAAGCTCGATTCTTGTAATAGAATTTGCGCTAAAATTGGTTAGAAAGCATTTGAAAAGTAGCAAATTTTTCAAATTTGAGAACAAAATTTTTGATGAGTAAACTTTCAGAATCTTTTATCTTTTGAGGTCGGAAGGTAACAAGACCAAAACTTTCCAGAACTTTTAATTGAATTTGAGAGGAACGACCGATAACGCGGTGTACGATAATAGAAATATATATAAAGATGCTATATCGGATGATCATTTCGAACAGTTATGAAAAAGTGTGTAGCATTTTATTTATTGTCACGTAAACAGTAACTAAGTAAGCGTTGCCAACTTTACAAAGGGCAAATTTATACGATCTCGCGATGTACGTACGCGGGGAAAAGAGGATTTTTTTTTTTAACAAATAATTTTGTTTACTGTGAAGGGAAAAACAAAGTAGTGCGAATTGACGTGAATGTCTTAAATAATAGCGGTATTCCACCGAATGTACTGCATATATAAAAGTTTACTACAAGATAAAACTCTACTGCATTTAACAACTTGCTTAAATATACTCAAGCCTTGAGGTTATAGGAAGAACGTCCTTTTTTTTTATAAATAAAATTTCAATCCACGCATGGATTAGGCAATTTATGCATACTTCCAAGCTCATTCTATTAATACCATAATGTCCCACAAAGACAGATCTCCAACTTACGGCTCGGCACACGACTATATTCACCCTCAACACACACGTCAATTATTAATTATTTTACATTTGGGAGAAAAAAAAAAAATTTGTCTGCCAGACGTAAGACATCAGTAAGACGGTAATTTGGAATACAATGTTGTTACGCCGCGAGGTAACTACGTCTTGCCGTAAGTGGCCGTCTTACGTCGGGTAGGTAAGAACACCTTCAGTTTTTTTTAACATTAAATCAGAAGTACAATAAATTTAAATACGCCACTGGCTCAACAAATTTTAACCGTTAAGTTAACGGCTTGCGAGTGTCGTTGTTAAGATGGTTTCGTATACTTGTGTATTTATCGTCTACTGGAATTTTCATGTAAGGTTTTGGGTAGAGACCACTAGCACTTCCGACCTACTTTTCCGGTGGGACACCTAAACCCCTATGGAAAGGTAGGGAACTTCTGTATTAAAAAAACGTCTAAAATTCTCGTTTCAGAGACGTATCCATAAATTTCAGCTACACATTCAAAGGTGCAGAAGTACTGTGTCATGAAAGTTTCTATAAGTTCTGAAGTATAACAGTATAAATATAAATAAAAGCTACTTCCGTGAATCAGTCCCAAGTTTTAGTAATTTTTACGAGATATATATGGAAAGGTAATAACCGGCTCTTATACAAAGCCGTTATACCGGTGTGCCAAGTTGCTTGAATTTATTATACCAGCCATTATTTTTAACCAATCAACTAAATAGATCAACAATAATGACGTCACTACTTTACTAAATTTCAGGACTTTAGATTAGATTGGCGTGTATGGAACGCAGCTGTGATTTTTTTGTTTTTTTCAACAAATAATCAAAATAAATTTATTTAATTTTTACTTGAATGATTTTTTTTTTTTTTTTTTTTTTTTTTTGACATTAACCGTAAAATATAAGTACTACAAATGGAAAGTAAGAATGTTGAATGTTAAGCTCGCGACGTTCCGATGTTGTTATTAATTAAGGAAAATAAACAAAAATGTTAAAACTTTTTGCTTAAAATTTCTGATTTTGCAGTTTAAAGAACAGGTACTTGTCCTGCACCAATTTGAGGGTTCATACTACTACTATAAGCTGTAGTATAGGCGTAAGTAAATCATTCTAATAGTCAAAAAGTCCTTTCAAACCCAGCATGCAGAAGCAGCATAATATAGTAACCTTAGTTCAATCGTTGGCCATATTACAACTACAGTAAATGATACCCAACACAACTGCGAACGTTACTATTGCAAATAAAAATCTACAAACCTCAGTCATTCATTTAACGTCTTTCATTGGCTCTCATAACGACAGTGGGCAGAACTTATTGTCATCTTATTATCAGCTGTGAGCTAAGAATATTAGCAAAAATGAAAAATAAGTTTGTGGCGAGTTCAAATAATATAAATGATAGCGCCAACTATTATTATTATTATTATTATTATTATTATTATTACAAATTGTACTTTTATATCTAATTTAAAATCCAGTACTTGATATCAAAACAGAAATTATGCACTAAACTTACAAATTCTTTTCTCGACAAACATGACCTGCAGTCATTAACATTTCTTTAAAACACTGAAAAATGCAAATTCAAATTTCCGGTGTTAGATGGCGCTGCGTCAATGTAGTAAATTACCGTGTAATAGTATGAATATTTATGAATTAAACGCTTCACAGTAAGTGACTGTGTTATGCACATTTCACAGTAACCAAAGCCTGAGACCCCAGTTGCCCCTGTCAGGACCTCCAACCGCTTTAGTCTCCTGTGCTCGAAGGAGGAAAACACCGTTTTAATTGGGGACTCGCAGATCAGGGGCCAGGAGAAGTACTTTGCTTTGCAAACCGGGACGGGAGGAAGGTAA
Organism: Bathynomus jamesi; assembly: GCA_023014485.1. Taxonomy (NCBI): domain Eukaryota; kingdom Metazoa; phylum Arthropoda; class Malacostraca; order Isopoda; family Cirolanidae; genus Bathynomus; species Bathynomus jamesi. The sequence goes on along the minus strand of JAJOZX010001070.1, from coordinate 634,723 downwards.
GGTGCTTACCTGGGCGCACTTAAGGAAGGAGATAGAGAAGCTGCGCGTGGCTAGTCGGAGGACTACGATCGTTGTCCACGCTGGTGGCAATGACCTGTTCCTCAAAGGTGGTAGGGTAGGTCTTACAGAAGGGATCATCACCGAGATCATGTCTCTTGCGGATGATCTAAAACTGAAGACAGACAAGGGAATGTTGATGGGTATTTTACTGCGGATGAATGCCAGTGACCACGCGCTCAGTAAGGTCATTGGCATCAACGAGAGGGTGCAAGACGTGCGTCCCGCTGGGCGTGAGGTTTATTGACCCCTTCGACGCATTTTCGGGTAGGTGGGACCTTTACCAGAGGGATGGTGCCCACCTCAATGACAAGGGCAAAGGTATGGTATGCTAGGCGCGCTGCTCGACCGGTACCTATACAGAATGGTGAGGTCGAGCCCGGGGAGAGAGAATGTTGAGCCGGTGGCGGACGTACCTTCAACTGAAGGGTGCGTCCAGGTACAGGTGGGTGACCCTCCTTCCACGTTGGAGGGGGTTCAGGTTCTTGCGGAAGTTGCCCCCTCGTTGGTGAGGGGCTCTTCAACTCCCGACAGCCCTGGCTGTTCGGGAAACGGGTTGCGCTAGGGGTAGGTCAGAATAGGGAAGGCTCCCTCCGTGCAATGCTTTTTAATGCTAGGTCGGTTAGGAATAAGTTTTGCGAGCTACGGGCGCTCTTAGCATCAGAATACCAGGATATCGTTGCTATCACCGAGTCCTGGATTCATACTGATCGTAGAGACTACGTTGGGGTTCGAAATTCCCGGGTATAGAATGTTTCGCAAAGACCGCACCCATGATTGACTGCCAGTTCCGGTCGGAACGGGAGCTGCTTGGCATCGATCTGAACGTGGGAGGGACGAACTATAGGTTAATCTTGGTGTACAGACCTCCGCATTTCCTCGAGGAGGATACAGCCCTGTGCACCGAACTCCGTAGCCTGCTAGGGGATAGGGTGTGTGTAGTTTTAGGAGACTTCAACTGTCGCGGCATAAAGCGGGAAGACAGGACTGCTGATGCTGAAGGGAGGAGGCTAGTTGACTTTGCTGATGAGAATTTCCTCACTCAGTGGGTCAATGAGCCTACACGAGGCGAAAGCGTTCTAGACTTAGTATTCACGACCGAAGACAACCTCGTCACTGGCTTCACCGTTGACGAATCGTTGGGCGGGAGTGATCACGGTTTGATTAGGTTCCGTGTGTGCGTCCCTCTGGTGAAGCGTAGTAACTCGAGAGGCAGTAAGCTCGATCTACGGCGGGCGGACTTTGTTAGCCTCCGGGATAGCGTAGGTGAGATGGGGTTAGAGCTCGACGGCGATGTTGAGGGAGTGTGGAGTGCATTCCGGGACGAGTTTATGGTGCTGCAGTCTGCTGCCATACCCTCAAAACCGGTCACCCCTGCTTCAACGCAGCCTAAGTGGTTCAGTCGTGACATCACTTTGGCTATCCGAAACAGGAAAGTAGCGTATAGGAGGGCGAAGGCCAGTCGTTCCCATGAGAACACTGAAGCGTATGTCCGCCTGTGTCGGGAAGTGAAGGCGAAGGTTAGGCTAGCGAAACGTAACGAAGAACTACGGGTGGCAAGCCTTTGCAAAGGGAACCCTAAGGAGTTCTTCAGTTATGTTAATAGTAGAAAGCCCATTAGAAGCATGATAGGTCCGTTAAAGGACCGAAGCGGCGTTCTGCGGACCTCCGACGAGGACATCGCTAATGTGCTTAATGAGTACTTTGCGGGAGTGTTCACCAGGGAGGACACCCGCGTCATCCCCGAGCCAGGCGTGAGGCACGAAGGTGCTGGCCTGGATAGTGTTCGATGTACCGCGACAGTCGTTGTTGATAGGATAGACAAACAGCGCGTTTAAGGCTCCTGGGCCAGACCAGTTTCTCCCCAGAGTGTTGCGGGAGGTGCGCGACCAGGTGGCTCCTCACCTACAGTCTTCAACAAATCGTTGGAGATGGGCCAGGTGCCTGGTGACTGGAGGGAAGCCAACGTGACCACTATCTTTAAGAAAGGGGATCACGAAAGTCCAGGGAACTGTCGTCCCATTAGTCAATTCAGTTGTACGTAAATTATTAGAGGGGATAATAGCGGATAGGATCGTTGACAATTTGGATTCGTACAAGCTGCTTGGGGACTCCCAACATGGGTTTAGACGGCATAGGTCGTGTCTCACCAACTTGCTCGAGTTTTTCTACGTCATGTTGAGTGAGTATGATAAGAGTAGGGCGATTGATATACTTTATCTCGACTTTCAGAAAGCCTTTGATAAGGTACCTCACCGCCGGGTAATGGCGAAAGTGCGCGCGCTGGGTATTGGTGGGGAAGTAGGTACGTGGATTGAAAACTGGCTGAAGAATAGGCGGCAGAGGGTTGTAATTAAAGGGGCTTGTTCGGGTTGGGCCTCGGTCACTAGCGGGATTCCTCAGGGTTCCGTTTTGGGGCCAGTGTTTATCATTTACATAAATGATATTGACGGTGGCATCGTCAGCAGTATCGCCAAATTCGCTGATGACACAAAGCTTGGGGCCAATGTTGGGACGCCCGAAGCGATAGAGCAACTGCGTGCGGACCTACGTAGGATAGGAGAGTGGTCCGAAAAATGGCAAATGCCGTTTAACTTGGGTAAGTGCAAGGTGATGCACATTGGCTACGCCAATCCCAAATCGGACAACTCAATGTTGGGGAGTAATATCGAGGCGACCTTAAGTTTATGAAACAGTGCGTAGAGGTGGAAAAGAAAGTCCAGAAGTTGTTGGGTTATATCCAGGGTTGTGGAGTCGGAGTCGTGGAGTCGCACGTTTCAGGGCGGAGTCGGAGTCGGAGTCGAATTTTTACAATGTGTGGAGTCGGAGTCGGAAAATTTTGGACCGACTCCACAACCCTGGTTATAGCCACTAGGTTAAGGGTTATTCAATTTTAAGTAGGACTACTACTGGTTAGACCTTAATTATGTTTAAGAGAATCTTTGTCATTTATATATATATATATTGGAAAAAAATAAAAATCCCTTAATATGATAATATCTACAAGTCAACATCCTTCTTAATATTTGAATGTTCCTTTATCCTAGAAAGTAAACTGACGATTCATGTGGTGGTGATGAAATGTCTTATTATTATGATAATTATAGAGTGAAACACTAGAGGAGTCGGAGTCGTATATTTAAAATGTGAGGAGTCGGAGTCGGATTTTTAGATTTTTTACAATGTGTGGAGTCGGAGTCGAATTTTTACAATGTGTGGAGTCGGAGTCGAATTTTTACAATGTGTGGAGTCGGAGTCGAATTTTTACAATGTGTGGAGTCGGAGTCGAATTTTTACAATGTGTGGAGTCGGAGTCGAATTTTTACAATGTGTGGAGTCGGAGTCGAATTTTTACAATGTGTGGAGTCGGAGTCGGAGTCGAATTTTTACAATGTGTGGAGTCGGAGTCGGAAAATTTTGGACCGACTCCACAACCCTGGTTATATCAGAAGGCAATTTCGATTTCGGAAGGAGATGATTGTGCTCTCGCCGTACAATTCTCTGGTTCGGCCGCACCTGGAGTATGCTGTGCAGTTCTGGCCGCCCACCCTCAGGAAAGATATTGAGAGGCTGGAGCGAGTGCAGGCGAGGGCCACAAAGTTAATCCCTTCCGTTAGGCATATGGGCTACAATCGACGCTTACGCGCCCTGAATTTGTTTTCGCTGGAAATTCGGAGGCTGCGCGGTTAACTCATCGAGGTTTTCAAGCTCTTACGCGGGTTCATAACCCAACTCGCAACAATGGTTGGAAGTTGGATTTCAAACGGTTTAGGACTAGTGTGTGGAAATTACCTTACATATAAGATCTGTGACACGTGGAACAGGCTACCTTCAGAAGTTGTGAACAGTTCTTACCTTACCTTATGAACCTTATGTTGTTTCGTGTGTTGGTCTCTCTTCACACGGAGGTCAAGCTGGTGGCCCCGCCTCTAGGTCTGGCCTGGTGGAGGAGCTAGTTACTTTCTTGCGCTCTCCACCGTACATAGCCAGGCACGCCCGACTCATCTGGTACTGTCCTGAGCCAGGCATCCAGTCTTTTCTTGAAGACTTCAACTTTGACCCCCGTTACGTTTCTGAGGTCCTTAGGAAGCTGGTTGAAAAGTCTTGGCCCCCTGACAACCAAGCTATTTTCCTTCAGGGTTGAGGAGGTCCCTTGTCGTGCTTTTAATTTGGGAACACTGCACATTCTGCCTTTTACTATTTTCCAGTGTTTGAATGGTAATTGGGTTTAGTTTTAGGTTTGGTACCAGTTTTTCGATCATTTTCCATATGTAGATTATGATGTACCTCTCTCTTCTTCTTTCCAGTGAGTACAGATTTAGTTTACGTAGTCTTTCCCAGTAGTTGAGTTCTTTGCAGCCATCAATCTTGGCTGTGAAATGCCTTTGCGTTTCTTCTAGTTTATTAGTTTCTTCCTTTTTATATGGGGACGTCAAAACTGAGCAGTATTCAAGTTTTGGTATAATCAGTGTTTTTAGCAGGGGAATCATTACTGTCCTGTCCCTTCTCTTGAACGTTCTTAGTTCTTCTGTGGATCTGTTCAAGAAAAGGTTAGACCGAATCTTGCACACTATTTGAGGGTGTAGGAAATTTTCCATGGCACCCGTTGCCATTGGTACCACCTCGGTATGGGGCGCAAGGCCTTTTGAGGTAATTCTTTTCCTTGTAGCTCCTTGTAACTCTCTCTCTCTCTCTCTCTCTCTCTCTCTCTCTCTCTCTCTCTCTCTCTCTCTCTCTCTCATATATATATATATATATAATATATATATATATATATGTAAAGAACGACGCTTGTATAGGAGATATTCCGCGCAAGATGAGAGAGAGAGCGAAACAAAAAATGAGAACCACCCGGGAATCGAACCCAGGATCTTCCGATTGCCGGTCAGATATGATAACCATTACACCATGGGCCTCACTCATTCAAATGCCGTAATTCTTCTACATACGCGCAGAAACCAATGCCCCAAGGGGGCACCTCCCGCATGCCGTAACATTATATACATTTAACTGCAAACACGCAGTATAATTAACGTAAAGAACGACGCTTGTATAGGAGATATTCCGCGCAAGATGAGAGAGAACGAAACAAATGAAAAAATGTTTCGTTCTCTCTCTCATATCTTGCGCGGAATATCTCCTATACAAGCGTCGTTCTTTACGTTAATTATACTGCGTGTTTGCAGTTATATATATATATATATATATATATATATATATATATATATATATATATATAAATAAAAATGTTAAATGAAATTATTAAAAATGTTGTTTTTCTGAAATGATTATTTATAATAATAGAACATCCTTTAATCCTCCAACTTACGTAAACCCCCTTTACTCCTTATATCTATAAAGGGGTGTGTAACTTGAGAACGATGAGTTCAAAACTTTTTCGTGGAAACTGATTATCTCAAAGAGGGACTTGTGATAAAAGACATACTCACTCCCCTCACCATCTTGCTACTCCTTTAAAGAACTTAACTCCATTCATTTATTTAAGAATAAATTTGTAAAGAGAAGAATTCATCTCTGTTCCCTATCCTTTAAAAGACTATAGACCATAAGTCCTCGGAGTGAAGAGAATCTGAACTTACAGCCCAAAAAATCAAGCAGTACAGGGTGGCGCAAAAGTTGCGCATCATAGGAATTTTCAGTGTTGATTGTAATACAGGGTGTACATAAAGTCAGGATCTATTTTTGTGACAATTATTTTTTTCTATTTTTCTTTTCAGAAGCCCTTAGAATGAATACAGAAGAGCGTGTGGCAATAGTAATTTGGCGAATCGAGGGAAAGAAATACAATGACATCAGAGAGAAGTTTAGAAGGAGATTTCATAAGCCGCGGCCAATAGACAAGACAATACGAAAATTGGTGAACAAATTTAAACGAACGGGATCTGTAAATGATGAAGCAAGATCAGGACGACCGTGTATGTCAGATCTTACCGTGAATGCAGTAAGCGGAATTATCACTGAGGAGCCACGTACGTCCGTTCGAGCTGCCAGAGGCGTACCAATACTTTTTGCCGTTCGGGACAAAAATGCCAACGCCCCATCCCCCCCTGCAACAATTTTCAATTTTAAAAACAATTCCTTTACAAAAATACACTTCTAAACAAAACTTTTATTGGAAGAAAAACTTAAATAAAGCAACTTCAATTTTAACAATACTACATAATGTACCGTACATAATACACTACATAATTTTAACAATAACTATATAATGTATAATGCCTAGTTAAATTTTCGGACTTTCATAACAGAAAATTCATGAATGATTTTTTTTATGTCCAGTCTCTGCAACTTCGCATTCAATTGAAATAATCGCCAAATTGCTCAGTCTAGATTGACTTATAGTTGACCTGAGGTAAGTTTTTAAGTTTCAGTTTCGAGAAACTTCGTTTGCAACTTGCCATGGACATGCATGTAGTTAGCAAAGCTGGGCACAAACCGTTAATCCGTTAATCGTTAATTAACGAAGTTAACTTTTTCGTTAACGATTTAACTTTTAAGTTAACTTTGAAAATCATTATCGGACTAATTAACTTCCGTTACATTTAACTTCCGTTAACTCAAGTCCGTTAACCCAAAAAATTCATAAATAAACGTTTAAAAGTTTCTATTATTTTCAGTGCTGAGCAGGTGCGCAATTAATCCGCCATTGTTAATAGTGATGAACGAATTTCCATTTCCGCAGTGCAAAATCAGGCGATATATTTGTTTCCGTCGCCACAATTTGTGTCTTACCAAATATGGTAGTTATTTATGGCATTGGTTTGAGCAAAACATGGTCGACTGTAAAATCAGGCGGAAAGATTTGCCATTTGAGTTGAATGTTTCAACTTCTTTCAAGAAATATCACGAGCATTTTAAGGCACTTTCAATAATATATATGTAACAATTACAACAAATAACTACATTCGTTTCATTTGCAGTCTGTCTCTTGCGCAACATGTTTGTGCTAGTGAATATTTAAAAATAATCGTTGTCAAGTAAGTCATGTATATTTATAATATGTCTGTGAGTACCTTATTAGTAGTCTCCTTGATACATTTCAAGAACCATAAAACTGATTAGGTAAGATTTCAATTCTCATGTCACTTTGATGACATAAATTAAGTCAATTGATGTCTTACAATGGGAGCGTTTTTACCTCATCTGGTTGGACAAGTATGACAACACCAAGGTCGCCAGGGTGAGGAAAAGCATGGAGGGTACAGTCGAGGAGGCCATGAAGCAGCAGTCCAACGAAGTGGGCAGCAACAGTGGAGGCAGCAACAAGGAGGAGGAGGAGGATGACTTCTTCAGTGCTGTCATCCAGACAAAAGAGAGCAGCAGAAGCCACAGGTCACTCAAGGGCAAGGCCCAGAACTTGGTCAAGACCTGGCTGGAGACCAACTCCAAGGACTTGCTGACAGATGCTTCCTTCTTGGGTGAGCAAGTGTTGGTGGACTTGTTCATCAAGTTCAACACAGCCATCCCCTCCAGTGCTGCAGTGGAGCGTTTGTTCTCTATGGGCAAGGACATCCTGAGGGCCAAGAGATCATCCCTGTCTGATGAAAACTTTGATATGTTAATTTTCATGAAGGGCAACATGCATCTCATGGACAAAATGGAGAACGAGAAGAAGAGGGAAAATTAAATTATATATATATTGTGTTTTTCATTTTTTTTATAATAAAAGTTAACGTTAACGGTTTATCGGTAACTTCCGTTACATGTTTAACGGATTAACGGTTAACGAAGTTAACTTTTTGGTTAACGGTGCCCACCACTGGTAGTTAGACAGATCCGGAGGGCAATTGTTATATGAGGCAAAGATTCCACTAGATCCCATTTAACGATCCACTGAAGTAGTTTTAACATATCCCAGTTCTTTGGATCATCGTCGACGCTTATGCTTTCGAAACTGAGCAAATGTCTGCGCAAACGCTTTATTTCTTCCAGTAGACTTCCTGGATTAATGTCATTGTAGATGGAAGAAAAATTATTGACCTTGGTATTAATTTCTTCATTTTTGGACTGATTCAAAAGGTACGAAGGAGACAGAAATTCAAAGCGATCATTCATGTTTTTAAGACAAACTGTGCGTTTTTCAATTTCTGCTAATAAACGATCCATGATTTCAAAAAATTCTCTGCGTACATCCTCTTGCACGGGGTGGGTGGGTGGGTGACTTTGTGATGTAGATGAGGGTTGATCCTGATTATTTGGGGCCCGGTTCACTTGAAGTTGCCGCTTGAACATCTATCTCTAAAGATATATCACATTGCGGTTGATCTCCTTGCTTCCCAGAAGGCACTGAAGGTGTGTCTGAGAATCCCATTAACTGATGAAATCGCTTAGCAGCACGCTTGCCTTCCTCCTCTTTTTTTTCGCGAAGATTCTTGTATGCAGCACCACTCAGTCTCTGTCGTTTGCTCATGTTTGCTAATTCAGTAGGATATCTGCAAAATAAAACAACCATTAATTATTAACATCATCAAAGCTCAAAGAATGCAAAGCCTAACCTAAATAATATAGGGAAAGTCTGAAAAATAGGGCTGGCAACCTTTCCGATGTGAAAATTTAACGCAACTATTTGTGGAAATAGTGGCATTGAGGTGGCATATATAGCATTTAATGATGATTTTTCATCAAAACCATGGATATTTTGTACACAAATAACGCGCGACAATGATGAGATATAATTTTTTGGAGGGTTGCATTTTAAAACAAAAACCCAAAATTTTGCATACTGCGCCCGCCTGACAGTAATTTGCCGCCCCTTGGGAAGTGCCGCTCGGGGCGGTCGCCCCTCTCGCCCCTCCCTTGATACGCCACTGCGTGCTGCATCACACAGACTCGGCCTCCCGACGTCATCTGTGCACAAAATTCTGAAAGTTAATTTGCAGAAGGAAAGCTATCATTTGCAGGTTTTACATGATTTACATGAGGAAGATTTCCCTCGACGAAGTGCTGTGTGTGCTGATCTCGTAGAACAAATCTGGAGTGATAATTTAATGGACAACGTTCTCTTTAGTGATGAAGCCACTTTCCATACGTGTGGAAAAGTAAATCGCCATAAGTGTCGAATTTGGGCAGATGAAAGACCGAATGATTTCGTCCAAAATTGGGAAAGAGACTCACCTAAAGCTAATGTCTGGATGGGTTTAACAAAATCTAAGGTTTATGGTCCTTTTTTCTTTGCTGAAGCTACAGTTACGGGGCTTATTTATCTGGACATGTTGCAGCAATTCCTTGAACCTCAGCTGATTGGGGATAGGATTGTTAGTACCGTCGTCTATCAACATGATGGTGCTCCTTGTCACTATGCCAAAATTGTTCAGGATTATCTAAATGGACGTTTTCCAAATCGCTGGATCGGACGCGGAAGCAACAGACCTTGGCCAGCGAGATGACCAGATTTAACCCCTTTAGATTTCTTTGCATGGGGCTTTATCGAGTCGCACGTCTATCAGACGAAGATTACGAGTCTTGAAAACTTACGTACACGTATACGAACTGCTGCAGATAACATAACCCCGCAAATGCTCCAGAATGTGTTTAGAAATGCTGCGGAACGATTTGAGCTGTGCAGGGATACTGATGGGCGTCACGTCGAATCCTACTCTTAATTATTTAATAAATGTTACCACTTTATCATTTTATGATTGAATTCCATATAATTTCCAAGTGCTTCACAAAAATAGATCCTGACTTTATGTACACCCTGTATATTATTTTTTTCTTTTAGGTAGGGGATGGCTGTGAAATTAACAATTGACGAGAGGGTGAGCTTGGTTTTAATGCATGGAATACCAGGTACTACAAATCGATGAATCGGTACAGAATTTAAATTCTGTACCGATTCATCGATTTGTACCTAGTATTTCATATAACCTCTTTAACCTCCTTGCTGTTCTGTGCGTTGGTCTCTTCACACGAAGGTTAAGCTGGTGGCCCCCGCGTCTAGGTTGGCTTGGTGGAGGAGCGAGTTGCTTTCTTGCGCTCCACCGTACATAGCCAGGTACACCCGGCTCATCTGATACCGTCCTGAGCCAGGTATCTAGTCTTCTCTTGAAGACTTCAACTTTGACCCCTGTAACGTTTCTGAGGTCCTTTGGAAGCCGATTAAAAAGTCTTGACCCCCTGACAACCAAGCTATTTTCCTTCAGTTTGAGGAGCTCCCTTGTCGGGCCTTTAATTTGGGAATACTACACATTTTGCCTTTCCTATTTTCCCGTGTTGTTTGAATGGTAATTGGGCTTAGTTTTAGGTTTGATACCAGTTTTTCGATCATTTTCCATATGTAGATTATGGTGTACCCCTCTTCTTTCCAGGAGTACAGATTTAGTTTACGTAGTCTTTCCCAGTAGTTGAGTTCTTTGCAGCCATCAATCTTGGCTGTGAAATGTGTGTGCGTTTCTTCTAGTTTATTAGTTTCTTCCTTTTTATATGGGAACGTCAAAACTGAGCAGTATTCAAGTTTTGGTATAATCAGTGTTTTTAGCAGGAGAATCATTACTGTCCTGTCCCTTCTTTTGAACGTTCTTAGTACCTGTCCGGCGCCTCTTTTTACTTTATTTATCGCTCTCTGATTTTGTGTTTCGAATTTGGCATCATCGGTCATTATTACCCCAAAGTCGACCGCTTTCGTGCTTCTCTGAATTTCTTGTCTATTTGGAGCATAATATGCAGTCTTTTTAAGTTCCTCATTTCTGCCATATCTCAAGAGCTGAAATTTCTCGGTGTTAAATGTCATATTGTTATCTTCTGACCATGTGTATACAGTATTTTGTTCGTGTCCGTCTGCAAGGCCTCCACTTCATTTACATCGGTGATTTTTCTGCTGACCTTTGTATCGTCTGCAAAGGATGTTACTATACTGTTGCTGTTTACTCCGCTGTCTATGTCTGTTGGTATGATAACACTGGTCAACAAAGATTTTTCATCAGAGTAAAATTTGTGGTGGCTGGATAGCATTTTTCACGCTGATTCCAAAACTGCATTCAGATTTTTTCTAGCACGTATAGTTTTCAAGATGGCATATATATAACTACACAGATTTAACCATTTTAATAGGCAAAATACTAATATTTCAACATTTGATTGTGTTTATTTTATTCTGTTTTTTTAGTTTATTCATCTTATTTATTTCAATTATCTTAATTATACATCTTATGTATTTCAGGTGTGAGCTTTTACGTCTAGCAGCATTGTGATTCAGGCAACAACGCCATGCTTTGTGTGTCAAAAGATCAGTCCAGTCCAAGAACTTGTTGTGTCAAGTTGGTGTACATTTTTTTTAAATTTATAGTTTGCTCAGGTCAGTCAACATGCCTCGACAATGTAAGAATGACCCCGACAAGTTCTGTTTCGTATGCGGCCAGTTGACAACTAAAACACAGCGACGAAGTATTACAACCGACATTAAGAAAATATACAAGCTATACTTTGGTTGCCATCTAGGTGACCAAGATAAACCATGGGCGCCACATCAAATCTGTTCTGGCTGTTCAAATGGATTACGTGATTGGCTTAACAAAAAGAAAGCTTCAATGCCATTTGCCATACCCATGATATGGAGGGAGCCGAGAGATCATCATGAAGACTGTTATTTTTGTAGTGTGAACTTAATGGGGTTTTCTGCCAAGAACAAACCAGATTGTATATCCAAACTTGGATTCAGCACGTAGACCAGTAAAACATGATGAAACATTGCTCATTCCAATTCCCCCAAGTGATAGGCTAGATTCTATCATAGATGACATGGAAAGTGATGAAGGTGCAACTGGCGTTTCCGGACCATCTACAGAACCAGAGTACACTTTTGAAGGTAGACATTTAGAGCCTAAAAAGTTAACCCAAGGACAGTTGAATGATCTTGTTAGAGACTTATCGCTGTCTAAAGAGAAATCAGAGCTTCTCGCCTCAAGACTAAAGGAGGACAATTTACTTGAGAACAATGTTCGTATTAGTTACTACCGAAAGCGGAATTTTGAATTAACAGCATTCTTTTCAGTAGACGGACGGTCTCTGTTATTGCCATGACATCAATGGACTATTTACAGCCATATCTCAGACGTATGTGGCATCTGAGTGGCGCCTCTTTATTGATTCGTCGCAGAGAAGCCTGAAAGCAGTTCTTTTGCATAATGGTAATATAATGCCATCCATCCCCATTGCCCATTCCATCCATCTAAAAGAGACATGACAATATGGATATACTACTTAAGGCAATCAAATACGACAGTCATCAATGGAATGTTTGTGGAGATCTAAAAGTTATAGGAATGCTTATGGGTATGCAATCAGGATTCACAAAATTTTGTTGTTTCCTTTGCCTGTGGGACAGTCACGCCACTATAGAACATTACACCAAAAGTGACTGGCCACTTAGGTATACATATGTCCCAGGGATAAGCAATGTCCAGTCTGTCCCTTTAGTGGATCCCCAAAAGATCTATCTGCCACCTCTTCACATTAAACTTGGTTTAATGAAGAATTTTGTTAAAGCAATGGGTAAAGTCAATTCTGAAGGGTTCCAATACCTTTCAAGGAAATTTCCGAAGGTTACTGCAGCAAAATTGAAGGAAGGAATTTTTGTTGGGCCACAAATAAGGGAGGTTTTGAATGACACTGAATTTGAAAAAGTCCTAAGTCCGCTGGAATTGAAGGCTTGGCTGGCGTTCAAATGGATATGTGAAAACTTTCTTGGAAGCAACAAGTCACCTGCGTATAAGGATGGAGTCAAGAACCTCCTTGATGCTTTCAAAGAAATGGAGTGTCGAATGTCGTTAAAAATTCACTTCCTGCATTCCCACTTAGATTTCTTTCCTGAAAACCTTGGTGCAGTGAGTGACGAGCAAGGAGAGCGCTTCCTTCAAGATATTCAGATGATGGAGAAGCGCTACCAAGGATATTGGAATGAAAGCATGATGGCGGACCATTGTTGGATGCTGTATCGTGACAATCCAGGCCAAATTTACAAAAGGAAATCACACTCGCAGCGCTTTTAATAAAATAATGTATATATTCTTTATTTATAAGTACATTGAATAAGGTATATGATGTATTTGTTGTTTAGCATTCCTAAGTGTGATCTATACATCCATAAATTTTCTTATAGAAATATCAAAAACTTAAAAATATCAAAACCAGTGTATCTATATAACTATACGTGCTAGAAAACAAATAAAACCAGATTCGGAATCAGCGCGAAAAATGCATTAAGAAAAGTGTGATCATGTTTGTGATGAGAAAAAAAAGTTTCATTTTGTTGGCCAGTGTAATGAACAGGAGTGGGGCCAGTACTGTCCCTTGTGGTACTGAGCTGCGTACTTCCGATTCTGATGATGATATACCTTGAATTTTGACGACCTGTAGACATTCTCTGAGGAAGTTGTAAATCCATTTTCCCACTTTGCCTGTTATTCCCATATATTTCATTTTATGTGCTATTATACCATGATCACATTTGTCGAAAGCTTTAGCAAAATCTGTGTGTATGATATCGTAGTTGTCATTGCCTTCCAGTGCATCTAGGATATTGTTGTAGAGTTCTATTAGTTGTGATAGGCATGATCTACGTGATCGGAATCCGTGCTGATTTTCGTTTAATTTTCCAGTGTCTCCAAGAAATCATAAATTTTCTCTCTAACTATTCTTTCAAATACTTTGGTGAGGTGGGACGTCAATGACACTGGTCTGTAGTTCTTTGCTTGAGATCTGTCCCCCTCCTTTATATATAGGGACAATGTTTGCTCTTTTCAAGATGCTCGGTATTTCCCCAGTGTCTAGGGATCTTCTCCATATCCAGTATAAAGGTGTAGCTATTTCATTTTTACAGTTTTTAATCAGTAATGCTTTCCAATTGTCCGGACCTGCAGCTGAATATGGTTTCATTTGTCCTATAGCTCTCGCTACATCATCTTGGGTAAAATCAAAGCCTGTTATACATTCTCCTTGCAATTTCTCTTCAAAGAATGCATCTATGTCAGGTATCGCTTTGTCACTTTTTGGGGTAGGCTACTGAAAACTGATTCATACTGGGCTCACAATGTTTCACCTAATAACGGTGCGCGTTTTTGTTTTCCTTTTCGCATAGCTATAGAAGTTTTTTGGATTTTCCTTTAAATTGCTTCTACCGCCTTTTCCTCTTCCCTCTCTGTATGGCAGGGTTGCCAGGTGATATCTCTTAAAATGGGACAAACACTTAAAAAAAAGGGGACAGCCAATGTTATACATTTTTTAAAAAGGGACAGGTTTAAATTATTACCATACCGAGTTATTTTATGCTAAAAGTCAATACACAATTGCACCACTTACACATACAAGAACTGTTCTTCAACGAAAGCCATTTAAATTGGTTTTCCCAGTCTTTATTATAATGTCTGTTATCATTATATGCATTCTTCCACTTTCCCATATTGAAGGGCTATATATTTATATTTCAAATAATGCGATATAACTATATTATATAAACTTGGTTATTCACTTAACACGAACAAAATCACAACCACATTGATTTATGTTTGATTCGCGACTGATAGGCTCTATAGTCTAGCTGCCTTGGGTCTATGCATTAAAACTAAGCGGCATGCCACGCAGCACACTGTAATGTTTTGCAATGCATAGCCAAAATGTAATAAAATGTTTCAATACATAATACGTACATTGTACATACTTCAGTGGCGGCGAGACTGTGTAAAGTGTAAACCATTTGAAGAAATGTAAATATATGTACGTTATATTTATATTCTCGTATACTTTGTTTAAAATTATACTTGTTCTTAAATGTTTCTTTTTATAATGCATGTGATAAATTTCTCAAATAGGACAAAAGAGGACAGTTTTGGGTTGTCCCCTTTATTTGAAAATGTTTAGGACAACCGAACCTGAAATAGGACAGACCTGGCAACCCTGCTGTATGGTCCTTAATCGGGGCTTGTATTTCCCTATCGATACCCTCCAGTTTTTCTTGTATTACTTTCCTGGCATTATCTCTGCAGTTGGCTAACTTCGCCTCCACTCTCTTTCTTTTGCGGAATATTCTTCTCTTTTGCCTCTCTAGCCAGCTCCTCTTTCCTTTTGGCTGTGATTTCGGAGCATATTTTTCTAAAATTCTCAGCGTTTTTTCTTCTAAGGTTGTTAGCATTTCTTCAGTTGTTTTACTCTCTAAAACTGTTCTCCACTCTATTTGGGCCATGTGTGATCTGATTGCTTCCCAATTTATAGTCTTGGAGTTTAGTTAAAGGCTCCAAATTTGCTTCTTTCCTCAATATGTGTATTGTCTTTTAATGTTGTCGTCAGATTTGTTGATATCTCGAATAAGTTGTGGTCTGAGATAATCAGGCCCGGATCCAGACCAGTGCTCACCGATGCCAGGGCATCGGTCAGATAAATTTTGGCATCATTTCGCACTGGTCAGGTTTTTTTGAAAATAGCGCCCCCTAGCGAGACTGCCTTGAAACGATACTTTCTGCTCGATTTCTGCTGGAAAATGCATAGGAACTTATACTTCGCGCATGCGCCGTACACTTTTTAATTTCTCAAATGTTTTCAAGCGCCATCTTTGTATGTGACAGGTGTTTTGCAGTGCAGCTCTAATTTCACTTTGAATGAGTCTATCTTTTGTATTTTTTGTGTTATAATATTTTATATGCTAAAGTGAATCTGAGTGAACGTCGAGGTCTACAGAAAAATGAAGAAGGTACAAGCAAAGATCGGGACTTTCTTCAATATCAGTCGGTAAGTCGGATCAGACAATGATTTATTTTATGCTTGGAAAATCAGTCAAATTGTAGAATATATTCAACTCTACTACTACCTACTGGAGGTCTCACAATGTCACCAGGTTAGGGTGGGTCATACTATGCATTTTTTTAAATCAATGGAGAGGGGTGTTCAAATGACATATTTTGGTGTATAGAACACAATTCTGAAGAAAATATTTAATTCTGATAACCCTAACCTACATCATTTTGCAGTTGATTATTATTAAATTGTTGATTATTTTACTATTGTAGTTACCCCAGAATATGTCTTCTCACGTTTTCTATCATGGCTGCTCACGTTATCTCTCATAGAGCATTGTTCTAACTAATTCATATAAACACATATAATGTAATTCATATAATAATAATAATATTTAAATACTCAAATAAAAAGGTGTGCCATTCCACTTAATTGTAATTATCATACAGTTTGGTATATGAAATATTTTGACGGTTTTCTGGCGCGCATAAGGCCATTTTCTGAGCCACCTTTCTAAGAGGCTAGAATGTAACTTCAGAACATTCTAAAACGTTTTGTGAAATATTTGAAGTGACTCATGATTTATGAAGCTATTTTACCACCTCGGCTTGCAGTGAGGGGATAGATTTAGTGATTATCTACTGATATTTTTTTTGTTACTGTTCACATGTGAGTATTATTCTGTTATATTTTAGAAAAAGCTATTTCTACGCGTATTATAGTGATACATTGAGCAAAATTTAATTAACAACCTTGTTGGCCATTGGAGGAGACTCAACAAATGTCAACACTGGTGTGAAAGCTTGAGTAATGCGGAAGCTGGAGCTGCACCTGGGGAGAAAGCTGGTCTGGTTGGTGTGCAACCTGCACACTGTTGAACTTCCCCTGCGCCATCTCATTGTTGACCTTGATGGCCCTACTCTGTCAGACAAAAAATTATCCGGAACAATAGGAAAGCTCCTTGATTGTGCTACAGACTTTGATATCAATCCAAACTTCACCCGAATCTCTGTTGCCCCTCCACTGATCAAGCTTCCTGACAAGGTCATTCAAGATCTCTCAACTGATCAATACTATGGCTATAAAATTGTCTGTGCAGTCAGGGATGGAGTACTTCCTGCAGGGCTGGCTCTGTTAGAGATAGGACCAGTAAACCACAGCCGCTGGCTCACCACAGCGAACAGACTTCTCAGGCTCTGGGTGTCAAAGCACGGACTTAAAGGAAAGAACCTGAAGATTCTGCAATTCATTGTGGAATTCATCATTGGAGTGTATTACCCATGTTGGTTCAACGTGAAGGTCAAGCACTCCTGGATCGAAGGGCCTAGGCACATCCTCTTCCAGCTGGACTGCCTCAAGTCCCAGAGAAAGGAGGTGCTGGATATTGTGATGCCAACTGTGAGATGTGAGAAGATCTGCTTGGTATGCCCACAGTGAAGTCATCCTCCAAACACTACTCTGCTCTGAGGATCAGAAGGAGAGGATTGAAGGGGTGGAGAGAATCCTGGCCATCAGGGGAGAGGGGGACCCGGACACTCAGCTGGGGGACTCCTCTGTTAGGAGCAGAAGGACACCTGACATCAATTGTGATGCTTCCAGCATCGGTGACTTGATCAGCTGGTCAGAAGGTGTGTCAGAGCCACCTCTCACCTGCTCTCTAAGCACCTCAGAGGTGAAAAACTTCATCAACACCCCCATGGAGGTGCGCAACTGGCCTTGCCACACACAAAGCATTGAGAGGGTTGTTAAAATGGTGACTGAGGCTTCTGCTAAGTACTTCTCACAGGAAAAGAGGGATGGAGGGATCAGGGCTCAGGAGACCAGCAGGACGCAGATGTCCAAGTTTGATTCAAAGCAGGATTTGTGCAACCTGGCAAAGTTCAAGATGTCAGGAGAATGATCTTTGTAATTATATCCAGTGATATACATGCAGTTCACCTATTAATAAATATATGTAAAGTTGATTTGGCCTTGTCAATATAAAGGATTTACCTTATATCTTTTAATATATTATAAAGGGGTTCAAAAGGGTAAAATTGGCAATTTAGAAATACAAAATGATGTAGGTTAGAGTTATCCTATCCAAAAAAGAAGCTCATATTTGAATTCCCCATGTAAAAACATAATTTAGACACCCCTGATGGCAGGATTTCCTTCAGATTCATGTTGTCACCTGAGTACGACCCGCCCTAAATTGTCACCTGATCATTATTCATATTATAGGTCATTCTTTTCAGGGAAGTACCACCAGTACCTTCTTGTTCAACTGACATCTTAGATGATTTGGGTGACACCATCGCAGAAAAGGAAGTTTGATGAAATCAGATACGACGCAGATGATCCAGTGTGCAAAATACAGAACACAGACACGACATGTGGTAAGAATTGATTTCTTATATTGTTGCCGTTAACTAAAAAAATATCCCATTCATTTATTGTCATGAATGTAGTACAAAACAAGTTTGAACAAGATGTTCTCTACAATTTATACTGAAACTAATCATAAATTGATGGTTTTATGACTGGAATTAAAAAGAATATTGTTTTGAATTTTAGGCGAGGACATAATATCATCAAACCTCAGGAATGACATTAGCCTGTATTACCAGATTTGAATGATGACAAGAAGTATGAGCTTTTGACTTCCCATTGGCAACCTCCTGCAAGATACAAGTTTCCAGGTACCAACAATTATGGCAGGAAGCGATTCTTCAATGGAGAATGGCTAAAGATGTATCCCTGGCTGGTGTATTCACCATCAGAATGTGGGGCATTTTGTTTAACCTGTGTGCTGTTTGGTATAGCAAATGGCCACAACAGCAGCAAGTTGGACAAGCTGTACAAGTCACCTTTGACCAACTGGGTAACAGCTACAAATAAATTGGCCGAACATAATAGCAAGTCAGATTTCCACAAACACGCGTCACTTTTTGCTGATAATTTTCGCAGAATCATGTCCAACAAGTCACAACCAGTGAATCGACTTATTTCATCAGCAATCAGCAAACGTGTCGCAGCAAATAAACAAAAAGTAGCATCAATGATGAAGACTGTGATCTTGTGTGGTAGACAGAACTTCGCTCTTCGAGGGGACCATGAAGATGCTGAAGCCGACTCGAGGAACAGAGGCAACTTCTTGGCACTGTTGCAGTTCCGCGTGGATGCTGGTGATGTGGTCCTCGAAGGACACTTGAAATCAGCTCCCAAGAATGCAACATATACATCAAAGACAATACAGAATGAACTGATCTCCGTCATCGCTGCCCACATTCAAGACGAAATTGTGAAGGAAATTAACAAGTCCTCTGTTCTCCATTCTTACAGATGAAGCTACTGATGTCAGCAACAAGGAACAACTTCCACTTGTGTTGCGTTTTGTTGACAACACAGATTCTATTCGTGAAAAGTTTGTTGGTTTCTTTGAATGTGTGAATGGTGTCACTGGCAAAGCCATTGCTGACTTGCTGTTGCAAGTGGTTAGTGATCTCGGCTTAGATATGAAGAAATGCAGAGGCCAGTGCTATGATGGAGCAGGCAATATGGCTGGACAAGTCAAAGGTGCAGCAGCTTTGATAGCACAGCAGTATCCAAAGGCATCTTACAGTATGTCCACTGCCAGTCTCACAGATTGAACCTGTGTGTTGTAAAAGCTTGTGCTTTACAAGAAGTACGCAACATGATGGGCACGTTGGAGGAAGTGGAGCGTTTCTTCATGTTCTCACCGAAAAGACAGCTGCTGCTTGAAGAACAGATCAAGGTGTTTTTTTCTTGGTATAGTCAGTACATTTTCTATTGTAATGGCTGTGTGTTGTAATAGTGAATTTAATGCTGTGAAATTTATTTTAAATTATTTTATTTTTTCATACATTTAATCTGAAAATTATTGCTTTCTGGTTTTTGTCACTCAGGAGGAGTGTCCAGCCTCTAGTCATCATAAGCTGACCGATATTTGCTGAACTAGATGGGTCCAGCGTTTGGATGCCCTAGATGTATTCGAAGAGCTACTGCCCGCCGTGGTTTCAACCTTGACGTGCATCGAGGATAACGTCACTCATAACTGGGACAGTGAGTCATCAACAAAGGCCAGTGGTATGCTCCACTAAATTGGAACATTCCAGTTTATCTTCACTTTTGTTGTGACAAAGAAAGTTTTGTCATAACCCGTGGTATCACAGTCAAGTTGCAGGTGAGGAGTCTCGACACAAAGAAGGCATATGACAGTGTTGGTGAGGTCCTTGGGTTTCTTCAAACAGTCAAGAGACAGTGTTGACTCAAAACATTCTGAGTGGTTCAAGGCTGCAAAGGAAATAGCTGAAGACCTCGACATAGCAGTGACAAAGCCCAGGACAGTCGGCCGGCAAAAAAACAGAAACAATGTCCTTGCAGAAACTACGGAGGATTATTTGCGTCGCAGTGTGACTGTGCCATTCTTGGATCATCTCCTGGCAGATATTGGATCAAGATTCAAAGATGGCCAACAGAAAACCATTCTGGGATTTTCAGGTTTGTGATGGAATTATTTAGCTATAGGGATAATTTGAGAATGATAATTAAATTGATGGACCAATAGTTACTCTCTCTTACTGTTACATGAAATTGACAACTGGTTTATTCATTTTAGGTGTTCCTGCAAAGATGATAGAACAGCCAGACACATGGAACCCAGAGTTCCAGCAGTTCTATGGAAAAACTATACACGCTTACAACATGGTATCGTATGTGGTACCTTTACTTCTTAATTAAATATAAATTATTAATTAATTAATTAAATTAAATATCTACAAAATTGCCTCGAGATTGGCGACATCCTATTGGGAATGAAATAGTTGCCATACGTACATAGAACCCATATGTAAGCATCAGGCCTGCACAATGACAAGAAAACCAAATTTATGATCTCGTGTTCAAACTTTTCCACTGCCAACTCATGAAAATTACATCGAGAAACGAGTCAACGACCTTTGCAAACTCAGCAAATAATAAAAATACGAAGATTATATTATAGCGGCTCACTCGGAGCTGCTTATGTTACAGCAATGCTTTAAGCAAGGAAGATGTGCTTTGTCTTCCTATAAGTTCTGAGTGAAATCCTCGATATAAAACTTAATAACTATAAGGAGGATAGGCATGTTCCTTCAGGTGTTTAAATAGTGACTGCCTATATTAGTTACATCGAGTCAACTCATTGTGTAGCTCCATCGTACCACGGCCCTACAACGAAAAAGATCGTCGCGCCCTGCATCGAAACAGAAGCGAGGCCCAACGAAATAATAAGGTAAAGCAATTCCTTTCTCTACCATTGGGCAGCGCAAATATCGAAGGCAAATAAACAAAGAGGTCCTTTAAAGACCTACATATACTGTACATAACTCTCTAACGAAAAAACATAGGGCTTTTGTCGTTAACTCTCCACTGAAGTCTGCTGGAAATTTCCAACGGATGAGGGTATCAGGCAATCAACCCATAGCCCTATATAGTTTTTCATATGGTGGCCCGTTTAACTAGGGAGCCGATCCCTTTACCTTTACACTAACACAAACTTTACCTTTACACTAACCGTAGACAAAGCCTTGTTCATTTAACAGGCTTAACTCATTTTAGGTCCTATAAAAATAGGCCAATTACAACCTAAGCCTATTTAGTAGGCCCACAACATGAGCCTATTTAATATGCCAACCTCACTTTACCTTACATAATAGGCCTAACATACTCATACACTAAAGGCCTACTTCAAACATTACAATTTGCAATTTCAATATACAAGAAGCCTACCTCACAAAGTAGGCCCTACTCTTTACACTCAAGGCCTATCCTAACTAAAAACACTAAATTTATAATTCAACCTGTGGTATAGGTTATAAAATTTATTTCAGCAATTTAACTTACTCATAAGACTCATTAACATCATAAAGTTAAACTCGAACCTTCAACATCAAAAAATTCAACTCAGAACTTTAACATCACAAAGACCTAAAGCAATTGCACGAATTCAAACCTACACCCACCTAACACACCTATTTTAAGTCCTATTTCACATATAGGCGCAACCTATTTTAAGTCCTATTTCACATATAGGCGTAACACATTCCAAGTCCTATTTCACATATAGGCGTAACCAGTGCTTAATTTGTAAATGAAAAAGAAGTGGAACGCAGGTGAAGCCCTCACAGTTAGGGGGTCTGGGGGAGCGCTGTAAGCTCCCCCAGCGGGGTCCGGGGCAGCGCCCCGGAAACCAACGCATTTTAAGCACTTTTTCTGCGAAAACTGCGCAACATGTAAATGAAAGTTCTTCGAATACAGTATTATTTTAAAGAAAAAGTTAGACTGTGATTGCAACATCTAAGTGAAATGTTATTTCATCTAAGTGAAACAAAATATTATATGTATTTGAAACAAAATAAAATTGCTTTACTTACATGCTATTGCTATATATAGGAAGTTGATAGAATAATCACATTAATTTCCACACACACACTCCAAACTTCTTTCTGCTTGATCGACTAGTTTTCGCTTTCTACTGTCTGTATTTCGTTGGATTTTAAATTACGAAATTACGTTGTTGACCTTTTTATTAAAATAAAAACCTTTTTTAATTAGGTTTTAAAATAAAAGTACCGGAACGGCGTTCCGGAGCGTTCCGTCACAAATTAAGCACTGGGCGTAACACATTCCAAGTCCTATTTCACATATAGGCGTAATCTATTCCAAGTCTTATTTGACATATAGGCGCAACCTATTTTAAGTCCTATTTGACATATAGGCGCAACCTATTTTAAGTCTTATTTGACATATAGGAGTAACCTATTCTAAGTCCTATTTCACATATAGGCATAAAACAGACAAGGTTTGATATTAGGGTCTCAAATGCAACATTTGAGGAACTTTACTCAGCCAAATTGGTTAACCTAACACAATACTCGAAAATAAAACCCTACAACAAAATACACATTTACACACATACATACAGTATATAAATATATACATACAACTCCAAGCATCCAATTCTTCTTTTAAAGAAGAATCACAACATATTTCATTAACAGACACACACATTCCTTGCAAACAGATTGGATTCCTTCAAAACCCCAAACCTTCCAGACCTACCTGTAGGACACACAACATTTACTCAATCATAACTACGGGTATTGACTTCACTGGAGTGGTGAATCCAAGTTTTGAAGACCAACTGGATTCAGAGGAATGCAAAAAATACACACACACACACACACACACACACAACACACACACACACACACAGTATAATCTTTCCATGTGTCTCAAACACAACAACCTGTCTGAACATAACCAAGGATCGGAGAGTAAAAGCTTTTCTTGCTGCTCTCTGGTTCCGTGCACATAATTTTGTGCCAAAAATTATATGGTTAGACAGTGGCACATACAAACAAACTACTCTAAACGGTTTTATGGCCTACTTTGGCCATAGCCCAAACTACTATTTCAAGGGGCTGATGGCCTACCTTGGCCATAGCCCAAATTATTCAAGGGGCTGATGGCCTACCTTGGCCATAGCCCAACATATTCAACAAGGGGCTGATGGCCTACCTTGGCCATAGCCCAAATTATTCAAGGGGCTGATGGCCTACCTTGGCTATAGCCCAACATATTCAACGAGACTGATGGCCTACCTTGGCCATAGCCCAAATTATTCAAGGGGCTGATGGCCTACCTTAGCCATAGCCCAACCTATTCAACAAAGGGCTGATGGCCTATCTTTGTCATAGCCCAACATATACAACAAGGGTCTTATGGCCTCCTTTGGCCATGGACCAAACAGCAAGGGTCTTATGGCCTTCCTTGGCCATGGGCCAAACAACAAGGGTCTTATGGCCTTCCTTGGCCATGGGCCAAACAACGAGGGCCTTATGGCCTCCCTTGGCCATGGGCCAAACAACGAGGGCCTTATGGCCTCCCTTGGCCATGGGCCAAACAACGAGGGTCTTATGGCCTCCCTTGGCCATGGGCCAAACAACGAGGGTCTTATGGCCTCCCTTGGCCATGGGCCAAACAACGAGGGTCTTATGGCCTCCCTTGGCCATGGGCCAAACAACGAGGGTCTTATGGCCTCCCTTGGCCATGGGCCAAACAACGAGGGTCTTATGGCCTCCCTTGGCCATGGGCCAAACAACGAGGGTCTTATGGCCTCCCTTGGCCATGGGCCAAACAACGAGGGTCTTATGGCCTCCCTTGGCCATGGGCCAAACAACGAGGGTCTTATGGCCTCCCTTGGCCATGGGCCAAACAACGAGGGTCTTATGGCCTCCCTTGGCCATGGGCCAAACAACGAGGGTCTTATGGCCTCCCTTGGCCATGGGCCAAACAACGAGGGTCTTATGGCCTCCCTTGGCCATGGGCCAAACAACGAGGGTCTTATGGCCTCCCTTGGCCATGGGCCAAACAACGAGGGTCTTATGGCCTCCCTTGGCCATGGGCCAAACAACGAGGGTCTTATGGCCTCCCTTGGCCATGGGCCAAACAACGAGGGTCTTATGGCCTCCCTTGGCCATGGGCCAAACAACGAGGGTCTTATGGCCTCCCTTGGCCAGAGACCAAACAACACAAAAACAGTACAGGATTCAAAGCCCCAAGCCCTCCAGATCTACCTGTGGAGGAGTAACATTTACTCTACTAAAACTACGGGTATTGACTAGTCTGAAGTGGTAGGAGGTTTGAATACAGTACAAACTCATTTAACCAAACAACACAACATGGAAGTACAGTACATTTCAATTAACTCACCAACGTAGAAGTCACTTTAAAACATAAATCGTTAACAAAACGGAACATAACAAAACTCCAAAACGACATTAGCAAACCAGCATTTAAAAACTGGTGACTTATAAAATTTACACAAATAATGAGCAAAGTTAAAGTGCTTAATAACTTTACTTTAATTCCATAAATTTCCTATACTTACAGGGAGTCAAACTGATTGACATAACTTTAACTAAACTTGAGAAGTTGGCCTCTTGAACTTTTATATTTAAATAGGTCTTGAGTAACCTTTCTCTTCCTAAATTCCTACTTCATTCTTTTTAATCCATTTTACCATCTTTTACACAGTTTGTCCAAAAATTTAATCTATAAAGCAAATTCCCCCCCCCCCCCCCCCCCCCCAGTATATGGAAAAACTATACACGCTTACAACATGGTATCGTATGTGGTACCTTTACTTCTTAATTAAATATAAATTATTAATTAATTAATTAAATTAAATATCTACAAAATTGCCTCGGGATTGGCGACATAGCCTATTGGGAATGAAATAGTTGCCATACGTACATAGAACCCTATGTAAGCATCGGGCCTGCATAACGACAAGAAAACCGAATTTATGATCTCGTTATTTATTTATTTATTTATTGGGTTCAAAATCCCAGCTGAGCCGTGAACGGCCAAGTTCTGAAGGGCCAGTTCAACCTACAGCCCAAGTTAAGCTAAAATTAAAAACTTACGGACTTGAGGTCCTATTAGGTCCTACCTCAGGGTTGCTGACTCGATGTGGGCTTACCTTAGGCCTCAGTTGCATGAATTTAAGATAAAAACAAAAGGGGCACTATTCAGAGCTGGGCAATAAATACATTGAATGTATTTAAATACTAAATACTAAATACATGGGAGAAATGTATTTAAATACTAAATACTAAATACATTTTACGAATGTATTTAGATACTAAATACAAAATACATCAATTGTATTTAAATACATTTGTAAATACATTTTAAATTGTTATCTGCAGATATATCACTGTTTGATTCACCGGATTTGCTTGTTGAAGCCATGACACGCACACGATAAAGAAATCAACCGCTTTCGACTAAGAGTGGCACACAACTGATTGAACTGACACGTTGAAACATGAACCATGCTGTACTACACTGTCGACGCGTCGTACTGTGCTAGTACAGAACGTGTATTAAACCAGTAAAAGTATTTACATTTTATATTTTGAGTATTTAAATACTCATTAAAGTATTTAAATACATGAAAAACAATGTATTTATAAATACAGTTCTAAATACACAAATGTATTTAAATACGTATTTAAATACTGCCCAGCTCTGGCACTATTTATGGTCTTCTTTCTAAACATTGCAACAACAACACAACCTGCACTATTGCACGATGCAACAATCTTGTATCTAAACAACCAAACTGAATTGCAAGAGAGCTCTCTATAAGACCACACCCTGTAAGTACGGCATTCCACAAACGAGTAGAAAAGACGCGCAGCGCCCCAAAAAAATGATGCCACAAGAGCCCAAAAATGCTAGCTCTAAATTAAGTGAATTTTTCACTAACCTTACAATTATGAGATGGATATGTCGGGGAAAGGAAGATGATGTTAAATTCTCTGTCCACAAGGACGTTTCACAGGTGTTCTCGGTATGTCGCTTCCTCGCACCAACAAGGAAGTTTATACCGTTTTAATTAATTAATCTGAGTGGTATCCACGGTTCTTCTTTGCAACTTTACTTTATCTGACTGCGAATTACGATGAAAACAATTTATACCTTCGGTTGGTGGCGTCTGCTCTCTCTCAGTTCGTGGAAAGACGGGAATGCTTCTTCTTGGAAGGATATAAAATGACGAGTCTTTTCCTTTGCTCAGTCCTTTATTTGTACAAGGTCGAAATCACTAATAAACACCCTTAACACAACACTTGGTTTAGAGAAGTTATTAACGGGCAAATGCTTACATCAAAATAAGCTGAGGGGTCCAGCCAAACGGCCCGGCCCAAAGGCGGAACACACACACCCACTCGAGGCCGAGGCGAGACTCTCCCTCCCGTCTCAAGGCGTCTTGCCTTCCTCAAGGCGGTTCCCTTTGTCCTGGGGAAACCCACATGTTGCCACATTTTACAAAAGACTATTAAACTTGCAAAATCCTACTCTAATAATGATATTAACAAGAGAATTGGTAAAATTGGCTATTAGCAAAAGAATTTATACAATTGTAGTTTTACACTTAACTCTTTTATGTGATTTATAATAATTGAAAAGAACATTTACAATTTAGGAATCTCTGTTTTAAGATTCTAGATGTGGCAAAACTGTTTTCGTTAGGCTTAAGAAAAAGGGCGCCAAGCTTTCCACTGGCAATGAGACACTTTATACAAAATTAAGAATGTAACGGAATCATATTTTAATTTAGATGAACAGAATAATATCTTTTAAAGGATTAATATGTTAATTTATACAAACAGAATGATAATCTTTAAATTTTAACACAAATTTATTTTCTCGTAGAAACACTTTTCTACATGGCTCCCCTCCCAGAGTTGGTACTCGGGGGTTCGTTTGCAAAATCCTCTCAAACAAAAGCAGTTGGATATAGGGCTTTATAAAGGCAAAGATATTATTTAAAGTAGTAGTTGGAGATACTGTTACATAAAGACAAGAAATAGTTAACAAAATACATTTACTGAGTAGTTAATCCACTCTACTCATCAATTAAATTTTACATTAAAATTAATACTTATGCACTAATGAACACTTATAATTAACGGTCACTTGCGTGTCCTTTGAGCACTTGGAGTCTGATTTCTTTAGGTCCACTTTTTTACACTGGTCTAAGTTCACCGTGTGCATACACTTTTAAATCATACGCGATTGTCTTATTAAACGTTAAAAGAAAAATTTAGAGAAATGAACTTCAATGAACTATTGGACAAAGTACTTAGGTGAAATTGATACGAATTTGCAAGGTTATATTGTCGTTTTGAGAACTTTTTTTTTAGAACTTTGGAATTGACTAAACTATAACTTGGAAAGTATGAAATTTCAAAGGTTACGTGTGGACATTGCTCAAGTTTCTGGATGTACGCGTTGGTGGCTAATTGCCTCCGACATCAATCATACTACGTCTCGAGCGTCTTTCAATAATTTAGCACGTAGTGCATGAAGGCACGGGTATAGCCTAAACGGGTATAGGGGGTACGTGTGGTAGTAGCACTTGAACTGGAAAATATGGTATGGTTAAAAATAATTTGTAAAGGGGATAAACCGACGTTATGATTACTGTTCTTCGTTTCGTGTATTCGGTCTTTTTTGGAGTGAAATCAAAGTGGCAGATGGCTCCAGTTTCGATTTCCAAACCTTCTGATTAGAAAGAACAGAATCGAATGAACGTTGTCCTGTAGAGCGATGCAGAGATGCATCACTCCCTTTGATAGGACGAAAAAGAGTGGCAATTTTCTTTCGAGTTCGTCGAGGTCATAAACCGAGCTTGCATCATGTCCGAGGAACATAGGCGAGTTCTCCGTGACCTCACGTAAATTTACAGAAGAAGGGGATCCCTCGAAAAATCCGCGCAATGCTCACTACTATTCCAAGTATGAGCAGAAGTTGCGTCGTGATTAGGGACTTCATCTGGGACGATCTCGTCACAGACCAGGCTATAAAATGACGCATCACACTTTTGTCCTTCTTTATTTAACACAGAATATTAGAAATGAAATCCTTTATACAACACTTGGTTTAGAGAGAAGTTATTAACGAGCAAATGCTTACATCGAAAAGCTAAGGGGACCAGCCGAAACGGCCCACCCAAGGGCGGAACACACACACCCACTCGAGGCCGAGGCGAGACTCTCCCTCCCGTCTCAAGGCGTCTTGCCTTCCTCAAGGCGGTTCCCTTTGTCCTGGGGAAACCCACATGTTGCCACGTTTTACAAAAGACTATTAAACTTGCAAAATCCTACTCTAATAATGATATTAACAAGAGAATTGGTAAAATTGGCTATTAGCAAAAGAATTTATACAATTGTAGTTTTACACTTAACTCTTTTATGTGATTTATAATAATTGAAAAGAACATTTACAATTTAGGAATCTCTGTTTTAAGATTCTAGATGTGGCAAAACTGTTTTCGTTAGGCTTAAGAAAAAGGGCGCCAAGCTTTCCACTGGCAATGAGACACTTCATACAAAATTAAGAATGTAACGGAATCATATTTTAATTTAGATGAATAGAATAATATCTTTTAAAGGATTAATATGTTAATTTATACAAACAGAATGATAATCTTTAAATTTTACAAATTTATTTTCTCGTAGAAACACTTTTCTACAGATATATATACACCTTAACTTAATATATACAAGCAATGCTGCATCAATCAGCTTAGTCATCATATCGCCTTGGGACAACAATGGTTCTTCCTCTTCTAGATTTTCTAACACTCCCCACCGAAGAGGCATTGTTGTCATTACCTTCTGCAAGGTTAGCCAAGCCTTCTCCATGAGGCTGTAACTCAAATGTTTCATCTTGACTATCTGTGTTTTTGCTGATTTCTAAAGCATAGAGTTTTTGTATAGGTCTCTCTAACTTTCCTCCTGAAGTCTTTACCAGTGCAGACCTAACTAAATTGTCTTTGCCAACAAACAACTCTTCAATTATGCCAAGCTTCCAGCATTGCCTTGGTCTTTCATCCCCAATCATTACCACTTCTCCCACCTTGATACAATTTGCATTGGAGCCCTTTATCTTGCCTGATGGGTAATAATTGAGTTCTGCCAAGTATTCCATCTGCCACCTCTTCCATAACTGATCTTGTAGCTCTTCAAGGTACCTGAACCGTCTGGTTAACTCTCCTTGAGTGCTCTGGATAGGCTGCAAGTCTTCTGGCACACTGGGGCTTGATGTTAATCGTTTACCACAAAGAAAATGATTTGGTGTCAATGGCTCTGCATCCTGCATACTGTTATAAACAAAAGTGATAGACCTACTGTTCACCATTGCTTCTACTTCACATAAAACAGTGGAGAATTCTTCTTTGCTCAAATGAGCATTAGCTAAAAGTTTCTTTAATGGACACTTTACATTTCTCACTAGCCTTTCCCAAAATCCTCCCCACCATGGTGCCCTTTCAACAATAAACTCCCACTGTACCCCTTGGTGTGAAAGGTAGGATTGGAATCCTTCCTCTTTTAGCAAGGACCAAACTTCTTGGAGTTCCTTTGCAGCCTTTTTGAAGGTTTTTGCATTATCCGATATGATTTTATTTGGGAAACCCCTTCTGTTCACAAACCTTTTAAAGGCCAAAAGAAATACATCACTACTTAAGTTGCTTACCAACTCCAAATGGATTGCTCTGGTGGTAGCATATGTGAAAAGACATGTATAACCTTTGTTAGACTCCCCTTGCTCATACACATAGACTGGACCTGCGAAGTCTACTCCCACTACATCAAATGGGGCAGTATAGACACACCGTTCTCTTGGAAGTGGAGCCACCTTTTCATAATAAGGCTTTGCACTCCAACGCTTGCAAACCACACATTTATGCAAGACCTTTTTTACTAGTCTAATTTTGGGAATCCAAAACTGTTGTCTGATCTCTATTATCACTTCTCTAACTCCAGTATGTAACAACTTATGATGAGTATCCAGGATCAAAAGGTCCACAAAGTGCCCCCCAGAAGGTAGCAAAATTGGATGTCTTTTCTCCTTTGGAAGCCCAGAAAACTGTAGTCTACCTCCTACTCTCAATAAATCCTGATCCAAAAACACATCCAAACCCTTGAGAGCAGAATGTGTTGGTAGAACCTGTAATGGACGGCTGGTGAGCAATTCCCTCTCTTCACCAAATTTTTCCTTCTGCACATATACCACCCAGTATTTCCTGGCTTGCTGAATCTCCTTACTGTTCAGAATTCCTTCCCTTCTTGTTTCTCCCTTAATATTGTTGGTAAATCTATATACCCATTAGGGCGGCTCGTTTTTACACTTTTTTCGATATTTGATTGGGGGTAGTGCGGAAAAGTTGCGATTTGGAGATAAAATAAAGTGTGTAAATTTTTTTTGATCTACGTCAATACCTTCCGGTGGCGGCGAGTCCTTAAAAATCGAAAAATAGACCTAACGGGGTAGATTGGAAAATGGTTTTAAAGACTTACAAAATAAACAATAAAAATTTCAGCACAATCTGTTAATAACTTCCGGTGGCGTCTTAGCCGTTAAAATATCCAAAATATTGATTTAAAGCAAGTTTTAACAAGATGTTATACAAATGTTAATTCCGGTATATTTCTGTGCAAACAACCCTGAGGACACTATTATAGGCTTGAATAAATTAATAGCAGTCCTTGAACAATGAACATTATATCAAAATTATATAAAATTATATAAAATTTTTGTGTTTTTAGGCCTATTTTTCGACTTTTAAGGACTCGCCGCCACCGGAAGGTATTGACGTAGACCAAAAAAATTTTACACACTTTATTTTCTCTCCAAATCGCAACTTTTCCGCACTACCCCCAATCAAATATCGAAAAAAGTGTAAAAACGAGCCGCCCTAATACCCATGCTGTCACTCTTAACAACCTTTTCAGATTGCTAATGTCCTCAAGCCTCAATATGGGGTCCTGCTGCATAACTTGACAACTGTTCACAGTGCATTTTCTCACCTCACCCATGCTTCTTCAGCCTGGCATTCTCCTACAATAGGCTGATTAGAAGGCCAGTTTTCACTTCCAAATTTTAGCCACTCTGGCCCATTCCACCACAAACTTGACTGTGCAAGATCTTTCACTGAAATTCCTCGTGTTGGTAAATCAGCGGGGTTTTGGGTGCCTGGACAATGCTTCCATTGCTTGGGATCTGTGTGCGCTTGAATTTCCTCCATCTATTGGCAACAGATGGTTTCCATTGCCTTGCCTGGCTTCTTAACCAGTGCCAAACTATAGTGGAGTCTGTCCAATAATAGCTTGGAATTTCATAAGAGGGCCAAAGACTTTTGCACTGTAACTGCAAGCCGACTAGCAATAACTGCACCCATCAATTCCAACCTTAGAATAGAAAGCCTTTTCAAAGGTGCTACTCTGCTCTTTGCAGCAACTAACCTGCAACTTACTTCCTCGTGCAATGTGCCTCTTATATAAATACAAGTTGCATAGGCTTCTTCACTTGTATCACAAAAGATGTGCAACTCTAAATTGTTTGGACTATTGTTCAACTCTCCAAAGTACCATCTTAGGATTTCAATGTCTCCAATATGTGCTAATTCTTTGAACCAATATTTCCACCTTACCACCATATGATCAGGTAACTCTTGGTCCCAACCAAGTCCAATTTCCCAGAGGCTCTGAAACCAAATTTTTGACTTTATCACAAATGGAGCCAGGAATCCAAGAGGATCAAAGACCTTTGAAGCCAAACTAAGAGCTGTACGTTTTGTCCACCTTATCTCATTCTCAGCCAGCTCTACTAAAGATTTCCCATTGAAGGTAAACAAATTCTCCTTGCTGCCAAACAATGCCTAGCACTTTTGCGTCTATTGCCCACAACTCCTTAATACCAGAATCCTCAATACTTTCTGCTGCATCAGGTACTACACAGGACTGACTCATAAACTCTTGTAATTGAGAATGATTGTTCTGCCATTTTCTAAGCTCCATGCCAGCCTCCCTCATTATAGCTCTAGCCTCCATGAATATCTATTTAGCCATTTCTGTATTATCCACGGAACATAGCAAATCATCAACATAAAAATTTTTCCTTATGTGTTCAATAGTGTTAGGATAGACTTCAGAATATTTTTTAAAATGGTACTGCATAGTAGCTGCCAACAGAAATGGACTAGAGCTGAGGCCAAACAACACTGACTTCATTCTATATGCTTGAACCTTAGGTTCATTTTCCAACAAGTCTTTCGTATCCACCCACAGATACCTTACTGCATCTCTGTCCTCTGGTTTTAACTTTATCCGCAAAAAAGCTTGCTTCACATCTGCAGTCAATGCTACTCTACCAAACCTGAATCTCAGTAACAAGGAAAATAAATCTGCATTTAAATTTGGCCCAGCATCCAAACAGTCATTCAAGGACACACCACCTTTGTCCTTGGCTGAGCCATCAAAAACTACCCTCAGTTTGGTGGTAGTTTTGTCTCGCCGTACCACTGCATGGTGTGGCAGATAATGTGCCTCCTGACTCACCAGCTCACCTTGCACCCTTTCAGCATAGCCCTCCCTTACATAGCTTAGGATGGCCTCATTGTATTCAATTAACAACAACTCATTTTTTCTTAGCCTGTACAATGGAGTCTCCAACCTCCGATTAGCTAGCTGAAGGTTTGAACTGGGTTTGCAAGAATCCTTCCAAGGAAGGCCAACTTCATAGCAACCATCTCTAAACTCAATCCCTTTTTCAAATTGCTCTAAAACATCGTTGTTCACTGTACTTGCCTGTTTGTCCTTTATGCCAGTGGATTCAAGTTCCCAAAACGCTTTCAAATGCCTTTCCAAACCATGGCTGTTCTCCTCAATCTTAACAAAAAGAGCCTTAACTTCCATTTCATTGCAATAGCTACCATGTAGCATCCAGCCTAGCTTACTTTCAATAGCTACCGGGCCTCGAGATGTGCGGACAATATTACCAGTGATGAAGTCCCAATAATAGTCAGCTCCAATCAAAAGACTAATATCTTCTGTTCCTTCAAACTTATTATTGCCCAAATTAATTCCTTTAACTTGCAATTCTTGGACACATGCCATATCTAAACAAGTAGTGACTGGAGCATAAAGTTCCTCAATCTCTACAGCTTGGACCTTGATAGTGGGACTTTGCGGTAACAACCCCTTAACCAGAACTTCTACCTTCTTAAATTTAGTTCGGTTTTGAACGGAACCCCCAAACCCAGAAATTCTTAAATTTTCCCTCTTAAGTTCTTTAAACTTCAATTTTCTGGAAATTCTGGTCTTAATAAAGCTACACTGGCTACCACTATCAAACAACACTCTTACAGTAGCTTCTCCATCATTCCCAATTAATAAGGCTGCAGTTGTTTGCAATAATCCCCCTTTACTTTTACTCCCTTTCATAGCAGTGGCATGTGCCACTGATGTGTCTACTTCTGGGGTAGGCCTACTAGGAGTGTTTTCACACAATAATGGCTGATGCCTGCCATGACATTTTTTGCACAAAATTTTAAACTTACAAAACCTTGCTCTGTGACCTTTCAAAAAACATTTAAAACATGCTGTGAACTTAGTTACCCTGTCCTTTCTCCTCAAAAGGTAAAGCCTCAGTCACCTCACATTTATATGAGTTGTGGTTGCCTTCGCAAAATATGCATTCCTTGATTCCCTTTAATTTATTCTCAGAGGATGCATGTAGAGCTGACACTGTACCTGGGCTATTCCTTTTTGTAGAAACCTTGGTGCTGTGCCTGCCTTTGTCCCCTTATTTAACATCCCACTGTGCAAACTCAATTCCCTCTCGTCTTGCTAATTCTGTGCCTAAAAGACTTAACATCTGCTGAAGGGGGATGTACACATGTTCTGTAGAGTGTCCCCTACTTAATTCAAGCAAAATTGAGCTAGGCAATTTAGACTCTAGTATAGTAACCAACATTATACCATACCTTTCCATTCCTACACCCAAGTTGTCCAGGGACCTAGTTCTAACTTCAAATTCATCATATAACTGCCGTAACTCCTTGACACTATTGGGATTATTAACAGGAGGTATAGTTAAAAGTTCACGGAGGTGGCTTTTAATTAAGATCTCTGGCTTACCAAACCGTTTCTTTAATATATCCCAAGCCACAGTATAATTAGCCTCTGTTAATGCTAATCCTGCTATTGTCTTTGCTGCCTCCCCTTCCGAGAGGGACTGCAAATAATTAAACTTCTCCACCGCACTTAACACTTGACTAGAATGAACTGCTGATTGAAAACTGTCTGCCCATCCTTGCCATTCCTGAATACTCCCAGAAAATGTTTTGAGTACAAGCCTCGGTAATTGAACTGCAGATCTATTAACCTTAATTTCACAAACACCATTTGTTGAGTGTTGTGTTTCATTATTAGACCTGGTCTCTAACTGTACTGAGCTGCTAAACTACTTTGCTCGGTGGCCTACTTTAATTATATCATCAATAATCTCTTCAAAGTAAATTATGTTATTTTCTCTTTCATCCTCTTCCATAAGAGCCTCAATTTTAACATTTACTTCACTTAGAGCAACCATTTTAGTTTATAATATGGAAAGCTGCGCAGTCACTAAGCTTAAATCCTCTTGCTCTTTAGCAGAATCTATAGTGGCAATGACCTTTGTAATTAGACCTTTGTAGGCGCTTCTCCTTTTTTTAAACTTGTTCAATTCAGATGCACTTATCTTCAATGCAAACAACAATTGGGCCCAATGCCAAACTGAGCTGAATTGGCAAAAATACTTAACCAAACTGATCAAACGCAAATTTTGCTTTTTTCAAATAAACTGAATTGCTGGGTGGGGTACTAACCAACCACCAGTATGGAATACCAAATTTTCCACCCAAGTAACTGGCGCACCGAAGTCTGCAACCTTCGCCTACGAATAATAAACTAAAATTAACCAAACGAGTAAAAATGTAGGCCAAAAACAACGACAGACGAATGGCCAAGTTTCGCAATTGGGCGACCAAACTTTCTACCCTGGGACCTTAACTCAATTATGCTCAACCCGTCTAGGCCTAACTTGGGCTACAATTTGCACAATCAGAACTTTGCCGAAAAATAGTCACTGACTCAGTCTTGGGCTAGAATCCGGTTCTGAAGGACCATGTTATTTAGTTATTTATTTATTGGGTTCAAAATCCCAGCTGAGCCGTGAACGGCCAAGTTCTGAAGGGCCAGTTCAACCTACAGCCCAAGTTAAGCTAAAATTAAAAATTTACGGACTTGAGGTCCTATTAGGTCCTACCTCAGGGTTGCTGACTCGATGTGGGCCTACCTTAGGCCTCAGTTGCATGAATTTAAGATAAAAACAAAAGGGGCACTATTTATGGTTTTCTTTCTAGACCTTGCAACAACAACACAACCTGCACTATTGCACGATGCAACAATCTTGTATCTAAACAACCAAACTGAATTTCAAGAGAGCTCTCTATAAGACCACACCCTGTAAGTACGGCATTCCACAAACGAGTAGAAAAGACGCGCAGCGCCCCAAAAAATGATGCCACAAGAGTGCCCAACCAATGATGCCACAAGAGCCCAAAAATGCTAGCTCTAAATTAAGTGAATTTTTCACTAACCTTACAATTATGAGATTGATAAATATATAAACCTTAACTTAATATATACAAGCAATGCTGCATCAATCAGCTTAGTCATCATATCGCCTTGGGACAACAATGGTTCTTCCTCTTCTAGATTTTCTAACACTCGTGTTCAAACTTTTCCACTGCCAACTCATGAAAATTACATCGAGAAACGAGTCAACGACCTTCGCGAAATCAGCAAATAATAAAAATACGGAGATTATATTATAGCGGCTCACTCGGAGCTGCTTATGTTACAGCAATGCTTTAAGCAAGGAAGATGTGCTTTGTCTTCCTATAAGTTCTGAGTGAAATCCTCTTGATATAAAATTTAATAACTATAAGAAGGATAGGCCTGTTCTTCAGGTGTTTAAATAGTGACTGCCTGTATTAGTTACATCGAGTCAACTCATTGTGTAGCTCCATCGTACCACGGCCCTACAACGAAAAAGATCGTCGCGCCCTACATCGAAACAGAAGCGAGGCCCAACGAAATAATAAGGTAAGGCAATTCCTTTCTTTACCATTAGGCAGGGCAAATACCGAAGGCAAATGAACAAAGGGGTCCTTTAAAGACCTACATATACTGTACATAACTCTCTAACGAAAAAACATAGGGCTTTTGTCGTTAACTCTCCACTGAAGTCTGCTGGAAATTTCCAACGGATGAGGGTATCAGGCAATCAACCCATAGCCCTATATATCAGGTCATCCCATAAGTAATGTCGTTTTTTTGCATTGCTAAACTCGCGACGTGTTTGCACATGTTTCTCTGTATATTTTGTCGAAAACTCGAATTTTTGTGTTTAGACATGTTACTTCTCACTCTAAGTGAAGTTTTATCGTGTTAACAATCATCGTTTATTTCACCATTACGGATAAGATGGAGGTGTCAGAGGAACACACCAGGCATATAATGCTTTATGAGTTTAGAAAAGGAAATAACGCCATTGTAGCCGCAAAAAATATTCAGGATATTTATGGGGAGGAAGCTTTAAATGTAAGGAAATGTCAAAGATGGTTCCAGAAGTTTAGGTCTGGTGGCTATAGCTTAACTGATGAAGCGCGCTCGGGCCAACCTGTTGAGTTCAGTGATGACCTTCTGATAGCTACACTTGAAGAAAATCCTGCTGTAACTGTTGAAGAACTTGCACAGCGACTAAATTCGACCGGTTCCACAGTTCATCGCCACCTGCAACGACTGGGAAAAGTGTCGAAACTTGGGAAGTGGGTTCCCCATACGTTGTCACCAGACAACTGTAGAGATTGCGTGAACATTTGTTCTTCATTGCATTCTCGACAACTTCAAGCACCGTTTCTGAATCGACTCATTACTGGGGATAAAAATTGGGTGCTTCATCACAATGTTAAGCGTCATCGGCAGTGGGTTAGTGCTGGGGAATCTGCTACACCACAGCCAAGAGGACATCTGCACCCCAGGAAGATTTTGCTGTGCGTTTAGTGGGATATTCAAGGAGTGGTTTATTTTGAACTGTTGCAGCCCAATCAAACCATTACAGCCGAAGTCTACTGTCAGCAACTTCAAAGACGGAGCGTTGCATTGCAAACAAAACGTCCTTCTTTGGCCAATCGCAAGAGTGGTGTGTTTCAACAGGACAGCGCGCATCCTCATACTGCTCAAATCACCACTGCCAAAACTGAACAGCTTGGTTGGAAAAAATTCCACATCTTCCTTATTCACCAGACCTTGCACCGTCAGATTACCACCTATTCAGAAGTCTTCAAAACTACCCTGACGGGAAAGAACTTGAAAGTTTCGAGGCTATCAACATTGCCCTCTCCGAGTTTTTTGCTTCTAAACCGAAGGAATTTTATCAATATGGAATTGAACGGAATGGGACGTTTTGGCGCCACTGTTTGGGCGCCGTTTGACGATTGGTTAGGTTAAGTCGTGATATTTTTGTTAAAACTAACGAAAACATCACGACTTAACCTAACCAATCGTCAAGGGCTTACAGTTGACCTAACCGGGCAGTGACGATTGGTTAGGTTAAGTTGTGATATTTTTGTTAGTTTTAACGAAAATATCATGACTGAACCTAACCAATCGTCAATGGGGCAGATAACGGAAAAGTACCCATATTATATATACACCTTATAATACACTGACTCTTTTGCTCGCACCGCCAAAAAAGTAACGAAGGGTCGTGCTTGCTACATTTATCAAACACATACAAATATCCATTATGTGAAAACTTCTGTTTCCCTTTCTTACTTGATATATTTTCAGACATTTATGCTATTAAGGGCAACAACACAACTTATCTGAAAAAACAGACAGCACTTCAGGTTAATAACCAAGTATTACTACTTAATACTTAATACTAATTAACGGCGGCGCCAAACCGGCTCCGCGCCCAAACGATGGCGCCAAAACGTCCAGCGCCAAAATGTCGGCGCCAAAACGTCCAAGATGGGGAATTGAAATGCTTGTAGAGGGGTGGCAGAGAGTCATAGAAAGTGAAGGAAAATATAAAATTGATTAAAATTTATTATGATGCAGTTTTATTTTCATTTGGAAATAAAGGTAAAAAAACATTACTTATGGGATGACCTGATAGTTTTTTCATAAGTTCTGTCAGACCTACCAAGATGACCTTCCCAGTCCCAATACTCTGTCTGCGGAGTTGGATGTGTGGCAATATCACTGGGAGCGGCGCCATCAGGCCAACTGCGACATACCAGACTCTGTGCAGTCAACTTTACACTCCATGGACAAGGTCTTATTCCCAAGCATCTGTGCTGCACTCAAGGTATTGGCAGTCATTCCAGTCACCACCTGTGAGTGTGAACGTTCAGTTTCAGCCATGCGTCAACTGAAAACGTAACTGAGGAGCACCATGAGAAATGATAGGATGAATGGTTTAGCTCTGATGCATGTCCACTATGGGCGGAATCTCGATGTGGATGTTTTAGTTGAGAAGTTTGCACGGCTCCACCCAAGAAGGTTGGAGCTTGTTGATATTATCAGTGACAAACATTAGAAAGGATTTATTTTGTAAAATAAATATTTTGAAGTAAATAACGAATCATGTCTTCTTTTACATTTTGTTATGCATTTAATGAAATGGCACTAGTGAGATTATGGGTCTGGATCCGGGCCTGATAATGGTTGGGGTTATTTTTATATCAGCAATCAAGTTCGTGTTGTTCGTGAATACCAGATCTAGGCAGTTATTTTTTCTGGTATTTTTTGTTATCTCCTGTGTCAGCATAAACTCATTTGTGAGAGCTATCAACATTTTTGCTTGCTCCTGGTCTTCTCTTGTGGCCCCCTTGTCCTGGTGTATATATATATTCCTATCCACCTTCTTGTATATTATAAATGGGAAGTTAAAGTCTCCGCAGATCATTATATTGGGGGATGGAAGGTTTATGGCCTTTATTAGCTTTCTGATGTCATCAATGGCCTCCCGAGAATTTTTCGGTTGGGGTGTTTGGAGGTCTATAGATGACTTAGTATCACGTTTAGTTTTTCTATTTTCACTGCTAGGAGTTCCACAAAGCTGTTTGATTTACTTATTATCGTCTCTGTCATATGACCTTCAAGTCCTTCATGTACATATATAGCACACCGACCTTTACGTCTCGTTGTTCTATCCGCTCATAGTATGTTGAAGCCCTCTATATTTATCTTTCTTATCAATACAATGTTCGCAGTTTTCACAATTTCCTTGGCAATCCTTAAGATGAGTTTCTGTGAGGCATGCGATGTCCGCCCTTGTTTCGTCCA
This sequence comes from Bathynomus jamesi, assembly GCA_023014485.1. Taxonomy (NCBI): domain Eukaryota; kingdom Metazoa; phylum Arthropoda; class Malacostraca; order Isopoda; family Cirolanidae; genus Bathynomus; species Bathynomus jamesi. The sequence continues at coordinate 595,121 of JAJOZX010001070.1, read as the reverse complement.
TAAATCCTTTCAGATACGAAACTTTTGTTGAGTGATTGGTTTGGTCTTATTCCTTGAATATTAGCCAGGACACTATTTATGTTTTGTTTTTCGTTGCCCCTTGTGCATTTTAAGTTCGTTTTCCTTCGGTTTCGCTTGTTTCGTTGCACTATGATCCTCCGAGAGAGATCCGTTTCCGCCTACCTTTTCTGGTAGCTTCTTGCCCGGAACCGGTTTGGCTCGGGGGTTTCCCATATATATATATATATATATATATTGCATAATTAATTTTAATTGTATGGAGCTATAACTACTTGTTGGAGTAGAGCTTGAAATTTTGGTTTAACTGCATTATCATTTGATGTTTATTTTTACAAAGATTGGAAGAGCTTAATTAATTTCGATTTTAAAATTTGATTGTTTTCGGGAGATGGAAAGAACGAAAGTTGGGGAAAATTAATTTCGTTTGGAGTGAAGTGTTCCAGCTCTGAAAATAATTAAGTGACTTTAATTAAGTCGCTCTCTAAAGTCAGTTTTCTTTTAAATTAATTTTTTCCTGATTACTTCAGAACCCAAATTATACTACAGTATTTTTATATACTTTATTTTATTTTAGATATACAAACAAATCAACAAACAAAACTCTTTATTTTGGACTCAACAGGGGCAAAACCTATGCATGTACTCCTTATATATACAGGGTGAGTCAAAAGTAGCGCCCGATTTCTGTCAGTTGATTGTTTGTTTGCCATTTGTATTACAGTGTACAAGAAGGTAGAAATAAATGAATGACATGTTCATCTAACCATTTATTCGGGGGAAAATTATTACGGAACTGTACCAAGCTGTTTTACTTGCAATTTTCAAAGTGCCCTCCCTCGTGATCGATGCACAATTGCAGCCGAGCAGGCACAGAGTGGTACACACGCCTGCAGAGTTCGATATCAATTTCCTCAAACTTTGCAGTGATTTGAGCCTTCAATTCCTGAATGGTACGAGGCTTTTCACGATAAACAAGGTCTTTCATGAGCCCCCAAAGAAAGAAGTCTGGAGGTGTAAGGTCTGGGGAGCGTGCCGGCCACTCGATCGGACCGCGGCGGCCGATCCACTTTCCGGGAAAGTTTTCATCAAGCCACTGACGAACATGACGTCCATAATGAGGTGGAGCTCCATCTTGCTGGAAATAACAGTCCTGATCTTGTACCCTGGGCCAAAAGAAGGTTTGCAGCATATCCAGGTAAATTTCTGCAGTGACAGATCCCTCAAAGAAAAAGGGTCCAATTATCCCTAATGGAGATATGGCTGCCCAAACTGTCACGCCAGGTAAATTTACCTCCTTCTCAACTGTCACTCTTGGGTTCTCCGCAGCCCAGTAGACACAATTGTGTCTGTTAATTGTGCCGTTAAGCTTAAAACATGCCTCATCTGACCACCAGATGTTGTCTAGCATTGTGTCCTCTTCGTCAAGTTTAGCTAAGAACTCTTCGCAAAATTGAAGACGGCGGTCGTCATCTCCATCATGAAGGGCATGCAGTAAGCGTGGAATGTAAGGTTTCCATTTTTTCTGGTGAAGGATACGGATAACACTTGATTGGCTCACTTCCAACTCTGCAGATAAACGGCGAGTTGACTTTTGCGGACTTTGTTCCAGTCTCCTGATGGCTTCTTCAGCCTTAGCTACATTCGTTGCCGTTTTCGGACGACCGGACTTCTTTGCAGTGGCTACCGACCCTGTTGCTTCAAATTTCTCGACAATCAATCGTATGTTTCTTCCCTGGGGTGGGTTAATATCGAATTCCTGTGCCAAACGGCGTGCCGTTGTTGTTCATTACATTTGTAGTAATGTTTCACGGCCGCAATGCGTTGATTCATTGAAAGGTAATTCATGGTTCAATTTGGTGCAAATTCAGTAACTTTCCAAACTCTCAGCAATAACCTGCAAAACAAAAACAAAAATAAATAAACTAAGAAAATTAATAATCTGCAAGACAATTATTAACAACATGACTTCCCAGAAAGAATCTGACAGCCGAAAAAACAGAAATCGGGCGCTACTTTTGACTCACCCTGTATGTATATATATATATATATATATATATATATATAAGTAATAGTTTTTTAGAGCAGCAATTACATAGTTCGATCATCATCACCTCATCATCCATCATCATAAATAATCGTAAATAATCGTAAGCCGGTAAAGGATAACATAGGCCCTCTAGTGGATGTAAATGGCGCTTTGGCTTCTGACGCTCAGGCGATGGCGGGTATTTTCAATAACTTTTTTGCGACAGTTTTTACCGTAGAGGACGTAAATAATGTCCCCGACGTTGACGATATCGTTCCATTTAGTAGCGAGACTATTTTAGATGAAATAACTGTTTACGAGGCTGAGATTGCGCATTATATCGATAGGCTAAAAGTTAGCAAGGCTCCAGGCCCTGACGCTTTTTATCCCAGACATTTGAAAGATTTGAAAGAAGTTATCGTAGGCCCCTTAACGAAGATCTTTAATCAGTCACTCGAAACGGGGATTATTCCTGAAGACTTTAAATTAGCTAACGTCACGCCTATTTTTAAAAAAGGCGACCGCGCGGTAGCTAGCAATTATAGGCCCATTAGCTTAACGTCAATTGTCAGTAAACTTTTGGAATCCGTAGTTAGGGATCGTATTATCGATCACTTAGAAAGTAGAGATTTGATTAATAGTAGTCAGCACGGGTTTCGACGCCATAGGTCTTGTTTAACTAATTTGTTAGAATTTTATAACGAAGTAGTGCGCGAATACGTTAGGCATAGGGCAGCTGACGTTATTTATTTAGATTTTAAAAAGGCGTTCGATACAGTTCCGCATAGGAGACTAATTGCGAAGGTTAAAGCGCACGGTATACGCGGTCAGGTAGCTAACTGGTTAGAAGAATGGCTTCGTGCTAGGAGACAGAGGGTCGTAGTTAATGGTAGTGAATCGGGGTGGTTAGATGTAGGTAGCGGTGTCCCACAGGGTTCAGTGTTAGGCCCATTGTTATTCGTAATTTACATTAACGACATAGATGTAGGATTGACTAGTAACGTTTCAAAATTCGCGGACGATACTAAAATAGGCGGTAAGGTTGTTAACGAGGACGATAGAAATAGGATCCAAGACGATGTAAATAGGATTATGGAGTGGACGGATAAGTGGCAGATGCAATTTAACGTAGATAAATGTAAAGTTTTGCATATAGGTTCTCGCAACAATAATTACGCGTACACGATGGATGATAGGGAGTTAGCGAGCGTTGACGAGGAAGTAGATTTAGGCGTACGCGTAACTAAAGATTTAAAGGTTAGGAACCAGTGCCTGGAGTCTTGCGCAAAAGCGAATAGGATGTTAGGCTTCATAGCGCGTAATTTCGAATTTAAGTCGAAGGATATCATATTGCCCCTTTACAAGTCCCTAGTCAGGCCTCATTTAGAATATGCAGTTCAGTTTTGGTGCCCGTACTTGCGTGAGGATATTGATAGGTTAGAAAGGGTTCAGCGTCGTGCCACGAAACTTATTCCGTCATTGCGCAACAAGCCTTATGAAGATAGGATTAAAGTGTTAGACTTGTATTCACTCGAAACTAGGAGATTAAGGGGGGAGCTTATTGAAGTTTTTAAAATCGTTAATAACATCGATAACGTGAATTTTGACAAATTGTTCACTTTCGATAATAGTAATACTCGCAATAACGGATTCAAGTTGCGTGGCAGACGTTTCATTACTAATATCGCTAAAAACTTCTTTACGTTTAAAGTAATTGATAAATGGAATAATCTTTCCGCGTCAGTCGTTCATTCTACCAGCGTTAATATGTTTAAGAACCGTCTTGACAGACATTTTAAAGGTATTAACGTTGTTTAATTTAAATAACAACAAAGTTAGTAACAGAAGCTCTGGTGGTGGTGCTCGGGGATGAGTCTGTTGACGATGAATGCCAGCTTGTGACATGCCAGCGTGTGATGCCAGCAATAAAATTATTAAAAAAAAAAAAAAAAAAAAAAAAAAATTAGACTAACACGAATGTAGATGTAGCTCATAGCGTAAACTAACCCACTTTTTGTTTAACTTTAACCTACTTTTTTTTTTTTTTTCTTATCCTCCTTACTTTGCATGTCTCTAACTCTTTTCTTGCATGTTTGTAGTTTGCATGGTATGACAGTGAGTTAAGACTGTGTTTGCATGGTTTGTAAGCGTTCTTATTTTACTTCTTTTCATCTTTCACCCCTCTCCTATTCTCTCCGACTATTTTTCTGACTTGTCGGCAGTGGCCGGCGGATGATGATGGTGAGACACTTTTCCTCTTTTTCTGAATGAATGTTAACCCACGAGTGATAGGTGTTGCTCCTTACTTAACCCCTTATTCTCTTCTCTTCTCTTCTCTTAACCCCCTACTCTTTCCTTTCTCTCGGGCTAGCCTTAGAGTGGATCTTAGGGTCTTTGTTAGCCTTAGCTTCTGTAGATCTGTAGATCATCAATAAATTTCAAGTATGAAAAACTTGTCCACGAGACGCGTCGAGATTATATACTGTATATATAATTGAGGTCTTGTTACGTCTCGGCTTGCCACTATCAAGGAATGTACAAAGCTCTTGGCTAGTAATATTGTACCTTTCACTCTTAAATATAACTTAAAAAAAGAAAAACAAACTTCAAAAACAAAAATTCTAACCAATCAAATTTCACCTTTTTACTGAAGAAGAAAAAGATTTGTTTGTTTGCCGTTTCGGTTGAGTTGTAACACAATCGAAATGCAATTGGAATGTAATTATCCGGTCATCCCATAAGTAGTGTCGTTTTTTACGATAGATTAAGTTTAAACTAGTCCTACTCGGTTTAAGCATAAATTTTCCGAAGGTTATATCTTAGAGGAGATCTATCGTGTTTCGCTACATACTTTACAGACCTTGACCAGTGAAGACGTGTGTTTTGCTTTATGTGAACCCCTCATAAACATGGCGGTATCGGAAGAGCATATCAGGCATATAATGCTTTACGAGGTCAAAAAAGGGAATAGTGCTACTGAAGCAACGCGAAACATTCAGGAAGTTTATGGCAACGATATTCTGCATATGAGGAAATGTCAAAGATGGTTTCAAAAGTTTAGGAATGGTGACTGCTGTTTGACAGATGCAGCACGCTCTGGACGCCCTGCTGAGTTTGATGATGACCCGCTGTTAGCCGCACTTGAAGAAGACTGTTCAACAACTGTCGAAGAATTGGCCCAGAAACTCAATTCATCCCCGTCCACCATCCATCGACATTTGCAACAACTCGGGAAAGTGCCTAAGTTAGGAAAATGGGTGCCACATGAATTGTCGATCGACAATCTGAGGGTGCGGGTAAACATTAGCACAGCTCTTCATTCCTGTGAACTCCAAGATCCGTTTTTGCACCGTTTAGTGACTGGTGATGAAAAGTGGATACTGTACCAGAATGTTAAGCGCCGTCGACAGTGGGTTTGTGCCGGAGAACCAGCTACACCACAGCCAAAACGAAATCTTCACCCTCGGAAGGTGTTGCTTAGTGTTTGGTGGGATAAAGGTGGTGTAATACACTTTGAAACCTTACCACAGAACCAAACAATCACCGCTCAAGTCTACTGTCAACAACTGGATCGATTGAACACTGCACTAAAAGAAAAGAGACCTTCTTTGGTTAATCGGAAAGGAATCGTGTTCCACCACGACAACGCACGTCCTCATACCGCTCGGATCACTTCTGCCAAAATTGAGGAGCTTGGGTGGGAAAAACTTCCACATTCTCCATATTCAGAGCTGGGCAATAAATACATTGAATGTATTTAAATACTAAATACTAAATACATGGGAGAAATGTATTTAAATACTAAATACATTTTACGAATGTATTTAGATACTAAATACAAAATACATCAATTGTATTTAAATACATTTTAAATACATACAAATTTTAACATATGCATTCACTAATTCATGAGTAACAACAATATAAAATGCTTGATAAAGGATAAAGAAATAGTACAATCTAATTTCCGATTATATATTTCCCTTTTTAGAACAAAACAAAAACAAAAGAACTTAGAACTTAAAATGTTCAACCAGTAACATATTATACTCATTATATCATTGCAAAATGAGTGACAATTAATGAGTAGATGAGACATAAACGTAAACATAAGACGTAAACATAAACATTACCGTCTTTAGATTTAATTTTAAAGTATTTTCCATCAAACAGAGGGTGCACTAAATTGTTATCTGCAGATATATCACTGTTTGATTCACCGGATTTGCTTGTTGAAGCCATGACACGCACACGATAAAGAAATCAACCGCTTTCGTCTAAGAGTGGCACACAACTGATTGAATCGACGCGTCGTACTGTGCTAATACAGAACGTGTATTAAACCAGTAAAAGTATTTACATTTTTATATTTTGAGTATTTAAATACTCATTAAAGTATTTAAATACTATATTTAAATACATGAAAAACAATGTATTTATAAATACAGTTCTAAATACACAAATGTATTTAAATACTGCCCAGCTCTATCCATATTCTCCAGACCTTGCGCCTTCAGATTATCATCTCTTCAGGAGTCTGCAAAACTATCTTGACGAGAAACAGTATACTTCTTTAGATGACCTGCACACCAGTCTTTGTACGTTTTTTGCCTCAAAACTGCCTGAATTTTATAAACATGGCATTGCAAAGCTTGTAGGACGTTCGCAGAGTGTCATTGATTCCGATTGAAAATATATACTAGATTAAAGTTTTTTTTTTTTTTTTTTTTTTTTTTTTCAAATTCCGATCTAAAAAACCGTGCGCGGAAAATTCCCAGTTGGAAGATTGCCATGCGGAAGATTTCCCGGCGGAAAATTGCCAGTGGGGAAGATTTCCAGTAAGAATATTGCCAGTGATCAAAATAAGTTTAAATAAATAGAAAAATAGTAAATGAAGAAAATAAATAAGTTTTAAGGGAGTCAAGGTCACGCAATTAATTTAAGCAAGGCCAGTTCGAAGTGTGGATAGCTAGTATACGTTCGAATTTATTTGCTTTCCCCCTCCCACAATGGTTTCTATTCTCAGAAGTGAACGTGGTAAGGATATTGTCATTGATGAGCTTCAATATACGTACCATCAAAACGGACAGGAACAAGGATGAAACCAAAATTATTGGGAATGTTGTGAGAAAGCAAAACTGTGTACAGCTAGATTGCATACCAAAGCAAAGAGCATAATTACAAGTTTTAAAATATGTGAACGAACACAATCACGCAGCTTCATAAGGTTAACTAGCGAAAATATCACGACTTAACCTGACCAATCGTTCAGTCAACTGTACGCCCTTGACGATTGGTTAGGTTAGGTCTTAAATCATTATTTATTTTATTACCAAGAAATCCTATCAAATTAGTTTAATCAATAAAAGAGAGTTCTTTATTAAATTAGTCATAAATCACTATTTAATTTATTTTGTTCCTGGCAATATTCCCCACTGGCAATATTCCCCACTGGCAATATTCCCCACTGGCAATATTCCCCACTGGCAATATTCCCCACTGGCAATATTCCCCACTGGCAATATTCCTAGAACCGTGGAGTGGCTCAACAGGGCCGGCTCAAGGCTCTGGCTAACCAGGCGGTTGCCCGGGGCACATTGTGCTGGGGAGGGCGGCAAATAACGAGGAGAAAAATTAATAAATAAATAAAAACAAATCCAAACTATAAAAATCGTCTGACATGGTCAAATTGTTCAAAAGCGTCTATTTTACTTCTTATTGTCGTGGCGAGAGTCCTATTCTTTATTTGTACATTTTGAGGTTTTTATTATTATTATGAAAAACTTATTAAAATGGTAAAAAGTCTCGAGGGCGCTGAAATTCAATTTGTCCGGGGCTCTGACAAACCTCGAGCCAGTACTGCATGAACCTCCATTTGACCTTTGACTTCTATTTGTGACCTTGGCCTTTGATGCAGGAACCTGATATTTGGTCATGACACGTTGTCTATTCATGATCCGCGCGTCTATTTGAGCGGTTCAAAAGTTATAACGCGGACACGAAAGTGTGACGAACAGACGGACGGACAAACGCAAACCATATAATGAAAATCGTAAAATAAATAGTCATTAATATTTCGAATTATTCACCACGAGAAAATTACTTAAGTATATAATTATAAGTAAAGGCAATTAGTGGGTTAAGTACAAAAACTAAACCAAACTACGCAAGAATTTGCAATATATATTTAAGATTATGATATTAGTAATTTACACAATACTAACATTATTATTACTGAAATTAGATACGGCTCATACCATAATAATAACGTTCAATAATGTTAAAAAAAAATCCAGTGACAAAGTTTCTTTAAACAGTCTTTATTTTTCTCATCTCTGATAGATATATTATATTATATATATTATATATATATATATATAGATATATATATATGAATAGAAACGACATAAGTATTAAGGAACGTTTCTGCACACGAGGAAGAGAAATCACGAATAAATGAAAAATGAGGCGAACCGCGGGCGGTTCGCCTCATTTTTCATTTATTCGTGATTTCTCTTCCTCGTGTGCAGAAACGTTCCTTATACTTATGTCGTTTCTATTCATTTATATACTGCGTGGTCATTGCAGTTATATATATATTATATAATATATATAATATATCTATCAGAGATGAGAAAAATAAAGACTGTTTAAAGAAACTTGGTGTAATGGTATCGCGTCTGACCGGCAATCGGAAGATCCCGGGTTCGATTCCCAGGTGGTTACCTCATTTTTTCATTTTTCCGTTTTCTCTCTCTCGTCTTGCGCGGAATATCTCCTATACAAGCGTCGTTCTTTACGTTATTATACTGCGTGTTCTTTGCAGTTGAATGTATATATATATATATATATATATATATATATAATATATACCGTCTGCCAAAAAAAAGGGTTCATTTTAAAAAAACATCGATGGCATGAACATTTTTCAAACAATCAGTATGAAACTTATACGTGTAAAAGATACATAAAACATCTACCTGTAAACCAAACTTCAGTTCGAAGCTATCAAAAAAAACGATTTATTAAATATTTCTCTAATAATATTACGACTGATGCTCGACAAACTAACCTAGAATCTTTTATTTCAATTTTCACTTTTGTAAATTCTAATATACGATTTTTTTTGGTAGGGTTATAAAATATAGTGAATATGCCATTTTCAGAGGAAGATAAGATTATAATTAAGCATTATAGACTAGAAAAGGGATATGCAGGGCCGGCGAGAGCTGCCACGGGCCCGGGAAGGATTAGTATATGGGACCCCTGTTTACTCAGTAATTTATTATGAACGTTTTTTGTATACATAACGAGCAAACATATATATATATATATATATATATATATATAAAATTAATGTCCAAGTAACTATTCAAAATATACAGTATAATAATCTCTATAAAATGTATGTTCATTAATTATATTTCCTTTCTGTTATTTAATCAATTGCTTTATTAATATTTTTAGATTTTATCCCCCCTCTTTCCGGGCCCCCTAGAGGTCCGGGCCCTGGGGATTCAACCTGGCTTCCCCGCCCTCTCGGCGGCCCTGGGGATATGGACGAACTAAACTACTCTCCGAATTCCCCAACAAAGGATGGACTCTTATCAAAAGAAGAGAGGGAAGTGGGCGACCAAAAACTGTTTGCATACAGGACAACATTGACGACGTCGAAGTAGTATATTAAGTCGGGAAAACCAGCTAGGAACCCATATGACACCAGCTCGCATATCACAAGCGTTACAATTATCAGAAATTATGTGAGACGCATAATTAAACAAGATCTTCAACTAAAACCTTTCAAAGGAGTGCACGGGCAAAAGATTACTCAAACTGATGAGCAAAAACGAGTTCAAAGATCACAACAAATCTTACGGCGAGTAACATGTGATAAACTTTCAAAGGCTTTCTTCACTAATGAAAAGAGATTTGCTGTGGAGCCACCTCGGAACAGTCAAAATGAGAGAGTTTACTCGCACGTTCAATGTAAGAATGAAATACCTGATAGCAGACTTTTTGCAACCAGAAGTCATTTCTCAGCTAGTGTCATGGTGTCAGTTGGCATATCAAAGTTAGGAAAAACATCCATTCATTTTATTGAGCCTGGTGTAAAAGTCAATGCCGAGTGCTGTCGAAATACTCTGCTGCAAAATATGCTTCCCGAAATGCAAAATCTGGCCAACGGTGGTTATTATCTTTTTCAGCAAGACGGAGCAACGTCCCATACAGCAATTGCAACTGTGGAATACTTAAAAAATAATGTCCCAGAATTACTTGAACCCCAAAATTGGCCACCTTACAGTCCTGACTTGAACCCTGTTGACTATGGAATCTGGGAAAATTTGGCACAGAGAGTTTACAGGAGCAGGGTGAGAAATGTTGATCACTCGCATCAGCTTCTTGTGAAGTGGGAAGAGATACCACAGGAGCAGATCGATCGAACCATTGATGAATTTCGTTCAAGATTAACGAAAATTGTTGAAAGTGAAGGGAAACACATTGAACAATTTTTTTAATCGGAATTAATTTAATTGGAATATATATTACTTTTTGCTGCACAAGATTCTGTTATTTTCTGTTATTTTTAACAGTTTTACTTTTTATGGTATTAGTTTGTAATAAATTCACTTCTGTGTATTAGTTTGTAATAAATTCACTTCTGTTTGTTGCACATGATTTTAAAATAAAGTTCAGTGATGAAAAATTATTTACAGTTCGAGCTCCTGTTAACACTCAAAATGATCGTGTGTACTCTGCAGCAAGAACAAAGAAAGAAGCGACAACTTCTCCAAGAAAGTGATGATCTCGTGTTTTGCTTCGAAACTGGGTAAATGATGTCGTTTTTTGATGAAACAGGGCTAAAATAAATGCTGTATACCATCGCGATAGGCTAATGTGTTAGAAAAACACCTGCCAAAAATTAGCGAAGTTTTTGGAAGCTAGTACACATTACAGTAAGATGGTGCAACAAGTCATACTGCCCCGCCTAACCATTGACTATCTAGACAGAGAAGTTCCTGACTACATAAAACCTGACGAATGGCCGGCTAACAAATCAGGCTTGTGCCCATTTGATTATACAGTATGGAATGAGCTAAAAGGAAGAGTTTACAAAAATTCCAGGTTTGATAATATTGCTCAATTAAAGGTAAAGATTGTGGGAAAGTGGAATTTTCTGCACAGAGTTTCATAAACAGGGCTTTTGATAGTTGGCGCCATCGTTTAGAGCTTTGTGTTCAAGGAAATTGTGGAAACATTGAACATTTGATTAAAAATATTGGTAGTACTCTGGAGTAACTAAATAAATAGTTTTTGATCACTTTCTCTGCAAATTAAAATACACACTTCAAAAGACAATAGCTTACTTTTTTCTTCGCAACCCTGTATATAGGGGATGATGATCTACAGATCTACAGAAGCTAAGGCTAACAAAGACCCTAAGATCCACTCTAAGGCTAGCCCGAGAGAAAGGAAAGAGTAGGGGTTAAGAGAAGAGAAAGAGAATAAGGGGTTAAGTAAGGAGCAACACCTATCACTCGTGGTTAACATTCATTCAGAAAAAGAGGAAAAGTGTGTCACCATCATCATCCGCCGGCCACTGCCGACAAGTCAGAAAAATAGTCGGAGAGAATAGGAGAGGGTGAATGAAAAGAAGTAAAATAAGAACGCTTACAAACCATGCAAACACAGTCTTAACTCACTGTCATACCATGCAAAATACAAACATGCAAGAAAAGAGTTAGAGACATGCAAAGTAAGGAGGATAAGAAAAAAAAAAAAAAAGTAGGTAAAGTAAACGAAAGTGGGTTAGTTTACGCTATGAGCTACATCTACATTCGTGTTAGTCTAATTTTTTTTTTTTTTTTGCTGGCATCACACGCTGGCATGTCACAAGCTGGCATTCATCGTCAACAGACTCATCCCCGAGCACCACCACCAGAGCTTCTGTTACTAACTTTGTTGTTATTTAAATTAAACAACGTTAATACCTTTAAAATGTCTGTCAAGACGGTTCTTAAACATATTAACGCTGGTAGAATGAACGACTGACGCGGGAAGATTATTCCATTTATCAATTACTTTAAACGTAAAGAAGTTTTTAGCGATATTAGTAATGAAACGTCTGCCATGCATGATGATGATGATGTCTGTTCGCTTATACACGCCTAAACGGTTTGCACCAAATTTAATATACACATTAAGGGAGAACCAGAGAAAGCTTTAGTAACACACCCGCCCCTCCCAGTCCCTCTTCCATATGAATGGCCTATAACGGGGGTCGGCAACCCGAGGCACGCAAATTTTGTGTTGCACCTTAATTCACAGAAAAAATAATACAAAAAGTATATTTTTTACAATAAAAAAAGAAAGAAAAAGTCATCTCCATTGTATTTATCCCGTATCACATTCAGACTGACTTTCATTGAAAAATCACTTTTCCTAAACGCAACAGCTGAAATAAATTTAACAACTTATTGCTCACACTAATCATGGCCTTCGTAAAGACATTTTCTTACGACTTTTGATGCAATTTTTATAACTATTCATGTTTAAAATGGTTTTGATAATGATCAATTTAAAAACTGTATCAGTGTATACTGTAATTTCGAATACTACTTTATTGCAGTGTTAATATACGTATTATTAGTATTATTATTATAAAGATAAACTATAAAGTAATCATACTATACACATTATAAAATTATAATATATATATATATATATATGTGTGTGTGTTGTGTGTGTATATATATTATATTTTTTTTTTAAGGTAAAAAACATTTAAACCAAGGTTAGCAAAATTTTTTTTTTTTTCTAGGAGGGTGGGGTTTACCCAACCCACTTGTGTTTTTCCATAATTTTCTGAACAAAAAATTGTGGTTTTTAATTTTTCATGTAATTTTTTTTACTATTATATCCCTAGTTTTTTTAATGCCTTGCTTCTTTTACTGAAATTTTGTTATATGTTAACTGTTTAGATATTAAATAGGCCACCAAACAAGAAATAATTTCATATAGAACCAAAAATTAAAACAACAGTTGGTACATCAATGATTACATAACATTACTGTTGGCCTGCCTGGGGACAACTGTCTCCACTGTTTTTTCAGAAAAAGAGAACTCGAGGAAACAATTTTTTTTTTATACAAAAACAACTTTTTATCATCGAGATTGCTTATTTCAGTCATATAACCTATTTAATATATAACGCGTAAATTATGTAACTTAAGTTCAAGAGGTCTAGTAGAAGTTAACAAGTTCTTATTTGGTATGGGGAGTAAAAAGGGTAAAGTTTACTGGGACCCGGCCAACAAAGGGGCGCGGCAGGGCCTAATTGAGAAAATGTTTTAAATCTTTTTCGTAGTTTTTTGTCAATGATGCGTCTATGAATATTGATCTGATCTCGGTGTAATGCATTTATTTCGATAAAAATATGCGTGAATGACCCGTCTGAAATCAGGGGGTCGGGCGTCAGAGGCAAGGGAGCCTGAGAAAGTGATGCTTGGGCCCTGCTTATCACGTAATATATAGGCTAAATTTGGCTCTGCATTTTTTACTGAGATAAATTATATTTAAAAAATGAGATCTAATACACAATAGATACGATAATTTTGGTCGTAGTCCTAAAACTGTAGAAGCTACCAACTTACCACTCCTCTTCTGGCTCATCAGAATGAGATCTTTCACTTTGTCTCTCGAGACATTTCTAAATCTTCATATTTCAGACGCCCAAAAAAGTATAAATATGCATGTTGCATACTTCTTTTACGCAAATGCTATTGCTTTTTTCTGCTGCTAAATCAACAAAATTTTTAAAAATTATTCAAATTTTGACACCAAGTTACACTTCACCTACAAAAGACCTTGCTGGAAATTTGTCTGTAGTAGTAGTTCATGAAGAAATTGAAAACAATCTAAAAAATGAATTAGCAACAGTCAACAATCACCCTACTTCAAGATGGGTGAACTTCTGTAAAAGATGATTCTATTTTTGCTACATCTATTAGCACTGCAGGCCAGGGATCGGCAACATTTTTCTATCGAAAATAAAAACCCACTCTAATAGACAGAGTTTATTTCCACAACAGTTTCGATGCCCACTGGCATCCTCCTCGGGTGGATACCGGTGGAGGATGCCAGTGGGCATCGAAACTGTTGTGGAAATAAACTCTGTCTATTAGAATGGGTTTTTATTTTCATATTTTGAACTTCACGTAGAAAAAAGTGAAGTTTTTGCATTTATTTTTCTATCGAATGACACTTATCAATATTCAAACTTTAAGACTCTTCGCGCGTGGCGCCATTTTTTTTTCAAATGTAGGTTACAATACAGGGTGTCCCAGAATTAACTATCTATTTCAATGAAATCGGACAAATTTAATAAAAACACATAATTTTGTGTTTATTACTAAATTATGATACAAAAACAAATAGATTTATAAATCATAAGTCAAAACTTTATTTACTTGAATGTGATAAGCCTTTTTCATCAGTGTCGAACGCAAGATTCTATGAACTGTTGTCTTGGATATGTTGAGTCTTCGACCTGCCTCCCTAACCGAAGTTGTTGGTTCATCCTCAAACAATTGTCGTACCTGTTCGGTACTGTTACGTGCTGTCCTTGGGCGTCCTCTTCCCACCTCGTAGTGTACGGATCCAGTTCTTTTAAATTTGTTCACAAGTTCACGAATCGCTTTGTCTGTAGGACCGGTTCTGTGGAATCTTCTTGTAAATTTTTCTCTGATTTCATTACATTGCATTCCTTTGATACGGGATGTTACAACAAAGATGCGTTCTTGTGTATTCATTATTAATAGGGTTCTGAAAGAGAATGAAAAACTATGAAAAAATTATGAAAAAAATTTAGAAATTTATACATTTTTAACACATATTAAACATGATGAACATAAATAAGTGTTTTTAAAAAATTTGTCCGATTTCATTGAAATAGATAGTTAATTCTGGGACACCCCGGGGTGTCCTAAAAGCCCCTATCTATTTTGTTGAAATAGGCTGAATTTCAAATAAATGTCACACTGACCTGAATACAGATGTATTTCTATACAAATTACAAGTATTACACCATTAAAATCCTTACTTAGTAGTTTCCACATGTGCTCCATCTGTATCTCTGCAAATCTCAAAGCGGTCAGCTGCATTGCGGAACACATTTCCGAGCATTTCAGGGGTTATTTTCTCAACTGCTTGCCTAATGCGATCTCGCAGATCTGGTCAATCTCGAATATTTCTGCGATAGACCTCTGATTTAATGAAACCCCAAGCAAAGAAATCCAATGGGGTCAAATCCGGAGATCGCGCTGCCCAGGGCCTATTCCCCCCACGTCCAATCCAACGATTTGGAAAACGCTCGTTTAGGTATGTCTGAACAATTCTGGCATAATGACATGGTGCCCCATCCTGCTGAAAGACTACATTGTCGAGAATGCAATCTTCAAGAAGTTGAGGTTCTAGAAAATTTTGAAGCATATCAAAGTAAACAGGCCCTGTCACTGTAGCCTCTGCAAAGAAAAAGGGCCCGTAAATCTTAGACTTCGTCATTCCAAGCCACACATTGACTTTAGGGTAGTTTCTTTCCCATTCAGTGAACTCAGTTGGCTTTTCATTAGCCCAGATGCGACAATTATGTCGATTGATTTTACCACAGGTGTGAAAAGTCGCCTCATCGCTAAACAAAATGTGGTCCATTAAATTGTTAGGATCAAGTAAAGATAAGCACCCCAGCCTTCTTTAATTAGCCTTATAAGGCTAACTAACGAAAATATCACGACCTAACCTAACCAATCGTCAAGGGCGTACAGTTGACTTAACGATTGGTTAGGTTAGGTCGTGATATTTTCGTTAGTTAGCCTTATAAGGCTAATTAAAGAAGGCTGGGGGTGCTTATCTTTACTTGATCCAATTGTTATTTTGGATTTGTTCGACCAGTTCCGCACACATTGCTGCTCGTTTTGGAAAATCTTCCTCGTGTAAGCTGTGTAACAGCTGAATGTGATAACACTTCTTCTTCAGCGTCGAACGCAAGATTCTGTGAACAGTTGTTTTGGGTATGGTCAATCTGTGGGATGCTTGGCGAACTGACATTCTTTGATCGTCTTCGAACATTATGCGAACAGATTCAATGTTTTGTTGTACTGTTCTTGGGCGCCCACTTCTTCCTTCATCATGCACAGATCCAGTCCTTTTGAATTTGTTCACAATTTACGAATTGCTTTATCTGTCGGTCCAGGCTTATGAAACCTTCTTGAGAATCGGTCTCTAATTTCACATTTCATTCCTCTGATGCGACATGTTACTATCATAACGCGCTCATGCACATCCATCACCAATGATATGGATCTGAAAGAATTAATTAAAAATTTAAAAATAATTAAAATAGAAATCTAATGCAAGTATTTGTCTAGAAAGGTGCATGCAATCATGTCATTAAAACATTCATTTGAAATTAAGCCTATTTCAACAAAATAGATAGGGACTTTTGGGACACCCTGTATATACGTATATATGAAAAGCAGAAAATATTTGAATCAGGTAAATGTAACTCGAGGCCGCACGCGCAGTCGCGCACGTCAGAAATCCATCAGTCACGCGTCAAACAGGTTTTAGGCCTGTATTACTGCATTAATATGATTAGTACGTGCTACAACTGTATTTACATTACATATTTAAACATATATAGAACTAATAAATACATATATTTGTCATATATATATGTCTGCCCTGTAACTGAGTGGTTTCTGACTAGTACGCGCGCGGGGTTATTGACCTCTGGGAACATTTCGTCGACCAGATATTCTATCGATACTAACATAAACTAACCTAACCAAGCCTACCTTAACCTAATCCCTGCTAATCTAACTAAACCTACTCTACCCTAACCTAATTTAATTTGGCTCTAAGAAAAATTCTCGATAAAGTGTCGTGTGGAGAAAATATTTAAAATGTTATCGTAAACTATATACCTACGATCATCGTAATATGCAATGTTTGGAGCTATTGAAGAATAGGGACCCCAGCCTTCTTTAGTTAGCTTTATAAGGCTAACTAACGAAAATATCATGACCTAACCTAACCAGTCGTCAAGGGCGTACAGTTAACCTAACGATTAGTTAGGTTAGGTCGTGATATTTTCGTTAGTTAGCCTTATAAGCCTAACTAAAGAAGGCTGGGGTCCCTATTCTTCAATAGCTCCTAATGTTTTAGCAAAACTTTTAGTTTGTTATTTCCCACAAAAGTAGACAGACAGCAGAAAGAAATAAAAACTCTTCCAGTATGAGAACATGGAAGGACACAGGGGCTTTTCATTTTACTGTAATAAAATTGTATTATTCCAAACCAGGGGCGTAACTAACGGGGGGACGGGTGACGAGACATGTTCCCCCCAACTTTTGGACTGAGGGGGATAATATAGGTTTTGTCCCCCCCAACTTTTGATCTAAGTTAGCTTACGTAAAGGAAAATATTTAGTTCTTGAAATAATCTATGATTAGCAAATCTTTAATTATATTAGTCCTATTAGTGTGCTGGAAAGTATTACTGATTCAGTATTAATACTGCAGTGATAGATACTTTAATGAGACATCTAGTTATTTTTTTACTTTAATTATTGCATATATCGTTTTCCTAAAAAAATATGCCTTAGAAGACCAAATTTAAGACATTATCTACAGGATAGCAGCACAGAAATTCATCGCAGGATTTTTTATCATTATAGTTGTCCCCCCAACTTTTGAAAGCTAGTTACGCTCTTGGTCCTAACTATGCGTATTTAACAGTCTAAAACCTTCAGCATAAAAAAATGTAGGATCATTGGGTAATTAAATATTACTTTTTAAGCGAGTTAATATCATGTGAAAAATATAAATATGTTAATAATAAGAGGAAAACATACTATTAAACCTCGTCAGGAATCTTCAATTTACTTACATTGTTGGAACGATGGGGTCTATATGACCCCAGGCCTAAAATCTTACAAAATGGTGCTATAAAAAGTCTGTAATGAAATACTCGCATAAATGAAACTTCGTACTTGATATTTAAGAACTTTTAACGAATAATATCATCGCTTGTGCCTTGTAATCCCCAGTTCCACTTTTCAAGGGCGGATTACTCGGGGGCGTGCGTTTTCTAGCGGAGCGTGATGCATTTCAAAACTGCTTTTTCGTCAGGAGTGACTCCCGCAGAAGTAAGGACCCCGCCCCCAGGTAGAGAGGTGAGAACGTGGATGGCCAGAAAGTGGTTACTCGTAGTTTTCTAAGCATACTATTAAGTATTCATTTCGGCAGAAACGTATGTTACTGATCTTCTTAAGTCAGAAATAGTCTGAAGGGAAGGAAGGAAACCAAGAGAAATCTCGGATAGTGTTCCAGAATGCTTCGCAAAGTATTGATATATAACGCATAATCTATTTTCAGAGCATCACCTTCAAATATATGTCAATAAGTTATTTCATATTGATGAAATACAATCAAATATAATGAAATTCATATATAATCATACTCCATTTAACTTTAACCTTCATGAAATGATGAAAACTTCTAGAAACGAATCTGAAGCAACTAAATCTTCTGATTGGCGACTGTGTCATCGATCTTGAGCTCGACCACTCGCGCGCAAAATGTTCCGAAATTATCATCTTCATGATTTCTTTGTCCTTTTAATCTCGTGACGTTTGAGAAAGCCAGTAGTACGTGTATGTTCGCTAACATATTGAGATTTAAAATCCATACTTGGGTTTCATACGAAATAAACCTATTTTTATCACGAGTTTATACCAAAATATCTAAAGAAGTCTCAATTCTGTAATTACTTTTCCCCAGTTTTGAAAAATATATTTTTTTAAAGGAGAAATAAAAATGGTTCATGCGTTCATAATCATGTCGAAATACATTCACAGATATCTGGTAAGTACTTTAAATCTACAACCCCTTCACCCTTCTACACATTTTATATCCTACCTTAATTTTTAATAAAATTAAACATTTCACCGATTTGAAACTTTCCAAGTTTGTTTGAATTTAAAAATAATAAATGTGTGACAATATGAAAATACCTTTATTGGTAAATATATTATAAATATTTCGGTAATTTTTTAACGCAGAATCGCAATCCTTAATTACAGTATCGATAATTATTTTTTATTTTAACTTGGCCTTTAAGCTTTAGGGGCTCTCATATTAATTAAAAGATATCCTACTACTTTATAGGTAGATACGACTAAGTATTAAGTAATATATACATAATCGTAAGTAAACGATATTAAATAATTAATTTGGAATACACGAACGAACTTATAGCTCAATATAAGAAATGAGTTATATAATAGAGTATATATTAAATCTTGTCATAACTACAATTCTGATATAAATACAATACGAAGAATTGATAGTTAAATATAAGAAATGATACGGTACGTACGTACACTTAATCCTAAACGTTTATCAATAATCATTAAATTAAAAGATATTTCAACTTGTTTTTAAACGAACTTACGTTCGTAATATTTTTAATATCAATATTTAAATCATTCCATAGTTTCAGTCCAACGAAAATTAATAATATTTGGGATGGGTGAAGACGATCTAAATCAGTCGAGGAATAACGTGTCTAGTTCTACTGGTTTTGTACGAGTGAATTTCTTGGGTTACGAAGTATTTATTTATAGACTGTAAGTTAATAATTTTTTTCTTACATTTGTGAATGAAAATAAAATGTGCCAATTTCATTATAACTTTGATCTTTAATAATTTTAACACTTCAAAGAATGCGCTTGAATGATTATAAAAATCAGCATCAGATAACGACCTTATTGCTCGTTTTTTAATAAATATACTGAACATTTAGAGGTGGGGAACCTGCCCGCGGGCATAATGTGTAATTAATATAATTAGTGTAATTTAACTGCCCGCAGACAGTTTCATTATTTAAAGTCACACACTATTTACATCTTAATTATGTCCCAAACTATTTTTAAAGCTGCAATTTGCCCGGTACAGAGTATTTTAATTGAAATTTGCCCGTCACAAAATAAAGGTTCTCCACCCCTGATTTAGAGCATTGTCAGCTGTCACTGTCAACATATAAGGAAGAACGAGAGAATGATGCGAAGTTAATAAAGTGTGTTTAGGAAGTGAATGTCTTTAAGTTTAAAAATTATACAACACTCCTCGGAATCCCTTTAGAGATATAATTTACACGTTCCTTCCACCGGAAACTCTCGGCCAGCATTACCCCAAGAAATTTCGTTATATTCTCCGACATTCAGTTCAAAATGCAAATTTCGTTTATTGCCAAAAATACTAAAGTTTGTTTTATTAGTATTTAGAAACAGGTATCGTAAGTGAAGAAATTTTACCCGAATCTTAGGAGGTATGTGGGTAACATGCACATCTACAGAATAAATGCAAAAAACTTCACTTTTTTACGTGAAGGTCAAAATATGAGAATAAAAACCCACTCTAATAGACAGAGTTTATTTCCACGACAGTTTCGACGCCCACTGGCATCCTCCTCGGGTGGATACAGAAACACAAATGAAACAAAACAAGAGGGAAAAACAGTTCAGGGATCGACCGTTAAGAAATTCGCACCTAGGTTGGATTCCATTCTCTCGAGACAGGAGGGGCATTTTCATTAGGTACATTCGCACAAATTTTAAAACTATCTTCCTGTTCTAAACATACAGATTCTATTATTTTTACATAATTATTACATTTATAATTAAATTTATTACATTTAATATTGCATAATTATTAATTACAGAAATTATAAATTTATTATTACATTGGTTATTACATTGTTGTTTATTATACAGAAATTATAAACCGAAAAACGAATGAAAAAAGGCGATTAGGAAATAATCCAGAGACCATTGAGAAATTCGCACCTAGGTTAGATATCGTTCTCCCGAAACCAGAAGGGCATTTTATTACAGGGTCAGCTTATAACTACATTTCCACAAATTAAAAATATCTTCTTGTTCTATACATATCGGAAAGGCGTATTTTAAAGCCAGAAAATCTTTTTATGCCCCTCGGGAACCTTCAGTTAACCAAAAACAATATGTGAGTTTGCCTTACATTGCCGGCTTAGAAAGAGTAAAACCGTTGACGAAAGAATTTAAGTTTGCTTTGGCGTTCAAATATTCGTCTACTGTGAAAAGTAAATTGGTTAGGAATAACGTTGCAAAAGAGGAACAAGCCTGTGTCTACAGCATTCCCTGTAAAAGTTGTGATTTAGTATACGTGGGAGAAACTGGAAGAAATATTGAAACCCGTATCAAAGAACACAAATATGCCTTCAGAAGTTGTAATACTAATAATGCCATTTTTTATCACGCTAGCCAAAATAATCATGCTATAGATTGGGAATCAAGTAAGGTACTTTATAAATGTAATAATTATGTCAAAAGAAAAATAATAGAATCTGTGTGTATAGAAAAAGTAGATAATTTTAATTTGTGCGAAGGTACTTATAAGTTAGACCCTTTAATGAGATTCTTGGTAAAAAAATCCCTTACGGAGTCGTGGGAACGTGTTCGAACCTAAGTGTGAATTTCTTAAATGTCTCTGGATTGGAATGTTTCCTTACTCGCTTTTAGTAAATGTAATAATGGAAGTAATTAATGTGGAAATAAATATATGCAGTAATTATGTCAAAACATTAGGATCTGTATGTATAGAACAAGAAGATATTTTTAATTTGTGGAAATGTAGTTATAAGCTGACCCTGTAATAAAATGCCCTTCTGGTTTCGGGAGAACGATATCTAACCTAGGTGCGAATTTCTCAATGGTCTCTGGATTATTTCCTAATCGCCTTTTTTCATTCGTTTTTCGGTTTATAATTTCTGTATAATAAACAACAATGTAATAACCAATGTAATAATAAATTTATAATTTCTGTAATTAATAATTATGCAATATTAAATGTAATAAATTTAATTATAAATGTAATAATTATGTAAAAATAATAGAATCTGTATGTTTAGAACAGGAAGATAGTTTTAAAATTTGTGCGAATGTACCTAATGAAAATGCCCCTCCTGTCTCGAGAGAATGGAATCCAACCTAGGTGCGAATTTCTTAACGGTCGATCCCTGAACTGTTTTTCCCTCTTGTTTTGTTTCATTTGTGTTTCTGTATCCACCCGAGGAGGATGCCAGTGGGCGTCGAAACTGTCGTGGAAATAAACTCTGTCTATTAGAGTGGGTTTTTATTCTCACACATCTACAGAGTTTACCCACACCGAATATAAACCATTCATAAGGCAAAACAGATGCGAAATTATAATTTAGGCTTTTAGAATGAAGTGGTGGACAACCTTCAAAATGAGGTTCGAGGTGGCCACGAACATGATTTTGAAGGTCGTGAGTTTAAATGAGGTAAATTCTGTCCAAAATGTATCCTTCACTGTATTAACATCTTCGCCAAAAAAAAAAAAAAACCACACTTGTATCTTCTGCAAACGTATGAACTTAAGTATATCAATAAGTATAAGTATACAATAAAAATAACAGTGGATCCCAAGGTTGAACTTGAGAGACACCATATTTTACAAGCAATTCAGTTGAACAGAATTTTTACCGATACAAATTGATATCCGTTGGACGAATAACTTTTAAACCAATCACTCATAGCTCCTCTAAAGTCATAACAATATCACTTACAACTGCGAGGCAGCAAACAATAATAAATTACAGTATGTAGGGAAGAAGAATGGTTCTGAAGGAGCAAAGTTATACATTTCAGTAGGCCTATAAGTGCATGAAATCTATTAAAGTACGAGAAAGTTTAACTACAGAGTGATTCAAAAGTCCATGCCTATTTGCCTTTCTTCTATCCTTGCAGTAAGTAGAAACTGTATACCGAGAGTTACTTTTTGAAAAGGTGGTAGTAGAGAACTTTTTAATCATAAATATTTGGAGTGCCTTGTTTAAGCTAGCGGGAAAATACTCGTACAAAGCAAATTTCAGTTATTTCGATGCCCGCCATGCTCCTAACCCTACGCACCACACATCAAAACGCTAGAAACCAGTTCGGTTATAGACATACTTCGTGCACATCCGAGGTCAGCTCGAACAAAATAGAAACAGCATGGTCGAGGAAGGGCTTTTTGCTAGTTAGACCAAATCCATCAAACGTGCAGCCTTGGAATTGAACAGAAATTTACTATTTAACAAATACTCAATAATGACATTAAAATGAAACTTACAAAATCAAAATGGTGCATGAATTACGTAATGTGGATCAAGACCAAAGAATAAATATGGCTGACAGACCTCACAGGAAAATACTTGAAGTGTAAGATCTGGAGAGCGTGGTGGGTCTTTCACTGTTTCACATTTTCCCATCCAGTACCCAGGAAAGTGTTATCCGAAAATGCCCGTGAAAATACGGGGAAGCATTATCCTGTTGGAAGGAAGTTTGGTTATTGCCATACTGGCCCATACACGTTCTCAATGGTGAGCACAAAGCTGTTTGTCACCGTTCACTGTGTCATTGAAGAAGAATGGCCCTATACGACCGAGGGGGGAGGCATCAGTTCGCAGTGTGATCCGTGGCTGCTGTAAATTTTTTTTACATGCAGATGAGGTTCTCACTAGTCCAGTGCACGGGCAATGTCGTGACCATGTCACAATACCGATTCCCTTTAAATCAGCGAGGTTAAGCGACGCTGGGTCTCTTTAGTGGTTGGATAGGTGACCGTCCTTCGTGTTCAGATGATGTAACGATCCTTGGTTCGGATCCCACATCAAGCTGTAGATCCGCTCCGTCACGTGACTTTTGTCGTTACGAAGAAGGTTGAACACATCCAAACATTATTGTCATCTATTCACGCTGCACTTCAGCAACACTCAAATTTTCACTATCACTTCAGTACTCTTATCTGCTTGCGCTGATGAAGACAGCCTCACTCTCGCCATTTTGGTCACACTCGGAACGGGTATGCTCTTTCTTAACTTCCTTCGTAACAGCAAAGGTCATATGACAGAGGGGACCTACAGCTTTACGTGGGATTAGAACCACGGGTCGCTAAATCATCTGGACGCGAAGGACGGTCACCCATCCAACTGTTACCAAGACTAAATGTCGCTTAACCTCGATGATGATGATGATGATGATGATCTACAGATCTACAGAAGCTAAGGCTAACAAAGACCCTAAGATCCACTCTAAGGCTAGCCCGAGAGAAAGGAGAGAGTAAGGGGTTAAGAGAAGAGAGGAGAATAAGGGGTTAAGTAAGGAGCAACACCTATCATTCGTGGGTTAACATTCATTCAGAAAAAGAGGGAAAAAGTCTCACCATCATCATCCGCCGGCCACTGCCGACAAGTCAGAAAAATAGTCGGAGAATATAGGAGAGGGGTGAAAGATGAAAAGAAGTAAAATAAGAACGCTTACAAACCATGCAAACACAGTCTTAACTCACTGTCATACCATGCAAACTACAAACATGCAAGAAAAGAGTTAGAGACATGCAAAGTAAGGAGGATAAGAAAAAAAAAAAAGTAGGTAAAGTTAAACAAAAAGTGGGTTAGTTTACGCTATGAGCTACATCTACATTCGTGTTAGTCTAATTTTTTTTTTTTTTTTTTTTTTTTTTTTTTGCTGGCATCACGCTGGCATGTCACAAGCTGGCATTCATCGTCAACAGACTCATCCTCGAGCAGCACCACCAGAGCTCCTGTTGTTAACTTTCTTTTTAATTTTAAACAACGTTAATATTTTTAAAATGTCTGTCAAGACGGTTCTTAAACACATTAACGCTGGTAGAATGAACGACTGACGCGGGAAGATTATTCCAGTTATCAATTACTTTAAACGTAAAGAAGTTTTTAGCGATATTAGTAATGAAACGTCTGCCACGCAACTTGAATCCGTTATTGCGAGTATTACTATTATCGAAAGTGAACAATTTGTCAAAATTTACGTTATCGATGTATTAACGATTTTGAAAACTTCAATAAGCTCCCCCCTTAATCTCCTAGTTTCGAGTGAATACAAGTCTAACACTTTAATCCTATCTTCATAAGGCTTATTGCGCAATGCCGGAATAAGTTTCGTGGCACGACGCTGAACCCTTTCTAACCTATCAATATCCTCACGCAAGTACGGGCACCAAAACTGAACGGCATATTCCAAATGAGGCCTGACTAGGGATTGTAAAGGGGCAATATAATATCCTTCGATTTAAATTTGAAATTACGCGCTATGAAGCCTAACATCCTATTAGCTTTTGCGCAAGACTCCAGGCACTGGTTCCTAACCTTTAAATCTTTAGTTACGCGTACGCCTAAATCTACTTCCTCGTCAACGCTCGCTAAATCCCTATCATCCATCGTGTACACGTAATTATTGTTGCGAGAACCTATATGCAAAACTTTACATTTATCTACGTTAAATTGCATCTGCCACTTATCCGTCCACTCCATAATCCTATCTACATCGTCTTGGATCCTATTTCTATCGTCCTCGTTAACAACCTTACCGCCTATTTTAGTATCGTCCGCGAATTTTGACACGTTACTAATCAATCCTACATCTATGTCGTTAATGTAAATTACGAATAACAATGGGCCTAACACTGAACCCTGTGGGACACCACTACCTACCTCTAACCACCCCGATTCACTACCATTAACTACGACCCTCTGCCTCCTAGCACGAAGCCATTCTTCTAACCAGTTAGCTACCTGACCGCGGATACCGTGCGCTTTAACCTTCGCAATTAGTCTCCTATGCGGAACTGTATCGAACGCCTTTTTAAAATCTAAATAAATAACGTCAGCTGCCCTATGCCTATCGTATTCGCGCACTATTTCGTTATAAAATTCTAACAAATTTGTTAAACAAGACCTATGGCGTCGAAACCCGTGCTGACTACTATTAATCAAACCCCTACTTTCTAAGTGATCGATAATACGATCCCTAACTACGGATGATGATGATGATGATGATGTCACGACGTAGCACTCAGTATGCTATTGCAGTGCGAGGTACCACCATACGTGGGCTCTGGAAACACGTTTAAACAGCGAGAGAGAACATGCTTTCGTATGGTAGTGTACGAAAGTGTGTACGTATGTTTCTGGAACACACTATAGAAACTCAGTGGTGGCGAACCTATGGCACACGATCAAATTTGCCTGGCACGCCTAAGCATAGAAATTGTTATCCAAAAAATGAGTATAAAATAATAGACTTAAAGTTTATAATTTGGTGATATATATATATACTGTATATATAAAAGCTTTGGTGGGCATGCGAATTTTTTTTATGGTTTACGTGTTTTTTTTTTTTTTGGCACGCGACTGTAAAAAGGTTCGCCATTCCTGGTATAGATTATACTCGTATGCAGTAAAAGCATAAGATTAAAAAAGGTTCTGAAAGATACTTTGCAATCTTCCTGAATTGCAATCCTATTTTCATTTTACCTTTTAACGAATATAATTTAAATTTTATATAACGAGTGTCAATTCTTGTTTAAAAGTTTTGAAAATTCCTAAATTCAAACTTTTCAAATTAGTTTGAATATTTTTCCGTACTATATTTTGTCTTCTAACAAAAATATAAAACAAAATGCGGATGACGTATTTTATGGTCCTAATTTAACATACTTTGCATGACCCAGTAGTAATGGTCCAAAAGCATTCAAAATTATTTATAATGGTTTCGCTAAGTTTACGTTCGCGCGTATATTGTTACAAACGGTTCCATATGCATCCGAAAATGCTATAAGATAATACGGGATACTGGGAATTCTGTTCATCTTATTTACCTCAAATGCTAAAAAGAATGAAAAGCATTGAAAGAGGTTTTCGTCAAAACGGAGTAAAATAAGGTTAAAAATGAGGCGGAGAAGTTAAGTGAAAATAAAAAAAAACCTTAATGGATAAGCTCTGGTATTCACAGAATGAACTTCATAGGGGGACGACGTGAATGAAGTCCGAGAGACGGTGTTAGAGGGCATATTATTATTAAAACCAACTAATATTCCCTCGAGTGAGAATGAGCGTTAATTTAAGTAGTATTAGGAAACGAGGAAAAGTTAATTATTATTAATATTAGGGTGGCAGGAAAACTACAACTTTGAAATCGGAAAATAAAAACCTCAGTCTTTTGTCTTTTATTCGGGCACGATGTCACACTGAAACGTCCTATATTTTTTGAATAGGAATTGAAGCTCCCAAGATTCTTGTCCGGACCTATTAATCACTCATTCTGAACACTATTCTTCGGTGTTGGTCTTAAGTTTATGAACACACAACACAGCCTCACTTAAAAGTATGAGGCACCGTCACAAAAGTGGGACAAGAAGGTTCAGGGAAAGTATTAATGTGTTGTCAGGTGTACCTTGAATTATTGTTTTCACAGGTTTGTGGAACATCTGGAACTATTTTTGTGCGAAGGGGAGTTCAGGAGGTTTATTACCCTGATTGCATAGTTTCAGCAATAAAGCACGGAGCTGGAAGTATCATAGTGTGGGGTCGCATATCATCCGCAGAGGTGATGAAACTAGTTTCATGTGACAGAACTCTCAGACTTATGTAAGTATGTCGTTAATGAAGTCAAAATGGAGTAAAATTGCAGCAAGATGTCACACTTCATGCGTTTGAAGTTGACCACGAAGGTATCGCTTCATAACTGAGCTCCCCAACAATCTCTCAACCTGAATTCAATTGAACATTTATGGGCGGTTTTGTTTTGCTAAGAAACATAAATATTTGCCACATACAATCTACACTTGAAACTAATGAAAGATTGGGTTAGGAGTGACACTTGAAAACAGCTTGTCGATAGTTTGGTCAAAAGGGTCCTAGCAGTGATTCGATAATGAGACTAAAAACATTAGATTTTGTTACTATAGAGTGTATTAGATAACTGTCAACCTATCAAGAATCGAGCCCAGCATCTCTTGATAGGCGAAGGCTCTTGACCATTACGTTACGACCTGGCGTGCATTTCAATCCCCGAGTGAAAACACTGCTTTCGCGTCCAGAGGTGCTTTCTGTGCTAACCGGCTGCACTCCAGGTAATGGCAGCATTTCATTCAGTATGTGGTATAACATTGGGGACTCAAAGATGGCAGGAGGGACTTGTTCCTCGAAGATGGACTTCATTTTAATGAAGTTGGAGCTGCGCGTTTAGGAAGACTATTTCATAATACTGTCTCTTCTTTTCAGGCTGCCGTAACCCGAACGGTCCCAGCGTAAATTCCACAAATTTCCCCCGCGCTCGCGAAGGTGTCGCAATTACAAACAATTTGAAGGTTCTATCCTTAAATGCTCGTAGCCTACGAAATAAAATAAAATAATTTTTTTCTTTAATTGCTTGTAAAGACTATGATTTAATTGCGATAAATGAATCGTGGCTTAGCACTGAAACACGTGACTTTGTAGGGGAGTATCAAATTAAAGGTTATAGACTTTTTGTTAAAAACAGAATAGGTAGGCGAGGAGGCGGTGTTATGTTGTATATCAAAGATAATATTGCGAACGTTATAGAAGTAAAGCACTCAATTCCAGTACCGATAGATTCGACTATAGCAGAACTTAAATTGAACGATTTCAAACTTCTTGTTGCGGTTATATATAGGCCCCCAAATCAAACAGCTGATACGGACAAAGCGTTATATCGTGAACTAAAGAGAATAATCGGTAGTGAGCAGGCTTTAGTTATGGGTGACTTTAATTGCGCCAACGTGAATTACGATACAATGCAGGGAGACGCGGAAGGTAATCGTTTAGTTAATTTTCTCGAGGATAGCTTTCTTATTCAAAAGGTTGGGGAACCTACGAGGTTGGACAGTATTTTAGATTTAGTAATAACTACGGATGATAGGCTAATTACTGATCTTCAAGTAATAGAACCGTTGAGCAATAGCGATCACAATATGGTAGAGTTTGTCCTCTCAGTAAGTCACTCGAAACCAGCTAACTCGACTAAAATTCCCAACTTCCAGCACGCAGACTTTTGTAAATTTTGAAATAAATTGTCACACGTCAATTGGGAAAATGTAATGGGGAACTCCAACGCAAAACTAATGTGGGAATCGTTCGTAACGGTATTTAGGACTATAAATGAGGAATGTGTACCGTACAAAATTAAGCGTGCGAAAGTAAACAACAAGCCCTTGTGGTTTACTTCTAGAGTACGAGACATTATAAAGAGTAGAGATAGGGCTTATAGGCAACATAAGTGCGATAAAGACAATTTGTTGTTACGAAACAACTACATATCTCTGAGGCGTGAAGCGAAAAGTGTAATAAAAAAGTCGAAGCGCGAATTTGAAATCTCCATAGCTCGTGACGGTAAAGAAAACCCCAAGCGATTCTTTCAATACGTCAATAATAGAAATCCAGTAAAAAGTGTCTTGGGTCCATTGAAAAATGTAAATGGAGATCTAGTCTCTGAAAACAAGGAAATGGCTACCTTGCTAAACAAATTTTTTACGTCAGTTTTTACTATAGAAGATTTAACGAATATCCCTACGGTCATAGACATAATACCTTTTGATAATGGTAATATTTTGGATAATATTGTCGTTAGTGAAGGGGAAGTAATGCGCTATATTGATAAAATGAAAACGCGTAAATCACCGGGTCCGGATTCCATATATCCCATATAACTAAAAGAATTAAAAGATAGCATTGTTGTGCCGCTAACAAAGATTTTTAATGCGTCTATTTCTGAGGGGTGCGTACTAGATAATTTCAAGTTAGCAAACGTAACACCTATCTTTAAGAAAGGCGATAAAGGTGCGGCGGGAAATTATAGGCCAATCAGTTTAACGTCTGTTGTAGGTAAGCTACTGGAATCAATAATTAGGGATCGTATAGTCGAACACTTAGAAGTGCATAATCTGGTTAGAAATACGCAGCACGGTTTTAGGCGAAACAAATTATGGAAAACTGATGAGTGGGTAGTTGGGAGGTAACGAAAATGGTTCACTGAGTAGGTAGGTAGTTAATCTAACAATTATTAAATTCCTTTTATGTCAATAACTGGGTGGATGAAACCAATTGGTTGCTCACCAGAGTTATTCTCCACACTAGTATTTAAATACTGTGTGACAAGAGCGTGCTCGGTAATAGATACATTACCGCTCAACCAACCGAGGAAAAAACCAAGACGACGCTGGGAGAAAAAGCCCCGCGAAAAGGAGAACAAAGGAGTACGAAAACGAACAACGGGGCGAGAGGACGAAACAGGGGAAAGGGACGAGAACAGACAACGAAAAAGATCCCCACCAGCAAGTACGCTCTCGACAATTACACAACCGGAGAACAGAGACTCCAATAACTAACAGTAAGTGACTAATTGTGTTTTTAACCCAGTAAATTAATCACATTAAATTAAGCTGGGTCAGACAAATTAGGCCTACATTGTGGCCTAAGACCCAGCATCAACTCATAGCTTAACAAAGGTGAAGGTAGATTGCCCTAACCTAACTTGGTGAGGAATCCTACTGTGGACCTCAATTTATCTGCCCGCTCTGGACCATTTCCGGAATCTCTAGGCTGACCCCTCTAGGCTAGACTTGATCTACTCTATAGTTAGTCTGGAGATATAAGGGGTGGGTTAATTGTGGACCAATTCATACAGAGCATTTTTCGCATTGGTGGTCCGTGTGTGGGGAATTTACAAACCTTAACCTTACTTAACAAAAAATTGCAGAATTAGGCTAAATGGTCTAGCCTAAGCCTAAGCCTAAGCCTAACCTAATCAAGCCTAATTAGGTCTACAACCTAGGGCCTAACTAGGAAACATTTACATTTAAGGAGTCTCATTCTCTTATAAGCTTAGACCTGAGTGACATAAGTACTTGGGGGGATTAAACCAAATTTGAACTTGACTGTTTTGTCTGTGCTCTCTCTTCTCTGGTAATTTCTTCTTGTCCTCTATTTCATTACGATCCCCAGTTAAACAATTTTGACTTAGACATGGACAGTGCGGAATTGAAAAAGTTAAAAAAGAAAAGGGGGGCAAAGTTGGGAGCTGTTACAAAGGCTGTGAACACTTTTAACAATATTACACAACCAGGTAAGGAAAATTTAGAGAGTGTAATTCTTAAATTGGAAACTAAAAAGAAGGAAATAATAGCCATTAATGAGAGTATTTCAGAGTTAGTTGAATCCGAAATGGCTGAAGAACAATTGATAGACCTTTACGCTGATGATGATGATCAGGTAATCTCAATTGAACAGCAAATAAGGAGACTACGGTCTCGTTTGACTGACTTAACACCAAAAAAACCTAATTCTGATTTTAATCAAAGTAGAGCTAACCTTCAACAAAATTTAAGTGGCATGCTAAATCCTGAGTCACAAGAATTGAGGGCTCAGTTACCCATTTTGCTAGTACCAACATTTGAAGGGGACACGGTACAATTCCCATCTTTTATTGACAAATTTGAGAATTTAATAGGTAATAAACCTTATATTTCAACTGTTGAAAAGTTTAGTTACTTAACTAGTTCCCTTAAAGGCCCAGCCTATAACCTGATAGCCTATTTACCAGCCGTAGGGAATTCATATGAAGTAGCTATTGATCTCTTAAAACGTAATTACATTAATAAAGATGAGATTGTATATGAATTATCTCAACAAATTTTTGAATTTGCACCCATAAAAGATAACCATAGTGATATGGAAAATTTTTATACAAAATTAGAAGCTATTATAGGACAACTGGTTAGCAATGAGATAGATATTAAAGCTTCATCTTGGATTATACAAGGCATAGTACTTAGGTGCCTTCCTTTGAGGGTTAAAGATATTTTAATTCTAAAGACGGGAGAAAATTATCCTAATCTGGAAGATATAAGAAAACACTTCCCCAATATCCTAACTAATTACAAATTGAGAGATTTTCCAACACATAAGACCCAGACTATGGATAAACCAAAGACTGTTCCCAGAGACCAACTAGCTACAGCCAAACAGACAAAACTTGATACTGTAGAATCAAATGTGACCAACTATAATACACGAACACCTACATTACAGAACTTTAATGTAACTGCTGCCTCAACTTACACACCACATTGCAAATTTTGTGCAAGTAATGAACACAGTAGTACTGGGTGTGACAAATATTCAGACTTTAACCAAAGAGCTAAAAGATGTGAACAGTTGAACCTGTGTAAAAAGTGTACTGGCCAGGGACATTATAAGAAAGACTGTAAATCTAGGTTAAGATTCAAGTGTAAGTTTTGTAAAAGTTTACGACATGTCTCATCAATGTGTGATTCACCAAAGTGTCTAAACAATAGTACTCAAACTCAAAAGATACCTCCCCCAAACAAAGGTAATCAAGAAAATGCCACTTTCATGGGACATTCTGTTTGTTCAAACAATGTAACAAGAAACACTGAGATTCTTTTACCAACTATTACTTTGGACTTAGTGAATAGTGAGGGTAGCACCACTCCAGTGAGATGTCTTATAGACTGTTGTTCTCAACAAACATTTGTTTCACAAAATGTAGTTAATAAATTGGGTTTGACACCAAGCCCGAATGAACAAAACCTCAATATTGCATCCTTTGTTAAGGATAACTCGGACAAAAATAGCTATAAGACAATTGACCTGGAACTACATTTAGAAAGTAAATTAGAGAAAATTGAAGCAGTTATTATTTCTAAAGTAGGACAAAACAAACTGGTTATACCCAAACTAGAACAAACCATAAATCATTTGGGAAAACACTACAAAATAGCTGATAGACATATCACTAACAACACAGTAGCTAACATTGAAATGTTAATGGGGGCAGATTATATTAATCTTATTCATAAGGGCATAGTAGAGATAGGTAATGGTATAGCTATTCAGACTCCATCAGGGATAGCCCCTTTGGGTGATCTATCCAAATACAACCTAGACCTAAACCAAAATAGTTCATGACCAACAAATACTATGTGCCTCAACACAGTCCTACATAACACCTGTAAGAATAGCAACACTTTGAATAATATTATCTCAACTGAGAACATTAATTCATCATTATCAAATGAAACTTTGGATGAGGCAATTCAAACTTTATGGTTGCTAGAATCTGTGGTATACATGACACAAATCAAACTTCAGAAGATCAGTTAATGGTAGAAAGATTTGAAGACACCATTCAGTGCAAAGACAATAGTTATTTTATTGAGTTACCTTGGAAAATAAATTGTCCAACTTTAAGAGGCAATCTCAAAGTAGCTAAAGGACATTTATATAAAGTAATGAAAAAACTCAAACAAGATAATAATGTAAAAATATATAATGTCTTCAAAGAACAGCTACAGAAAGGCTTCATTGAAGAAGTAACAAATAACCCTTTTAAAAAAGATGGTTGTCATTATTTAACCCACAGGGGGGTTTATCGACAAGATGCCCCAACAACAAAACTCAGAGTAGTATATAACTGTAGCCTCAAAGACAGTGATAAACACAGTTTGAATGATTGCCTGATTGAGGGTCCTAATCTCATTTCTGACCTTGTGAAGATCTTACTGAGGTTCAGGTTAGACAAATATGCCGTACAAAGTGACATTTCAAAGGCATTTTTGAGAATAAATCTTAAAAATGAATATGATAAGAACCAACTTAGGTTCTTATGGTTCAAGGATCCATTTGATTTGAATAAAGGGTTCATAACCTATAGATTTAATGTTGTGTTGTTTGGAGCCAATTGCTCACCTAGCCTATTAGCATTGACAATTGGACATCATTTGAACCAGTTTAATAACTCTTTAACATTGAACTTCCTTAAGGAACATTTTTACGTAGACAATCTAATAGGCTCAACAACAACAAAATCTGAATTATCTGAAGTCTATGAACACTCTCAAAACATTATGCAACAAGGTAACTTTGAACTTAGAGAGTGGATTTCAAATGATGAGGATTTAAACAAAAAGATTTTAAAGGATAATAATGGTCTTACTGAGCCATCAGACAGAGTTAAAACTTTAGGTATGAACTGGTATTTGGATGCAACTTCTAACAGTCATGATTCAATCTGTACTAAAGGTTTTAAACTTGATGAGGAAGCAAATACTAAAAGACAAATATTATCAGAGGCTTCCAAAATTTTTGATCCCATGGGTCTATTCCTGCCTTCAACAATAAAATCAAAGATTCTCCTCCAAGAAATTTGGAGGACAAATGTTGGGTGGGATGATCCAATAACAAATGAAAATCAAAAATCTTGGAAGAAGTTAGCTGCTGATTTAACAAAAGTGCAGAACATTAAAATTCAAAGGTGCTGTGGGTTTAGGGATAAGCCCCAGAGACTTCATGTGTTTGCTGATGCAAGCACACAAGCTTATGGGTGCTGTGCGTATCTTGTAAGCCCTACAGAAAGTCATCTAATTTATGCAAAAGGGAAAGTTGCACCTCTCAAACCTACCCGAACCATACCTCAATTGGAACTATTGGCTGCTGCATTAGCCATTAAAACCATTTCATTGCTTAAGGATGCTTACCATGATGTGAACATAACTCACATCCACATCTGGCTTGACAGTCAGATTTGTCTTGCCTGGATACGGAATGATAGCATTAATAGTAAGAATATCTTTGTAAGAAATAGGCTAAAAGAAATAGCTGAAGCTAATGAAAGCCTACAAGTAAACTTTCACTATGTTCCAACTAAACAGAATCCAGCAGACTTTCTGACCAGAGGTTTATCCTACAAGTTGTTGAAGTCAAACAAAACTTGGTTTATGGGACCTAAGTGAGTGTGTCACATGTAGGCGTATTCATGCTAGGCCCTATAGGAAACCAAATCCTCCTGCTTTGCCAGAGGAGAGAGTTACTCTCAACAGACCCTTTGAGACTGTAGGCATTGACTATACAGGAGCATTGACTGTAGGGGTGGGTGACACTGAACAAAAAATGTACATTGTACTGTTTACATGTGCTGCCTCACGAGCTGTTTATTTGGATGTTGTGGAGGACCTTACAGCAGAATCTTTTGTTGCTGTCTTTAAGAGATTCTGTGCACGACATTCAGTACCCAAGACAGTTTGGACTGACAATGCTACATATTTCAAGGCTGGTGAACAAGTCATCCACGACTTGTTAAGCGATGAAATCACACAATTATATATACAAAATTCAAACATAAAGTGGAAGTATATTCCGGTTGCCTCTCCTTGGTATGGTTCTATCTGGGAGAGGAATATACAAACAGTAAAGAATTGCTTGAAGAAAGCAATTGGCAAAAAACAGATACACTTATTTGGGTTGCTCACTCTCCTGGCTGAGATTGAGAACATCATTAACAATAGACCACTCACTTATGTGAGTGACAACATTAATGACCCGGAACCATTAACTCCAAATCATTTGATTCGGGGAGAACAAGTTAGTCTCCTGCCGGACTACAATATAGACTCTTCAGAAGACCCAAACTGGACTCAACGACATGATGAGCTCCAGACTAAGTTACAACATTTAACTAGAGTTAAAACTCATTTCATTAAACAGTGGAAAACTGAGTACTTGATGGGTCTAAGGGAGAGACATAAACAAATGACTAAGAAGGATTGGTCTGACACAATTAAGGTAGGGGACCTTGTTCTCATACATGACAGTACTCCAAGACAATACTGGCCTCTGGCTAGAGTTTCAGAACTCAGACCAGGGGCAGACGGGGTAACAAGAGTGGTCAAATTAAGGACTTCAACGGGTGACACAACAAGAGACATTTCTCTTTTGTACCCTTTAGAGTCTGGACCCAAAACAATGGACTTTGGAGAACCTTCTCCACTGACAGTAACAACTGGAGACACTGAACTTCCAGTAACTATTCCTTTGACAGTAGGAGTGGTAACGCATCCTACTACAACATTGACAGACACAAGACCTCAGCGACAAACAGCATTAAAGGCGCGACTATTTTTACAACAAAAAATAGATGCTGGGGAATTGTAATTTTATCTTCTAACTTTCATTTTTTCTTTTCTTATGGTAAAGACCATAGACAGTTTCATCCTATGGATGTATATTTTCTCTTCTAATTAAATGCTACACCTTCTCCATGAGAAGGTGAGGATAGGCACTGTTAATCAGATTAACAGGCATTTACAGTTAAATAGTTAGCTAGTCTACACTCAGACATAAAAATTGGTGACAATGACACCAAACTTTTTATCTCCCGGGGCCCCCAGTATATGGAAAACTGATGAGTGGGTAGTTGGGAGGTAACGAAAATGGTTCACTGAGTAGGTAGGTAGTTAATCTAATAATTATTAAATTCCTTTTATGTCAATAACTGGGTGGATGAAACCAATTGGTTGCTCACTGTTAGAAAATCTAGAAGAGGAAGAACCATTGTTGTCCCAAGGCGATACGATGACTAAGCTGATTGATGCAGCATTGCTTGTATATATATTAAGTTAAGGTGTATATATATCCATCTCATAATTGTAAGGTTAGTGAAAAATTAAATTAATTTAGAACTAGCATTTTTGAGCTCTTGTGGCATCGTTGTTTGGTCACATTGTTGGCATCATTTTGGGATGCTGCGCGTCCTTTCTACTCGTTTGTGGAAGGTCGTACGTAAAGGTGTGGTTTGATAGAGAGCTCTCTTGCAATTCAGTTTGGTTGTTTAGATACATGATTGTTGCATCGTGCAATAGTCCAGGTTGCGTTGTTGTTGCAAGGTTCATAAAGAAGACCACAAATAGTACCCTTTTGTTTACCTTTTAAGTTCATGTAATTTAAGGTCTAAGGTAGGCCCGCATCGAGTCAGCAACCCTGAGGTTACCCTGAGGTAGGACCTAATAGGATCTCAAATCCGTAAGTTTTAATTTAGCTTAACTTGGGCTTTAGGTAGAACTTGCCCTTTAGAATTTGGCCGTTCACGGCTCAGCTGGGATTTCGAACCCGACAAATAAATAAAATAACATGGTCCTTCAGAACCGGATTTCTACCCCAAGACTGAGTCAGTGACCATTTTTCGGCAAAGTTCTGATTGTGCAAATTGTATCCCAAGTTAGGCCTAGACGGGTTGAGTATTATTGAGTTAAGGTCCCAGGGTAAAAAGTTTGGTCGCCCAATTGCGAAACTTGGCCAGTCGTCTGTCGTTTTTGGCCTACTTTTTTTCCGGTTTGGTTAATTTGGGTTATTATTGAGTTAAGGTCCCAGGGTAAAAAGTTTGGTCGCCCAATTGCGAAACTTGGCCAGTCGTCTGTCGTTTTTTGGCCTACTTTTTTTCCGGTTTGGTTAATTTTGGGTTATTATTGAATTAAGGTCCCAGGGTAAAGTTTGGTCGCCCAATTGCGAAACTTGGCCAGTCGTCGGTCGTTTTTTGGCCTATATTTTTCTGGTTTGGTTAATTTTGGGTCATTATTGAATTAAGGTCCTGGGGTGGAAAATTTGGTATTCCATACTGGTGTTTGGTTAGTACCCCACTCAGCAATTCAGTTTATTTGAAAGTAAAATTTGCGTTTGATCAGTTTGGTTAAGTATTTCTGCCAATTCAGCTCATTTGGTATTGAGCCCAAGGGTTGTTTACATTGAAGATGAGTGCATCTGAATTGAACAAATTTATAAAAAGGAGAAGTGCCTACAAAGGTCTAATTACAAAGGTCATTGCCACTATAGATTCTGCCATAGAGCAAGAGGATTTACGCTTAGTGACTGCGAAGCTTGCCATATTAGAAACTAAAAAGGTTGCTCTAAGTGAGGTAAATGTTAAAATTGAGGCTCTTATAGAAGAGGATGAAATAGAAAATAACATAATTTACTTTGAAGAGATTATTGATGATATGACTAACGTAGGCCTCCGAGCAAAAGAGTTTAGCAGCTCAGTACAGTTAGAGACCAGGTCTAATAATGAAACACAACACTCAACAAATGATGCTTGTGAAGTTAAGGTTAACAGATCTGTAGTTCAATTACCGAGGCTTGTACTCAAAACATTTTCTGGGAGTATTCAGGAATGGCAAGGATGGGCAGACAGTTTTCAATCAGCAGTTCATTCTAGTCAAGTGTTAAGTGCCGTGGAGAAGTTTAATTATTTGCGGTCCCTCTTGGAAGGGAGGCAGCAAAGACTATAGCAGGATTAGCATTAACAGAGGCTAATTATAATGTGGCTTGGGATATATTAAAGAAACGGTTTGGTAAGCCAGAGATCTTAATTAAAAGCCACTTCCGTGCACTTTTAACTATACCTCCTGTTAATAATCCTAATAGTGTCAAGGAGTTACGGCAGTTATATGATGAATTTGAAATTAGAACTAGGTCTCTGGACAACTTGGGTGTAGGAATGGAAAAGTATGGTATAATGTTGGTTCCTACACTGGAGTCTAAATTGCCTAGCTCAATTTTGCTTGAATTAAGTAGGGGACACTCTGCAGAACATGTGTACATCCCCCTTCAGCAGATGTTAAGTCTTTTAGGCACAGAATTAGCAAGACGAGAGGGAGTTGAGTTTGCACAGTGGGATGGTAAACAAGAGGACAAAGGCAGGCACAGCACCAAAGTTTCCACAAAAAGGAATAGCCCAGGTACAGTGTCAGCTCTACATGCCTCTTCTGAGAATAAATTAAAGGGAATCAAGGAATGTATATTTTGCGAAGGCAACCACAAGTCATATAAATGTGAGGTGGCTGAGGCCTTACCCTTTGAGGAGAGAAAGGACAGGGTAACTAAGTCCACAGCATGTTTTAAATGTTTTTGAAAGGTCATAGAGCAAGGTTTTGTAAGTTAAAATTTTGTGCAAAAAATGTCATGGTAGGCATCAGCCATTATTGTGTGAAAACACTCTTAGTAGGCCTACCCCAGAAGTAGAGACATCAGTGGCACATGCCACTGCTATGCAAGGGAGTAAAAGTAAAGGGGGATTATTGCAAACAACTGCAGCCTTATTAATTGGGAATGAGGGAGAAGCTACTGTAAGAGTGTTGTTTGATAGTGGTAGCCAGTGTAGTTTTATTAAGACCAGAATTTCCAGAAAATTGAAGTTTAAAGAACTTAAGAGGGAAAATTTAAGAATTTCTGGGTTTGGGGGTTCCGTTCAAAACCGAACCAAATTTAAGAAGGTAGAAGTTCTGGTTAAAGGGTTGTTACCGCAAAGTCCCACTATCAAGGTCCAAGCTGTAGAGATTGAGGAACTTTGTGCTCCAGTCACTACTTGTTTAGATATGGCATGTGTCCAAGAATTGCAAGTTAAAGGAATTAATTTGGGCAATAATAAGTTTGAGGGAACAGAAGATATTAGTCTTTTGATTGGAGCTGACTATTATTGGGACTTCATCACTGGTAATATTGTCCGTACATCTCAAGGCCCAGTAGCTATTGAAAGTAAGCTAGGCTGGATGCTACATGGTAGTTATTGCAATGAAATGGAAGTTAAGGCTCTCTTTGTTAAGATTGAGGAGAACAGCCATGGTCTGGAAAGGCATTTGAAAGCATTTTGGGAACTTGAATCTATTGGTATAAAGGACAACCAGGCAAGTACAGTGAACAATGATGTTTTAGAGCACTTTGAAAAAGGGATTGGGTTTAGAGATGGTTGCTATGAAGTTGGCCTACCATGGAAGGATTCTTGCAAACCCGGTTCAAACCTTCAGCTAGCTAATCGGAGGTTGGAGACTTCATTGTACAGGCTAAGAAAAAATGAGGAGTTGTTAATTGAATACGATGAGGCCATCCTAAGTTATGTAAGGGAGGGCTATGCTGAAAGGGTGCAAGGTGAGCTGGTGAGCCAGGAGGCACATTATCTGCCACACCATGCAGTGGTACGGCGAGACAAAACTACCACCAAACTGAGGGTAGTTTTTGATGGCTCAGCCAAGGACAAAGGTGGTGTGTCCTTGAATGACTGTTTGGATGCTGGGCCAAATTTAAATGCAGATTTATTTTCTTTGTTACTGAGATTCAGGTTTGGTAGAGTAGCATTGACTGCAGATGTGAAGCAAGCTTTTTTGCGGATAAAGTTAAAACCAGAGGACAGAGATGCAGTAAGGTATCTGTGGGTGGATACGAAAGACTTGTTGGAAAATGAACCTAAGGTTCAAGCATATAGAATGAAGTCAGTGTTGTTTGGCCTCAGCTCTAGTCCATTTCTGTTGGCAGCTACTATGCAGTACCATTTTAAGAAATATTCTGAAGTCTATCCTAACACTATTGAACACATAAGGAAAAATTTTTATGTTGATGATTTGCTATGTTCCGTGGATAATACAGAAATGGCTAAACAGATATTCATGGAGGCTAGAGCTATAATGAGGGAGGCTGGCATG
The DNA here is from genome assembly GCA_023014485.1 of Bathynomus jamesi. Lineage (NCBI taxonomy): Eukaryota > Metazoa > Arthropoda > Malacostraca > Isopoda > Cirolanidae > Bathynomus > Bathynomus jamesi. Next base: position 554,810 of record JAJOZX010001070.1, on the reverse strand, counting down.
GAGCTCAGAAAATGGCAGACCAATCATTCGCAATTACAAGAGTTTATGAGTCATTCCTCTGTAGTACCTGATGCAGCAGAAAGTATTGAGGATTCTGGTATTAAGGAGTTGTGGGCAATAGACGCAAAGGTGCTAGGCATCGTTTGGCAGCAAGATGATGATTTGTTTACCTTCAATGGGAAATCTTTAGTAGAGCTGGCCGAGAATGAGACAAGGTGGACAAAACGTACAGCTCTTAGTTTGGCTTCGAAGGTCTTTGATCCTCTTGGATTCCTGGCTCCATTTGTGATAAAGTCAAAAATTTGGTTTCAGAGCCTCTGGGAAATTGGACTTGGTTGGGACCAAGAGTTACCTGATCATATGGTGGTAAGGTGGAAATATTGGTTCAAAGAATTGGCACATCTTGGAGACATTGAAATCCCAAGATGGTACTTTGGAGAGTTGAACAATAGTCCAGACAATTTGGAGCTGCACATCTTTTGTGATGCAAGTGCGGAAGCCTATGCAACTTGTATTTATATAAGAGGCGCATTGCAAGAAGAAGTAAGTTGCAGGTTGGTTGCTGCAAAGAGTAGAGTAGCACCTTTGAAAAGGCTTTCTGTTCCAAGGTTGGAATTGATGGGTGCCGTTATTGCTAGTCGGCTTGCAATTACAGTGCGAAAGTCTTTGGCCCTCTATGAAATTCCAAGCTATTATTGGACAGACTCCACTATAGTTTGGCACTGGTTAAGAAGTCAGGCAAGGAAATGGAAACCATTTGTTGCCAATAGGGTGGAGGAAATTCAAGCGCACACAGATCCCAAGCAATGGAAGCATTGTCCAGGCATCCAAAACCCCGCTGATTTACCAACACGAGGAATTTCGGTGAAAGATCTTTCACAATCAAGTTTGTGGTGGAATGGGCCAGAGTTGCTAAAAGAGGAAGGATTCCAATCCTACTTTTCACACCAAGGGGTACAGTGGGAGTTTATTGTTGAGAGAGCACCATGGTGGGGAGGATTTTGGGAAAGGCTAGTGAGAAGTGTAAAGTGTCCATTAAAGAAACTTTTAGCTAATGCTCATTTGAGCAAAGAAGAATTCTCTACTGTTTTATGTGAAGTAGAAGCAATGGTGAACAGTAGGCCTATCACTTTTGTTGACAACAGTAGGCAGGATGCAGAGCCATTGACACCAAATCATTTTCTTTGTGGTAAACGATTAACATCAAACCCCAGTGTGCCAGAAGACTTGCAGCCCATCCAGAGCACTCAAGGAGAGTTAACCAGACGGTTCAGGTACCTTGAAGAGCTACAAGATCAGTTATGGAAGAGGTGGCAGATGGAATACTTGCCAGAACTCAATTATTACCCATCAGGCAAGGTAAAGGGCTCCAATGCAAATTGTATCAAGGTGGGAGAAGTGGTAATGATTGGGGATGAAAGACCAAGGCAATGCTGGAAGCTTGGCATAATTGAAGAGTTGTTTGTTGGCAAAGACAATTTAGTTAGGTCTGCACTGGTAAAGACTTCAGGAGGAAAGTTAAAGAGACCTATACAAAAACTCTATGCTTTAGAAATCAGCAAAAACACAGATAGTCAAGATGAAACATTTGAGTTACAGCCTCATGAAGAAGGCTTGGCTAACCTTGCAGAAGGTAATGACAACAATGCCTCTTCGGTGGGGAGTGTTAGAAAATCTAGAAGAGGAAGAACCATTGTTGTCCCAAGGCGATACGATGACTAAGCTGATTGATGCAGCATTGCTTGTATATATATTAAGTTAAGGTGTATATATATCCATCTCATAATTGTAAGGTTAGTGAAAAATTAAATTAATTTAGAACTAGCATTTTTGAGCTCTTGTGGCATCGTTGTTTGGTCACATTGTTGGCATCATTTTGGGATGCTGCGCGTCCTTTCTACTCGTTTGTGGAAGGTCGTACTAAAGGTGTGGTTTGATAGAGAGCTCTCTTGCAATTCAGTTTGGTTGTTTAGATACATGATTGTTGCATCGTGCAATAGTCCAGGTTGCGTTGTTGTTGCAAGGTTCATAAAGAAGACCACAAATAGTACCCTTTTGTTTACCTTTTAAGTTCATGTAATTTAAGGTCTAAGGTAGGCCCGCATCGAGTCAGCAACCCTGAGGTTACCCTGAGGTAGGACCTAATAGGATCTCAAATCCGTAAGTTTTAATTTAGCTTAACTTGGGCTTTAGGTAGAACTTGCCCTTTAGAATTTGGCCGTTCACGGCTCAGCTGGGATTTCGAACCCGACAAATAAATAAAATAACACTCACCAGAGTTATTCTCCACACTAGTATTTAAATACTGTGTGACAAGAGCGTGCTCGGTAATAGATACATTACCGCTCAACCAACCGAGGAAAAAACCAAGACGACGCTGGGGGAAAAAGCCCCGCGAAGAGGAGAACAAAGGAGTACGAAAACGAACAACGGGGCGAGAGGACGAAACAGGGGAAAGGGACGAGAACAGACAACGAAAAAGATCCCCACCAGCAAGTACGCTCTCGACAATTACACAACCGGAGAACAGAGACTCCAATAACTAACAGTAAGTGACTAATTGTGTTTTTAACCCAGTAAATTAATCACATTAAATTAAGCTGGGTCAGACAAATTAGGCCTACATTGTGGCCTAAGACCCAGCATCAACTCATAGCTAACAAAGGTGAAGGTAGATTGCCCTAACCTAACTTGGTGAGGAATCCTACTGTGGACCTCAATTTATCTGCCCGCTCTGGACCATTTCCGGAATCTCTAGGCTGACCCCTCTAGGCTAGACTTGATCTACTCTATAGTTAGACTGGAGATATAAGGGGTGGGTTAATTGTGGACCAATTCATACAGAGCATTTTTCGCACAAATCTTGCTTAACTAATCTTTTAGAATTTTTCCAAAGCGTGGTTGACGTTTACGATAGACATCGGGCGGTTGATGTAATGTATTTAGATTTTCAAAAAGCGTTTGACACCGTGCCGCACAAAAGACTCATTGAAAAAACTAAGGCTCATGGAATCAGGGGTGTAGTAATAAATTGGCTAGAAGAGTGGTTGCGAGGCAGGAAACAGAGGGTGGTCGTTGATGGAGCGGAGTCGTGTTGGGCTAATGTAGCGAGTGGCGTTCCTCGGGGTTCTGTATTGGGCCCCTTGCTTTTTCTTATATATATTAACGATTTAGATGTCGGCCTAGTCAGTACAGTTTCAAAGTTTGCGGATGACACGAAGCTGGGTGGTAGGGCGATTAATGACGAAGATAGAGGTAAAATTCAGGAAGATCTGAATAAAATCGTTGATTGGTCAGTCACATGGCAAATGAGATTTAACGTGGATAAGTGCAAAATTTTGCATATAGGTTCGCGTAACGGTAATTTTGCGTATAGTATGTCAGGGAAAGATTTAACAAGCGTAGAGCAGGAAAAAGATTTAGGAGTTATAGTCACTGGTGATTTAAAAGTAGCGAAACAAAGTACAGCGGCGGTCAATAAGGCGAACAAAGTGTTAGGTTTTATAGCTCGAAATTTTGAGTACAAACCGCGCGATATTATAGTTCCTCTTTATAAATCATTAGTTAGACCCCATTTGGAGTACGCGGTCCAATTTTGGAATCCGCATATGCGCAAAGATATAGATAAAATCGAAAGAGTTCAAAGACGAGCAACTAAGATGATTCCGTCTCTTAGGTCAAAGTCGTACGAGGATAGGCTTAAGGAGTTAAAATTGACAACACTCGAGACTAGGAGGTTAAGGGGTGATCTAATCCAGGTTTTCAAAATTATGAATGGGTTTGATAACGTAGATAGAGATAGCTTTTTCGAAATATCTCAATATAATAGGACTAGAAATAACGGGTGTAAGTTGACAAGTAGAAGGTTCGAGACAGCAGTTGCGAAAAACTTTTTTACGCATAGAATAGTAAATACCTGGAATAGTTTGCCGGTAGAAGTTTAAAAATCGATTAGACGCGCATGTTGATAGAAAGGGTATAGTTTGAGGTAGTAAAATTAAGGCTTTGTGGGGATAGATCCCACAGCTCAACACAAGTGTTGTGGGATATAGGGAGGCAGCGTCTTGGGTTAGGGGATACTCTCTGTCCTTACACACCCCATTTAAAGAGATTCCTCTGCCGAGCGGTGCCCCAAATAGTACTGTGAGGTATTGAAAAACTCACGATCTTCACTTGCCCCACAAACACCTTTAAATGGGAGACCCATAATGGGTGCACACACATTTCTACATTACTGTACAGTCTTTACAGCCACACCTACACTTTTCCTCGTAAGTGTATTTATTGTAATGTATATGGTTGTAAATTTTGACTTGGTCCGCAATCGATATGGACCGTGACTTGATGGATACCGTAATGAAATTGACTGGATTCTTTGGATCTGATATATTTGCATGTCCGTTATAAGATATAGAGTGTAACATTTGTGGATAGTAGTCTATTATGACTTGATCCTCTGGATCCAGAGATTCTATCTTTAGTTTTAAATCGATAATTAATTAGTTTTAAATTGACAATTATTTAGTTTCGTAAAAATTGGTCGTTGCCAATTTACCGGCAGTTTTTACATAAATTTCTTATGTTCTTGTGGTTCGGAACCCACGTAAAATTGTAGGTCCCCTCCGCCACCACGGAGGACATACACAATACACGATTACGAACACAGTTAGGTAGACCAGCCATGAGTGGATCCTAGGGTCTTTGTTGGTCTGAAACATTATAACATTATAACATTATAACATCATACATGAACATGCACGATTTTGCATAATATAAAAACGCCCCCACCAGGATTAAATAAAATGCTTCTGTTACTTCGAGTATATATATATATATATATATATATATATATATATATATATATATATAGAAAAGAACCACGAAGGAAAGGAAACACAGAATGGTGCTCAAGCGCTTTCGTCTAATGACATCCTCGGGAGCACTGAAGTAAATAAAGAGTTAGAGACTATAATTATATAGGTCACAAAAGAAAAAAAAAATATATATATATATATATATATATATATATATATATAGAAATAAAAATTGTGGGAGGAGCATTCAAATTTGTAAGGAAAAACTACCAATTTTAGCACTTTGCCCTTGTCTAAATCCGTTCTGAACGAATTCAAAACAACAGGATCAAGTGGATTGTTTACAACCAATTTTATAGATAATGCCGGAATTATATATAGGTCATAAAAAATAAAAATAAATAGAAAAATAAAAATTGTAGGGCAAAGTGCTAAAATTGGTAGTTTTTCTTTACAAATTTGTATGCTCCTCCCACAATTTTTATTTCTATATTTATTATATATATATATATATATATATATATATATTTTTTTTTTTTTTTTTTTAACCTATATATAGTCTTGAACTCTATTTACTTCAGTGTTCCTGAGGATGTCTTTAGACGAAAGCGCTTGAGCACCACTCTGTGTTTCCTTTCCTTCGTGGTTTTATTCATCATAAATATTTTTCACGTGTTACTTTCGTGAAATAATTTTCATATATATATATATATATATATATATATATATGATAGCATTAAACCTGCTTGGAGTATATAGACAGTACCTTTGTTTTAGTTACACGCTAAAAAATTTGCATGTATCGGTCACCGTTACACGCAAATTTTTTAGTTAGCAGTATTTATATTTGTTAAATATTCAAACTTTCCGCTGTTAGTCAGAAAGACGTTATCTGAATTTGAAAACAGTAAAAAATTCCCCAACCCGCAACTGTGAATTTTACCCGCCAATTAGTCTTAATTAAAACCAGCCCAATTTAGCGAGAAAACTGCGCAATAGTCATCTGTTGCTGGAATAGTCATCATGTAGACAGACCATATCTGTTTCCCAAACTTGTTGCTTTTCTCTCAGTTGTACTGTCTTGTGCACAATGAAAGCTCAAAAATGTTTCAGTATTCTCTATGTTAAATCCAATCTGTACACACACATAGTAATGTAACTATCATTTTTGACTCAGTATTTTTGCATGAATAATGTGTGGTAAATCTATTAATTTACCTAATTTAGTTTACACTTGCTGTAAACAGTAAATAAGACTTTCTTAGTACATGAATATTGGCTCTAGTAAATGTTTATGTATATACATACTCGTATGGTATATACACACCTTTGTTTTAGTTACTCACACGCCCCCCCCTTGACCAAATCCTGGGTACACCCCTAAGTATAGTTGGATCTTTTCCGTTTGACTGCCGCCATTGAAACATAATTAAACTTTTTGTATTCTTTATAAGGCTAACTAACAAAAATATCACGACCTAACCTAACCAATCGTCAAGGTCGTACAGTTGACCTAACGATTGGTTAGGTTAGGTCGTGATATTTTCGTTAGTTAGCCTTATAAGGCTAAGTAAAGAAGGCTGGGGGCACTCACCTCTTATGTTTCAATGGCGGCAGTCAAACGGAAAAGATCCGTATAGTTGATTTTGTGAAATCAAACAGTCTCTTATTTGTATTTGGGTTAAATGTGATTTATGTTACTTCAAGTTCTTTTTTCAACTAAAACTAAAGTAGTTTTAGATATTTTTTAAGGATCTAATGACTGGCAATGTAATTTGAGTAATATATGAATAAGCAAGACTGATCCTTTATCTCTTTCATGCGCATATTTATTCAGAAGTTTGTATTATATATATATATATATATATATATATATATATATTTAAACTTTCATTTTTTATAAGTGCAAATAGCTGGTGGCAAAATGTGCCCCCCTCCCCTTTAGTTAGGCCTATACACTGACTATGGGTCATATACGAGTATTAAAACTTATTTCAGTTTAAACAAAAGTGAACGTATTTGGCTATTAAATATTTAAAGTTTTGGAAAGAATATTTCAGTAAAATATTAAAAAAAAAAAAAAATTACAGAATGTATTCGCCACTTTCTAGTTTCATCCTCGAACCATTTAGTTTTTATAATATTTTCAGTGGGTGAGTATTGAAACTGCGTGACATGAAAACATATACAGGTCTCGTACTGTACATCCTTTCTCCTTCGAACGTAGTGTCTTAAAAGATGCCTCACTACAGTACATTCGTGTTGCATATTTTTTACGTGTTCATTGGTTTGTGGTTGAAGGCTGGCTGACTACAGATTTGGTCTAGGGTCTGTTGAATGTTCTCCACAGTCTATCTTATATATATATATATATATATATATATATATATATATAATTATTTCACGAAAGTAACACGTGAAAAATATTTATGATGAATAAAACCACGAAGGAAAGGAAACACAAAATGGTGCTCAAGCGCTTTCGTCTAATGACATCCTCAGGAACACTGAAGTACATAAAAGGGTTACAGCCTATATATATAGGTTACAGAAAGAAAAAAAAAATAAATAAATAACATATATATATATATACATATCTACACACACACACACATATATATATATGCAATAAACGGAGAAGTAAAAATAAAAATTAAAAATTATTAAAAGATTAACTGAGAGGCATACAGATTTGTAAGGAAAAATATCGATTTTTAGCACAAGATCAAATGAATTATAAAAATACAAATTTATACTGGAAATCTGCCCGGGTTTTAACACTGCCTTTTATGGTCAAGTTTCGATATATATAAAAATAAAATGAAAATTAAAAGTTAATAAAGTAGCATACAAGTTTACCAAAGATTTAGCGTTCTAACCTTCTTAGCTAAATCTGTTTTGAAGGAATTCAAAACAACAGGATCGAGTTCAAAAAGACCTTTGCTCATGTTGAAGTTATTTGAAAGTTGGATAATGGCAGACTCAAGAATATTTCTATTAACAATGTTGCTAGAGTGGAATAAAACTGAAGCATTATTCCAATCAATACAGTGGGATAACTCTGACAAATGGACAAAAAGGGCACTGGACAACTGTCCTGTTCTAACGGAATATTGATGCTGTTTTATACGTGTGTGCAAATCCTTTCCCGTCTGACCTATGTAAAAGGAATCACATTGTTTACAACCAATTTTATAGATAATGCCTGAATTATTGGTAGGGCTATTTTTTACTATGATATTTTTCACAATATTGTTATATGAAAATATTACATTAATATCCAAAAGTTTAAGTACATTAGCAATGCCTAAAAAGCCCGGGAAAAATGGAAGTACTAAAATATTTTTTGACAAAGTACGAGTGTTATTATTGACACGATAGAAAGTTCGTTTTGCCTTGTTGAGACAAGATTCCATAAACGCAGATGGGTAACACAGATCACTTCCAATACCGTTGATTTTTTCCAATTCTGCATCGATGTATTCCGAACTGGCGATCCTAAGGGCGCGGAGAAACATTGATGAAAAAATGGCCTTCTTAGTGGGGGTGTCATGTCCCGAGTAAAAGTGTACGTAGGACAGATTGTTTGTTGTTTTCCGATAGATGCTAAACTTAAAACCTGGGCTTTCCCTAAGTACACGCACATCCAAAAATGGGATTGAATTGTCTTGTTCCACTTCTAAAGTAAACTTAATGGAGGGGACTTGATCATTTAACTGAAGGAGGAAGTTATCCAGGTCACGATTCATGGGCAGATACACAAAATATCGTCGACGTACCGCAACCAAGGGATGCCAACCCCCAGGATTCTCGGAATGTAAGTAATTTCGAAAAACTCCATATAAATATTGGAGAGGAGGGGCGATAAGGGGTTGCCCATGGCCATCCCAAAAACTTGTTGATAATACTCGTTATTGAAAGTGAATTTACAGTCTTTGATGCAAAGCTTAATAAGTTCCAAAACAATGTGTGAAGGTAGTGGCAGGTCATACTTATGTAATTCTTGGGAGAGAAAGTCAAGCATATCGTCAATCGGCACTTTTGTAAACAATGAACAAACGTCAAAACTGATCAATCTATCGTTAGTTTCAGTACGTGCATTATTCAATTTTTCAGTAAGATCCATGGAATTTTTTACATGTGAATCAGAGATAGTTCCGAGAATGGGGGACAAGACTTTGACAAGCCATTTGGAGAGTTTATAAGTAATAGAGTCCACCGAGCTAATAATAGGGCGCATAGGGTTGCCAGGTTTGTGGGTTTTAATAAGACCGTAAAGGTAGGGCAGAGAAGGTGAAGTAGACATGAAAAGCGGAATTAAGTCCTTATGATCTTTGAGAATGCGTTTCAAGCCACTATTAAATGATTTGATGACGTCATCCTGCGGGTTCTTCCTAAGTTTGCTGTATGTGGCGGGGTCCTGGAGAAGCTCGTTCATCTTTCCGATGTAGTCCACTTTGTCCATAATAATTATGGTGTTAGCCTTGTCTGCTTTAGTAATATGGAGCTCCCCATCTTTTTTTAATTGTGAGAGGCAATTGCGAAAACGTTTAGGAAAGTTATCTTCGTAATTACCATTCGCCGCACTATAAACGAAGCCTTTAACTATGTTAAACAAATACGGAGGGAGATTACACTGTTTTTCAAAACACGCGAGACTGTAACAAATTTGTAAAGCCGAAGGTTTTTTAACAATAAAAAAGGACATACCATATCTAAGGGCACTTTTTGCATCGTCACTAATGTTTTTCGAAGAAAGGTTCAAAACACACTTTGAGCTTGCTTTTTTACTCCACTGACTATTTCGAAGACAAGGCTAACACCATAGTTATTATGGACAAAGTGGACTACATCGGAAAGATGAACGAGCTTCTCCAGGACCCCGCCACATACAGCAAACTCAGGATGACGTCATCAAATCATTTAATAGTGGCTTGAAACGCATTCTCAAAGATCATAAGGACTTAATTCCGCTTTTCATGTCCACTTCACCTTCTCTGCCCTACCTTTACGGTCTTATTAAAACCCACAAACCTGGCAACCCTATGCGCCCTATTATTAGCTCGGTGGGCTCTATTACTTATAAACTCTCCAAATGGCTTGTCAAAGTCTTGTCCCCCATTCTCGGAACAATCTCTGATTCACATGTAAAAAATTCCATGGATCTTACTGAAAAATTGAATAATGCACGTACTGAAACTAACGATAGATTGATCAGTTTTGACGTTTGTTCATTGTTTACAAAAGTGCCGATTGACGATATGCTTGACTTTCTCTCCCAAGAATTACATAAGTATGACCTGCAACTACCTTCACACATTGTTTTGGAACTTATTAAGCTTTGCATCAAAGACTGTAAATTCACTTTCAATAACGAGTATTATCAACAAGTTTTTGGGATGGCCATGGGCAACCCCCTCTCCAATATTTATATGGAGTTTTTCGAAATTACTTACATTCCGAGAATCCTGGGGGTTGGCATCCCTTGGTTGCGGTACGTCGACGATATTTTGTGTATCTGCCCATGAATCGTGACCTGGATAACTTCCTCCTTCAGTTAAATGATCAAGTCCCCTCCATTAAGTTTACTTTAGAAGTGGAACAAGACAATTCAATCCCATTTTTGGATGTGCGTGTACATAGGGAAAGCCCAGGTTTTAAGTTTAGTATCTATCGGAAAACAACAAACAATCTGTCCTACGTACACTTTTACTCGGGACATGACACCCCCACTAAGAAGGCCATTTTTTCATCAATGTTTCTCCGCGCCCTTAGGATCGCCAGTCCGGAATACATCGATGCCGAATTGGAAAAAATCAACGGCATTGGAAGTGATCTGTGTTATCCATCTGCGTTTATGGAATCTTGTCTCAACAAGGCAAAACGAACTTTCTATCGTGTCAATAATAACACTCGTACTTTGTCAAAAAATATTTTAGTACTTCCATTTTTCCCGGGCTTTTTAGGCATTGCTAATGTACTTAAACTTTTGGATATTAATGTAGTATTTTCATATAACAATATTGTGAAAAATATCATAGTAAAAAATAGCCCTACCAATAATTCAGGCATTATCTATAAAATTGGTTGTAAACAATGTGATTCCTTTTACATAGGTCAGACGGGAAAGGATTTGCACACACGTATAAAACAGCATCAATATTCCGTTAGAACAGGACAGTTGTCCAGTGCCCTTTTTGTCCATTTGTCAGAGTTATCCCACTGTATTGATTGGAATAATGCTTCAGTTTTATTCCACTCTAGCAACATTGTTAATAGAAATATTCTTGAGTCTGCCATTATCCAACTTTCAAATAACTTCAACATGAGCAAAGGTCTTTTTCAACTCGATCCTGTTGTTTTGAATTCCTTCAAAACAGATTTAGATAAGAAGGGTAGAACGCTAAATCTTTGGTAAACTTGTATGCTACTTTATTAACTTTTAATTTTCATTTTATTTTTATATATATCGAAACTTGACCATAAAAGGCAGAGTGTTAAAACCCGGGCAGATTTCCAGTATAAATTTGTATTTTTATAATTCATTTGATCTTGTGCTAAAAATCGATATTTTTCCTTACAAATCTGTATGCCTCTCAGTTAATCCTTTAATAATTTTTAATTTTTATTTTTACTTCTCCGTTTATTGCATATATATATATATATATATATATGTGTGTGTAGAGATTATATATATATATATATATATGTGTGTGTAGAGATATATATATATATATATATATATATATATGTATGTATGTTATTTATTTTTTTTTCTTTCTGTAACCTATATATAGGCTGTAACCCTTTTATGTACTTCAGTGTTCCTGAGGATGTCATTAGACGAAAGCGCTTGAGCACCATTTTGTGTTTCCTTTCCTTCGTGGTTTTATTCATCATATATATATATATTTTTTTTTCATTCTTTACTGGATTATTTAACCTCTTTTGCAAAATCTAAGGTCATATGACGGAGGGGACCTATAGCTTTACGTGGGACCCAAACCACCGGTCACTACATAATCTAGACGCGGAGGACGTCTATTGAACTTTTACCCAACTGAATGTCGCTTATTTCCCGAATGCCTTAATCGACGACCTCGTGTTTCTGAGAACCTGTATAGGTTGAGAATATATATTTTGTATGAGATAAAGGTACTTTTGCATTATCCTCCCAACACTAATTTTTTTTATAATGGAAGGAAAATAAAGTACGTTAGCAAAACACTTGCGGCGGGCTGTTTTTAACCTAACCTAACCTAACCTAACCTAATCCCAACACTAATTTTTTTTATAATGGAAGGAAAATAAAGTACCATAACCAAAACCAAACCAACATTATATAAAAAAATTAGTGTTGGGAGGATAATGCAAAAGAACTGATAAATTTTGAAAGTTCTTATCTTTCAGTTACAAAACAGAAATTATCTTTCAGTCTTCCCTCTCATAAACTTAAGTTAAAAGAGAAATGAGTTGCGGGGATTTTCAGTGAACAGAAATAAAGCAAAAATTTGTGGACTCTGAGGAGATTGGGTCTCACTTTGGTGATTGTTTTTCCGTAGAAGTGATTTAATTCGAGATGCGTCCTTTACAATTTTACCATCGTTGCTGAGCAGTCTCGGCACATCATTCGGGTCTTTTCCGTTTGGGGGCTAGCAACGAATTTTAATGAAAATCGGTATACTACCGTAATGTAGTTTTGGTCACTGATTTAAAAAATAACTTTCTTTTTTTTTGAGAAATGAAAAACAAACATGTTAGAGCACTTTAAATAATTAATATGTGTTTTAACTAGCTTAAACTAGTTACAGAGGATTGTGTTAAATTTAGCCAGAGTCACAAACTGCTACTGTTTATGAAAACGTGCTCTAAGTGTGGGAAAGTGTGTTCCTTTGATAAAAATATCCAGTTCTTTCGTTGCCAAAAGCGTCGGTCAAACGGTAAAAAGTGCAACTTTACGAAGAATACATTTTTTTTGAAGAATCCCGGCAGATCTGTAAAAGTAGCAGAAACAAATAAAGAAGTGAATGCCCGGTTAGGTCAATTGAATGCTAGGTCAATTGATTGTCCGGTTAGGTCAACTGTACGCCCTTGACGAATGTTTAGGTTGTCATGATATTTTCGTTAAAAACACACTAATTATTTAAAGTGCTCTAACATGTTTGTTTTTCATTTCTCAAAAAAAAAAGAAAGTTATTTTTGAAATCAGTGACCAAAACTGCATTAGTATACCGATTTTCATTAAAATTCGCTGTTAGCCCCCAAACGGAAAAGATCCCATCATTTTCTCATTAGCTTCAAATTTATATAACGAAGGTGATGAAACGAATTTATATATATATATATATATATATATATGAAAATTATTTCACGAAAGTAACAAGTGAAAAATATTTATGATGAATAAAACTACGAAGGAAAGGAAACACAGAATGGTGCTCAAGCGCTTTCGTCTAATGACATTTTCAGGAACACTGAAGTACATAAAGAGTTACAGCCTATATATAGGTTACAGAAAAAAAAAAATATATATATATACAATAAACGGAGAAATAAAAATAAAAATTAAACATTAAAGGATTGTGGTAAGAGCATACAAATTTGTAAGAAAAACTACCAATTTTTAGCACAAGATCAAATGAATTGTTTCCAACCAATGTTATAGATAATTAAAAAAAATACAAATTTATACTGGAAATCTGCCGGGTTTTAGCACTCTGCCCTTCTTGTTTAAGTTCGATGTATATAAAAATAAATTGAGTCTGCCATTATCCAACTTACAAATAACTTCAACATAAGCAAAGGTCTTTTTCAACTCGATCCTGTTGTTTTGAATTCCTTCAGAACAGATTTAGATAAGAAGGGTAGAACGCTAAATCTTTGGTAAACTGGTAAACTTGTATGCTACTCTAATAACTTTTATTTTCCAATTTATTTTTATATACATCGAACTTAAACAAGAAGGACAGAGTGCTAAAACCCGGGCAGATTTCCAGTATAAATTTGTATTTTTTTTTTTTTTATCTATAACTTCTTCTTTCTCTTCGCCCGTTCCCGCCTCTATGCGGGGTCGGCGTTTCTGACCAGCCTCCTCCACACAGCCCGGTCCTGGGCTTCTTCCCCCGACAAACCCTTCTCCCTGAAATCGTCCCTCACCTTCTCCATCCACCTTCGCTTCGGTCTGCCTCTCTTTCTCCTGCCATGCACCTCCATATTCATCGTTCTCTTACCCACATAATCTTCGTCCCCTCTCATCACATGTCCATACCATTTCAGTCTACTTTCTTGTATCTTCCTTGAGATTTCTCCAACCTTTGTTGTGCCCCTTATCCTTTCATTCCTTACTCTATCCAACCTTGTCACTCCGCACATCCATCTCAGCATTCTCATCTCCGTTACATCTAGTCTTTTCTCATGATCTTTCTTTATAGCCCAAGACTCAGCCCCATACATCATAGCCGGTCTTACCACAGTCTTATACACTTTTCCCTTAACCCTTGCGCCTATTCTTCGGTCACACAACACCCCTGAAACTTTCTTCCAATTTTTCCAACCAGATTGCACTCTGTGTGTTATTTCTGTGTCCAGCTCACCGTCCTCAGCCACTGTCGATCCCAAGTACGTAAACTTACTTACTCTCTTTAACCTCGCTCCCTCTAAACTAATTTCTGAGTCTTGATTTTCGTAGAACCTCAGGTACTCCGTTTTCTTTCTGCTGATTTTCAACCCTCTGTCTTCAAAAGCCCTCCTCCATTCCTCCAATTTTCTTTCTACTACTTCTCTCCTGTTGCTGCACAGAACAATATCGTCTGCAAAGAGCATCTATAACATTGGTTGGAAATAATTCATTTGATCTTGTGCTAAAAATCGGTAGTTTTTCCTTACAAATTTGTATGCTCCTCCCACAATCCTTTAATGTTTAATTTTAATTTTTATTTCTCCGTTTATTATATATATATATATATATATATATATATATATATATATATATATATTTATTCTGTAACCTATATATAGGCTGTAACTCTTTATGTACTTCAGTGTTCCTGAGGATGTCATTAGACGAAAGCGCTTGAGCACCATTCTGTGTTTCCTTTCCTTCGTGGTTTTATTCATCATGTATATATATATATAGTTAATTGAGAATATATAGTTTGTATGAGATAAATTTTGAAAGTTCTTATCTTCCAGTTACAAAACAGAAATTATCTTTCAGTCTTCCCTCTCATAAACTTAAGTTAAAAGAGAAATGAATTGCAGTGATTTTTAGTGAACAGGAAGCAAAAATTTTACAAGAAAGAGTGTTCTGCAATTTTTTCAGCCCACAATATCCACCGAAAAAACAGGGTCTTTCTTAAAGTAAATTAAAACTACGTAGGGTGGGAGCTAGAAGCTTACTGACGGATGATGGTTGAGGACTGAATGCTTCCCGTGACGGTAAAGCAATGGTTTATTAATTACACTATAAAAGTCTGAAAAAATATGGATGTTTTCGATCTTCATCAAAGACAGATTTGAATAAATTTTCTTGACAGAAATTACTGAAATTAATATACCAAATTAACAAAATTAAATTTTAATTTAATTTGTCAGACCGATAAACTTTTTATATAATATAAATTTAGCATAGAATTATTATAAAATTAATTTGAAATTAATATAAGATTATATGAAAAATACATATCACAAAAGAGAAAAATTAGTTCGGATGTAAAACTAACTGCTCTTGACCAATTTATTATTTTATTTTATTTTACACTTAAATTCATTTGTCTTATTTGAACTAAATTCATTTATTTATTTGTTTTAACCTATGAGCAGAACATATTTAAGGTATATGGACCGGGTAGAACATTTAACACCCCATAAACCTTCAAATCATTTGTTTCAGTGTTAAATTTAGTTGTGGACGGGCTGCTAAATAATATCCGATAAAATGCAATTAGAACCCTATGATTCCAGATTTTATATATATATATATATATATATATATATATATATGCTGCAAACCCACAAGGAAAAAGAAAAACGATTCCAAGGCCTTTCGTGTATTCAAAGCTACACCTCGTCAGGGAATCCTGACGAGGTGTAGTTTTGAATACACGAAAGGCCTTGGAATCGTTTTTCTTTTTCCTTGTGGGTTTGCAGCATTCATTCATTTCACGTGTTTTATTGTGAAATTCATCCCATATATATATATATATATATAGTGTTCCCTCTTTAGATATTAATACATATATGTTTATTGTATCTAAATAAAATGAAACCAGTGGAAGACTAGTGGGTGCTACTATAATATGCGGTCTACCTACGATTGGTTAGGTTTAGTCATGATATTTTCGTTAAAACTAACGAAAATATCATGACTAAACCTAACCAGTCGTCAAGGGCGATTGATATTGGGATGTTAACGAGCAATTAGTAAACAAGATAAGAAGCTATAATTAAAAGGTAGACCGCCGAATCGTAGGTAGACCGCAAACTATAGAGCACCGACTAGTGTTAATATACGTACATATGAACGCATTCACCGCCAAAGACGAGAAATCTCGTCTTGAACGTATACATTCTAAGCTTTATTTTGGTGTATTTTGTTGAGAGGTATCTTTAGTTTTAATTTTTGATTACATTTTTGGTGAAACCTCGTTTGTAGTTGGGTAAAAACGATGTGTGCAGGTAGTGGCAGGTCGTACTTATGTAATTCTCGGGAGAGAAAGTCAAGCATATCGTCAAACGGCACTTTTGTAAACAATGAACAAACGTCAAAACTGATCAATCTATCGTTGGTTTCAGTGAGTACATTATTCAATTTTTTCAGTAAGATCCATGGATAGATTGATCAGTTTTGACGTTTGTTCATTGTTTACAAAAGTGCCGATTGACGATATGCTTGACTTTATCTCCCGAGAATTACATAAGTACGACCTGCCACTACCTGCACACATCGTTTTGGAACTTATTAAGCTTTGCATCAAAGACTGTAAATTCACTCTCAGTAGCGAGTATTATCAACAGGTTTTTGGGATGGCCATGGGCAACCCCTTGTCGCCCCTCCTCTCCAATATTTATATGGAGTTTTTCGAAATTACTTACATTCCGAGAATCCTGGGGGTTGGCATCCCATGGTTGCGGTACGTCGACGATATTTTGTGCATCTGGCCCATGAATCGTGACCTGGATGACTTCCTCCTTCAGTTAAATGATCAAGTCCCCTCCATTAAGTTTACCTTAGAAATGGAACAAGACAACTCAATCCCGTTTTTGGATGTGCGTGTACATAGGGAAAGCCCAGGTTTTAAGTTTAATATCTATCGGAAAAAAACAATCAATTTGTCCTAGGTACACTTTTACTCTGGACATGACACCCTCATTAAGAAGGCCATATTTTCTTCAATGTTTCTCCGCGCTCTTAGGATCGCCAGTCCGGAATACATCGATGCCGAATTGAAAAAAATCAACGGTATTGGAAGTGATCTGTGCTACCCACCTGCGTTTATGGAATCTTGTCTTAACAAGGCAAAACGAACCTTCTATCGTGTGAATAATAACACTCGCATTTTGTCAAAGAATATTTTAGTACTTCCATTTTTCCCGGACTTTTTAGGCATTGCTAATGTACTTAAACTTTTGGATATTAATGTAGTATTTTCATATAACAATATTGTGAAAAATATTATAGTAAAAAATAGTCCTACCAATATATTATTCAGGCATTATCTATAAAATTGGTTGTAAACAATGTGATTCATTTTACATTGGTCAGACGGGAAAGGATTTGCACACGCGTGTAAAACAACATTAATATTCCGTTAGAACGGGACAGTCGTCCAGTGCCCTTTTTTTTCCATTTGTCAGAGCTATCCCATTGTATTGATTGGAATAATGCTTCAGTTTTGTTTCACTCTAGCAACATTGTTATTAGAAATATTCTTGAGTTTGCTATTATCCAACTTACAAATAACTTTAACATGAGCAAGGGTCTTTTTCAACTCGATCCCGTTGTTTTGAATTCGTTCAGAACGGATTTAGACAAGAAGGGCAGAGTGCTAAAACTTTGGTAATTTTCCCTTATAAATTTGTATGCTCCTCTTACAATTTTTATTTTTCAATTTATTTTTATTTTTATTTTTTTTGTAACCTATATATCATTCAGACATTATCTATAAAATTGGTTGTAAACAATCCATTTGATCTTGTGTTGAATTCGGGCAAAGTGCTAAAATTGGTAGTTTTCCTTACAAATTTGTATGCTCCTCCCACAATTTTTATTTCTATATTTATTTTATAACCTTACCTTACAACCTTACAAAGGTTCCGCGCGATGACTTCTCATTTCGCGAAGGCCAAGCTTGTCGCCCCTCCTCTCGAGTTGGCCTGGTGAAGTAGTGAGTTGGACTCTTGCGCTCTCTACCTCACATAGCCAGGTACGCCCGGCTCATCGGGGATTGTTCTGAGCCAGGCGTCTAGTCTTCTTTTGAAGATTTCCACTGCAACTCCCTTCGTGTTTCTTAGGTCTTTGGGCAACTGATTAAACAGTTTTGGTCCTCTCACTACAAAACTATTTTCTTTCAGGGTTAAGGATGTTCCCTGTCTCGCCTTCAATTTGGGAATACGACACAGTCTACCGCTTCTACTTTCCACCGTTGTTTGGGGAGTTATGGGATTCAGAGTAAGATTAGGGATTAGTTTCTCCATTATTTTCCAAGTGTAAATAATGGTGTATCTCTCTCTTCTCCTTTCCAGTGAATATAGGTCTAGTTCTCGTAACCTTTCCCAGTAATTTAGTTCTTTGCACCCCTTGATCTTGGCTGTGAAGCTTCTTTGGATCCCCTCCAGCTGTCTAATGTCTTCTTTTTTATATGTGGATGTTAGGACCGAGCAGTATTCCAATTTGGGTATTATCAGGGTTTTCAGTAGAGGAATCATTACATTCCTATCCCTTCGTTTAAAGGTTCTCAATATCTGACCCGTTATTCTCTTTGCTCTGTTTACTGCTATCTTATTTTGTGTTTCAAATTTCGCATCATCTGTCATTACAACCCCTAAATCTTTTGCTCTGGAATTTCTCTGAGTTTCCTGTCCATTTGGGGTATAATATTCCTTGGACTTTAGGTCTTCTCTTTTTCCGTACCATAATAGCTGAAATTTCTCGGTGTTAAACTTCATATTGTTGTCTTCAGTCCACTTGTAGATTTTGTTTATGTCGGTTTGTAGAGATCCTATGTCTTCTGGGTTTCTTATTTTTCTACTGATCTTTGATATATATATATATAATATATATTTTTTTTGTTGTAACCTATCCGTATATAGTCTTGAACTCTTTATTTACTTCAGTGTTCCTGAGGATGTCATTATACGGAAGCGCTTGAGCACTACTCTGTGTTTTCTTTCCTTTGTGGTTTTATTCATATATATATATATATATATATATATATATATAGTATGAAAACTTGGTTTGGCTGTTTTGGGGCTGGTTTTTAAGCATGATTTGGCGGGTTTTCAATTTTTTATCTGGCATCACTGGCCTGGGATGGTAGGTTTAGTATTAATATTTTATATTAATGCATCGAGAATAAGTTCGTAATAATTTAAAATGTATTCTTACTATAAAATATACAAACTAAAACAAAACCTGCTTATCTCTGTAACTGTATGTACAGTACAAACTTTAGTACATTAGGGTGTATCAATTTTAGTAAAGTCAACAATTTAAAAACTACTAATGCTCAAATGATGTCATATTATCTAGCGAACTTAGAAATATATTTAGTGTTGTTTAAAAAAGCCATTTACCTATTTATATTTGACCATAAAGGTTTGAAATATAACCTAAATATGACTGTAGCATCGTATATCAATGTGCCATTGGTATGTGTGGTCAACTTTGGTTATTTTTGGTGTGCAGTATGGTTTCTAAGTTTCACATAGTCACAAATGCTGGATTTTTTATTGTGAATGCATGTGTTTTCCCTCCTTTTTAACAATTTTGATTACTTCGTAATGTAAATATTGTGTAATTCAAATTATTCGAAATGTTATGTGTGACCCAAACTTTCTGTATATTTTGATATGATAGATATATGAAATTGCCATTACTTTGAATAATTAAGTCTTGTACATATAACAACACAACCTTTTATCTGAGCTTATAGGAAGATATTAAGAATTTCAATTAACTTAATTTTATGTAATCATAATTAGTAGGCCTATCCAAATTTCAATGACATTTCTTTTGTTCACAGATCCGCAGGATGAGTCAGAAAGAAATCAGAACCCGAAACAAATCAAGTTGTCACCTAAGTCATTTGATGGGGACTGGGAGGGAACTTCCCCCTGCTGAGCCAACGCTCTATTCACAGGACCTGTATCAACACTGAGGTCAGGATCAGGGCTAAAGTGAAGGCACTGTGGGATGAGGCAGTGAAGGTGTCCATTGGCAATGTGAAGCTAAAGGTCAAAGATAGGTTCATGATGAAACTGGATAAATTGGTGGACATCCTGACCTGTCACTGTGTGATCAGGAGCTGCAGTGAGCTTGGGTGCAACCCTGTCTGCAACAGTGAGGTTCACATTGACTGCAGCTGCAGGAGCGAGCAGAAGATACCAGTGCAGGAGCTTGCTTTCATTAAAGGTCAGAGAGAAAAGGTGGGCAGTGTGGGGGCACACCAGATGGGTCTAGCTGATCACTCTGAGACCAGGAGAGGAAGCAGTGCTGCAGAGACAGGAGCAGAGAAGGAAGGCCGAGGAGAAGAGGAGGAGGAAGGCAGAGGAGTCAGCCAAGAAAGAAGAGGAGTTGAGGGAGGAGTCACTGCCGGAGATGGAGTTGGAGGAGACTGGAGATATACTGGAGGAGGCAGGGAGGAGAGAGGAGGACGAAGACTTCATACGAGAGGCTGCGACAACTTCTTCCTTGCCTGTGGCTAAGAAGAAGAAATGCAACACTGAAGATATCACCAACATAGCTCTGGCTAGCTTGAGACATCACACTGGGCTGAGAGAGAGTGCAGAGATTGTCACTGCTGCCTGGATTAATGCTGGTCTTATCACAGAGTTTGACACAGCACTGGTGATTGACCACAACAAAGTGAGGAGGGCTCAGGAGAGACTGACTAAGGAGCTGGTCAAGAAGTTTGATGAAGAGATTAGGGAAAATGGCATCACCTGTATCTTCTTTGATGGGAAAAGAGATGACACCAAAGTGATGATGGAAGCTGAGGGCAGTGACAGGCAGTTTCCTGGCCTCATTAAGGAAGAACACTACACAGTGTGCAATGAACCAGGTGGGAAATATTTGTGGCATTTTGTACCAGAGGAAGCTGCAGAGGAGAGAAGTCATGCTGAGGTCATTGCTGATCATCTGGTGAACTGGTTGGTTAAGAGAGAGAGGAGCAGACCAGACCCTTTTGGCCATAGGAGGTGACAGTATTAATGTGAATACTGGCTGGGAGGGCGGAGTAATGCATTATGTGGAGGCCAAGCTTAGCAGGAAATTGGTGTGGATTGTCTGTGACTTGCACACTGGGGAGCTGAGTCTCAGACACCTGGTGACTGCACTGGATGGCAAGACATTGAGCAACAACAAGCGGTCTGGGCCCCTAGGGAAGATGTTAGGCACTGCCACTGAGCTGGAGATCAACCCAAACTTCACGAGGATCACTGTTGGTCCTCCTCTACCCCATCTCAGTCAGGAGGTAGTCAAGGACCTCAGCACAGACCAATCATATGGCTACAGAATCATCACTGCCATCAGATCGGGAGAGGTACCTCAGAGTCTAGCTCTCCTGGAGATTGGGCCAGTCTGTCACAGTAGGTGGCTCACCACGGCTCTGAGGTTTTGCAGATTGTGGATTTCCAAACATGGGCTGAAGGGTAGGAACCTGAAGAATCTGAGGATAATTGTGGAATTCATAGTGGGAGTCTACATGCCAAACTGGTTCAACATCAAGTTAAATCACAGCTGGGTGGAGG
This sequence comes from Bathynomus jamesi, assembly GCA_023014485.1. Classification (NCBI taxonomy): domain Eukaryota; kingdom Metazoa; phylum Arthropoda; class Malacostraca; order Isopoda; family Cirolanidae; genus Bathynomus; species Bathynomus jamesi. The sequence goes on along the minus strand of JAJOZX010001070.1, from coordinate 533,028 downwards.
GTCCCAGGCATGTACTGTACCAGCTCGAGCTGCTCAGAAGTCAGAAGAAGGAGGTGATAGGAATAGTGACGCCTACAGTGAAGAGATCAGCCTGGTATGCACACGCTGAGGCTGTGCTCCAGGCCATGCTGTGCAGTGAGGTGGAGGAGGAGAGGAGGGAGGCAGTGAAGAGGATACTGGAAATCAGAGGTGAAGGAGATGAGGACACACAGGTAGGAGACTGCAATGTCAGACCCAGGAAGACTCCTGACATCAACCCAGATGCCACCAAACTCTCGGAGCTGTCCGCAGTTCTCCTCTGCTTGTTTCAAAAGACATTTGAATGTTTCATTATCTCTGTATGTCTGGATAACTGTCTCACAATCTCTAACACTGTCAAGGGCTTGTAATAAGTCCATTTCAGCTCCCTGTAGTTTCTGAGAAATAGGTTTCGTTACATTCAAGATCGTTGACAATATTTGAAGGGACACGTGAAATGAGTCGGCAGTAATACTTTTCCAAAACGATGTTGCTTTTCCAACCAAGTTTGAATCGCGAGATGAAAAGTTTTCAATTGTTGCAGCAATTGCTGGATACAGAGCTTTGAACGTTAGAGTGGCTTCTTGAGATTCTACCCATTTGTTGGACGTTTTTTTTTTTAATCTAATATGAGAATCAGGACAGACATCCTTGATACGGGCTTTTTGGTGAGCTGATCGTTTATTTGAGTCCCGAAAAAATGTTATTTCACGCATGACAGTGAGTGAAGCTTGAATCTCGTTGATGTTGATAGCTTTCTCTAGGCACAGATTAAGACAGTGAGACATGCAGTGCCCATATGATGCAGTAGGATACTTGTCCATTATATATTTTTGGATACCATTATATCTTCCAGACATTGCAGCTACACCATCAAAGCCCTGGTCCACCATAAACTTTGTGTTAACTCGTAATGCATGAAGAATCTCTAATAACTTTGAGGCCGAACCAGCACCAGTCATATCAGATACTGTAGAAAAGCACAGCAATCTTTCCTTCACTGAACAATCAGGCATAACAAATTGCAAACAAATACTCAGTTGCTCCTGACCAGTGGTGGGCACCGTTAACCAAAAAGTTAACTTCGTTAACCGCTAATCCGTTAACCAAAAAGTTAACTTCGTTAACCGTTAATCCGTTAATTCGTTAAACATGTAACGGAAGTTACCGATAAACCGTTAACGTTAACTTTTATTATAAAAAAAAATGAAAACACAATATATATATAATTTAATTTTCCCTCTTCTTCTCGTTCTCCATTTTGTCCATGAGATGCATGTTGCCCTTCATGAAAATTAGCATATCAAAGTTTTCATCAGACAGGGATGATCTCTTGGCCCTCAGGATGTCCTTGCCCATAGAGAACAAACGCTCCACTGCAGCACTGGAGGGGATGGCTGTGTTGAACTTGATGAACAAGTCCACCAACACTTGCTCACCCAAGAAGGCAGCATCTGTCAGCAAGTCCTTGGAGTTGGTCTCCAGCCAGGTCTTGACCAAGTTCTGGGCCTTGCCCTTGAGTGACCTGTGGCTTCCGCTGCTCTCTTTTGTCTGGATGACAGCACTGAAGAAGTCATCCTCCTCCTCCTCCTCCTCGTTGTTGCTGCCTCCACTGTTGCTGCCCACTTCGTTGGACTGCTGCTCATGGCCTCCTCGACTGTACCCTCCATGCTTTTCCTCACCCTGGCGACCTTGGTGTTGTCATACTTGTCCAACCAGATGAGGCGAAACCTGGGATGGCAAATCTTTCCGCCTGATTTTACAGTCGACCATGTTTTTCTCAAACCAATGCCATAAATAACTACCATATTTGGTAAGACACAAATTGTGGCGACGGAAACAAATATATCGCCTGATTTTGCACTGCGGAAATGGAAATTCGTTCATCACTATTAACAGTGGCGGATTAATTGCGCACCTGCTCAGCACTGAAAATAATAGAAACTTTTAAACGTTTATTTATGAATTTTTTGGGTTAACGGACTTGAGTTAACGGAAGTTAAATGTAACGGAAGTTAATTAGTCCGATAATGATTTTCAAAGTTAACTTAAAAGTTAAATCGTTAACGAAAAAGTTAACTTCGTTAATTAACGATTAACGGATTAACGGTTTGTGCCCAGCTTTGCTCCTGACCACTAACGTCTGTAGCCTCATCTGCTATAAGCGAAAAAAAGGGCAGAATCAAGCCCTGAAACAACTTCTCTCGTCATGACTATGGCTATATTCGAGATTAGTTGGTTTTGAGAGAGAGGGGATATATATACGTTCCACGCTTTCTACCCTGTGGTAAATAATTTACTAGCATTGTATCGCCAGAAGATGCCATAAGTTGCAAGGTAGCTCTAAAGTTCCCTTGGGTGTAGTCAGTTTCGTTGATGTTAAGGATGCCACTGTCCCTGTGACCACGCAATGGTAGCCCTAATCTTTCATGCTGTTCTATCGCTGTTATAATGTTTCAATCCGTAACGATTCTTCCTACGTACCTCTTCATGAACACACTGCAACTCCGACTAGACTAAACACGTTTGTAAGTTACGAACTTGCGAGACTTGGATTTGAATGCTACCAACGATTAACGAATAACAAGTCTAAGGAATCAGTGTGGGAACAATCGGCGATCTCTCGCAGGCACAAACAAGCACAAACTGAAACAGGCGACAAAAACGTTCGTATGGCTCGAAAACAGTAAATTGTGTGCCACTGCCTACCGACGCCATTTAGGCTAACGGTTGTTTGAAAATTGAAACTGAAAGACAAAAAAAAAAAAAGGAAAAAATTTCAATTTCAAATTGAACAATAGCTATGTGTATATTACATACTCTCCTAATTCACACAATTATTAGAAACATTTAATATTTTAATAACGAATTAAAAAATTATATACATCAAACCGTATTTTTATTTTGATGTACAAAGGGTGGGAGCCATGCCCCCCCTTATATACACTAATGCCTATAGTGAAATTCTGAATAATAATTATACGCGGATGGTTAAATATAACCCGGACTACCACTTTAAAATTTTGTATAAACATGAGCTTCATAAGCTTCATTGCACTTGGCCCCTCCTTCCTGCATAAAAAGAACTAACTCTACTGCTCAAAGTATATTTCTGCAGTATTGACGATTTTCTTAAGGATGGAAATTTTGATTCCGGCAGCAAAATTTGCATCTTCTTTACAGAAAGTTTAGGTAATTTTCAAACTATTTTCGTATATTTTGATATCTGAATACGAAACACTTCTAAAATTAATTTTCTACTGATTATTTCACTATATTTTAAGAGTGTATCTTTTTTATTCCTACCTATCACTGATGCGCACTGAAACACCTTTCAACATTTGTTCCATAATCACATTTTATAGTGCGTAAATTTTAGTCGTGCGTCAATTCGTGTCGCTTTAAACTACATTTTCTATTTGTTCCATAACCACACGTTGTACACTTATATATTTTAATGTCCAAATGCGTCAACTCGTGTCGTTTGAAATCTGTTTTTCTATTTGTTCCATAATCACAGACCTCGCAGTTATAAATTTTAATATCCAAATGCGTCAACTCGTGATGTTTGAACCTCGTAAGAGTATTTGTTCCATAGTCACATACTGTACATAGATAAATTTTAGTTTTTAAATGTGTGAACTCGTGGCGTTTTAAATCTGGTTTTCTATTTGTTCCATAATTACATTTTGTGCACTTATATCTTTTAGTATCTAAATGCGTCAATTCGTGTTTCTTTAATAGGTCTTTTCTCTTGGTTCTATATTTACACTTCGCACACGCGAATGGTTCGCTTTCCAAATACATAACCTCACGCTGCTTTAAATATTCTTCTTTATTTGGTTCATAATGTAATCCAGATTCGCACTCATCACTATCGTAAAACTCTTCAATTTCATCATTTTTGTCTTCGCATAATGTGACCGCATTCTACAAAAGAACAATAAAAGAAACAACCATTTAATATTTGGATGTAGAACATAAAATGTAGAAACATCGAAACTTATTTACGGCTTATCTATCCTAAATCTGAAAAAAAGAGAGACCCATATAACCATACAAAATCCAAAACTACCCGGGTCCAAACTGCTTCGCAACCAGTACTAGATTTTGAATTGCTGTACACCACTGGGTGTAAAATGGACCCTAAGGTCTCTTTCAAAAGAGTAGAAAAAGCAAGGGTTCCTTGGTGGAGCCAGTCTTCGTACCAAGCGGATCTAATCTATTAAAATATTTGTCCGATCTCTCCAAACATCTACAGCTGACTGCCTTCATTGGTTTGTACGTGTAAAATCCTAGTTTTTGAATGAAATAACGTTGGATTTAGCAGAACATACACCCAAGGCTACACTCTAAAACAGTGATTTCCAACATTTTTTGGTTCGAGGCACCCAGGAGGATTTTGTATGTTGTTTTAGGGACTCCCTGAGGTTTTGCGTCTGCCACTATTCAACATCCGGTTCCCCTCTGAGCACCAGGTAACTTCAGACTGAGAGTATGTAGTGTCATTATGGACGTAATAAACTGCGAATGTTTTTGTTTCATTTGAAATTTGCGTATATTCACAACTTTTCAGTTTTGAATTCTTTATCTTTGTGCGTTTGTTGAAATTTGGCGGCACCCCTAGGGGCACCTGCGGCACACCAGTTGGAAAACACTGCTCTTAAACCTTAAAGTCTTAAATTACTATATTGTACAGGCTGTATACAATAGGTGCTACTATTAGGTATACTTCACAAAAAACAGCTTACATTCTATATATGAATCAGGGATCAACAAATATTATGGCATAAAATTTCCAGCCTGATTCAATGAGCAATTCCACATGGGCTAAGCTAGGCTGGGTCTTATATTCTTTATAACCCAGTACTGTATTATATTCAAAACTTGGTATTTAAATTTTTTTTGTGAAGTGGTATCTATAGCAATAAACTCTAGGGAAGGTTTAAATTATCATACAGCCCAATTATTTTCATTGCCGAGATCAGACTTTTGGATGTTGCAGTGAAATGAAAAAGCTGGACTCTGACATATTCGCGAAGTTTATTTAACTCAAAAAATCCCTAAAAGTCCTTAATATACTGTTTAAGCAGTGTTGTTATGAGAAATAAAGACTATGCATCATTAAGTTTATATTCAGGTCTAAATTTTGAGCCTCAACCTAGGCCTCGGGAAAAAAGAAAACTGGAACACTTTAGTTCAATAAATCCTTTAACAAACAAAAACTATGCCGGAACGACATCACTGTCTGTTCCCTCCTCTATTTGTGACATTGACCTTTGGTGCAAGAACCTGAGACTTGCTCTCCACACATCGTCTTGTGATGACCCTTACGCGTGTGGAGTTTCATCAGTTTATGTTGAGTGGTTCATAGCATGGACCTACATTTGACCTCTGTGACCTTGACCTTTAATGCAGGGACCTAAATTTTGCTCCAAACATATTGTGTAATGATCCATACACGTGTGAAGCTTCATCAGTTTATGTAGGGCGGTTCAAAAATTATGGTATGGACCTCAACTTGACATATTTGTGACCTTGACCTTTGATGTAGGGACCTGATTCTTGTTCATGATACATCGTCTATTCATGTGTGAAGTTTCTTTAATTTATGTTAAGCGGTTCAAAAGTTAGAGCCCGGACACGAAAAAGCTCCATTTGACCTTTGACCTCAAAAGTGTTTCAACATGCCCCGTAGATAAAAATCCAGAGTTTAAGTAAGGTGATTGAGGTGGTCATGCTATCTGTCCGCCACGGACAAATCCAGCGCCGAGGAAAGGTTGCGTTGCGAACAGCAACGGCACAGTGGGAGGTTGTCCCATCTTAGTGAAAGATTACACTTCTCACGCCAACTCCAACAGCCCTAAGTTGGGGAAGAAAAAAAACCGTACGTAACATGTTAAGTATAGTTTGCTCCAGTCACAATACGATCGTCAAAGAAAAGCGAACCGATTATGTAGTCCTGCGACACAACACACAAAACGTTAACATTTGGTGAATCCCGTTCATATTGATGTGTTTCAGCTCTGGATAGGCCACCTCGATCACCCGACACGTTCGCTGCGGACCGTTTTTGATGTGGGCTTACCTATTTGCCAACTCCAGTTTAAACCCATTATTTCTTGTCGGATTAGTATTAAATGAAAATAAATTCCTGTAGTCTACCCTGTCTATTCCGTTGAGAATCTTGAAAACTTGAATAAGCTGACCGTGACCGCACAACCTCCTGGTCCCTAAGGTAAACAGATTTAGGTGCTCCAATTTCCGTTGGTAGTTTTGCATTCACATTGAAGGGATCAATTTTGCAGCACTTGCTTGTACCCTTTCCAACCTTTCTATATCCTTCCTAAGGGACGGAAACCAAAACTGCGCACAATATTCGAGTTGAGGTCTGTATTGAAACTACCATGCAATCCCAGGGAGACACCCAGTGAGAACAGTAATAGTGTGCATAAAAATAATGGCCCAGTTTTAGAAACTCAGTGTTAGTAGCTATAACTGTAGAGGCCTCAAAGTCAATGCTGACAGTGAGATCAATAAACTTTTATCTGCACATGACATTTCTTGTTTTCAGGAAACTTGGCTCTCTAAACAAGAGTGCAAAGATTTAAACAATATTTAGACTGACTAACTACAGGGGAATAGCTAACTCACCCAATGATGATAGTGAAGTTATTACAGTGGGCAGACAGAATAGGAAGGAAGGTGTAGCTATAATGTGGCACTCACAGCTGGATAGATTTATAGAGCTCATTAGTTATGAATATGAGTGGGTTGTAGCCATAAAACTAACGATTGACAACAAAATACTGCATATATTCAATGTTTATATGCCTTATGAGTGTGCTGAAAATGAGGAGGTATATTTAGATAGACTCTGTAAACTAAATATACTGCTAGAGGAGCTGAACTCTTCATGTGTTATAGTGGTTGGTGATTTTAACAGCAATATCACTAAACCGGGTTCACAACACACTTAACATTTGGTGAATCCCGTTCATATTGATGTGTTTCAGCTCTGGATAGACCACCTCGATCACCCGACACGTTCGCTGCGGACCGTTTTTGATGTGGGCTTACCTATTTGCCAACTCCAGTTTAAACCCATTATTTCTTGTCGGATTTGTATTAGATGAGAATAAATTCATGTAGGCTACCCTGTCTATTCCGTTAAGAATCTTTAAAAATTGAATAAGCTGACCGTGACTGCACAACCTCCTGGTCCCTAAGGTAAACAGATTTAGGTGCTCCAATTTCCAATTTTCCAATTTCACTAATGTCATTTCAGGAGGAGACTTCAACGCTAAAGACACTAGTTGGTACCTGCACAACCAAAGCAACACCAGAGGCACCAACATAGCCAGACAACTAAACAGCCTCTTCATTCTTAATAATGCAGAAGAACATACACACATTCCACATCAAGCAGGATACTCAAACTCCTCCCCAGACATGACGTTCTGTTCCCCCTTACTAGCAACACATACACACTGGAGAACAGAAAAACAACTGTTATCAGACCACCTGCCCAACATCATTACAACACGTTCTACACTTTGCCCCAACAGCCATAGGCACACTTACAGAAATTACAAGAAAGCTGATTGGGAACAGTTCAAAATACAGACTGAGGAACAATTCACCACATTAAACAGCACACCCATTATAAACATCAATACAACACTCAAGACACTTAATCAGATCATCAATAATGCAAACAAATACATACCCGAGGGCAACATTAGGAAATACAACTCAAATTACACTAGAGAAATAGCCCACCTCATAAGGCAACGTAACAACCTCAAACATGACACATAAAGACCACATACAGAAACCATAAAACAGCAGATGCAACAGCTCAACACAGAAATAAACAACAAACTCAAAGAAAAACAAACAGAAACATTTAGGGAATTCATAACAACACTAAACCACCGCACAGATACATCCAGGCTATACAAGACTATAAACAGCATTACCCACTCTAACACGTGGCTATCTGTCGCAGCCAAAATAATATCCCAACGTATACACAACAAGCTAACATTCTAGTTAATCACTACACAAAGATAAGTCACTTAAACAGAGACAACAACCAGAAACACGCAGACAGACAAACAGCTAGGCACAAGAAAACCTACAGATTCGACACGACCATTACACCCTTCAATACAGACCAGACCACCAAGATCAAAAACATTAAGAATTCGAAGGCTACTGGACCAGACAACATATCAAACATACACCTTAAACACTTGGGCCCACAGGGAATACTAGCTCTCACGAATATCAGCACATATTCATACCAACACTATTATTCCTGACATATGGAAACAAGGTAAACTTATTACAATACTCCAACCAAACAAAAATCCAACAGAACCAGCTTCCTATAGACCCATTACTTTACTATGCACATCTTCCAAAGTAACAGAAAGACTAATCTTACAAATCACCAACCCACACATACCACTATCGCCTACTCAACATGGATTCAGACCTCACCACTCAACCACGACATTCTCAAAATTTATTTGTTAAAAATGTACTACTACAATTAAAAATTATATAAAATTTGATTGTTAAAAGAGTACTCCTAATTAAAATTCATAAAATTTATTTTATAAAATAAAATGTAAAAAAAATTGAAAACAATCAGTTGATAAAAATTTTATTTTTATGGACATCTTTGATTGAATAAATATTTTATTTAAAATTTTGAGCTATACCTCTCAAATAGGTTATGTGATCTCTCTCGCCATATTCTGTGACTACTTTCTTTATTCTTTTGTCCGCATCTCGATATTTTTTGAGTTTGACTGTGGGTTTATGTCCTGCAATAAGTTTTTCCATATAGACGTCACGACCTTTTTGAACTTTGATCAAACCTTCAATATACTTCCATAATGTAGGATGCTGCATTCCCAACTCGAATGAAATTCTTCGATGTGCAGCTTCAGCGTGATTGTTGGTTCGATCTTCATCATTAAGAGTTGTTTCATAAACGTTCCAAATATCATGTGGAAATAAAGGGTTCCGTCTGCTGTTTCCTCTTCTGTTGTAGCGTCCGACATAGTTATCTTCAAACCAGTCCAATAATGGTTGAAGATCAGGTGGCAGTTCATTGGCTATTGCATCAATGTGGGCATCAATATCGGGAATGGGCACAAAAGCTAAGGCAAGAACCATTTTCGCCTGTAATGCGAAGTCAGGATTAGTGTTGTACTGCTGCAAAGCTCCAATTGAATTGATGTGCCTCAACATGTTTTGAGATAAATGGAAAAAGCATCCTTTGATATGTGCGTCCGGAAAACATTCCTTCATGGCATTGATAGCGGCTTGCTCAAAATCACAATGAATAGAAAGGGGATTAACGTTTGGCACTAGCGATTTTATAATTTCGATCAGTCGTCGGTAAGTGGAGCGCTGCTTATTTTGTAACATGGCATATAAAATTGGATGCACACCTCCAAATCTTTTCACTAAAATACAGTATATTTGTGAAAATAAGGAAGGGGCTGTACTGAACGTACCATCTGCATACCATGTAGTTGAAGATTCTAGATGTTGTAGCCACGTCTCTCTGCCAAATATGATTATTCTCTCGTTTCCAACGCCACTATCAGCTAAAAGATAATTTTCTTCTCTGCCATCCCCAAGTTTATACACTTTGTAACCCTCAGGAATTACTAAATTTTCAAGGTTAGTTGGGTTTTGAGGAGCTGCTTGTATTTTATTTCTTTTTCTCCGAACTATTTGCTTCATATTACTAGGTGCTGGCACAGAGGCTTGAACAGATTGGGGAATTTGTGAGACACATTCATTAACAACAACACTTGGGGGCTCCAAAGATTGCTCTGCTCGGCGCTTTAAATTGGTTTTCACTTTAGCAACCTCTACATTAATGGCACACGCACAATGAGAATGGCCAGTCACTTCCTTTATCACTTCACCATTCCTTGTATGGATTCGTCCATTACATCGTCCTCTTTCTTCACATCTCCAAAATGTCACACTTTTATCTGCTTGAGAATGCTTGTCAAACACGTATAGGTATCCATTGTGATCGAATTTCTCCTTTCCTCTTTTACTAACAATATCGTTTGTAGCCATTGTAAGAGATGGGTTGGAACTGATTTTCAAATCTATGGGCATAATCTTATATACTAATCGGTTTGGAATTTGGTTGGTTGGTCGTATACTAATAGACAGGTAATTTGGTTGGTTGGTCATTTGTATTTGGTTGGTTGGTCATTTTTATGTTTTAATTTATATTATGTAAATAAATGACAAAACGTTCAACTTTGTATTTATGTGGCGGCGAATAGCACTGCGTCGAATGAATTCACGGCGAATTCAATCTGCGGCGAAACAACTGCGGCGAAACTACCACGGCGAAAAGAAGGCAACCCTCTCAGTAACATATGAAGTAATATGACAGGGAACCAACAGCTTTACGTGGGATCCGGAGCCACGGGTTACTAAATCATCTGAACGCGGAGGGCGGTTATCCATCCATCTACTGAACAGACCCAACGTCGCTTCCGCAGTTGGATTACAGACTGTCCTTTGCATTCAGTTATAGCTATCCCTGATTAAATAAATAAGGCAAGTAAACTTGTGTGCAAAATAAAGTAAAATTTATGGAGCTCCCACGAGTGCCCCTAATCTAACACTGATGAAAATATAAAAGTAAAAATAAAGCTAACAAATCTTACAGAAGTTTCAGAATTAAATATTGACTATACAACCAGTTTAAAGGAAGTCTAAAGGAAGCCAGAATATGTTGTCCTGTCAGGTAACCCAAACACGCCATCCAATTATCGTCCCTATTGCCAAACATCATACTTTCTTAATGTTTAAAAGAATTAAATATTTTAAAAGTAAATAGCTTATACAAATTCAGTGTTGGTGCCAATATGTTCAAAGTTATCAATAAAAATCAACATACATAACCCATTCAAAGAGCAATCACCCCGATCAAATACATTATCATTACTAAACTCTCCAGAGATTTTATACGCAAACGAAGCTATACAATGGAAACTACAGAAAATGTACTATCTTTCAAAGGAGCAGATGTATGGAATACAATTCCCATAAATATCAGACAGGCCCTTCATTGTTAAATGCATTTCGCACCACTCAAGTAGTAGTTCATTAGCTCCTACTGATGTATAAGTTTACTACTGTCATTATTACTATAGTAATTAAGCTCCCATTTTATAATTAAGGATTTAAAATATGCTATTTTAATTAAGCACTTTTAATTCCATAATTTATCCTAAAAAAATAATTTTCCTTTATTTTCTTCTAAATATACAATCGATCATTTTATTTAAATTGCGTACGATAATGAAACTACTTCTGTAAATTTTTACCTTTTGTTTACTGTTATTATTATTATGAATATTGGATATATTTATCATCATCATCATTATTATTATTATTATTATTATTACTTGCCATTTTCACTTCTCTTATGTTGTAACAAATACAGTGAATCCCATTACAGTAATTTTGCCTAAAAGGCTTCCATGCTTCCAGTGGCATATGCGGATTAGAATACTGCGAATACTGTATATTAATGCCATATCAGATATCAAAACTGTACAGAAAATATTGAGAAAATTGTAAACCTTTCGCGTACGTTGTATTCTTTTTCTGAATATTTTTTTTTGTTTTGTTAATTTTAATTCGATTCTCTTACTTCTGGCGGGCTATCGTTACCCCAATATTTTTACGAAAGTATCAAAGGAACAAAATTTATTGCCATTCAACACAGAATCTCCTCGAATGGCAGAGGAAATTCGCCTGCAGTCAGTCTACTGAAGCTCTCACGTGCATAACAAAATAAAATCGTTGTAGCAAACACTCTTGAAATTATTTCGTTTTTATAATTACTACTACTGTTCGTTGTTGTTTCAAGCACAAAATTAAGGAAGGAAAAAACTGCAACTGTGCAGAATTTTTATTTTAACTTTATATTACTTACAAGATTTAAAAAAAAAGTGGGACGTTTTCCAGTTTATGTACCGTTTTTCATATAATTTATTTTTGCTTCTTTTCAGGTCAAAAATGAGTGATCAAAAAGTTATAATGTGGGTTAGGTTAGGTTAGGTTATCAAGAACTCATTTTCGATCACTCATTTTTGATCCGAAAAGAAGCAAAAACAAACCATATGAAAAACGGTACACAAACTGGAAAAGGTCCAAAAAGTGGATGGAATATAAAATAGTATTTTTCTTTCTTTCTTAACGTACTTATGTTACTGACGAGGTGGTATATAATTTGTACCATCGTGCAACTTAGTATGATTGGATACTGCACCGGATGATGATTCAAATAGTATACCGTTGGTACACTATTGGTGTCGAAATACACTAGTCCACACCTACTTCAGGGCCTAGCGCATCCTGACTTTGGCAATCGATAGTATCAATACTGCGAATGTTGATCTTGGAAACAGGATTTTATTTTTTCCGAACAAATGGGTATGTTGTTACGCAAATAACATATTCAATCCGTACGTTCTTGTTTTTCCTTTTGTACTCTTTGCACTACATCTGGCGCATCGTCTTAGCGATGGAAATCTTAAAGACTGCTGTTCGCCCCCTCGTCTGTGAGAACTTCATTTAGTAAACTGGTGTCGCAGATTTTTTTTTAGGTGACATGTAATTTGAACCACAATGCTAATTTGGGTATTTGATCAAAAAATGCTCTTCTACAGTGAGAGAATGGTCATTTTTTTAGCTCTACCTTTTTACGTGCACATCGATCGCAAAAATAATACAGTGGTTAATCACCGAGCACCTAATTCAAGGGACCATCCCTTACAACGTTGGGAATTCATCAGTGATTTTCCCGCAAATTAAACATTATTATTTCTTGGAGGTCTCTTTCTTTTCACTTTCTCCTTTTTTTGAAAACTGTAAACATTTGAAAGGTCTCTTAATTTTCACTTTTTTCGCAATACCCTTTTTCTGAGGGGTTCCTGTCAAAAATGTTGTGGAGCCCTTCCTCTTTCTTCTCTTATTAATGCCTTCAACTCGTTGAACAGACACTGTAGTACACTGGAATTTTGAATTTCCCTCTTCATGTATTAGAGTAAAGCCTGCTATCCTGCCCACGAAAGAGCTTTCACTATCAGTTCGTTCTCGAAATGACGTGCTATCAAAGTTTGCACTGGAAGCAGTTTGGGTAAGCTGTAATTCAGTGGATGTTTCCTCGAAAGCTGTATCAGAAACGAGTGATGGGACAAAGTCTGCTTCGCTGAAGACATAGCGATCAACTGGCCACAGACCACATTTCCTAAAGCCATTAATAGCAACTTCGATTGTTGCAGCTCTCGAGTATGCAGATCCAATCAGTGAGCTTATGTGATTTACATTTAAAGGCTTATCTGGTTCTGAACGCAGTCTTGATGAAATGGCTGCTCGGAAGCAGGTGTTTAAGGGCTTGAAAAAAGCTACATTTAATGGATGCATGTGATGAGTACTGTAAGAAGGCAAGGAAAGCATAATTATACCATTTTCTCTCGAAAGATTTACTGCTTCTAAACTCTGGGTATGACTCCGATATCCATCAAGCACTAACAAGACTTTGTCTTCCAAAGTAGGTTTCACATGATGGATAAAATGAAGAAGCCAAGAAAGGAAAATTTCACAGTCCATCCAGCCATTTTCCTGGCAAACATGAACAGTTCCAGGAGGGGAACCTACTTTAAATTCTTCCTTCATTCTTCTCCCTGGGAAAATAAGCATTGGTGGCACGTAAACCCCGCTTGCGCTCATCGCATAGATACCCGTGACATTCTGGCCTTTTTCAGCTGAAGTAAAGCCTCCAACTTGATGCTCACCATTTTGTGCGACTATTTTTTGAGGTCTTTGAACAACAGTATGTGATGTTTCGTCCATATTGTAAAACTGCGATGCAGAAATTTTATTACTATGAACTATGCTTTCTAATAGATCAAAAAACTTGCATACGACACCTTTATTAAATCCGTCTATTCTAGTCAAGGACGTAGTTTCAAGTGTATGTGGGCTTAATTGGGGATGCCGAGATAAAAACCCAATCAACCATTCCCTCCCAGCTGCTCCTTTCTCTTCGTTGAACCGTGTTTTTATGCCATTAGTCTTTGCTATTTGGAAAGCAAGGCTCATAACTCCTTCACGAGTTAACCTGCAGGAGAAATCCATTTAGGCCCATAATTAAAAAGTTTCGCCTCTGCAGAATTATACAATTACTGGTATAATGCATGTGTAATCCATCAGCTTTAAAAATACAAACCCAAAAAATCTTTCCTCCAAATGTGTAATGTGTTTTACGAGCTGCTCTTCAACATCCTTCGGCAAATCACAGGGACGACCAAAAATTTTATTGTTTGATGTTGCATATTTGTTGCCACCTTTCACTCTTCTCCTTAGGGTCGATGGAGGTATTCTGAAGACTTTAGCCGCTACATCAACTGGGTGTCCATCACTGATTACGGCCTTTAGAGCCCTTTCTAGGTCTTCCGTTCTCCATTTTCCATAAATTCCCTTCGATTTTCTATCAGCACGGGTTGTCATTTTCTGATGAGCAGAAAGAAACAAGGAATTAGGAGAGCCATGTACATTGCACTACTGGCCCAAATTACATCCTCCACCAGCTGACTCAATTTACATGTAGGCATCACAAAAATTAAAAAAGTACGTTACTCCACAAACATCATTACTGTTGCAACTTCTTACTAAACTTTATAACCGTTATACGATACGTAATGTCACTAGGCTTCATTCTAAGGTAAATTAACAAGACAGCATCTTAATAAGTGAAAGCAAAAGATAAAGTCAAGGTTTAATTTTTTCTTGACGTTTTATTTTTCTTTCGGAACAAATCATTGTTTGAACTTCAAAGTACACAAACACCCGAGTCAACAAAGATCTACGCACCGCTTATAACTAGTGAGCACTATCTATTAAGAAGACTTTGAAATCACATTGTCCCAGATTACATGGACGTTCCCTAATTACTTTGTCAGGCCGTAAATGATCGTGATTACTGATAATAAAGGTCTTACGGGCAAGGCTGCCGCTATTCCGCCTACCATAGGTATATGACGTCACAATTCAGCACGTTTTCTCTGGTTATTGTAGTTTTTAGAAAATGTGGTATAGGTATAACTAATTTGATTTAAGTTATTCTGTTATCTATACAGGTTCTACAAATTGAAATGTATATCACTCTGTATTTCAGGGAGAATATTAATGTGTCTGTCAACAATCAGATTTATAATTAATTTGAATATTTTAACATCCATCAGATGCCTTGATGTATGATATATATATATATATATATATATATATATATATATATATATATATATATATATATATATATATATATATATATATATATATATATAATTTAAATTGTTTGGTGTGAATTAATACCAACTTTGTTAATTTTCATGTTTTATTACAGATTTCATATTTACAAAATAGATAAAAATAAAATATCATATCATTTCTTACCATATTTATGCAAAATACCTCCCCATCTTACCAATTTTAAACACTGTTAATCATGTCTTGACTGGGTTTGAATTTCAGGCAACCACCCTGTGCTCTCACAGCTTCAGAAACTACAATAAGAGCATTGATAGATGGAAGCTGCAGGGAGTTGCGTGACTTAGTTTTCATTAAATTTAATTTTGAAGAAAGTCGTTCTGCGTCAGCATTCGATGTAGGTAAAGATAATACCTGCAAGGCAAATTGTGATAATATAAGGAATTTATGTGATTCCTCATTGTCTTTAACATTCATTAGTTTTCTATAAAATTCTGTTACCTCGCAATTACAGTCTTTGAGGTCTTGTGGTAATGTGGTAGTGTCCAAATTTCTCCACTCATCATCTAAATGCTGGATATTGCCTTGGTAGATGCGAGGTACAGCTTTCACTAAGTCATAGAGGGAAGGCATAGCCTTCCTAGATTTTATATCTAAAACCTTTCTTGGTGACAAGAAGGAGCACATCCACCATAATTTGTTATTTAAATCAAATCGTTTTCTAATTTGCATGCACATTGTGATAATAAACTGACGACACCTGTACCGAACATTTTTTACCCTATCTGGATACTTACAGATGTCGTCAGTTTGTAGTAATCCATGCATGGCAGATCCCAAGTAGATTTGATTTAGTGGCAAGTGGTTCGCCTCTTGACAGGGATCTATGCTCATGAGGTCTGTTTTCTGAAGAATATCTACCTTGCAAAAATACCCCAACAAATTCTTATATAGCTCAGTCATATTTTCATGGAGCAAATGGATAGTGGGGCATTCTCTCTGGAAAAGTAGATTAACTTTGTTAAACTTTGGTAAAATGAAATTCAAGAAGTTGTAGTACAGAAATACTGAAGGGTCCCTTAAATTATCTAAAATTTGTTGCACTGCCATTAACCCCTCTTCCGATTCCTTGGCGACAAAATACATCTTCAGAGGTTGCCACTGTTCTAGGACCCTTTCTACAGCTTGATGTAAAGATAGCCAGCGTGTCTGGCAGGCGTGGAGGATTTTGTGGGGCTTGGTGTCACAAAAAGCCTGAAACTCTTTTAGTTCGTGTTTCCTCTTGGCACTGTGAGAAAAGAAGGTATAAATATTCCTGAGAAGATCCTCGCAGTGCTGGGGCAGAGATTTGGCAGCTTCTGAAGCACAAAGGTGAATAGAATAGCATATGCATTTAAATATGGTGATACCAGGTAAAGTGGCCCTTAGCCTACTACATAATGAATTTTGCTCCCCCATGATGTTAGAGGCTCCGTCAGCAGCAAATCCAATAAAATTGGCAGTCGGTATCTGATGGGAAGCTAATGTTTCCATTAACAAAGAATATAAGTTCTGGCCTGTTGATCCAACTGAATTGTTCTTACCACCATAAACATCCAATAATTCTAGCATTCCAGTATTGATACTACTTGTGCTAGAGTCCAAATAGCGTACAATTACTGTGCAAGATTTCATTGTACTAACATCAGTAGTTTCATCAATGATCACAGAAAACTTGTTACGTCTCAGCTTCCTCGCCGTCTCCTCAGTCACACTTTTAGCCAGAGATTTCACCACCTCGGTGCACTTAGTCCTCTTCATTGACATATTTCGAGCAATAGCGGAGTCGGGAAACATTACCTTCATCAAGTCCACCAAGTGATCGGCAGTGGTGAAGGGAAGGTTATGCTCAGCGATGAAGCAAGCAAAGAGGATGGTTGCCATTGCCACTCCACTTGGAGAGGAGGTAGCAGGTCCCTCCAGCTGGACCTCCTGCTGGACTTCTTGCTGGACCTTCCCCTCATGTGTGACGTGGATACGCGTCCCCTTGTGCCTCTTGATGGCTGTCAGTTCGGCACTGAAGTCCCTGTTGCAAGTCGTGCAGAAGGCCCTCGAAGGGTCCCCTTTCACACGGGACAACCAGGGCTGGAACTCCACGTTGTCCATCCAGACATCCCTAAACTTTCGTTTGGCAGCCATGTCAACCTGCAAATTTATGTTAGCTTCAGTAAGAGAATCACAGGGGAATTAAAATCATTAAGGGCTAGAGCCTCAAAGAATACTGGGATAAAACATAGAAAACTAAATAAAATATGAAAAAGTGGACTTAAAGGGGGGCATTTGTTCGTTTTGCATAGTGCCTGACAAGGGGATTTAAATATAGATACTTTTGAGGTAGGTTTAGCAATATTCTCAAATTTCTATAATCCGCAAGACTAGGAATTTCTATATCGAAATAAAACTGACTCGAACCCTTCAAGATTTTTTTTCCGCACTTGGGGGATGGTGGGGATGTCATATTTAAAAAGTGAGGAATTATTCCGCATTGACGCGGAATGAGGTCCGCCAGTTCCACGTCCGTCGATGATGCGCAATTGTTTTCCGCATTAGCAGACGAAATTCTTCAAAACGGCAGCCTTGCTTACGGGTACAATTCCGCAAAACATTCCATTCCCCAAATAAATATTTCATATTGTGGTATATGGCATTTTTATGCCCATTTACGTAAGTACATTATAAAAAACTCGTTTTCCAAAGATTTTGAGGCGAGAAGGCAGAAAACAACCCGGATATAAAGTATAGAAGTTAGTGAAAAGGAGGAAAGGCAGAAAGTAAAGAGCGCGCATTCATTCACACAGGCGTCCTGGTGGACCAGCGCCCATTTACCAATTAACTAACGCTTACTATACATATTTTACTCTACAAATACCGATTACAAACTTAAAACAAATTAGGATTGCTAATCCATTGAACAAAGCACATTCCCCGCATAATTCTAATGTATCATAAACGTTCTATTATAAAACAATTACTGTAATATGTTGAATGAATTTGATTATTTAAATTCAGTGTTTACTTTTCCCCGCACTACGCACAAGTATTCACACTCGTACAATATCAGTCTTATGATATTTGCTGAATGTCCCATATCTGATGATAAAAAAACAAAAAAAAACGCAGCAGAACGTACGATCGAACCATCCAGGAATGTAAATGGTAAATGCCTCGTACCGTGATATTTCGAGCATAGTATGTACATACTAGTGCCATTTGCGGCAGCACCAGCATACCGGGTATGTAAGCAACTCTGAAACTACCAGTACCTTTAACCTTTTAACACCAGAAATTTTGTTGGGTTAATTTATGAATGCGCGTATTTGAAACGCTACCAATTTGTATCGGGCGTCGTTAAAGGGTTAAAAGAAAATATAGTATTGTTATTAATATCTCGAGGCGAAAATATTTGTACGAGAAACTTTATCTCTGAAGTATGACATTTCTTCATTTCTAATCTTCGAGGTAAAGACCCTACGAATCTTCCGGAAATTTGGGGTAGTTTGGTAAACCTCCCAGACTTCAGCAGCGTACCTATCAAGATCGTTGCTGGTACTTTCTTGTTGCATTTCCCATCGCGGTAAATCCTCGAGCTTAAGGGCCAAATTAAATAAAATAAATAGTCCAATTCCGCAATTATTTATGTTAAAACAAAACAAAAATGTTAAAACTATTTATTTTATTAATAAAGATTATTCAGTTCGATTCAATTCATTTACAATTATTTCCGAAAGATTTTCTATGGAATTCAGATCACAACCTTTGGCTGGTCTGTCAAACACTTCAATAAAAGGGTATTCGGCAAAAAAAAGTGTCATTCTTCTGAACATTTATCGTGTATAAACGGAGTCTTATCCGGAAATAATGCCCTCGCTTTGGTAGCTTCACTCCCCCTTAATATTTCATGATATACTTTGTCTGGACTGAATCTTCCTTCGAGCTTTGTCATTTCTCCGATGTCACACGCACACAACCATTCCCAGATAATCAGCGTAACTGACTACTTGATTTTTTCAATATATTCTCTCCATTGTAACCCGCGTTGTTTATCCTCCAGCGGGGGTACATTGTGGCCACGTCGCACCGCTGCTTCTAGTTAGATCAGTGAGGTTAAGCATCGTTGGGTCTATTCAATGGGTGAATGTCCAACGCGTTCGGATGATGTAGCGACCCGTGGTTCAGATTCCACGTAAAGTTGTAGGTCCCCTCCATCACATGACCTTTGCTGTTACGAAGAAGGTTGAATGACCCCAAATCAAATATTATTATTATTACCCCCCCCCAACAATGGCTACGTCCGTGGTTCGTCGAAGAAAACGTTTTATCTTGAGTGAAAAGAACTATTTCACAATTGAATATTTTTGTTCCGATGCATTTCAGCAAACGCGCGTGATGTCTTCCCAGTTCATGAAATCGATCCCTATTGGTTCGCGGAGTAACACCCAGACTTAGATTTGCCGATATCTCCACCGCATTCGTATATGGATTTTCTCGTGCTACGGTGGCTTATACCCGCGTTTTCTCTTTGCGTCGTCTTTCTTTTCCTTCCAATTCACTGGTGGTCTCGCAAATTTCCTTCTTCCTCCGCGGATCCATTTTCTAACAGTTTTTACGTTAACCCCTTCAGTCATAGAAAATTAACATAACCTTTTTTCATAAAACTCTTATTTTGTGTGATGCAAATGGAACAGAGAATACAACTCTCTAAGTACAGGGTGGGGCACGGGAACCAAGTGTTTTTGGAATAATCAGGAAAATGATATTTATTTTTGTAAAGAAAATATATTGGTGGAACAACATTCGTAAGAACATAGCATTTCATGTCATAATAATCATGTACCGAAAATTATATCTGGCATATGATGTCCTTGGCCGTCGACGCATTGTTGAAGGCGTTTACGAAAATTGGCCTCCACTCTTCCCAGCAGGTCTCTGTTGATTTGGATGATTTGTTGACGGATCGCTTCCTTCAATGCATCTAATGTACGGGGCTTGTCCTCGTAGACACGTGACTTGAGGTACCCCCATAGAAAGAAGTCACATGTGGACAAGTCAGGGGACCGAGGGGGCCATGCAATGTCACCAAATCTCGAAATGAGATGGTTGGGAAACAGGGGGCGAAGAACAGCCATTGACGCTCTGGCGGTGTGTGGCGTGGCCCCATCTTGCTGGAACCACAAATGTCGACGAGCAATACGCCTTCTTCGTAACTCAGGGATGAAAAAGGTGTTCACCATCTCAATGTAACGCCCAGATGTTATGGTAACGGTAACCCCATTTTGTTCGAAGAAATAGGGACCGATGACGCCAAACTTTCCCACCGCGCACCAAACTGTAACCTTAGGGCTATGCAGCGGTTTTTCATGGAGTTGTCGCGGATTTTCAGCAGCCCAATACCGACAGTTTTGATTGTTGACGGCCCCATTAAGGTGGAAATGGGCTTCATCACTCATTACCACCATCATGTTTTCATTCTGCTCATAAAGTGCAAGCATTTCCTGTGCAAATTTCAGTCGTTGGGGGCAATCGTTTACATTCAATTCCTGCACCATCGCTAACTTGTATGGGTGAAAAAGTAATTCTTCATGCAAAATCCGTCTAACAGTACGATTGCTGATTCCGAGTGCAGCTGAATGTCTCCGAGCAGAGCGGCCTGGGCTTTGCAACATCGCTTGTCTGACCCTTTCAACGTTCTCTGGAGTACGCACAGTGCGTTGCGGCCCCTTCGGTTTTGTTTTCATTATTGAGCCTCCTGTTCGAAGATTGTTAACCCAACGTAAGATTGTGTCACGAGCGGGAACAGAGTCATTTCGATGAATGTTGAATCTGCGGCGAAACGCACGCTGAACTGCTGTCACTGACTCGCCACTCCTAACAAAATGATCATACGCGAACATGCGGTGTTCTAACGTCCACTGCTCCATGATGGCACCTGAAAGATAAAGGTGAGTGTTAGTTAAAGTTAAATGCTATGAACCCAGGAATGGAATGCTACCTACCGCACGCCCCTCCCATTCCTAATGGCCGATTACTAGCTATTCAAAAAACACTTGATTCCCGTGCCCCACCCTATAGAAAAAATATTTCTTTTGTTATCCTATAAAAAACTAAGTCCAATGTGGGTAATGGACACTGTGATTTAAGGTAAATTAGATCATTCATGGTGGTACTCCCAAAAGCAATATTTAGGCACAAAGCTACGTTACGCTTAGAACAAGAAAACGCAGATTTTTGTTTGCGAGCTTCGTTGCGACACCGTGAAGCATTTTTCTGATATAAAAATATAGGTCAGTGGTCCATCATATCGTACATCGTGTCACAACACTTTATTTTGGCTTTGGCACAATGCGTGGTCTTTTTATAGCTGATGGACTATCTTTAGTATCGTTGCTTCCCTTTCTTTAGTGATAACGGTAGGTGTTTGTTGGCGCTCAGTAGACCATCAATTATTTCTTCACTAAACTGGTTCAGGGCCTCCGTAATGTCGGGTGTTAATGTTTCTCGCTCATTCATTTCAATTATTTTCCTCTCTCCGTCTCTCCTTTCATGATTGTAGTTATTCATCTAAAAATAAATTAATAAAAATGCGTGGTTTACGGGGATGAAATTGATAACGTTTACTGGCAGGAGACAAATCCCATAAAAAAAAGTACGTACAACGTACGTAGATGTACGTATCATAGAACCGACTTATTGATTTATTACATCTCTAACCTTTGGTGTTGCGGGTTTGGCAATCATGAACCGTTTTAATTTGTTTGTTAACCATAAACCAAAATCTTTATTGATTAACGTACCATCATTAAATGGTTTTGATTTGCTTAGCTTAAATGTTATAGATGGTGATGTTGCTCGTAGTTAGAACGATTTATGTTTATTTTTAATAAGAGGCCAGTAAAGCCTAAAGCTTAAGGGCCAAATTAAATTAAATAAATAGTCCAGCTTCACAATTATTTACGTCATTGTAAATTCTAAAAGTACTGTATTTATTTTATTCAATTCAACGATTATTTTGAATAACCACATTGCGTTCATGCGCGATAAAAGGATACAGCAGTGTTTTGATGAATAACTCTTTTGGTAAAATTCTTCACTAGTCCCCCTTAAGCGATGTGATCCGAACGATCTAAATCTTGGTTCAGAGCCCTGGTATTGATAACACTGGCCAACAAGTATTTTTCATCAGATATATCAGGTCATCCCATAAGTAATGTCGTTTTTTACGATAGACTAAGTTTTAACCAGTCCTACTCGGTTTAAGCATAAATTTTCCGAAGGTTATATCTAAGAGGAGATCTATCGTGTTTCGCTACATACTTTACAGACCCTGACCAGTGAAGACGTGTGTTTTGCTTTATGTGAACCCCTCATAAACATGGCGGTATCAGAAGAGCATATCAGGCATATAATGCTTTACGAGTTCAAAAAAGGGAATAGTGCTACTGAAGCAACGCGAAACATTCAGGACGTTTATGGCAACGATATTCTGCGTGTGAGGAAATGTCAAAGATGGTTTCAAAAGTTTAGGAATGGTGACTGCTGTTTGACAGATGCAGCACGCTCTGGACGCCCTGCTGAGTTTGATGATGACCCGCTGTTAGCCGCACTTGAAGAAGATTGTTCAACAACTGTCGAAGAATTGGCCCAGAAACTCAATTCATTCCCGTCCACCATCCATCGACATTTGCAACAACTCGGGAAAGTGCCTAAGTTAGGAAAATGGGTGCCACATGAATTGTCAGTCGACAATCTGAGGGTGCGGGTAAACATTAGCACAGCTCTTCATTCCCGTGAACTCCAAGATCCGTTTTTGCACCATTTAGTGACTGGTGATGAAAAGTGGATACTGTACCAGAATGTTAAGCGCCGTCGACAGTGGGTTTGTGCCGGAGAACCAGCGACACCACAGCCAAAACCAAATCTTCACCCTCGGAAGGTGTTGCTTAGTGTTTGGTGGGATAAAGGTGGTGTAATACACTTTGAAAACTTACCACACAACCAAACAATCACCGCTCAAGTCTACTGTCAACAACTGGATCGATTGAACACTGCACTAAAAGAAAAGAGACCTTCTTTGGTTAATCGGAAAGGAATCGTGTTCCACCACGACAACGCATCCTCATACCGCTCGGATCACTTCTGCCAAAATTGAGGAGCTTGGGTGGGAAAAACTTCCACATCCTCCAGACTTTGCGCCTTCAGATTATCATCTCTTCAGGAGTCTGCAAAACTATCTTGACAAGAAACAGTATACTTCTTTAGATGACCTGCACACCAGTCTTTGTACATTTTTTGCCTCAAAACCGCCTGAATTTTATAAACATGGCATTGAAAAGCTTGTAGGACGTTGGCAGAGTGTCATTGATTCCGATGGAAAATATATACTAGATTAAAAAGTTTCAGTTGAGTTTTTTTTGTCCTTCAAATTCCGATCTAAAAAACATTACTTATGGGATGACCTGATAATAATTATGGGTGGGCTAGATAGCTGTTGGGACGCTGATTCCAAATCTGTTTTCGGTTTTCCTCTAGCACGTCTAGTTTTCGAGATGAGACCGATCATAATATATCATATATAATCAATATGATATATATATATATATAATACTATATATAATATGCATATAATATAATATATAATACTATATATGCAATATATAATATGCGTCCTTTATACATGTAGCGGAGTATTTTGTCGTTGCAGCTTAGGTGTAGGTTTTTGCTTTACCGTTTCTGTACCCTCATGTATGGCATTTTGTCGTTTCAACTTAGGCAGGGTGTCTTGTGGTATTTTAGGTGAAAGCAGTTGCTGGCCACAAATTTGCAGACGTTGCACATGTACACCCTTTTATTCTTTGGCGTAACAGTCACATGTCTAGTTGTGTGTTGTTTTTTTTTGTTTTGTTGTGTGTCGCCCACTTACACATTTTACTTTCTTAGATGATTTACATCAACCCACTCATCGATCATCATGCCTAGAAAGTGTAAAAATCACCCCGACAATTTCTGTTACGTGTGCGGCTCGTTCGCGACTAAATCACAACGGCGTACAATCACGATGGATCTTCGGAAAACTTACCGGTTATACTTCGGCTGTCCACTAGGCGACCAAGATAAGGCGTTGGCGCCACATGTTATCTGTACCGCTTGTTCGAATGGATTACTTGACTGGTTGAACCAAAGGAAAAAGTCGATGCCGTTCGCTATACCCATGATATGGAGGGAGCCGAGAGACCATCATGGCGATTGTTACTTTTGCAATGTTAACATAACTGGATTCTCCGTGAAGAACAAGCATAACAGCGTTTATCCGAACGTAGACTCGGCGATCAGACCGATCCCTCACGATGACACGATGCCGATTCCGATACCTCCACAGCATGGACTCGATTCTTTAGAAGACGAAAGGGAATCCGACGAAGGTGCGATTGGCGGAGGTGCGGGACACCTGACGAAGAGCAATCGGAGCCGGAGAGGCTTACCCAAAACGAGTTGAATAACCTAGCCCTCTCCAAAGAGAAATCAGAACTTCTCTCCTCGAGACTCAAGCAGAAACATTTACTTGAGAAGAACGTCCGAGTGTGTTACTATTGAAAACGAAACCATGATTTGGCAACATTCTTTACAGTAGACGGTCCGCTCTGCTATTGCCATGATATCAATGGACTTTTCGAGAACTTGTCACAGGTACACACACCATCTGAGTGGCGCCTCTTCATTGATTCCTCACAGCGAAGCTTGAAAGCGGCGGTTTTCCTGCATAACGGGAACTTAAAGCCGTCCATCCCGATCGCCCACTCCGTTCATCTAAAGGAGACGTACGATAACATGAGTATACTACTCGAAGCAATCCAATATAGCACTCATTAATGGAATATCTGTGGTGATCTCAAAGTCATTGGTATGTTACTGGGCATGCAAGGAGGGTTCACGAAATACTGTTGTTTCCTATGCCTATGGGACAGCCGTGCTACCACGGATCATTACATCAGACATGACTGGCATCAAAGAAGCACATACGAACCAGGAACGGGCAGTGTCCAGTGTGTTCCTTTAGTTAATCCAAAGAAGATTTTCCTGCCACCTCTCCACATTAAGAAAAATTTTGTGAAAGTGATGGGTAAGGGGAATTCGAGAGGGTTTCGATACCTTGTTGAGAAATTTGCAAACATCAGTGCCGCGAAATTGAAGGAGGGAATCTTTATGGGGCCCCCAAATCAGGGAGGTTCTGCAGGATAAAGGCTTTGAAGAAAGCCTCAATGCCTTAGAACTAAAAGCATGGCAGACTCTCAAATGGATTTGTGGAAACTTCTTGGGTAACCACGAGTCTCCCGCATACAAAGATGGAGTTTAGAAACTGCTCGATGCATATCAAGAAATGGGCTGTCGCATGTCCTTGAAAAAACATTTTTTACATTCGCATCTAGATTTTTCCCGAAAACCTTGGGCGGTGAGTGACGAACAGGGGGAACGCTTCCATCAAGATATCCAGTCAATGGAAAATCGCTGCCAAGGTTTCTGGAACGAAAGTATGCTGGCAGACTACTGCTGGATGTTGTACCGCAACGATCCAGACAAGGTTTACAAAAGAAAATCGTACTCGCAACGTTTTTAGGTTGATGTACATTTCTTTTTATGAATAAAGTTGTACTTTTACCATAAATTGTGCTGAAATTAACACCAGTCATAGTTCGACAACTAGATGTGCTAGAGGAAAGCCGAAAACAGATTTCGAATCAGCGTACAAAACTGGTCTAGAAAAGTGCGTATACATCTTTGATGAGAGAAAAAAAGTTCGATTTTGTCGACCAGTGTAATTAATGCGTTATTCTTTAAATTGAAGAGCTAAAAGGGGAATTCTGATACATGCCATGTCCCTGAAACGGCATGTAGCAGACTTTTAAACTTCAAAACTTTATT
Organism: Bathynomus jamesi; assembly: GCA_023014485.1. Lineage (NCBI taxonomy): Eukaryota > Metazoa > Arthropoda > Malacostraca > Isopoda > Cirolanidae > Bathynomus > Bathynomus jamesi. The sequence goes on along the minus strand of JAJOZX010001070.1, from coordinate 506,721 downwards.
CAGAAAAGAATTCAAGTAACAGAGTTTTAGAATTTTTAGATATTTGTTATGATATTCTTTTTTTCCCCTTTATTATTATAACTTGAAAAAGTTGTACGTAATACCTAATAGAATTTTTTCTTATAAATTAATAACAGGCGTTATAAAATTTAATTAACCCATTAGTACTCATTGGTAGAATTTCCTACTAACAAAATTTTTTATCATTATTGCAATAATGACAAACAATTTTGTCGGTTGGAAATTCTACCAATGGGCACTAATGGGTCAATTTGTTACACTACTTCCCGAAAAGTGTGTATTCTTCGTATTCTTGACCGATTTATTCGGTTTAGCATCAATTATCATCAAAATTATTTGTTCTATTTAACGTTTTTAACTATGGAAGGTCAATGGATTAAATAGCCACGGCACCAACCGGGAAAATTCAGTCCCCATCACGTATACAAAACATGGTTGTGACAAAGAAATTATGAAAAGTGGGTTCATTACCGCTTCTCCCTATTCCTCAAGAATAGCGCGAGAGAATCTACAGGGTGTCCATAAAGTTACGCATCATAGGAAAATACTTTTTTTTTTTAATTTATTTGTTGGAAATGATTCCCACTAATCTCAAAACATGTTTGTAAACGAAAAAGAAGGTTTCTTTGAATGTTCCTCAACATATTTGGCCTGATGGAGACATAAATAAATAGACATTGCTTATGTTCCTATGATGCGTGACTTTATGGACACCCTGTACATTATCTTCAACACCTTTTTTATCTTACTGACGCTGTAATATTAGCTGCTGTAGTTAGTTTGTCTCGAGAACTCTATTCATATCTACTGTAGATGCATCAGTGAAGTTTATTATAAACATCCTTAAAAAAAATCTCATGATGTTGGCGCAAAGTGACACGGTTCTCTTATTGGCTTAGTGGTTAGGTGGTGGAACACTAAAACTGCAATGATTTCCGCATGGTGTTTTCTTCTACATCAGAATGATTCATTCATTGGGTACAAGATTGGGTTCGCATACCAAAGACGAGTCCTGCCTGAAACGCAGCGCTTTTATTGCCTTCATTATTGTTTATTAAAAATATCTCGTAAGCGCGTTATATTTGAAGGGACTAAACTATTTTCTTACTACAGTATTCTGGGCCTTTCGTCCGCGATAAGTTAAGGAATTACAGTTCCAGTTCCTAAGTTATAGGCCAGGAGTTCTCAACCCACTTACTTCCATTACCCACCTGAAGCATTGACGCTCACCCCGTTAGCGGTTACCCCTAATGACGCATAAATTAACCAAAAGTTAAGGTAGTAGTTTATAAACATACAATTGTCTTTAAACACCACTCTTAAATAAAATATGTATGGCTTCCATTACCCCCCTGGATATCCCAAATTACCCCTTTGGCGGTAATTACCCACCGGTTGAGAACCCCCGTTATAGACTATTCACAGATGAAACACATTCAACATATCACTCGTATTCTTCCGACGGCGCATGTGCTCAAATTACCTGACCAAAACTTTTATAAAATTTAACTTTATTAAAGTATCTTCGCGATTTCGAAATTAAAACTGTCGCATAGTCATGCCAAATGAAACTTAACTTTTCCTTTTCTTTCAAATTTGTTACTTTAACAAATTATCAAAATCTATCCTACGGTTTTACTTTTCAACACGATAAAATATATCACTATATAAAGACAACTGGTATGAGTAAGTGTGTACGTACGTAATGCGTGGGGGAAAAAAGTTAGAAGCCCACTACTTTATTATTAATTCAAACTTAACCATTTCACTGTTAAATTTCCAGTGACAAATGTCCTAACTCGCGGAATAAAAATCCCAATTGGCAGTTCGAACAAAAATCTCGATTGCCAATTCAAAAAATACAAATTCGTGACACGTTTGTTTCATGGGGTTATTTAACTTCCTTCGAAACGGCTAAGGTCATACGACGAAGGGGACCTACGGCTTTACCAGTATCCGAACCGCGGGTTGCTACATCCGAACGCGGAGGATAACTACTCATCCAACTGCAACCCAGACTCCACTGTCAACCTCGCCGATCGACGAGAAGTGGTGTTGGGACAATGGTCACGACGTAGCCTAAATTCGTGGGAGCACATTTATAATTTTATTAACGAAACAAGATATATTAAAAGTAAGCCAATATCATACATTTCTATATTATAATTACTGTAATGTTATCATTCATAAACATTTTGATCAATTTTAGTTTTCAGAAATTTGGACTGTTTCCTATTTTTTTGAAAATAAGATATTTAATGTAGATTTTTACGCTGATTTAAAAAATGTAAGCCTTTTTTGGAGAAATTATTATTTTAAAAGTTACACGGTGTTCTAGTTTACGTATAGTTACTGTTTTAAAAGTCACATGGTGTACTAGTTTACCTATAGTTACTGTAGAAAAATCGGACGTTTTTCAGTTTATGTACCGTTTTCTACAGTACATTACATACAGCATAGTAAGCATCCTGTGCCCAAGTGACGAAAATTATAATGTGGGTTAGGTTAGGTTAGGTTAGGTTATCAAGAACTCATTTTTGATCTGAAAAGAAGCAAAAATAAATTCTATGAAAAACGGTACACAAACTGGAAAAGGTCCGAAAAATCTTTTGCATGTATATGTTGGGGTAAATGTGATAAATTGGTAATTATGCATAATTGAAAATATCATGACTTAACCTAACCAATTGTCAAGGGCGTACAGTTGACCTAACCGGGCATTCAATTGACCTAACCTGGCATTCAATTCAATTGACCTAACAGGGCATTAATTTATAACGAAAGATTGATATGATAAACCAATAAACCAATCTTTCGTTAGAAATTAATGCCCAGTTAGGTCAATTGAATTGAATGCCAGGTTAGGTCAATTGAATGCCCGGTTAGGTCAACTGTACGCCCTTGACAACTGGTTAGGTTAAGTCATGATATTTTCGTTAGTTTGAAATTATGCATAATTACCAATTTATCACATTTACCCCAACATATATATTGATTTGTCATATCGTTAATACTATTTTTGATAAATTTCAGCTTTTCTATAGATATTAGATAACGTTAAAAATAACGAAAATATCACGACTTAACCCAACCAATCGTCAAGGGCGTACAATTAGCCTAATCGGGCATTCAATTAATCTAATCAAGCATTCAGTTGACCTATCCGGGCATTCAGTTGACCTGATTGATACCTATTTGTGCGAAGTCACGTGGCGACAGAAAAATAACGGTCGAAATGTATTCACACAAATACTTAGTGACATAAGCCAATATTACTAAAGAATACAATAACTCTCGTATTAGTTTTCAGTTGTATTCTTATAGTTTTTGACCTTTTAATACAAAATTACAATGACAAACATAACTTTTGAACCACTCATTTCTCCAAAAAAAAGACTTACATTTTTTAAATCAGCGTAAATATCTACATTAACCTTACGCAAGAAAAGGCTCTAAAAACCTTAAAGGTAAAGGGGGGTCAAATTGACCCACCTTAGAAAAAACTACTTTAAAACGTATTAATATTTATTTTAAATATTATAATAATACTTATTATATGAATTGTACCCTTTTAGAAAAAAAATTATCCCTTTTAACATTTTTTAGAAAAAAAAAAACTCGGAAAAATAAAAAATGCAAAAAGAGAAATATTTTTAGAAGAAACTATTTAGAAAACAAAATCCTTTTTAGAAACGCATTTTTTATTCAATTTTTTTAGAAAACATTTTCCTTTTTAACATTTTTTAGAAAAAAAACGGAAAAAATAAAAAATGCATAAATCAGAAATCATCTTAGAAAACAAAATCACACTTTTTCCTAAAACAGAACCGCACTTTTTCCTAATTTTTTGTCGCTAGTTGCAGTTTACACATATGGAATAGGAGTGGCTTCCACACACTGGTTCTCCACACGAGTTACGCACAGTGGATGTCTTTCTATCTTGGGTTTTGGGGCATATTGTGCACCTTTTGCGTTTCCCTAAGGCTGGTGCCTTCATGACCTGACGGGGGGGTTGACGTTTAGCACTGATCTAATGGCCAACGAAGCACTACGTTGAATGCCTGACACGGTCAAGCGATGTCTGGCCCAAGGTGTAATCAATTGTAGCGCCAGTCATGCGTGAAGAGGCGGCGGCTTTGCTTCTTTTCTTTTCGTGTTTCCCTATTGTGGTTCAATATCACCCACGAATTTATTGTGGCTGCATTTATCATTCCGAAAAACAAGCATAGTGGCCACCTTCGTGTTTTTCGGCTGCACGAATAGGAACTGCACATCTGGTCAAATGTGTCGACTGCTCCTTTTGTCGCATTATAATAACTGATGACCTCTGGTTTGCCGTTGTCCTCAATAATTGGGTGACCGTGCATAGTTGAGGAGTAGAAGAACGATCTTCTTCTTTGTGCGTGGCATGAAAGACACCATCGTAATTTTATTGTCAAAGCAGAAAGTTGTGGACCCACTTTTCCGACCTTTCATCTCAGTCATTTCCTGGGAAACCTGTGGTTTATTTGCCCGAAGGGTTCCAACAGTTGTCAGGCCACAGTTCAGGAGCTCCAATGACAACTGGGTAGACGTAAACCAGTTGTCGGTGGTAACGTTTCTCCCAGTGTTGTGGTATGACTTTGTGAGTTCTGTTGCAAAGTATTGTCCCAATTGAACACCTTGTGGAGGTTTGGTGTGCTTGCCCAGATACACTAAACTATTCAGCATATACTTACTATCTACATCACAAGCAATGACCAATTTGAGGCCGTATTTGGCCGGCTTATTTGGAATATACATTCTGAAGCCACAACGGCCTCGGAACGCAAGCAATTGTTCATCCAGTAATTGCTTCACCAGGAGAATAATGCACTCGACATTTATTTATAAACATATCCCAGACTTCCCGAATGGGTGCCAGCTTATCATTCTGTACTCTAGTTTGCCTAGTAGCCGCGTCGTCAAAGCGTAGACAGCGTAGAAGAAAGGCAAAACGTCCTTCACTCATTGCAGCACGATACATATTCGCACCAGCTTCTGAGCTCCACATTTCTACAGTCGTCAGGTGGTTGTCACGCCGGTAGCCTGAGAATATAAATACTCCAATCAATGCCCTAATTTCTTCTACGGTGGTCATATCAATCGTGGCAGATTTGGTCTTGTAACCTCTGGATATACCTCTGATAAAATCATTTGTGTGTGTCACAATCTTGTTTATCATATCGGAGGAGAAGAACAGATCGAAACTGGATTCTGCACTCTCTGCAGCAGCAGCAACCCCCTAGTGGCCCACGTTTTGGCCCAGTAACAATATTTCTGGAAGGTGTTCTAGAATTCGTCCTTGTAACTTGTTTGGTACTCCAGATGTGTCCATTACGCCCTACTAGCCTATTCTTGCTAAACACTACTTGCAAAGTGCTCGAGGCATGAGCGGTGCGAGGTGCAGGTGTGGTAGAGACAGTAGGGGAAGCAGTGGACACAGTAGGAGAAGCAGTACGCTGCCGCTTAAGTCGAGGCACAGGGTCGGGATCTTCATCTGTTTCAGTATCGGTATTACTACCAATACTTGGGATGTATTCTTCTCCGTCACTGTCATAAAAAGGCTCAACAATGAGGTCATCATCATCTACATCCATATCCTCAAGTCTACAGAGTTGAGCCTCAATTTCATCATCGTCTATTTGTGCACCCGCCATTATTATCTGAAAAGGAAAGACGAGATGTCAGGAAAGCAAATGCAAAGAATACAGAATACAGAACAGAATACACAAAAAAAGAATATGGGATACAGAAAAACATAAAATACAGAAAAACAATTACTATTATATATATTCATATATTTTATATGGCTTTTTATTACTATATATTATAATGTATGATAATAATCATACGCCAATAGTGTAATAATATTGGTAATCATATAGCAACACTGCAGAAGGTAAATATGATTCATGCCACACAAAAAGAAAAGTGGGGTGGTCGTTTGGACCCAGACTGACCTTATATCACAGAATGTAAAGAGGCAACGGATGAAACACACCACCTTCGTTCACGTTCAGTAGGCCACTGAAGGTACCTGGACAGAGTTGCCAGATACTTTTGAACAAAATTAGCGAGGAACGTATCGAAAAGTCGCAAAAAGTAGCCCAACCCCAATTTCATTATTTTATTATACTATAAAATTTACTTACGGTTTTTATTTAAAATTGTAGTGAATTCAATAGCTCGTCGTCTTTTTCTCCTTCATCATGGCTTGTAAAGGTCTTTTCTGACTTTTCGTAAATGCCAGAATTATATTTAAGCATAGGTGGCGAAGGTTCAAAATTAACACAACAAATGCTTTTTTCTTCAAGCATCATTTTTATACGAAGTACAGAAGCTAAAAGTTCTAAACCCATCCGATTCCTAAGTTTGTTTTTTGTTGATGTAACTCTTGAAAATACTCGTTCCACAGTTGCATTGCTTATTGGCAAGCTGTATAGCTTTAATGCGAATACAGAAATGTCTTTTAAAACAGGCTCTCCTTATTTTTCCTGTAATCCAAATACGAATTCAAAGGAAGATTTTACTTACATAAGGTCCAAAATCGAAAGAAAATTAAGTCGGAGATCAGTTATTTTGAACTCTATGTCCTAATGTATAAGGTTTAATATTAAATTCAGGTGAAAATAGAATGTTTTCTACATTATATTAGTGGTCTATTATTCATAATTTCGGGGTTTTGCATTGTCGCTTCAAAAAATTACACATTAAGAAAGAAAGGGTTCATCGTATAACAAATATCTGTACACTTACATAAAATTTCTGAAAATAGCCCAATGTCGCGAAGTTGTGGGGGGAAGTAGCACAAAATTCGCAAAATCGCAAAATCATAAATGTTGATAGCACAGGTCCTCAGAAGTAGCCCCATTTGCGAAAAGTCGCCCAATCTGGCAACCCTGTACCTGGAGACTCAGTGTTGCCAGATCTACAGATATATCTGTAGATCTACAGATTTTATGAAGCAATTCAGATTTTCAGATTTTTTCAATAATTTATGCATAATCTACAGATTTTTAATCCAGCAAGCAATCATTATTATTTACTTCCAAAATTTACAACAAGGAAATATTAGGCCTACAGTCTCAATCAATAGGACACAAATGTTCTCGGTATTCAGTTTCAGAAGTCGAGTCGACTCGCTTCTGACTACGATATACATGCCGATTAAATCATTTAATCGGCGCTGATTGGTTGATATTCCCTCTACGTCATGGTAGCATGGAATGTTTTTGTTTTTGTTGAAAAAAATGATATTTATCTGTTTAAATCTAAAAAGGATTTTTTTTGGTTTCATTTATGTGTATGAATTAAAGAAGTATTCCGGTGTTCTTATAGTTATTACAGCAATAACCAAAAGGTATTTCCTTTGTCACAAAGTAACGGAATTCAATTTGTTTACTTTCATTTACTTTACTTTTTTTTATGTTAAAGTGCCATATTTATATAAGTTTATAAAAATAAAGAAAATATTATACAAGATTTTATCATTGATAATACCTTAAGACAGTAAATTAAATAAAAATATGTCAAAATTATTATTTAGATAAATATTATAAATCTACAGATTTATACAGATTTTTTAATCAGATTTATCAGATTTTTAAAAATTCCATCTGGCAACACTGCCTGGAGTTTGGAGTCTTAAGCCGTTCACTACGCGCATTTAAATTTTTTAACTTTTTGCGTGGGTTATTTTGACCCGCCTTTGCCCGTCTGGGCAAACAAATGTTCAAATTGACGTCTTGTTTTGGGACCTTTTGTTTGTTGCGGGGAGAATAACGAAATGGCAAATATGAAGCGAATTACAGTCGTGAGGAAAAGGCCTCCACCTTTTCCTTATTCTTCAGTGTAATCAGAAGTGGCTGTTTCCCCTAAAAATCAGTTAGGCCTCCTATCTATCATTTTTAGGTCAACGAACTAACGTGTGTTACAGAAAATTTTATCCCCAATTGACATTGAGAATAGTGTTTAAGCCACACAGAGCCACGTATGGGAGTCTTGGATTAGTAAACTCAAAAGGCATTTGAAAATTAGAATTTTTGAACATTTAGGTAAATCCCTCCTAACACACCGACCACAGTGATCCATCCTTTTCCCCACCCGAGAGCACGCGCAACATAACTACCCAATATCAGCGTAGTTCATAATTCTGACTAGTTGCCAGGTTGATACAGAACTAAAAATACGGAGTCTCTCTTAATTTATAGGTTAAAGCCTAATTTAAATAAAGGTAAGGGATTTACCACCGCTTCAACTGCAACGAGACACGTCGCCAATTTAAATATACACTAGATACTTTGATCGCTGAATTGCTACGATTTCCTAAATTTAAAGTGATTATTCTAACTTTATTCTTAAAACTTTAATTATATTTGACTTTCATACTGTAATGTTGTAAATGTTTAAGTCTGCTTCTTAACACTGAACACGTGGAATCACTATAACATTTCCACATACAAAAACTAGACGGGCGAGCGAGCGTCGCTCGCCCGTCTAGGGGCCTCGTTTCGCTCGGGCCAACCCTCTTTTGCCGTGTAATGTTACTGCAGATTAATAGTTAACTAATGTGGAATTTCCTCCACATACAAAAACTTTACAAATTTTTTTTTATATTATTTTCGCTGCATGCAGCGAAAATGTGAAAGAATTTCCGTCGTCTTTAATGTTACTGCCACTGAATTTATAACTAATACGCAACTTTCGCCAAATATAAACCCTTTAAAATATTTTAATTATTTTCGCTGCTAGCAGCGAACATGTGAAAGAATTTCCGCCCGCACCCAATCTCCAATGAATTAATGATTGGCAAATCTGTTACTGTCTGCTGGAATTTCGTGTTTCTGTTACAGGAGCAGAGAACAAGAAAAGCCAAAAAGTTCCACTTTTGATTTATCAGCATAAAGAACTTTTTGTCAGTCGTACCTTACAAATTTTTTAAATTATTTTCGCTGCATACAGCGAAAATGCAAGAATCTCCGTCCCCAACCTCAATTCCTGTTGTCTTTAATGTTTGCGGCATAAGGCGACTCCCTATTTAGTTTTACCTGTAAAGTACACACAACACACACACACACAACACACACCACACTATATATATATATATATATATATATATTATATAATATATATATATAATATATATCAAAGCTATTGACTTCTCCTTAGGGAAACGGAGCTTACAGAACAGAAGGATCAACACAACGGCAAACATTTTCATTTATTTTTTGTACTTCAGACGTTTCGACAAATCTTTTGTCATCATCAGTGAATTAAGTCTTAAAACCTTAAAACAAAGTAAAAAGTGAAAAGTGAAAATTACATCAATACAATATTAAAACCATTAAAATTAAAACCTTAAAGAAAAATGAAAATTGCATCAATACAAAATTAAATCATTTAAATTTCCACTATAAAAACTAAAATTAAATTAAATTACCTCAATAGGTAAATACACAATGTTTACATCCACCTCCATACTTGGCAAAGCCTAAGAGAACATTGGATGGTCAGAGGATTAGAAAGGATATCTATGAGAATCGGTTGTTAGTTAAAAGAGCTGTAATTTGTAGGAAGAGCTATTATTGTTAATGGAGGGTTTGTTTCTATAGATGTACAAAGATTCTAAAATTCGGAGTTCTGTGAGGTTATTGGATCTAGTTAAAATTTCAAACTGAGTTTTGTGAAGGGGATGGTTGTTTTCATTACTATGGTTTCTAATTGCGGATTGTGGAGGGCCACTGAGGGGACGGACGGTTGGTACGGACTGACAAGCCCAAATGTTGAGAAGGCGCACCTCCAGTTGGAGTTGAGTGCTGCCAATATACGCAGCCTTACAGCTGTCGCACGTGTATTTGTAAACAACATTGGGGCATACAGTTTTGGGGAATTCATCTTTGAACTTTAAAAATTTGATAATTTAAGTGGGGTTGACGAAGGCGAATCTAAAAATTTATTTGGGGATAACTAGACTTGAGCAGTTTGGACAATTCACCTCGAATACGCAATGATAAATAACCATAAAAAGGTAATTTAATATATCTGGTTTCTTTTTGTACTGTAGTTATGGGGAGTTTAGTATTAAAAGTGTTATTTAAAAATTTTTTTAATTGGTTTATCGAATAGATTAGAAGGGTAGTAATTGTTAATAAAGTACTGTTTTAAAAATTTAATTCTTCGTTTAACGAAAAGTAATCCGAACAAATACGGTAACTTCTTGTTGATAATGTTACTATAGCACTAATCTTATATTATAAAACATACAACTTAAAAATAATTGGTTCCCAAGCCAGTAAAAGTTTTGTTTTCGAAATAGTGAAGTTTGGAACTTATTATGAGCCCGTTTTAACTAAAACATCAGGAAAGGTAAACTATTATTTGTTTCGTTTTCACATGTGTACTTAATATTACTATGTTTTTTATTAAGATAATCAAGAAAAAGTTTTACGTGTGGACGGATGGTTAAATATTAAGAAAGTGTCATCCACGTATCTTCTGTAATATATGGTTTAAAACTACTAGGACAACTTTTCAACCAAATTTCTTCGTAATGGCAAAGAAATGCATTTGCTAGTGTTGGGCTTAACGGGGAACCCATAGCTACCCCATCAATTTGGCTGTAAAGGTTGCTATTAAATAAGAAAAGATTATCAAAACACACTATTTCGAGAAGGTTTTTAAATTGAGTCTGAGTGAGGCCATTAATAAGAGTATTATCAGTAGTGAATAACTTATTTAGTATGATATTTAATGTTTCTTTTAACGGGACATTAGTAAACAATGACGAGACATCAAAACTGGCCATAGTAAGAGAATCGGCATGATTGATCTCTTTTATCTCTTTAGCAAAATCAAACGAGTTGTTAATAGAATAATCATTAAAGGTGAGTTTTGAAAGCAAGGGAACGAAGAATTTGGCTAAATTATAATTGAATGTACCACAGGCCGAAAGAATAGGTCTTAGTGGGAAATTTGGCTTATGGACTTTAGGTAAACCATATAGAATTCCTGGATTAGAACCAGAAGCAAATGAAAAATTGTATGTATTGTCAGCAATAATATTACTATTTTTTAATTTACGCAAACACCTATTAAGTTTATCTTCGAGTTTTAGTAATTTAGACAGAACATTCTCTTTTACCCTTTTAAATTTAGACGTATCCGACAAAATTGTCTCCATTCTATTTATGTAAGTTTGGAACTTATTATGAGCCCGTTTAACTAAAACATCCAGGAAAGGTAAACTATTATTTGTTTCGTTTTCACATGTGTACTTAATATTACTATGTTGTTTATTAAGATAATCAAGAAAAAGTTTTACGTGTGACGGATGGTTAAATATTAAGAAAGTGTCATCCACGTATCTTCTGTAATATATGGGTTTAAAACTACTAGGACAACTTTTCAACCAAATTTCTTCGTAATGGCAAAGAAATGCATTTGCTAGTGTTGGGCTTAACGGGGAACCCATAGCTACCCCATCAATTTGGCTGTAAAGGTTGCTATTAAATAAGAAAAGATTATCAAAACACACTATTTCGAGAAGGTTTTTAAATTGAGTCTGAGTGAGGCCATTAATAAGAGTATTATCAGTAGTGAATAACTTATTTAGTATGATATTTAATGTTTCTTTTAACGGGACATTAGTAAACAATGACGAGACATCAAAACTGGCCATAGTAAGAGAATCGGCATGATTGATCTCTTTTATCTCTTTAGCAAAATCAAACGAGTTGTTAATAGAATAATCATTAAAGGTGAGTTTTGAAAGCAAGGGAACGAAGAATTTGGCTAAATTATAATTGAATGTACCACAGGCCGAAAGAATAGGTCTTAGTGGGAAATTTGGCTTATGGACTTTAGGTAAACCATATAGAATTCCTGGATTAGAACCAGAAGCAAATGAAAAATTGTATGTATTGTCAGCAATAATATTACTATTTTTTAATTTACGCAAACACCTATTAAGTTTATCTTCGAGTTTTAGTAATTTAGACAGAACATTCTCTTTTACCCTTTTAAATTTAGACGTATCCGACAAAATTGTCTCCATTCTATTTATGTAAACTGTTGAATCAATCAGCACTACTCCTTTACCCTTATCCGGTTTTGTAATGATGACAGAGTTATCCTTTTTCAAATTATTAAGAATTTTAAAATCTTGCTTATTAAAAAGGGGAGAAAACACCTTATGGGGTTTAAAATTATAAAAATTCTTAAAAGAGATGCTCTCCACTTGTTTTACCAAGTTATGAAACGAGAAATTTGGTCGGATCTCACAATTCTTAATATTCATGAGAAGATTTTCAAAACCAGAAACGGTTAACTTTTTGTTCCTGCAAACTTTGTTCTTTAATTATTAATAGAACAATACCAATTGAAGCTTTAGAAAGTAAATTTCAACCATATATAGAAGAATGTATACTCTAAAAAATGATATGAAAAATAAAGTTGTACAGGGTGATTCAAAAGTCAGGTTACAGAGGGATATATTGTATTATGTAATGATACAGGGGAATAGTCACATCACATGTTCGATATGGCCACCGTTAACGGCAATGCACTTGTGCAGCCAGCTAGGAATATCACATCAATGCACTCCTCCTTCGATAACATCTTATAACTCATTTACCTGCAAAGAAACAGAAAAGCCCTATGCAACCTGACTTTTGAATCACCCTGTAGATTAAATATTTCGTATTTTATACAGATTTAAAGTTTCTCTACGATTAAACCTTTAAACATTAAAAATTATAACTTTTTTATATTTTTCTGTCGTTGCCAACATTGAGGGGATTCTAATGGTATATAAATGTCAATTGTGACTTTTATAGTGAATAATTTATTATCGTTTAAACACGAAGCAATTTGCAAAAATGCGTTCATGAGCCTACTGGACGAACTTTATGTTAATGATTGAACCCTCAAATAAAATCTATGAGAGATATGAAATTGAAAATTTAACAAATTATGAAGTAGGAAATTCTCTACATAACAGTATGAATATAAACTCGCAATTTTAAGAATATAAAATTTTATGACCACTTCTCTCTTGAAATTATTCTTTTGAAAATTTCATCATTTTTAGAATAATACTTCAAATTTAAAATAGTACATCTGATACAACTTTCGAAGAGCTTTACACTCGTATATATAAAGGTGAAGTGACTTTTTTAACGAACTATGAACATTTTTCAAATTTTTGGTTTTTCATAGGTGCTTATATAAATTTAAATAACTCAATAACTGTAAAATGTACGTCTACGAAATAAGTATCATTCAAAAGAGGAATAATTTTACTATTATTTTTGTTCTATACGTTTTTTAACTAAGTTTCATATTTAGAGTGTGAATTCATTTTTTTTACGATCCATACTACTTCACGAAAACGTATAATCGAATCTAACGAGTTTATAATTGAATATTTTTAAGTTTAAAAGTATTATTATAGGGATTTCTATGACCTTTCGAATGATACCCTATTTGTCTATATATTTATCATAGGGATTTGTTTACACGCAATAATTAGAGAAAAAGGGCAAAAGGCGGGGTGACCTTCAAAAAGAAATGTCATAAACCGCGCATAGCCAAGATATAACAAATGACTTTCTACAAAGTAGAGGAGCGTACGAAAAATCTGTTCCGAAAATATTTTGAGATTTTTGTCGTACGGTTTTTGGTGACGTTTTTCGCACTTTGATGGGGTGCCCTGAGTAGGTATATGAAGGAATTGTGCCAAAATGATAATGAATCAAAAGAACATTCCTCTCTCTATATTCTCGCCAAATTTCACCATGATAGGTTGAAAATTCACGATTTTCGAAATTATCACTAATACCGATAATACTATTAGTAATATCAATTTTTGAAGATAATATTATTAGCTTATGTTTATAGTACAATATTTTGACTTCTATCACTTTCGCTCCTACGGACAATATTTTCGGAGATGATGTACTGACCTATGGTCAATATTTGTTCGAATGAGCCCATTTGGTCATATTCACTACAATCCTACAGGGGTAATAAAGGTTGAAAATTTCATGAAAATCTGACCAGTAGTTAAGTCAGAAAGCGTGACAGAAAAAAGGAAGAATAATAATACTAATAATTAATTAATTAATAGATTTAACGATCGCTATAAGAATTTCCTACGGAAATTTTTAATAATAGATGGAAGTATTACAATAAGAATTTCCATAGGAAATTCTTAATAATGGAATTAGGCTGGAACATTTATGCATCTGCAGTCCATAGGTACTGGAACCAACGGTCCCTGCTATACATGCTCAGAACCAAAAAATCCTTCAAGAATGAATAATTTAGTTATGATTTTGTTTTAACAACTACCAAACCTTAAAACCTTACGGAACACGCAGTTACCGCGACCTCGGATCGCCTCAGTTTTTAAAAAACAAAATGCGTTTCATTTTGGTCTCTGATTTTATTGGAAAGTGTGTTCCCTCTTAACTCTAAAGTGTAACTTATTGCGCAATGAGTTTTCGAGTTTCTAATATCAGCCATTTATTATCAGTTACAGTAAATCAAGGGTTCATCTTTGTACGCTTTCTATACCTATTTTGTACTTTATTTCTAAAATGCCTTTAGAAACAAAATATTTATGATCCTTTTTACGATACTAATTAACTTTTGTAATACGATATAATTTGTTTTCCAGCTAACTCAAACTTCAGTTTTAAAACCAGGAAATTATACTATATTCGTACGCGGTTAAATTCGAAAATTGTATACGTTTTACGTAGTAAACCTATAAGAGAATGAAAAGTTGTGAAGACTCTTTCATAATCTTGCTGAATTACACTCCTGCTTTCATCACCTTCTAACGAATATAATCGGTTATACTTTATTTAAGACTAATGTCGAGTTATCTTTTAATATTAAAATTTTATATATCATCTGCTCCGTAAATACTTTGTAAATTTACAAATTCAAACTTTTGAAGCTAAGCCTTTTTCTTTTCGTCCGAAACTTGACTCGAAGTTACATTCTTTCACTGACTTCAAGTCAGATTTGTAGACGAAAAGAACGTGGCAACTTGAGTTTGTGATGTGAAATGTAGACGAAAAGAACGTGGCAACTTGAGTTTGTGATGTGAAATGTAAACAAAACTCAGTTTGGCCCACTCTTGGCTAGTCCTACTTCATAGTTCAAGGGTAAAGGATTAGTCATTCATCTGGACACTCAACACAGGGCAGCAGGATTCTAATTTCAGACCTAGATTGTGGCCTAGATTGGAGCCCGCCGGGTAAAGGTAAAGCCATTAAAATGGGTGAAGACCAATTTTTCTTATAAATGTGTAACTTTAATCTAGCATAACCTTCTAACATTAACAATATATATATTTTTTGTACCGTACGATGAGGGACTTGGGATACTCTCAAATATACAGTAAAAATAAAGTAATTTTAGCAATGTAAGCCAAACTTTACAGTTTACACAATATTTGAGTATAAAATATGTTTTTATTTTGTACGTTTTTTGTAACTTTATCCCCTATTGAAGTTATTCTTTTGTAGATGTTTTACAGGCAATAAAATTTTAAAATGTGAAAAAATTAAAAATTGGCAGTGGAAATACAATTACGAAGCTAAATATATTAAAAAAAATTACAATAGCCAAATGTTTAATAGGATCTACATTTATTCCAAATATGTATGTGTAATGTATTATAGCTATCCTTTGGAGCATTTAAAAGAAATAAAATTTATAAAGGTGGGGTAATTGGGATTACATCAGTGTTTTTTTTTTTTAACTGATTGCATAAAAATTCAATTCTTCAAGATTACAGCATCATAAAGTTAGGTTAGAGTGCTCTCTATTCGGGACAATGTTGGGGTAGCATGAAAAATGAATTTAGATTAGGTTTGTTTTTTCCCCCCATTTTCCCCTCGCCTCCATTTTCCATTTGCGGCAGTTTCCCCTCTTGGCACTGACACTCACTCCAACTCGATACAACCTAATTTTTACATTGAGAAGCTATTAAACCTTATAGAATCTGAGGAAACACGCTAGGACATCATGTATTTACAGAAATATAGTGCTGTCTGTGGTAAAACTGACGAATATATCTTTAAAAACCTGACTGTTTGGACATCCTACCAACACCTACAAGTGACATTGTAATGCACCTGGAGAAGTCAGAAATCAAGAAGAGTAAGCTGCATTTCAAATATACTTTTGGAAATCTTCTCGTTCCTTAAATTGAATGTTTTTCTTTTTTCAATGTATATTTGCTAAACTGTCATTTTGTTAATTTTTTTTAATGTACATTTGCTGAAATATATTGGTTCACCATTGCTTAATCAGTTTTAATTGTTTGTACAATTTTATGTTCATTTATACCAATTTCTTATTAATTTATGCCTTATATAAGAATATTAATATGCTATCTCAATTATCCCAAATCATTGGGGGCAAATGGAATATAAATATCTTGGCTGTATTTTATATGAAAACAAAACATTTCAAGCACTTTACCCATGCTATATTAGGGTGTGTCAATTTGGGAGGTGAAAATTAATTTTTGCCAATTCCTTCATTGAGGGGTTTTAAAAATATGTTTTTGGATGTGAAGAATTCAAATCTGCTATTATTTTTGTGATTGCTCAACATTTGGCTTGGTAAATCTACGTTTGATTAAAAAGCACATAAATTGCTCTCGGAAAACAACATTTATTAATTTTAGCTTCTCAAAATGTCAGGTAATGCTATAAAAATTTTAGTTTCTCTGCATAAAACATATCCTAGTAATCATAAAACATATCCTTGTAATCATAAAACAACATTAGAAAGTAATGACATCAGTAAAAAAAAATATTTAAACAACAAGTTTCATCAAGTCTTGCTTTGATTCGTTCTTGGACATCAGCCGCCGACTTGCTTCTTGGCCTCTGATATAGCCCTCACGTTTCTCATGTGTATACACCCTGCCTGCTGCCTCTGTGACTTGTTTCACACACCTCTCTATTGACTGAGCATGACAGGGCCACTGTGGAACTTGCATAGGCTTGTCAAAGAACTTCTTTACTTCCGCTGTAGTCAGTTTACATGTCAAAGGAGGTTCAAATACCCCGTCAGACCAGTCTGTCAGCTCCAACACGGAAGAAGCACTGGGGTTGATGGAAGGTGTCTTCCTGGGACGTACAGAAAGATCTCCAAGTGTGTCATCATCTCCACCCCTCATGTCAACAATCTTTTCGACACCAGCTCTCCTCTCCTCACTGTCATCTGAGCACAAGAGTGTCTGGATTATCATTTCGCTGAATGCATACCATGCTGAGCGCTTGATGGTTGGCAAAACAGCATCCACTACAGCCTTCTTTTGCAGTCTAACTAGCCGCAGCTGAAACAAGATGTGGCGTAGGCCTTCCACCCAAGAGTGTTTTACTTTGATGTTGAACCAACAGGGGTAGTACACACCAACAATGTATTCCACTATCAGTCTTAAGTTGTTGAGGGTTTTGCCTTTAAGGCCATGTTTTGAAACCCATATGCGACAAAGCCTGTTTGCTGTTGTCAACCACCTTGAATGGCTCACTGGACCAATTTCAAGAAGGGCCAGATCTGTGGGAAGTTCTCCTGTCCTTATGGCCTGTGTGATCCTATACCCGTACGCTTGATCAGTAGAGAGATCCTTTACGACATTGTCACTCAGTGAAGTAAGAGGCTCTCCAATTGAGAGTTTGGTGAATGAAGGATCAATTTCAAGTTCGGTTGCAGTGTCTAGCATCTTGCCAATGTTACCTGTCCACTTGTTGTTAGACAAGGTCTTCCCATCCAGCGCTGTGATCAAGTGTCGCAGGGGTAACTCGTTAGTGTGGAGGGCACAAACCAACCAGATCAGCTTACGGCAAAGCTTGACCTCTACCCAATGCATGGAACCACCCTCCCAGCCAGTGTTAACATTTGTAGAATCACCTCCAATGGCCTGCAGGCTTTTATCAATGCTCTTCTTCTTCATGAAATCTACAAGATTATCAGCAATAACTTCAGCAGGTTTTTTTCTCGTTGAGCCTTTCTCAGGAGTGAAGTGGTAGAGATATCTTCCACCTGGCTCACTGCACACAGAATAATGCTCTTCTTTGATGATGCTGGGGAACTGACGATCTGAATTGTCTGCTTTCAGCATAACTTTAGTTGTATCTTGACGGCCGTCAAAGAAGATGCAGTCAATTTCACCCTTCTTACAAAGATCATCAAATTCCTGATCCAGGGATCTCATAACTTTTTCTTGGGCCCTCTTGACTTTATTGTGATCAACTACAAGTCTCTTGTCTTCTTCAGTGATCAAGCCAGCACCCATAAAGGCAGCAATGGTGATGGCAGCTGTGGCACGCAGGCCAACACCATATCTGATGCTATGCATAGCAACATTAGGTATTTCTAATGTGTTGTACTCTGGCTTTTTATTGGAAGTTGAAGACGTGCTTGGTATTTCTAATGTCACTTCATAACTTCCATCCTTTCCATCTTGAGCATCAGCTATTTGTTCTTCATTTTCATCATCAGAGAAAATTATTTAATTTGATGGCATTGAAACATCCTGCTTAGTTGTCTGCTTATATTCAGCAAGCCTTCTTCTTTCGTCTTCTTGCCGCTTCTGCTTTTTGACTTCTGTTGTGCTCAGGTTGATCTGGCAAGCCAATCTGATGTGGTCCAATAGAACCAGATTTGTCTCTCTGACCTTTAATGAAAGCAAGTTCCTTCACAGGGATCTTCATCTCCCTAGGGCATGTACAGTTAATGTGAGTTTCGTTTTTGCAACCAGCATCTGCAAGGCAGCCAAATTCAGAGCAGAGAACAATTTTACACTTGCAACTGAGGATGTCAAAAAGCTTGTCAAGTTTTGCAATGAAAGCCTCTTTGACATGTAGCTTTCCTCTCCCAAGAGATATGTTTTTGGCCTGCTCCCAGCTCTCTTGGATCTTGTTTAAGATTGTGACTCGTGAATTTACAACGGGGGCTACAAAAGAACTGTTTGCTCGTTCCCACTTTTCAAGCACTTTAGGGTAAATGTCCTTTGCAAGACTGGCTGCTGGGTAGTTTCTCACATCCTCACCACTTTGTTCTCTTAGCAGTAGCCCATATTTCAGAACGTCTCGCAGAGTTGGGAGTTCAGAGGGCAACAACTCTCTACCAGTTCCAATTAGATTGCTCATATGTGTGAATGTCCCCAGTCTTGTCCTCCTTTTAGAAGCCATTGTAGGTCAATTCCCACTGGTTAGGATGGTAGCACTGACGGACAAGTAATCTTCAGCACACTGATGAATATGTTTCAACCTGTGAAATAAGCAAAAACAGCAGTGCATTATATATACAGCATATATAATTATTAATATAATAATTATTATATAATTCCACAAAAAAGTAAAAAAAGTCACTATTTTTATGTAGCTTCTTACCAAGCAAAACTAAATTATATTAAATTAACAAAAATATCTTTAGAATTCCTAAGTCATGCTGCAACTTTTTAGCACCCCTCATATTTGGAATTTGAAAGTTGAAAAATTCGACACACCCTAATGCTATATGTCAGGGGTGGCCAAGTTTCCTGGACCCAAGAGCCACATACGAAGTTTTTCAGATGTACGAGAGCCACAAAATATTTTAAAAAGAATTTAATTATTAAAAACATACATATACAAATAGTTACACTGCGTTCGCACTTATTAAGCAGATTACATTTTCTCCAATGTTTTCAAAAGTTTTTCCCCGATTTCAATGAAATTTGTAGCAAATAATCACTATATATAGCAGCATTGATGGTATTCATTTCGATAAAATATTTTGATAATTAAAATAATTATTTCATTTTATTGAAAAATATGTAAAATATTGTGTTCCGAATTATTAAGCAAGTATTCTATTTACGGATCTAAATGGTGAAAATGGGTAAGAAGAATTTAACATTAAATGAGAAAAGAAAAATAGTCAAGTTACTCGCTGAAAATATAAAATCTATTGAAATTGCGAAGCAGTTTGGCAGAGCTTATCGAACTGTAAACAAGTTTGTAGCGGAGGGTAACAAACAGAGGCAGGCAGCGTAGTGATAAAGGAGCTATAAGAAAAGTGACAAGGCGGCAGATATCTGTAATCAAACGCAAATTGCAAAGCATCCATTGTCCTCAAGTAAAGAGGTTTTTGAGCAGGCTGGCATACATAATGTACCAAGAACATCTCGATGTGGAATCCGCCAAACAATTGGCAAGACGTGTAAACCTACGATTCAGTCACCATTAACACCCAGGTACAAGAAGCAGCGTGTTGAATGGGCGCGTCAGTACGTGAAAACAGATTTGTTATGGCATGGAATATTGCTCGTGCTCAACTTCCCTACAGTAGTGGAGAATTTGTGAAGAAGAATATTGCCGATGTTACTGCAATTCTCGCTCCAGATAACACAAACCTTCGGGAATAAATAGCAAGTATTTCTATTTCCCGCCACATTAGAGAGACGTATTTCCCAGATCAGTGCTGAAATTACATGCTCGTTGCAGAGTGATTTGAAGAATTCTGTTGCATTCAGTTTGGCCCTCGATGAATCCACAGATATTAAAGATAACCCTCAACTGGCGATATTTGTTCGTTATGTTACTGACGATGGAAATGTGAAAAAAGAACTCTTGGACTTAATGACCCTAAAAGAAACCACCAGAGGGGTTGACATAAAGAACGCACTTGACGAGGCATTATCAAATGCTCAAGTACCATTGAATAAACTTGTCAGTGTTGCAACAGATGGAGCACCAGCTATGGTAGGACAAAATGTAGGCCTAGTTGGGCTCTTGACACGCGATCCCAAGTATCCTGTGTGTCTCTTTATTCACTGTATCATTCACCGTGGTCATTTGGTAAGCAAGTACTTTAGGTATGACAGTGTTATGAAATGTGTTCTAGAAATTGTGAATTTCATTCGTTCAAATGCAAAAGCGCACCGAGCGTTTAGAAATTTTATCGAGGAGCTGGATCTTCAAGATAAGCCAGATGACCTTTCATTCTACTGTATTGTAAGGTGGTTATCAACTAGTAATCTCCTGAATAGGTTTGATGCACTGTTCGAGCCTATCATTCATTTCATGAAAGAAAAGGGAAAGTCATACACAACTAGAAGATCACGAATGGGTGCAGGATCTGATGTTTTTTACTGATGTAATACACCTTCAAAATCTAAATTTGGCACTTCAGGGAAAGGATAAGGTCATTTCTGACCTTACACAGACAGTTTTCAGTTTCCAGAATAAAATAAAGCTCTTCCAAAAAGATCTAGTAACAAAAAAATTTGACCACTTTCTCCACCTGAAAAACCGAGCAAACACTTTTCCTGATATTGAAATAAAAGATAGTAAATTGGAGGAATACAAAGGTAAATTAGAAGGACTAATTGATGATTTTCAGTTCAGGTTTGATGAACTAAAGAAGCTAAAACCATGCTTCGAATTTCTTGTAAATCCTTTCCTGATTGATGTCGTCAACGATGGCTGTCCTGTTACCACACCTTTTGTTACGGAAGCTGCTTCAATACAAACAGAACTTTTGGAGCTACAGGAGGACGTGAGTTTAAAGTTGATACATAAAAGCTTATCTGCTGTTGAGTTTTGGAAGCAAGTACCAGAGACAAAGTATCTTCACCTCAGGAAAACCAGTTTCCGACTTATCTCAGTTTTTGGGACAACTTATTGCTGTGAAGCACTCTTCTCGGTAATGAGGTTTGTAAAGTCAAAACATAGTGCTGCCCTCACTAACGAACACCTGACTGAGCTTCTTCATACCGCTTTAACATCACATCAGCCAGACTTTAAAACATTAACAGCCAAAATGAAGACCCAAACTAAGCCTTCTACGAGCAGTAATTAAACAATTTAATAATGTGAGTATAACTATACGTATATGTTTTTAATAATTAAATTATTTTTAAAATATTTTGCGGCTCTCGTACATCTGAAAAACGTCGTATGTGGCTCTTGGGTCCAGGAAACTTGGCCACCCCTGCTGAGTATATATGAATAAGACTATCACAACTAATAGAGAACTATAACAATACCATAGACACACTTGAAAGCAATGAAAACTACGATGTCATATACACGGGATTTGCTAAAACGTTCAACAAATGTAATCATGATATAACAACACATAAAATGAAACATATGGGAATAACAGGCAAAGTGGGAAAACGGACCTACAGTTTCTTCAGAGAACATCAGCAAATCGTAAAAATCCAAGGTATATCATCATCAGATTTGTAAGTACGCAGCTTAGTACCAAAAGAAATAGTATTAGCACCATCTCTATTCATTATCACGTTAACAGACCTCTTTTGGACAACAGTATTTTAACAGAGTAAAAAAAAAATTCTTATATTTCATTCTACTGATTTTTATGTAGGATATATGTATATATGTTTATATTATGGGATATTCGAAAATTTTAGGGAGATTTGAGTTTGTCGCGAATTCGCGACATTCGTCCATAAGCACTAAAAATCAGTTTGATGCAAATTCCCGACATCCGTCATTGGGGGGAAATACAAACCCATTTGCCACAAATTTCTTCCATTTATTCTTGTTTTTTAAAATCAAGGAACTTTTTTTTAATTAAAAACGATTAAAAAAAACAATTTTAACTGTTTGAGTTTATGGAAATAAACAAAACATTTTTTTGTAAAAGTAGAATTTAGAAGAAAATGCACTTAGGCCTTTCACAATGCACTGTACATCTTCCTTTCTTGGGGACTCCACTCATTCATGAAATTGTTGAAAACAGTTTGAATTCTTATTTAGACATAAATGCATCTGACACTTAGAACATTTGAAAACAGTTTGTCCTTTGCACGAATGTTTCTCGCATCTCTGCCTTGCTTCCATTATTACTGGCATATGTTCAGTTTGATCTCTTCGGATCTCAGTTTCTGGGATTGGTTTTGTAGATCCCTTTCAATTTTTTATTTCATATTCATCTTGTATTTTAGAGGTGGATGGTCTTCCTCTTTTTTTTGTAGGGCACTTTCCACGTTTGCGAAGGTACTAGACGATACTTAGTTTGAGACCTATTTGATCCTTTTGCTTGCTCTTGGGAACTCTCATTGAATCACGGTCCCTTCTACAAAGAAGCCAGCTATTTACTACCACGAGAGCCAGCAGACGGAAAAATAATCTGTGATAGTATTTCTTTGATCTAATATGCGTTCTGTAGTAAGCCATATGCGCGTCTAATGTATCAACATCACCCATGAAGGAGTTGTATTGCTTTACAATACTGGGATACTGAACTTCAATCTTTTGCTTGCTTGATCTGTCCCATCTCTTTGTAGTGCAAAGAGGATGGGCTTTTGCAAAAGTGCTGCCCAAGATGACTGCTCTATTGTCATACCACTTCACTATTCTGATGTCGATGCCCTCTATCGTCACTTCTTTTTCTTCAAAGGACCCCTCTTCCTTTTTTCTTCAAAAGTGAATCACTACTGAAATTTGATAATAAAAATCCACTCTAATAGACAGAGTTTATTTCCACAACAGTTTTGATGCCCACTGGCATCGAAACTGTTGTGGAAATAAACTCTGTCTATTAGAGTGGGTTTTTATTATCATATTTTGACCTTCACGTAGAAAAGTGAAGTTTTTTGCATTCACTACTGAAATTGCAACCTGGAAGTCTGTTTGATCGTACTGTTCCTAATGAGTATATTCTATTCTTAGCTAGTTCCACAAAAAGTTGTAAAGAAGAAATCCAGTTATCAAAATAGAGCGAGTGATTTACATTCTTCTTCACAACTTGGGACAATTTGAGAACTATGTTTGAGCTTGCTCCCAAATCTCGATAACCAGGAACAGGATGAATTTTACCTGTGTAAATCTCAAAAAAAGTTGTACACAACACCTTTTGTGTCACATAGTACAAATATTTTATAACTCCATTTATGGGTCTTTTTGGGGGGTGTATTGTTTTAGACTAGACTTCCCTTTAAATAGTACCATTTGCTCATCTACAGATAAAGTCTGATCTTGGGGAAGGTCCTGAAATCTAGGTAAGAGGCAGTCAATAACTGGACGTATTTTGAAGAGTTTGTCTCTGTCTGGATCTTCTGTAAAGGGCATATTATCATTGTCGTTGAAATGTATTGAAGATTTTATTTCTTCCCATCTCTCTCTAGCCATAACATCAGCAACATATTCAAGCCTACTTTCAAATTCCCAATACATGCCTGATCTTGGAAGTTTAAAAATTGACATGTACAAACAACAGCCAAAAAATTGCTCCAGTTCACCTTTGTTCAGTTGCAGTGGCTTGGCAGGATTATTTTGGATAGCAAATAGATTACTCCGATAGACAATGTGATCAAAGAGCTTATCCTCAAAAAAATATTGAAAATATTCTATAGGAGACTTTATGCAATCCGAATCGGGCAATTGTGACTCCCAGTTTGGCATTTGGCCGATTGGTAAATTGCTTTCATCACTTACAGTTTCCCATAAAAACCTTCTTTTACCCGCATGATCAGCTGTTGATGAAGCAGGAGAGTCGAAACTCAATTCTTCATCTGAGATGGCGTCCATCTGAAGAATCTTCTAATGGAGGCATAACATTATTTGGAATGTAGTCAGGATCTGTATCGCAATCACTGAAGTTACTTTCACTACTTTTCTCCTGCTCATGATTAGCATTTGGATAAGTTTTTCATCCATAAAAAGAACAAATATCTATTTCCTGAAAAAAGACGAAAAAGGATATATATCCAAGAGCAAAATAGGTCTTTATAGCAATTTGTGTTTGCGTTACGGACGAATGATGCAAATACGCGACATACCTAATTATCATCATAAATACTCGCTATAAATAATAAATTCTCAAAACTGGATATGAATTGCTTCATTAGAATATAGTAAACACAAATACAAATAAAAAATCAAGCAACTTACATTTATACTGACTTAGCCAATCACAAACTTTACAAAAAAACAAAAATGATACGCGACCTCTTCTGCGCAAGATGGCATACTGACGCAGTCCGTTTGTTTCGGTAAAAACTGCCAAAAGTCACCAGAACTAAATTCAGGGAATGTGTTGAATTCGCGACAATCGTCAATAATGCAATCAACTGTGAATTAATACCATTTTGGCAGTATATTTTAGTTTGAGCGAATTCGACGTCTGTCCAAAAGGGGTTAATTGACAGACATAAACAATGAAGTAACCAACAACATACATTATAGTAACATCCTTTACGGACGATACCAAAATCAGAAATGCAGAAGAAACGGAGGATCTACAGAGGGATACAAACAAAATATACAGATGGTCAGAAGACAATAACACGAATTTTAACATCGAGAAGGTTCAGCTCTTGAGATATGGAAGACATGAGAAACTAAAACAAGTATCATATTATGCCCCAGATTGTCAGGAAATTCAGAGAAACAAGAAAACATTAGATTTAGGGGTTAAAATGACTGACGATACGAAATTTGAGACAAAATCAGAGAGCGATAAACAAAGCAAAAGAGAGTTACGGGACAGCTACCGAGAACCTTTAAATGAAGGGACAACAAAGTAATGATTCCCCTACTGAAAACCCTCATTGTACAAAACTCGAATACTGCTGTCTTGACATCCCCATATGGTGGCTGCAAAGAACTCAATTACTGAGAAAACTTCGTAAATTAAACCTACAGTATATTCACTGGAAAGAAGTGCGATACACCATAATACACACGTGTAAAATAATAAAAAAAAATGTTACCCAACCTCAAACTGAACCCAGTAGCCATCCAAACAACAGTGGAAAATAGGAAAGATAAAATGTATAGTGTTCCCAAACTAAAGGGCAGACAAGGGCCACCCTCAATTCTAAAAGAAAATAGCTTGGTTTTCAGGGGGCCAAGACTATTCAACCAGCTTCCGAAGGAGATCAGGAACATGACTGGTGTCAAAGTTGAATTCTTCAAAAGAAGACTAGACGCCTGGCTCAGTATGGTACCGGATGAGCGGGGTATGCCTGGCTATGTTCGATGGAAATCGCGAGGGCAATTCGCTCCTCCACCAGGTCAGGCCCGGAGGTGGGGCCACTAGCTTGACCTTAGTGTGAAGAAAGAACGACGCACGGAACTACTACGATGTATATATGTTAACTCTCTACGTTATCCGTTCATTCATAAATTTTTCTACATGTTTACTATGACTTGCTATTTGTTTGTAAATAAGAAGAGTTGCCATGTAATCAAAACTACTGAGTACAATAAAATATTTCGGAAATTTTGACCGCCACTGTACGTGGAATTCATATTTTAAACAACAACACTAACCTCTATATACAGTTCCGATTTCTAATAATAATTTTACCGAACATGAATTAAAAAAAAATCTGCCTAAAGTCGAACTTCACAATCTTACGCACGTTTAAAATTTTAGAAGGGCGATTTACTGCAGTTCAATTTTGTTCCTCTCTCAACTATACCAAGATGACAAACCTTTGTATCAGCCAAAAATATAACATCAGAGAAAACTGAAGAACGTTTAAGGAGGAGGAGGAGGAGTAATTTCACCGAATTTCTTTTACTTCTGTCGAAAACTATAATTATTTATATTACCTGACAAGGTTCATGGTGGGAGTTTTCATACGCATTGAAATCGAGGGGTTCACCTTTGATTGTGACGTCTTCACTGGAATCTCTCTTTTCTTTTTCGACTAAATAAACCTGAAAAAGCCGAGGGAAGTCTTTCAACAAATTTGTTTGCATCACAAAATATAATAAAGTGATTTTTTATTAATATTCTATCAGGTCATCCCATAAGTAATGTCGTTTTTTAGATCGGAATTTGAAGGACCAAAAAAAAAAACAACTGAAACTTTTTAATCTAGTATATATTTTCCATCGGAATCAATGACACTCTGCCAACGTCCTACAAGCTTTTCAATGCCATGTTTATAAAATTCAGGCGGTTTTGAGGCAAAAAACGTAAAAAGACGTGTGCAGGTCATCTAAAGAAGTATATTGTTTCTCGTCAAGATAGTTTTGCAGACTCCTGAAGAGATGATAATCTGAAGGCGCAAGGTCTGGAGAATATGGAAGATGTGGAAGTTTTTCCCACCCAAGCTCCTCAATCTTTGCAGAAGTGATCCGAGCGGTATGAGGACGTGCGTTGTCGTGGTGGAACAAGATTCCTTTCCGATTAACCAAAGAAGGTCTCTTTTCTTTTAGTGCAATGTTCAATTGATCCAGTTGTTGACAGTAAACTTGAGCGGTGATTGTTTGGTTGTGTGGTAAGGTTTCAAAGTGTATTACACCACCTTTATCCCACCAAACACTAAGCAACACCGTCCGAGGGTGAAGATTTGGTTTTGGCTGTGGTGTCGCTGGTTCTCCGGCACAAACCCACTGTCGACGGCGCTTGACATTCTGGTACAGTATCCACTTTTCATCACCAGTCACTAAACGGTGCAAAAACGGAT
The DNA here is from genome assembly GCA_023014485.1 of Bathynomus jamesi. NCBI lineage: Eukaryota > Metazoa > Arthropoda > Malacostraca > Isopoda > Cirolanidae > Bathynomus > Bathynomus jamesi. Next base: position 479,213 of record JAJOZX010001070.1, on the reverse strand, counting down.
CTTGGAGTTCACTGGAATGAGGAGCTGTGCTAATGTTTACCCGCACCCTCAGATTGTCGACCGACAATTCATGTGGCACCCATTTTCCTAACTTAGGCACTTTCCCGAGTTGTTGCAAATGTCGATGGATGGTGGACGGGGATGAATTGAGTTTCTGGGCCAATTCTTCGACAGTTGTTGAACAGTCTTCTTCAAGTGCGACTAACAGCAGGTCATCATCAAACTCAGCAGGGCGTCCAGAAGGTGCTGCATCTGTCAAACAGCAGTTACCATTCCTAAACTTTTGAAACCATCTTTGACATTTCCTCACACGCAGAATATCGTTGCCATAAACGTCCTGAATGTTTCGCGTTGCTTCAGTAGCACTATTCCCTTTTTTGAACTCGTAAAGCATTATATGCCTGATATGCTCTTCTGATACCGCCATGTTTATGAGGGGTTCACATAAAGCAAAACACACGTCTTCACTGGTCAAGGTCTGTAAAGTATGTAGCGAAACACGATAGATCTCCTCTTAGATATAACCTTCGGAAAATTTATGCTTAAACGGAGACTAGTTTAAACTTAATCTATCGTAAAAAATGACATTACTTATGGGATGACCTGATAATTTAAATAATAAAGAAAAATCGAAAAATAAACCAACCTCTGTCCAAGTGGGAATTCCGTTCAATTCATTTTCTTCTTTGATAGTGCCAAAGGCGTCACTAGAAAGTGTGTCACAAAAATTAAGTTTCTCTTCTTTTATAACTTCTATATTTTTATAATAAAGATTCTCATTTAATTCAAATCCTTCCTCTTTTACTTCAATATCTTCTCTAAGGTCGATATTTATTCGTTCTAAATTCTCTCCTTTTATTTCTGTATCTTCCATTTTTAACTTTGTATTTACAGGTTGTGATTATGAATTTCAAATTATAAACTTTAAAACATTTTTTTAAACCATTATTATTATTATGTATAAATCAGAGAAATTAAGAACTGCTCAAAGTCCTTCTTATTATATACTTTTGAAATCTGTAATGAAAGACTGGATATTAAAACAATGTAATTTAATAGAAGAGGTAAAGAGGATGCACTACTAGAAAATGTCTAAATGAAGCACTGTAAAAGTGCCCTATCAGAATAATGCACTATCAATATGACTGCTTACTCTACACCAGCAGTTCTCAACCTTTTTCTTCCGTACCCCTTGAATTATTTCAAGGGATTTTCTGGATTTTCGAGGCATAGAAGATTTTTACTTTCTTTACGATCGTGTGACTCGTGGCAGTTTGTTAATCGTATATAAAATTAAAAGGGTTATATTTTTAGGACCCCGTCGCGTACCCGAGGTTGAGAACCACTGCTCTACATCATACATACGTAATTAAGCAGTTTAAAACGATTTTTCTGTTGCTGTATCCATAAGTGCCTTATGGCGAAGCACTTTTTTTTAATTTTTTTTTTTTGCAAAAGTTCGTAATGCAAACTCAGGCATTGATAAACCCATATCAGATGTTCAGATAAAACAATTATTATATACTGTATTATCTATTACGTCACGAAACAAATTTTACCAAAGTACATTACAAGGGAACAAATGATGTCAACAAAATATTTGTAATGCAGTACAAAATGTTATATTATGAAGTTCAAGAAGATACAGGGTGTTTCAAAACTCTGGACTAATAAGCCATTAGGGCTAACTATTAATTTTGTGTGGTAAAATCAGTGTGAAGGAACTAAGAAACATTGAGAGAAGCCTACGTGCAACAACTAATACGCGTATATCAATACGTTATTAACACTTTACCTCATACGGGTCGCGTCAGTTTTACACCCGGCCAACTGCATGGGGCTGCTCAGCCACAGAGCACCAGACAGCCTGCTACACTCGTTCACGTAAAGTTTTTTCCATTTTCTCTGGCATTTTTGCCTATCATGTGACGTAGGAACCTCACAAGCTCCTGCATGTAAGACCTGGAGTCATGATCTTGTACCAGTTTCTGGGAAATTTGTTTCCTATTTGGACGCACGGTGTGCGTCCAATATGAGGTAACGCTAGTGATTTTGTTTGACGCACAGTGAGAGTCCAATATGAGGTAGAGTGTTAATAGCATACAATCTGAACAAACGTCAAAATAAAAGTATAAAGTAAATTCTGCCTATGAGTACAGGTTTCTGAGACACCCTATATCGCTCAATGTATCCCAAATAACTGCAATATATTTACGAGATTAACCTTTCATCACGAGTACAATAGCCGAAATATAAAGAAATCTTGACAGTTACTCGAAATTTATAGAATTTAGAATACATTTTATATCTGTTCTCTGAAAAGGCTTCTAAACTCATCATAAAATTAATAAAACTTTTTATACCATAAATAACATTAAAAATAATGAAAGATTACTCACTTAAATTCAAGTACTTTCATTCAATCGCTCAATTATATATATAAGGGGTTCCAAAAAACCTTAGCCCCCCCATTTGCAGCTTACATGTTTACTTTATCGAAATAGTTTTTAGTGATTATAAAAATATATGAAATTCTTTATTTATTGCGGGTATTAAAATTACTCTAGCTGATAAAGTGATAATATAATGGCTTCTCAATTAATTGGTGATTCGGAGAGGCAACGTGTGATAGATCGCGTACGAGCAATAACATTTCGGGAAGCTCGTGATGCTGGAGCCACCTTTATAACACGTTCGTGGGTTGCCAAAAAGTTGCGAAGTGAGGACTTCGTCAAAAGAAATTGGAATAAAACTTTGGATGAATGTGAAATGGATACAACCAAATTTGGGCGTCCAAATTTGCCACTCTCTCAGGAAACAAAGGACATCATTGAAAGCGGTACGCGTAAGCGGAAAAACAGCTGTGCTAAACTTTCTAGAGAGATCGAAGTGTTGAGAGGAAAGATCGTCAGTAGTGAGATCATTCGACTGTACCGTCATAGGCGAGGTTTGAAGCCTTGGCACGAACTTCCAAAGCCAAGAAAAACTCAACTTAACATCGATGACAGAACGTGGTTTGCCCATTATCTTGAAGATTGGGATGTGGATGATTTCATGCATTTAGCTGTCTCCGATGAATTTTTTGTTTACGTAACACGTCGGCCTAACTACCAAAATGATCGAGTGTGGGCCACACCACCAGATGAAATCGATGACAATGAACATTATCGCGAATTATTAAAAAGTCCAGACTGTGTTGGTGTGTTTGTTTTGTTCACTGCAAAGAAGCTCATGTGGGTGCTGAAGCCAAATGGTCAGAGTTGGGATAGACAGTATTTTCATGATATTATTCTATCCCAGCATGTCATTCCTTTTCTAAGAAACCCAAACAATGTTATGGATGTCGATCAGGTCACACTTCTGCACGATAAGGCCCCCTGCTTTAAAGGCATTAGCCACTCAACAGTTGTTGCGGAACCATGAGATCGATTTCTTTGGAAATGAAGAATGGCCAGGAAATTCTCCTGACCTGAACGTCTGTGAACACATTGGATCAGCTATAAAGGACAAGGTTGAATGTCTCTTGTTTCAAGAACCTGCAGCAAATCGATTTTCGAAGGATACAATGACGCAACACATTGAAACTGTTTTAGCAAATTTGCGTAACGATCAAGATCTATTCACGTCACTTTTGGCAAGCTACCCAAAGCGAATTCAGGCTGTCTTGGAAGCCAATGGCGGGAACACCAAGTTTTAATTGTTTCTCATTAAATGCAGGATTAAATTCTCTTTTGTAAGGTATGTTTAGTTTTACTGTACCTCTAAGGTTTATTGGAGCCCCGTATATATATATATAACCTTACCTAACAACCTTACAAAGGTTTCGCGCGATGATTTCTCATTTCGCGAAGGTCAAGCTTGTCGCCCCTCCTCTCAAGTTGGCCTGGTGTAGTGAGTTGGATTCTTGCGCTCTCCACCTCACATAGCCAGGTACACCCGGCTCATCGGGATTGTTCTGAGCCAGGCGTCTAGTCTTCTTTTGAAGATTTCCACTGCAACTCCCTTCGTGTTTCTTAGGTCTTTGGGCAACTGATTAAATAGTTTTGGTCCTCTCACTACAAAACTATTTTCTTTCAGGGTTAAGGATGGTCCCTGTCTCGCCTTCAATTTGGGAATACGACACAGTCTGCCGCTTCTACTTTCCACCGTTGTTTGGGGAGTTATAGGATTCAGAGTAAGAGTAGGGACTAGTTTCTCCATTATTTTACAAGTGTAAATAATGGTGTATCTCTCTCTCTTCTCCTTTCCAGTGAATATATGTCTAGTTCGCGTAACCTTTCCCAGTAATTTAGTTCTTTGCACCCATTGATCTTGGCTGTGAAGCTTCTTTGGATCCCTTCCAGCTGTCTAATGTCTTCTTTTTTATATGGGGATGTTAGGACCGAGCAGTATTCCAATTTGGGTATTATCAGGGTTTTCAGTAGAGGAATCATTACATTCCTATCCCTTCGTTTAAAGGTTCTCAATATCTGACCCGTTATTCTCTTTGCTCTGTTTACTGCTATCTTATTTTGTGATTCAAATTTCGCATCATCTGTCATTACAACCCCTAAATCTTTTGCTCTGGAATTTCTCTGAATTTCCTGTCCATTTGGGGTATAATATTCCATGGATTTTAGGTCTTCTTTTTTTCTGTACCGTAATAGCTGAAATTTCTCGGTGTTAAACTTCATATTGTTGTCTTCAGTCCACTTGTAGATTCTGTTTATGTCGGTTTGTAGAGATTCTATGTCTTCTGGGTTTCTTAATTTTCTACTGATCTTTGTGTCATCCGCAAAGGATGTTACTGTGCTGTCTCTGTTAACGTCCTTATCAATGTCAGTTAGCATGATTATGAAGAGTAGTGGAGCTAATACTGTACTGTTCCTTGTGGTACCGAGCTGAGGACCTCTGATTCTGAAGATACTCCTTGTACTGTAACGACTTGCCGCCGCTCACTAAGGAAATTATATATCCATTTCCCTACTTTTCCTGTTATTCCCATATATTTCAGTTTATGTATTATGATTCCGTGGTCACACTTGTCGAACGCTTTAGCAGTCTGTGTATAGTATATCATAGTTTTCATTACTTTCAAGCAAATCAATAATGTTGTTGTAGTGTTCCATTAGTTGTGATAGGCATGATCTGCCTGACCGAAACCCGTGTTGGTTATCATTTAATTTTTTCGAGTTTCCAAAAAGTCATAGATTTTCTGTCTAACTTTTCTTTCAAATATTTTAGTGAGATGGGATGTAAGCGATACTGGCCTATAGTTTTCGGCCTCGGATCGATCTCCTCCTTTATATATTGGGACTATGTTCGCGCTCTTCAGGATGCCCGGTAATTCTCCCATGTCTAGTGATCGTCTCCATATCCAGTATAGGGGCTCAGCGATTGCATTCTTGCAGTTTTTGATCAGTGTGGCATTCCATTTATCCGGTTCTGCCGCTGAGTATGTTTTTAGTTTCCCTATGGCTTGTGTAATATCATCCGTCGTAAAGTCGAAATCCGTTATACTTTCCCCTTGTGGTTCTTCTTCAAAGAACGCGTTTCTATCGCATATCAGTTTGTCAGTTTTTGGAATACTGAAAGATAATTCGTACTGAGCTCTTAATATTTCAGGTACTTCTGTTAGATCAACAGATAAATCACTGTTCTCATTTTTTAAAGGTCCGATAGTTGCATGATTTTTCGACTTTCTTTTTGCAAAATTATAGAAGTACTTTGAGTTAGCCTTTATCGCTTCTATAGCGTCATCATTTTTTTCTGTATGCTTCTCGATTAGTTCCTGTATGACGACATCGATACTTTGTAGTTTACCATTTAATATTTTTCTGATGTTGTTATCTTTACAATTACTTAATTTTGCAGTCACTCTTTTTCTCTTTCGGAACAATGCCCTCTTTTGTCTTTCGAACCTGCTTCTCTTTCCTTTTCGTTGTATCTTTGGGGCATGTTTTTCCACAATTTCTAACGTCTTCTCCTCTAACGTCATTAGCATCTCCTCCGTTGTCTTGGCCTCGAAAATGGTTTTCCAATCTATTACTTCCATGCTGGATGTCACATCTTCCCAGTTTATAGCTTTGGAGTGAAAATTAAAAATTTCGAATTTTCCTCTTTCTGTTGTGCGTGTTCTTTCCTTTCCTGTTGCCTTTATATTAGTTGTTATTTACTGATGTTGTGGCCCCATATCATAGTTGGGGATATTTCTATATTATCAATTAGATTACTGTTGTTTGTGAATACCAAATCTAGGCAGTTGTTTTTTCTTGTGTTCTCTGTTATTTCTTGCGTTAACATAAATTCATCAGCTAAAGCTAGTAGCATTTTTACCTGCTCCTGGTCTTCTCGTGTGCCCCCCTTGTCCTGGTGTATACATATATTTTTTCCTATCCTTTTATATTTCATAAATGGGAAATTAAAATCACTACGGAGAAATATATTTGGGGTTGGAGAGTGTAGATCTTTTACCAAGTTTCTTACCTCTGTAATGGAATCTGAAAATTTTGAGGTTGGCGTGTTTGGGGGTCTGTACATTACAATTCGTACCATATTTGATTTTTCAATTTTTGCTGCTACACATTCTACGTAGTTGTTTGAGGTACTGATAGCCATTTCTGCTATGTGCCTTTCGCGTATGTAAATAGCGCATCCTCCTTTACGTCTCACTGTTCTGTCGGCTCGTAGGATGTTATAGTTGTCAATTTGTATTTCCTTTTTGTCAATACAGGACTCTCAATTTTTACAGTTCGCCTGGCAGTCCTTCAGATGAGTTTCCGTGAGGCATGCAAAGTCTGCTCCGGCTTCTTGCATGAGTCCTTTCAGGTATACAACTTTGTTCGTGGAATGGTTTGATTTAAGGCCCTGTATGTTGGCTAGGATTATTTTTATTTTTTCTCTTTCTTTTTCGCATACAGGTGGCTCCGATTTGTTTTCCAATCGGGGTGCCGGTTTCGTTGCCTTGTGGTCCTCCGAGAATTTACCGATAACGCAAGAAGTGCCTTTGTTCGTACCTTCTGTCCGGCTCTCGGATTCCTATATTTATATTTGTCAGCTGGTTTTGTAATTGCTGGATAGTATTTAGCAGCTGAAATGTGTTGGCTGCGTCTAAAAAATTGGCACTCTTCTTTGATGTTCGTTTTTTCTGTTCCTTCGTTGCGTTCCTTTGAGGGTGGTGGTATCGGCATTTATATATATACACACACGATGGCCGCTCAATATATTTTGCCCCACCTTTTTTTTTCTTTCCAAGCTTCCTTTACGTTCCAGAAATTTTGTACACAAGTAGTTACATACCTTTTTCACAATTTTTTATTTTTCCACATAGTCTCCATCTTTTTCTACGGCTTTCCTCCACCTCGAAACAAGGGCCTTTATTCCTTGCTAGTAAAAGTCCGCTAGGTTCCGCTGCACCACCTCTTAACCTCAACAACCTCATCGTCACTCTGAAACTTTCTTCCACGAATAGCATCCTTCATTGGCCCAAACAAATGGAAGTCTAAAGGTGTCAGATCTGGACTGTATGGAGGGTGGAATAACACAGTCAAGCACATTTTTGTGATGGCCTTCTTGTTTGCAAACTGTTGTGTGGTCTTGCGTTATCGTGCAAAAGAAGGACGTCTTCCAGTTTTCTCTCCGGTCGAACTCGCTTATACGTCTCTGGAGTCTCTGTAAGGTAGCAATATATCCCTCTGAGTTGATTATTTATCCTTTCTTCATAATGTCCACCAGAATCACCACTTTCATGTCCCAGAAGATGGTAGCCATAACCTTTCCTGCAGAGGGAGCCATTTTCAACTTTTTCTTGCGTGGGGAGTCTGCGTGATGCCACTCCATGGATTGGCGTTTTGTTTCAAGTTCAAAGTTGTGTACCCAAGTCTCATCCCCAGTCATAATTCGTGAAAAGAAGTCATCCCCTTCTGTCTCGTATCGAACCAACGACTCGGAAGCAATTTATTTTCTTTGGGCTTTGTGATTTTCAGTCAGTTCGCCAGGAACAAACCATGAACACACTTTTGAGTATCCCAATTGCTGAATTATCGTATTCACACTTCTTTCACTAATTCCTAGCTCCAGTGATAGGTGTTTGTATGTGACGCGCCGATTTGATCGAATAATGCTGTTAACACGTTGCACAGTGTGAGATGTCACAACCGATGCCGGGCGACCGCTGCGTGACTCATCATCGAGGCTGGCTCTCCCACTCTCCGACATCTCACACGTTTAGACCAGCGTCCAACTGTGCTTCGATCAACAACAGCATCTCCGTAAACGTTTTATAGACGTTTGTGAATATTTCCAACTGTTTCCTTCTCTGCGGTTAAGAACTCGATAACAGCTCTTTCTTTACGACGCACATCACTGTCAGACGCCATTTTCGAAACTGCGTTTATCATCGGTTTTATACAAGGGCGTTTAAAAGCGGTTTTATACAAGAAGGGAAGGTTCAAACTGTTAAAATCCGGTTATGTGAAGCGCAGAAAGTTCAAACTTACGGCCCAAAAGACATTTCAGCCTCATGGCCTATTATTTAGCTAAGAAAAAAGGGTGGAGCAAAATATATTGAGTGCCCCTAGCAGACATGAGATCAATTCCAATTCCAGTAAAATTAAAATATATAAATTCCAATTCATTTATCGGAAACAATCAATCAATTCCAATTCAATTCAAATGTTCTTTAATTCTAATTCAATTCCACTCATTTATCTAATTTTTGTTTGAGAAAAAATGTATTACAATTTTATTTTTATTCAATATACACAACTACTCACTAGCAAATTATGTTTACTCTGATACAAATATTCTTGTTTTAATTTATTATTATAAATGATACTATAATTCCATAATCACTAGTAGTGATTCACTACAGTGTCTGCTACAGGCCGATAGCCCAAATTACTAATCATTACATCTGATCATCATAAGTTCTTCGAAACGGGCATCACTCAAGTTGCACCTCTCTGGCCAATCAAACATATAAGCAAAAAAAAAAAAATTATATATATAAATAATAATAATTACATATATATATATACAGGGTGTCCCAGGAGGAAATGTCAAGAATGCACCATTTGACTCTCTGTGTATTTCTAAGTAGAAATTATTATATCGACATGCGCCTGATTCCCAACCGTTACCGAGATACAGGCCTCTACATTTGGGTAACTAAAACATAATAAAAAGCCGATCTTAGATAATATTCACTGACATTTAATGATACATTGGCAACTCTGCAGATCCTCACATTATTTATTTACATTATTTTTTTGTCTGGGGGTTCTTGAAGAGTAACGTTTATCAGCGGGGTAAGCCCGAAACTAGGGAGCAGTTGGTTGCACGTATGCAGGATGCGTTCTTAAACCTCAGAAATGAACTTCCGCGTTTTCCTTGGCAAGACTCGATGGATCGGAGGCTCGCCGCGTGCATTGAAGAAGGACGGGGTCACTTTGAAACCACTCTGCAATAGTGTATTGTATGTTTGTACTTTTTGTAAACCACAAGTGTCATTAAATAGTATCTAAGATCGCTTTTATTATGTTTTAATTACTCAAATGTAGAGGCCTGTATCTCGGTAACGGTTGGGAATCAGACCCATATCGATATAATACTTTCTACTTAGAAATACCCAGAGTGAAATGGTGCATTCTTGACATTTCCTCCTGGGACACCCTGTATATATATATATATATATATGAATAGAAACGACATAAGTGTTAAGGAACGTTTCTGCACACGAGGAGGAGAGATAACGAATAATGAAAAATGAGGCGAACCGCCCAGGAATCGAACCCAGGGCCTTCCAATTGCCGGTTGGATGCTCTACCATTATGCTACGGACCTCACTCAATCACAAATCGAAATTCTCCCACATAGGGCAGAAACCAATGCCCTGAGAGGGCACCCTCGCAAATCGTGAATATGCGCATATAACTGCAATGACCGCGCAGTATATAAATGAATAGAAACGACATAAGTGTTAAGGAACGTTTCTGCACACGAGGAGGAGAGATAACGAATAATGAAAAATGAGGCGAACCGCCCAGGAATCGAACCCAGGGCCTTCCAATTGCCGGTTGGATGCTCTACCATTATGCTACGGACCTCACTCAATCACAAATCGAAATTCTCCCACATAGGGCAGAAACCAATGCCCTGAGAGGGCACCCTCGCAAATCGTGAATATGTAGCATAATGGTAGAGCATCCAACCGGCAATTGGAAGGCCCTGGGTTCGATTCCTGGGCGGTTCGCCTCATTTTTCATTATTCGTTATCTCTCCTCCTCGTGTGCAGAAACGTTCCTTAACACTTATGTCGTTTCTATTCATTTATATACTGCGCGGTCATTGCAGTTATATGCATATATATATATATATATATATATAATATTCTCATTTCCACCTACATTTTATTTCAAATAATTCAGTTAAAAAATTTACCATAAATGCAAAACTAGAAATCAATTCACATCAATTCATTGCATCAATTCCAATTCAATTCATAATTGACCCCATGCCTGGCCCCTAGTATATATATATATATTTGACCCCATGCCTGGCCCCTAGTATATATATACACACACACACACACAGTGTGTTGGTTTCTCTTCACACGAAGGTAAAGCTGGTGGCCCCACCTCTAGGCCTGGCTTGGTGGAGGAGTGAGTTGCTTTCTTGCGCTTTCAACCGCACATACCCAGGTACACCCGTAATACTGGTATATATATATATATATATAATATATATATTATATATATATATATACAGTGCCCGCGAAAAGTATCCGATCACTCAAGAAAATACAATATTTTCCCTTGATATTCAGAGACACGTAATTCACTTTCTATTTGTTCTAGCGACATCTGGTAACTTTGAGGTTGCTCGCTGATATGAGAGCTATCCAACGCATTCTCAAATTAGTGTTCTGGTAGCCTTCGTTGCGGGTGGCTGTGTCTCAAATTTGTCAGATTTCACTGTTTGTGTAAATTTCTTGATTTTTTTTTTTTTTACAGAAAGTGGTGTAAATAAAATGTATATATAATGTGTGCTAAAAAACAACTTAAGAGTGATTGTCGAGGTGCTATTGTTGCTTTGCATGCATGTGGGAAATCACAGAGACAGATAGCTAAGGAATTAAAACATATCCCAAAGTACCGTTAATTTATGGGTTTCACGGGCTAAGAACAATGGTGGCCTAACCACGCCAGTCCCTAAAAAACGATCTGGCAGACCGAGAAAAACAAATTCGCGAACAGACAAACTTATGAAACGTTTAGTATTGAAAAACCCAACAATAACTGCGAAAGAAATAAAATTTAATATGAATAATTTGTTATCTGGTGTTTCTGAACGAACTATCCAGGAGCGACTCCAAAAAGAACTCGGATTACCATCTCGCCATGCTGCTAAGAAACCGTTCATTAATGAAAAAATGCGTAAAAAACGTGTCGCATTTTGTAAAAAATACATCATTGGACTGTTGATGACTGGAAGAAGGTTTTATTTAGCGATGAGTCGACATTTTTGACATTCAGAAGTTGTCCAAAAAAGGTTCGCCGGCCTATTGGCTCAAATAGGATGGACCTAAATACACCCTAAAGACAATGAAACACCCTCCAAGTGTGATGGTTTGGGGTTGTTTCGGTTACTATGGGCGTGGAAACTTATATTTTCTTCCGAAGAACACAACTATGAATGGTGCACGGTATTTAGCAATGCTACAGGAAAACTTCCAATGGCAATGGCAATCCAAAGGACAAAAAACATACATGCATGATGGTGCACCATGTCACAGGGCCAAAATAGTGACAAAATGGATTACTGACAATAAATTTGATATTTTGGATTGGCCTGGTAATAGTCCAGATCTCAACCGATAGAAAATCTGTGGCTAATAATAAAAAATAAGGTTGAATGCCACGACACTGGCTCAGTCGAAAAATTACAAGAGGCCATCAAAAAGGTATGGTGCAAGGAAATATCAGTGGAAGTTTGTCAAAACTTGATTAAATCCATGCCAAAACGTCTAGAACAAGTCATCCAAACCAAAGGACAGATGACAAAATACTAATATAAGGTTAGTATACATTTAAACATTGTTTTTTATGTAAAAAATACAAATTTCAAGGGTGATCGGATACTTTCGCGGGCACTGTATATATATATATATATATATATCATCCTTCATCCAACGGGTTAAACCAGTAGTTCTCAACTCCAATCGATCTGTTCTTCTTTTGCGGCATCCTGGAGGAATTTTACCCTGCTCCCCCAACGCCAGGTAGCTTCAAACTGAGGCTTCACTTTCTGAATCGACGTGACAAATCGTAAGAGTTTTGTTTCAGTTCAATAATAAAAAATAAAATAAAAAATCATACAAGGAGGACAAATCGGTCATTGACACAAGAATTTAACAAATAATTAAATGACACTGGTACTTAACATCAATAAATTTTACTCTCTATAAATACGTATAGAAATTGCATTAACGAGTGTTCTTTTTAGGCATCAATTTTTAACATACTTTACAAGTCCAGAACGTTACTAAACATTTCTTTCGCACAAATCATTGCAAAAGAAAATAGCCTACGAGTGCAAACTATCCACATCCTTGGAGTGAAGAATATTAGGATGGCTTCACATACTTTGCTCAGTTAACCGAGCTACACCGCAAAAACAATAAAATACTCTAACGCAATGATCTGTCATTATTATTAGGGTGAGGTAGTACGATTCTGTATATTTTACGTCCTTTGCTCAATTCTAACATCAACATTTGTAGATATTGAAACTCGTAACCTGATGAGAAATACATTTATTTCTGGCATCTTAAATGTTCAAAATGTTCCCTATTCAGTTCAAACCAGGTTAATTAATGTAATATATAATGCATTAAATTCATGCAATTCCCTTTGGGAATTATATATACTGTATACAAAGCTGGGCACAAACCGTTAATCCGTTAATCGTTAATTAACGAAGTTAACTTTTTTGTTAACGATTTAACTTTTAAGTTAACTTTGAAAATCATTATCGGACTAATTAACTTCCGTTACATTTAACTTCCGTTAACTCTAGTCCGTTAACCCAAAAAACTCATAAATAAACGTTTAAAAGTTTCTATTATTTTCAGTGCTGAGCAGGTGCGCAATTAATCCGCCACTGTTAATAGTGATGAACGAATTTCCATTTCCGCAGTGCAAAATCAGGCGATATATTTGTTTCCGTCGCCACAATTTGTGTCTTACCAAATATGGTAGTTATTTATGGCATTGGTTTGAGCAAAACATGGTCGACTGTAAAATCAGGCGGAAAGATTTGCCATTTGAGTTGAATGTTTCAACTTCTTTCAAGAAATATCACGAGCATTTTAAGGCACTTTCAATAATATAGGGTGGGCGGAAAGTAGCTCCCTATTTTGGATTGGTAAAAAAATACGTATATTATTCATTTATTTCAGAAAAAATAATATGAAAAGGTAGGCATACATGGTAGGTTTTCTCTAAAATTCAATGTGGGCTCCAACTCTTTCCACCAGCTTCTGGAGCCGCCCAGGAATGGCGTCCACTGACTTTAGCAGGAACTCCGGCGGGATGGAGGACATGACTTCCCGAATTCGGTCCTCCAGTTCTTCCAATGTCCTCGGTTTGGTGCGGTAGACTTCTTCCTTTACCCACCCCCAAAGAAAGAAGTCGCACGGTTACCGCTGAAAAACGGCAGAATCGGTTCAGTGTAACGGTGTGGTGTGGTATGACCTCAGATCAGGTTGTGGGCCCGTTCCTTCTGCGCAACACCATGAATGCTGAGCGGTACCTTGCTATGTTGCGGAACGAGGTCTGGCCGGTTGTCAGCACATGGGAGAACATCGACGATCTGATATTTATGCAAGATGGCGCCCCTCCGCACTTCGCTCTTGTTGTCCGTGAGTGGCTGGATGCCCACTTCCCTGGGCGTTGGATGGGTCGTCGTGGTCCACATCAATGGCCAGCCAGGAGCCCCGACTTGACACCGTGCGACTTCTTTCTTTGGGGTGGGTAAAGGAAGAAGTCTACCGCACCAAACCGAGGACATTGGAAGAACTGGAGGACCGAATTCGGGAAGTCATGTCCTCCATCCCGCCGGAGTTCCTGCTAAAGTCAGTGGACGCCATTCCTGGGCGGCTCCAGAAGCTGGTGGAAAGAGTTGGAGCCCACATTGAATTTTAGAGAAAACCTACCATGTATGCCTACCTTTTCATATTATTTCTTCTGAAATAAATGGATAATATACATATTTTTTTACCAATCCAAAATAGGGAGCTACTTTCCGCCCACCCTGCTACATTCGTTTCATTTGCAGTCTGTCTCTTGCGCAACATGTTTGTGCTAGTGAATATTTAAAAATAATCGTTGTCAAGTAAGTCATGTATATTTATAATATGTCTGTGAGTACCTTATTAGTAGTCTCCTTGATACATTTCAAGAACCATAAAACTTATCAGGTAAGATTTCAATTCTCATGTCACTTTGATGACATAAATTAAGTCAATTGATGTCTTACAATGGGAGCGTTTTCACCTTAACCCTTTATGTCCTGGCGGTACTTCTAGGTACCACATCTTTAAAATCTCCATAATTATTTTCTACCCGGTTGATCCTGCCGGTACTTTCAAGTCCCAATGTGAATTAGTTTCTTTATGAGATAATAGATGGCGTTGAGAAGTAAATGTGAGCGTGTGGCGCCAGAGGCTGTTTACTCTTTAGTATCTCTGCTGTGAAGACCGAAGAAATTTCAGTGCAATTACTTCCCGAATATTCTGTGCCATATCTGTTCCAAATAACAAAGGTAAGGGTTATTTTATTTTTTATCTTGTTCTTGAAATGTTCAAGAATGCTTCAAACAATTGTTGTTCTTGTTTATTATTTTTAAGTGTGAAATAATAAAGGATTTATTGAGTCAACTTCTAAGTACCAACAGGACAAAAGGGGCATAAGTCTACATCGTTTTCTTTTGGTTTTCTTTCAATTTTATAGATGACTATTTTAATTTATGTGGAAATATTTGAACTTGAACTCATGTGTTTACACAAGATTGCGCTTGCGCTTTGCAACATTGCAGCAGAAGCCACAGGTCACTCAAGGGCAAGGCCCAGAACTTGGTCAAGACCTGGCTGGAGACCAACTCCAAGGACTTGCTGACAGATGCTGCCTTCTTGGGTGAGCAAGTGTTGGTGGACTTGTTCATCAAGTTCAACACAGCCATCCCCTCCAGTGCTGCAGTGGAGCGTTTGTTCTCTATGGGCAAGGACATCCTGAGGGCCAAGAGATCATCCCTGTCTGATGAAAACTTTGATATGCTAATTTTCATGAAGGGCAACATGCATCTCATGGACAAAATGGAGAACGAGAAGAAGAGGGAAAATTAATTATATATATTGTGTTTTTCATTTTTTTATATAAAAGTTAACGTTAACGGTTTATCGGTAACTTCCGTTACATGTTTAACGAATTAACGGATTAACGGTTAACGAAGTTAACTTTTTGGTTAACGGATTAGCGGTTAACGAAGTTAACTTTTTGGTTAACGGTGCCCACCACTGACTGTATATAAAATTAGCCCCACCAAGATTCCAACTGAGGGACCTCTTCACAAGCCGTGAGTGCTATCACGACGCCTCAAGGTGAAAGCTAAAACAACTCTGGTGCATATTTCTACACCCGAGGAAACACACACTGCTTCCTCGACCAGGTGTGTTTCAAGTGCTAGTCCCCCTGCAGTCAAGGGAATGGCAGCATTTAATTCAAATTTATCTAGTATAACACGAAGATCCCATAGATGGAATATCATGCATGATTTTGCATAACGCAAAATCACACACACACACACACCTATATATAGGGTATATTACAATTAAACACTTGAAATTAATAAAAGACGCACACCCACAAGAGAATCGCTTTTCAGTTTTTCTTGCGAGTGCGCATTATATGGTGGACCAAGTCTGGATTCGTTAGGCTTTCACACCTTTGAAGAAATGTTGAAACCTGCAAACCTTTCTCTATTCTTTTCAAAAGCTGGGATTCCACATTAAGGGGGGGAACTTATTGAAGTTTACAAAATCGTTAATAACATCGATAACGTAAATTTTGATAAATTGGTCACTTTCGATAATAGTAATACTAGCAATAACGGGTTTAAGTTGCGTGGCAGACGTTTCATTACTAATATCGCTAAAAACTTCTTTACGTTTAAAGTAATCGATAAATGGAATAATCTTCCCGCGTCAGTCGTTCATTCTACCAGCGTTAATATGTTTAAGAACCGTCTTGACAGACATTTTAAAAATATTGACGTTGTTTAAAATTAAAAAAGAAAGTTAACAACAGGAGCTCTGGTGGTGGTGCTCGAGGATGAGTCTGTTGACGATCAATGCCAGCTTGTGACATGCCAGCGGCAAAAAAAAAAAAAAAAAAAAAAAAAAAAACGTAGATGTAGCACCTACTTTTTTTTTTTCTTTTCTCCTTTCTTGCATGTCTGTAACTCTCTTTACTTGCATGTTTGTAGTTTGCATGGTATGACAGTGAGTTAAGACTGTGTTTGCATGGTTTGTAAGCGTTCTTATTTTACTTCTTTTCATCTTTCACCCCTCTCCTATTTTCTTCGACTATTTTTCTGACTTGTCGGCAGTGGCCGGCGGATGATGATGGTGAGACCTTTTTCCTCTTTTTCTGAATGAATGTTAACCCACGAATGATAGGTGTTGCTCCTTACTTAACCCCTTCTTCTCTTCTCTTAACCCCCTACTCTTTCCTTTCTCTCGGGCTAGCCTTAGAGTGGATCTTAGGGTCTTTGTTAGCCTTAGCTTTTGTAGATCTGTAGAACATGATAAAATCTAGTTTTACACCATTGCAGTCACAGAAAATAGTTTAGATAGTTAAGGTCAAGCGTAGTCTAACATATTACCAAGTCTCCTCATCTCATGAATGAGATGTCATACTAAAATGAATATACGATAATCTACAACTTACGCCTGCTATCTACAATTATCATACCCTAAGCAATTCTCTCTCTCTCTCTCTCTCTCTCTGGCTGAGGAATAGGCGGCAGAGGGTGGTAATTAAAGGGGCTAGTTCGGGTTGGGCCTCGGTCACTAGTGGGGTTCCTCAGGGTTCCGTTTTGGGGCCACTGTTGTTTACCATTTACATAAATGATATCGACGGTGGCATCGTCAGTCGGATCGCCAAATTCGCTGATGACACCAAGCTTGGGGCCAATGTTGGGACGCCCGAAGCGATCGAGGAACTGCGTGCGGACCTAGGTAGGATAGGAGAGTGGTCCGAAAAATGGCAAATGCCGTTTAACTTGGGTAAATGCAAAGTGATGCACATTGGCTACGCCAATCCCAAGTCAGACTACTCGATGTTGGGCAGTAATATCGAGGTGACTGATTTAGAAAAGGACTTGGGTGTGCTAATTAGCAGCGACCTTAAGTCTACGAAACAGTGCGTAGAGGTGGAAAAGAAAGCCCAGAAACTATTGGGTTATATCAGGAGGCAATTTCAGTTTCGGAACAAGGAGATTGTGCTCTCACTGTACAATTCCCTTGTTCGGCCGCACCTGGAGTATGCTGTGCAGTTCTGGTCGCCCACCCTCAGGAAAGATATTGAGAGGCTGGAGCGAGTGCAGGCGAGGGCCACAAAGTTAATCCCTTCCGTTAGGCATATGGGCTACAATCGACGGTTACGCGCCCTGAACTTGTTTTCGCTTGAAACTCGGAGGCTGCGCGGTCAACTGATCGAAGTTTTCAAGCTCTTACGCGGGTTCAACGATGTCGATTTTAGAAGTATGTTTAGTTTAAATGATAACCCAACTCGCAACAATGGTTGGAAGTTGGATTTGAAACGGTTTAGGACTAGTGTGTGTGGGAATTACTTTACGTATAAGATCTGTGACACATGGAACAGGTTACCTTCGGAAGTTGTGAACAGTTCCTCTGTGGATCAGTTCAAGAAAAGGGTAGACGAAATCTTGCACACTATTTGAGTGTGTAAAGACATTTAGGACCTCAGTCTGCGGAAATTTCTTTTCCTGTAAAATAGTTAATATCTGGAACCAACTTCCCTCAGAGGTTGTTTCCAGTCAAAGTGTAAATCTGTTTAAAAATAGGCTAGACAAAGTACTGAACACACTCATAGTTTAAGATTAAAACCTCAGAAAACTCTGCAGGAGTTCGCTTGCTCGGTGTCTCTGTGAGCAAGCTAAATATAGAGCTTTTTATATATTCTCCACTTTCCTGTAAAATTTCCTTGGCTACTTTTCCAGGGTCAAGGTATTTTCTTCAACCTTTTTCCGTACCTGCCTCTGGCAGGGAGGGAGCGGAGGGTGGGGAGAGAGCCTTCTACTTTTCTATCCAGTTTTCTACTACTGCTAGGATAGTTGAAAGAAAAATAAACTTTTACAAAATTTTCCCTGGCACCCGTTGCCATTGGTACCTCCTCAGTATGGGCCGCAAGGCCTTTTGAGGTACTTCTTTTCCTTGGAACTCCTTGTAACTCTCTCTCTCTTTCTACTACTGCTAGGATAGTTGAAAGAAAAATAAACTTTTACAAAATTTTCCCTGGCACCCGTTGCCATTGGTACCTCCTCGGTATGGGCCGCAAGGCCTTTTGAGGTCCTTTTCCTTGTAACTCCTTGTAACTCTCTCTCGGAATGTAATGGAACGTTATAGTGTTCTTGTTTCCTCTAATCTGTATGTTATTACAACCGTGAAAAGTACACTATGAAATAAATCCTGGCCCTAATTTGAAATTGCCAGCCACTCCAAAAGTGCGTTCAACCCGCCGACTTCTCAATTAACACTGTTGAATGAAACTCATAATTTGCAAAGCTCGCATGGGTGCTGCTTCCAGTCAATTTTTGTATGAACGTTTATGAACGAAATCGACTTTTATAATATGACTTGGTAATTATATTGGAAGACTATGGGTCAAGGTCAAGGAGAGGTCATCCTGATAGAAAGAAAACTTATTAAATCTGTGCCTCACATTGGAATTCAGAAATTCTTTGACTATAAAAAGATAACTAGTGTTCAGATAGGCTTAGCGGTACTCGTATACTATTCACTAATCAATTTTTAAATTTTTTAAACAAAATCATAATAATTATAATTGTGACTGAAATAGATTACGAAGTATCATTTTATCAAGAATATACAGGGTGGCGCAAAAGTCAGGAACCATAGGCACATTTTAATAATTTGTGTTTTAATGTGCGTTTTGTTCTTTTCAGATTTGTTGTTGAACCTATGGCACAGAAATTGACAATAGATGAATGGGTGGAGATAGTTTTAATGTGTGCAAGGCGTGGTAACACACACTGATCAGTTGCTACTGCTTTTAATGACAAACACCCTGAGAGACCGCCAGTTGTTCAGGCATCAGGTGGAAAACTGTTCACTCGCTTCAAAGAAACGGGAAGTGTTCATGATCGGTCGCGTAGTGGCCGGCCAAAAAGTTCAACCGATGCAGCAACATCACTAACGGTACTCAATCACTTCGAAAACAGCCCACTAAGTCCTTAAGAAAGTTATCCCAGGAAACGGGTCTCCAGAAGATCCATTCAACGAATTCTTACAACAAATCGTTTCCACCCCTACAAAGTCCAACTCGTTTAGGAACTGCACGGTGACGACACAGACCGTCGTGTAAAGTTCTGCCAGTGGTTTCTACAACATCGACAGCTTCAACGAAGGATCATGTTCAGCGACGAAGCGATATTTCACCTCAGCGATCATGTCAGTAAGCATAATGCACGCTATTGGGCCAATGAGAACCCTCACTGGATGGAGGAAAGACACGTGCAATTTGATCCACGAATTATGGTGTGGGCTTCGCTCTGGGGGGATCGGTTAATTGGATGGAGGAAGGACATGTGCAACTTGTTCCACGAATTATGGTGTGGGCTTCCTCTGGGGGGATCGGTTAATTGGTCTGTACTTTTTCGACGGCAATGTAACAGGTGAAACATATCTGCATATGCTGCAAACATTTCTAATGCCCATACTGGACGACATTCCATTGGCAGAACGGGCGGAGATGTGGTTTCAGCAGGATGGTGCACCACCACATTTCGCAACCATCGTCCGGAGCTCTTTAGATGAAACATTCTCGAGCAAGTGGATCGGACGGCGAGGGCCAGTCGAATGGCCACTTAGGTCTCCAAACTTCACGCCTCTTGACTTTTTCTTGTGGGGCTATCTCAAGTCGGTAGTCTATGCTGATGAACCCAGAACCATACGTTCTCTAAAGGATAAAATCACATCTGAGTGTGCCAAAATCAGTACCAATGTGTTAGGAATGTTCAAAGATCATGCATTCAACGCATCAGAAAGTGTCTCCAAGTGGAAGGCCATCAGTTCGAACATTTATTATAATTTAATAAAATGTGCCTATGCTTCCTGACTTTTGCGCCACCCTGTAGTTTCGTATATACTGAATTTGATCGTGATACCAACTGATGGCGTGTCCCAGTCTTGGTGACTCGCGACAGGGTCAACTCTCGGAGCACCGAGGGGAGAATGGAACCTTTTCTCTCTTCAGTGCTGGGGGACGGAGCCTACTACTAATTCAGTGGGATCAGGAAAAAAAACCCCGGTGGAAAAAATCCCCCGGCGGAAAAAATCCAACAAGGAAAAAATCCCCCCGCAAACAAACCCCCGGAGGAAAAAATTTGACTTGTATTTTAGGGAAAATAGTTTAATATCTCAAAATGTTAAGTTATAAGCTATACCCTTAAGATAATCTAAAATTGAATATTCTTCGCATTTGTTGATAATATTTTGAATGCGAGCTGTTACATTTTTGTATTTTTTCTTCTGGTCTTGCGAGGGGTGACCAGCACAATCCTGAAATGTGTAAGTTTCTTGCAATGCTTGCTCTTTTTGCAAACATCTTAGAAAAACCCAAATATTTGGATGGAAACATCCAATATTTGATGCAAAGCTCCTGTGCCAACCTTCGACGGCATTGTTGGTTCTGGGAAGCTCATTCTGAGCTCTTGCATACATATTCCAAATGTTGATGTCAAACATTGGAAGTCTCCTGCTTCTCCTATTGGGTCTGCCAATGTAGGTGTCCTCGAAATAATCCAAAATACAATAAGCTTCTTCAGGAAAATCCTCAGAAAGTTTTTCAAAAGCTTCAATCACTTTATCTGGTGGGCAAAAAGCTAAAGCTGAAATCATACGCATTTTTAAAGAAAAGTTTGTGTCATTCATATATAAGTGCGAAAGGCCTGCCCCTTGAATTTTTCGGTAGATATTTTGACATAAATGAAAAAAACATCCTTTTAAATTAGTATCAGGAAAAGCATTTTTTATACTCTTATGCATTGCCTTTTCAAAATCAACCATAATGCTCGAGGGGTTCAAATTTCCATTCCAAATTTTTAATTTTTCAAGTAACATTTTGTAGGTAGCTTCAGTTTTATTAGGTAAAAGAGCATAAATGCATGGAGTTGCTCGCCCATTAATAAATGTATAGTATATACCTGTGAAAACAATGAAGGAGTCACACCGAAAGTGCCATCCATATACCAGTCTTTGTTATTTTCTAGATGGGACAAATTATTATTTGAACCAAAAATCAGAAGTCTGGGGCCTAATGGGCCAGAGTCAAACAATAAAAAGTCTTCATTTTTCTTTGTATGTTTGAACTCGTCAGGAATAATTAAGTGTTCTGTATCAAGCGGTAATGGAAATGATTTCATACTTCTTTGTCTACACTGCCTTAAATTTCTTTTTAAATGCTTTATTGTTGGAAGACTTGCGGCTCCTTCCTCCAGCATCTCCACTTCTTGTGAAACTATCTGCCCAGGAGTGTCGTGTGTACCTTTGGCTTTCTCCTTCATGTTGTCTAAAGCCTTTAATTTTAGAACGCTACTTGCATCTGGAGCATGTGTATGATCATTAACTCTTTGAACAATTTCACTATCTTTCACTTTAATTCTGGCTTTGCACTGTGAATTAGCACGGCGTTTAACACATTCGAAGGACACAACATTGTTTGCTAACTCTTTCTGTTTAACATATACATGGCCTTCAAAGCACAACTTTAAGCCACCTTTATTAGATCTTATGAACTCCATGATGGGTACGACAACACTAAAGTAAAGTCTTAAGTAAAGTCTCAAGTAAACTATTGAAAATTCCAGAAAGAGCGAACGAACGAACGAAATATGTAAACTATTTGGGATAAGAACGAACGAATGCACACCTATGTTATTATTCAAATTATTAGCCTTCATTTCTGTTCAGCTGGGGGATTTTTTCCTCCGGGGGATATTTTCCTTGTTGGATTTTTTCCTTGTTGGATTTTTTCCTTGTTGGATTTTTTCCACCGGTTTTTTTTTTCCTAAAAGCTAATTCAGTAGCAGAATTTTTAGGTTTCCTCTTTTACAGTAATTTTAACCCTCATATTTTATTCGCTTTCATTTCTACTACATTCATTAGTTCCATTAGTGTCATTTACTATTCGTCTCGCCATTTGTCATCCATCTCAATTTTATATTATTTTAGTTTAATTAATTCAGTATTTTCGGTGTCACTGACGTCGATGTTGCGACACCAGAAGGATTACGCATAATCAATCGTGTACACATTACAGTATTAATTCAGATATGCGTGGTTTAGAAAATATATTTTCATATATAATGTTATAATGTTTCAGACCAACAAAGACCCTAGGATCCACTCATGGCTGGTCTACCTAACTGTGTTCGTAATCGTGTATTGTGCATGTCCTCCGTGGTGGCGGAGGGGACCTACAATTTTACGTGGGTTCCGAACCACAAGAACATAAGAAATTTATGTAAAAACTGCCGGTAATTTGGCAACGACCAATTTTTACGAAACTAAATAATTATCAATTTAAAACTAATTAATTATCGATTTAAAACTAAAGATAGAATCGCTGGATCCAGAGGATCAAGTCATAATAGACTACTATCCACAAATGTTACACTCTATAAGAGTCTATATCTTTTTATAACGGACATGCAAATATATCAGATCCAAGAATCCAGTCAATTTCATTACGGTATCCATCAAGTCACGGTCCATATCGATTGCGGACCAAGTCAAAATTTACAACCATATACATTACAATATATACACTTACGAGGAAAAGTGTAGGTGTGGCTGTAAAGACTGTACAGTAATGTAGAAATGTGTGTGTACCCATTATGGGTCTCCCATTTAAAGGTGTTTGTGGGGCAAGTGAAGATCATGAGTTTTTCAATACCTCACAGTACTATGGGGGGCACCGCTCGGCAGAGGAATCTCTTTAAATGGGGTGTGTAAGGACAGAGAGTATCCCCTAACCCAAGACGCTGCCTCCCTATATCCCACAACACTTGTGTTGAGCTCTGGGATCTATCCCCACAGAGCATTAATTTTACTACCTTAAACTATACCCTTTCTATCAACATGCGCGTCTAATCGATTTTTAAACATGTTTATAGACGTGCTACTAATTACTTCTACCGGCAAACTATTCCAGCTATTTACTATTCTATGCGTAAAAAAGTTTTTCGCAACTGCTGTCTCGAACCTTCTACTTGTCAACTTACACCCGTTATTTCTAGTCCTATTATATTGAGATATTTCGAAAAAGTTATCTCTATCTACGTTATCAAACCCATTCATAATTTTGAAAACCTGGATTAGATCACCCCTTAACCTCCTAGTCTCGAGAGTAGTCAATTTTAACGGGTCTGTATCGAAGGAGTGACATTTCAAAGGAGTGACATAACAAAGGAGTGACATAAATACCGTAACGAAGGAGTGACAGA
The DNA here is from genome assembly GCA_023014485.1 of Bathynomus jamesi. NCBI lineage: Eukaryota > Metazoa > Arthropoda > Malacostraca > Isopoda > Cirolanidae > Bathynomus > Bathynomus jamesi. The sequence goes on along the minus strand of JAJOZX010001070.1, from coordinate 455,408 downwards.
ATTGTTAAAATTAAGATTTTATTTAAAAAACTAGAAACCTAACCTAACTTAACCTAGCCTAACCTAACCTAACAGTTGCAAGCCTCTCTTCCCTCTGGATTTGTTCTTTCTTCTTCTTTGTTGGTATTTTCGTGTCACTCCTTTGAATTTTATCTCCGATTTGTCACTCCTTTGTTATGTCACTCCTTCGTTATGTCACTCCTTTGAATAGGACCGATTTTAACTCCTTAAGCCTATCCTCGTACGACTTTGACCTAAGAGACGGAATCATCTTAGTTGCTCGTCTTTGAACTCTTTCGATTTTGTCTATATCTTTGCGCATATGCGGATTCCAAAATTGGACCGCGTACTCCAAATGGGGTCTAACTAATGATTTATAAAGAGGAACTATAATATCGCGCGATTTGTACTCAAAATTTCGAGCTATAAACCCTAACACTTTGTTCGCCTTATTGACCGCTGCTGTACTTTGTTTCGCTACTTTTAAATCACCAGTGACTATAACTCCTAAATCTTTTTCCTGCTCTACGCTTGTTAAATCTTTCCCTGACATACTATACGCAAAATTACCGTTACGCGAACCTATATGCAAAATTTTGCACTTATCCACGTTAAATCTCATTTGCCATGTGACTGACCAATCAACGATTTTATTCAGATCTTCCTGAATTTTACCTCTATCTTCGTCATTAATCGCCCTACCACCCAGCTTCGTGTCATCCGCAAACTTTGAAACTGTACTGACTAGGCCGACATCTAAATCGTTAATATATATAAGAAAAAGCAAGAGGCCCAATACAGAACCCTGAGGAACGCCACTCGCTACATTAGCCCAACACGACTCCGCTCCATCAACGACCACCCTCTGTTTCCTGCCTCGCAACCACTCTTCTAGCCAATTTATTACTACACCCCTGATTCCATGAGCCTTAGTTTTTTCAATGAGTCTTTTGTGCGGCACGGTGTCAAACGCTTTTTGAAAATCTAAATACACTACATCAACCGCCCGATGTCTATCGTAAACGTCAACCACGCTTTGGAAAAATTCTAAAAGATTAGTTAAGCAAGATTTGTTTCGCCTAAAACCGTGTTGCGTTTTCTAACCAGATTATGCACTTCTAAGTGTTCGACTATACGATCCCTAATTATTGATTCCAGTAGCTTACCTACAACAGACGTTAAACTGATTGGCCTATAATTTCCCGCCGAGAAATAAAGGTGCAAAAAATGTGTGTCGTTTTTTAATCATTGTACAGTATATATAATATATATCGGGTGGGCAAAAAAAAAAAGGGAAACCTCAAACTTTGGCTGTAAAATCCAAAGTTATGGTCAGATTTCAATATTTTTTTCACACCCCACAACTAAGTATATTTCCTACACGGTGAGCGGATTTCAAAGAAAACTAATGAAAATTACGGATCTACTGAACATTTCTTTATGCCACTGGAAGTTCTCCATTTACACTACTACTGCATTGTCGGGTCGGCAAAAAAAGGGAGACCTTTTAAATCCTTCATATCTCGGCAAATACGGTACATAGAACCACGAAATTTTAGTACGTTAGTACTAGGTAATTTTATGGTTTGTATGCCATCTTTTAGCATCTCCTGTTTTATTGATATTCTTGAGAAGCTTATCCAAACCTCCCGCAGTTGGCTTACGTTAATTAAAATCGCTTTAATTATCGCAAGATTTTTCTGGAATATTCGCCATAAATCCAATTTCTCAGCTAAAATACTAAAAGATGGCATACAAATCATAAAATTACCTAGTACTAACATACTAAAATTTCATGGTTCTACGTACCGTATTTGCCGAGATATGAAGGATTTAAAAGGTCTCCCTTTTTTTTGCCGACCCGACAATGCAGTATTAGTGTAAATGGAGAATTTCCAGTGGCATAAAGAAATGTTCAGTAAATCCGTAATTTTTATTAGTTTTCTTTGAAATCCGCTCACCGTATAGGAAATTTACTTAGTTGTGGGGTGTGAAAAAAATATTGAAATCTGACCAAAACTTTGGATTTTACAGCCAAAGTTCGAGGTCTCCCTTTTTTGTTTGCCCACCCTATACTATGAACGAAGATTTTAGTGAGAGTTCAACAAAATGAATAAAAGAAAGCCAATGAGTGGAACAAGCCTTCGTAAAGTGTCCCAAGAACTCCATTAAGCGGGAATGTGTTGAACTACATGTTCCAAAGTCCACAATTCATGTCATTCTCCGCAAACGTTTGCATTTCAAAGCGTTTCACCAATTTATGCAACGCGATTCAAAAGTTACGGAATGGACTTCCATTTCACTATGACTTTTATTTGTGACCCTGACCTTCGATGCGGGAATTTGAGTCTTGCTCAAAACACACCGTCTTATGATCATTCATACGTGTGTAAAATTTTTGAGTGGGTCAAAAGTTATACTCCAGACGCAAAAGTGTGACAGACAGACAAAGTGCAATCCAGTATGGCTCCTCCAAATTTATTTGATCGGGAAAACAATGAAGCAAGCGTAGTAATAACTTTGTTTGCGGGTAATATTTTCACGAAAATGTTATATGAAGTAAAAGTCATTAGTAATTTTGTCTCACTGTAACTCAGTTCGTTATATGTCTGATTAGTATTAAAATGAATAAGTTGTAATAACTGTTTACTACTGCGAATCATTTTAAAATTTGTGGTTAAACTTTATGTTCTTGCGCATGCGCTCGCTTAAACTTTTCTTTACTTAACATTAACTTGTGCAAAATATTATTCTCTAAATCGTTAATTAGAAGAAAGTATTTTAGTTAATTAGAAGAAAGTATTTTAGTTAAGTTTGTTAAGATCCATATTCTGAACAAAGAGTGGAGTTCAATCCCGTTAATAATTATATATAGAAATTTCTGGAAAAATATATAATACAGATTTGGCTCATTTCAGATGGTTAAAATTCACGACAATTTTTGCAGCGTAGAGGATATGTAATATTTTCAAAAATCTTCATTTTTAATAGTTAGGAGCAATATTAAAAATCCCAACCATACTGTGATAGACTATATTACAGTACTTTTTAATAGAGGGTGGTCCAAAACTCCCAATCTATTGTGCTGAAATAATGATATTTCTATTTATTTTCTACAGGCCATAGATGATGATGGAAGTACAAGAACGTACAGTATGATGGTAGTAACACTACGTATCCAAGGGAAGAAGTGTAAAGAAATTCGAGAAAAATTCGAAAGATGATTTCACAAACCAGAACCTACAGACAAAGCAATTGGCGAGCTGGTTAATAAATTTAAAAGAACAGGATCTGTTCATGATGAGGCAAGATCTGGACGCCCAGGTACCTCTCAAGAAAATGTCGAATTGGTAAGAGATGCCCTTGAAACAAATCTTAGAACGTCAACTCGCACAGCATCACGTGGACTAAGGATACCAAAAACGACTGTTCTAAGGATTTTAAAAACAACATTAAAAGGAAAAGTTACCATATTCAAGTGCTACACGAGTTACACGAAGAGGATTATCCAAGACGATCCGCCATGTGCACGGGTGATTTAAAAGTAGCGAAACAAAGTACAGCAGCGGTCAATAAGGCGAACAAAGTGTTAGGTTTTATAGCTCGAAATTTTGAGTACAAATCGCGCGATATTATAGTTCCACTTTATAAATCATTAGTTAGACCCCATTTGGAGTACGCGGTCCAATTTTGGAATCCGCATATGCGCAAAGATATAAACAAAATCGAAAGAGTTCAAAGACTAGCAACTAAGATGATTCCGTCGCTTAGGTCAAAGTCGTACGAGGATAGGCTTAAGGAGTTAAAATTGACAACACTCGAGACTAGGAGGTTAAGGGGTGATCTAATCCAGGTTTTCAAAATTATGAATGGGTTCGATAACGTAGATAGAGATAGCTTTTTCGAAATATCTCAATATAATAGGACTAGAAATAACGGGTGTAAGTTGACAAGTAGAAGGTTCGAGACAGCAGTTGCGAAAAACTTTTTTACGCATAGAATAGTAAATAGCTGGAATAGTTTGCCGGTAGAAGTAATTAGTAGCACGTCTATAAACATGTTTAAAAATCGATTAGACGCATATGTTGATAGAAAGGGTATAGTTTAAGGTAGTAAAATTAAGGCTTTCTGGGGATAGATCCCACAGCTCAACACAAGTGTTGTGGGATATAGGGAGGCAGCGTCTTGGGTTAGGGGATACTCTCCGTCCTTACACACCCCATTTAGAGATTCCTCTGCCGAGCGGTGCCCCAAATAGTACTGTGAGGTATTGAAAAACTCATGATCTTCACTTGCCCCACAAACACCTTTAAATGGGAGACCCATAATGGGTGCACACACATTTCTACATTACTGTACAATCTTTACAGCCACACCTACACTTTTCCTCGTTAGTGTATATATTGTAATGTATATGGTTGTAAATTTTGACTTGGTCCGCAATCGATATGGACCGTGACTTGATGGATACCGTAATGAAATTGACTGGATTCTTTGGATCTGATATATTTGCATGTCCGTTATAAATAGATATAGAGTGTAACATTTGTGGATAGTAGTCTATTATGACTTGATCCTCTGGATCCAGAGATTCTATCTTTAGTTTTAAATCGATAATTAATTAGTTTTAAATTGATAATTATTTAGTTTCGTAAAAATTGGTCGTTGCCAATTTACCGGCGGCTTTTACATAAATTTCTTATGTTTTTGTGGTTCGCCACCACGGAGGACATGCACAATACACGATTGCGAACACAGTTAGGTAGACCAGCCATGAGTGGATCCTAGGGTCTTTGTTGGTCTGAAACATTATAACATTATATTTGCCATATCTGGGCTAGTGAAAAACCAACCGAGTTCTACGAATGGGAGATATATATTCTCCTAAAGTTAATGTCTGGTTGGGTATGACAAGATTGGAGAGTTACGGACCTTTTTTCTTTGCAGAAGCTACGGTAACAGGGCAAATTTATCTTGATATGCTTCAGCAGTTTCTTGAACCCCAGCTTCGTTCAGATGGTATTCTCGATACTGTTGTCTTTCAACAAGATGGAGCTCCACGTCACCATGCGAACATCGTTCGGGCGTACCTTGATGAGCTCTTGCCAAATCGCTGTATTGGACGTGGTGGAAACAGGCCCTGGGTAGCACGATCTCCAGATTTAACACCATTAGCTTTCTTTGCGAGGGGCTTTATAAAGTCTGAGGTTTACAAAACAAGAGTTACAAACCCGCACCCCAGATACTCGAAAATATGTTCCGCAATGCAGTTGACAGATATGAGATTTGCAGACACACTGATGGTGCTCACGTCGAATCTTAGACCTAAGCTTGATAAATAAATGTACATCTAATTAAGTTACTACATTTTTCTCCTAAAATACTATTATTTCAGCAAAATAAATAGGGATTTTTGAACCACCCTGTATGTCATTAATATATCATAAATTAAACTAACAAATTACTGTAATCATCATCAACTTGAGTTGATATAGGTATGGTCAAAGAAGGTCTTGCGCATTATTTGATCCCTTTGAGGATGGCATTTTATTGGGTATTTAATTAAATCACATCTGAATATAATTTTAGAGGTCTTAAAAATGTATAATAAAAATGAATCATAATACAGGGTGTCCCAGAATTAACTATCTATTTCAATGAAATCGGACAAATTTTTTAAAAACACACTTTTATTTATGTTTATCATGTTTAATATGTTAAAAATGTATAAATTTCTAAATTTTTTTCATAATTTTATTTTCATAATTTTTTCATAGTTTTTCATAGTTTTATTTTCATTCTTTTTCAGAACCCTATTAATAATGAATACACAAGAACGCATCTTTGTTGTAACATCCCGTATCAAAGGAATGCAATGTAATGAAATCAGAGAAAAATTTACAAGAAGATTCCACAGAACCGGTCCTACAGACAAAGCGATTCGTGAACTTGTGAACAAATTTAAAAGAACTGGATCCGTACACGACGAGGTGGGAAGAGGACGCCCAAGGACAGCACGTAACAGTACCGAACAGGTATGACAATTGTTTGAGGATGAACCAACAACTTCGGTTAGGGAGGCCGGTCGAAGACTCAACATATCCAAGACAACAGTTCATAGAATCTTGCGTTCGACACTGATGAAAAAGGCTTTGATACGGGATGTTACAACAAAGATGCGTTCTTGTGTATTCATTATTAATAGGGTTCTGAAAGAGAATGAAAATAAAACTATGAAAAATTATGAAAAATTTATGAAAATAAAATTATGAAAAAAATTTAGAAATTTATACATTTTTAACACATATTAAACATGATAAACATAAATAAAAGTGTGTTTTTAAAAAATTTGTCCAATTTCATTGAAATAGATAGTTAATTCTGGGACACCCTGTACATTACTCTTAAAGTATTCAACAGTAAGAATTAATATGATCCTAAGATATAGCAAAAGAAGGGTTTTGCATTGTTTCATCACTTCTAGGTTTATATTTTAAAAAATAAAACTACTTTTGAGCAACATTAAAGAAAGTTTTTAGGGGATCGATGTTTCTTGGAAAAGAAAAATCGTTATTCGTAATGCGACATTACTTAATTTAATGTTAGATTACGTTATGATTTCATCTTATTAAATATTAACTCAAACTAATTACCATGAATTCTGACCCATTAATTCGTGGATAAGTCGAAGTTTTCATAGTTTTTCTTTTATTAAGGCTTCATCCCACGGACCATAAATATTTCTGGAAAGAAAAGGACACATTTGAAGACTTAGTGAGAAAACCGAGACATATCAGAATCATGCTTAAATTTATTTCTCACAATGACTACGCCACAGTTCACAGGTTTCCCTCTCTGCCGATCAATCAAACAAAAGTCGAAACCGTAAAGTCACTTCCCTGTAAGAACAAAATTTTATGTTCAGCTTCAAGGAATCCAGATGCTCTACGATTGTTAGCATAAGCTTTTCTTTGGTGTACCCCCATAGAAAAACTGGTGGAGCCAAGTCGGGGGTAGCTAAAGTCCCTTGCCTATTATTCTCTCGCCCAAGGAGTTCTGAATGAATTACAATGTTTCTGTGGTTGTACGAGCTGGTACCACAGCTTGTTGAAACAATGCATCACATTTTTTAGCAAGAAACAGTGCAACGATCTGTTCAATAATGTGTGTCTATCCTTGTTACAATTTTGTAAATAATAGTGGTCAAACTAGTCTTCGTCGCGAGATTTGTAGTAATGTCAAATTAAAAATTAGAATGTTTTGGTTATAAGAAATTAATAAAGATAATATTTAATAAATGCAATTACGATAAATAATGGTTTGTTTATAAAAAATATATAGAAATATGAGTTGGCAACACTAAGAGTCGGCCCAAGCGGGAGAGAGAGAAATGCCCAAAAATGGGCAGTCATCGGGCGGCCTTGGGCTTGGTAACTTGGTGTATTTGTGTGTTAAGATATAATTGTAAATTTAGAATAGTATTTAGTGTCACTCTCCGACTTAGAATGTTAATGTTAATTTCCCCCTCGCATTACCCGTTTATCTAAAGCGTTTCAGCATAAATAAAAGTTAGTAAAATGTTAATACGTGTATAAATTAACGCCCCCGGTCTCCCTTCCATTGGTTGAATGATAACGGTTTTCCACTCGGTCACGTCTACCGTATTTATAAAGTACACCAAAAGTGAGTGAAATGAGTGTAAAGAAAAATGGAATAAAGAAAGAGAAAAACAGTACCAAAAGCAACATAAGAAAGGTTAAAAAGGCATAATTACTACAGATTGCATACCACACTTCTATCTTCTGGCTATGAGGGTGTTAGTGATGAAGACTATGTGGATTCTCTGAAGATTAAATCCTCATATTCTTCCGTTTACATGCCCACTGAAGTGGAACCAGGCTTCATCAGAGAAGAAAGTAGTGTTTAAGATCTCCGAATAAAAGAACAAAATACTTTTAAACCAATGATAGTACTGCAGACTATTTTTCTTATCTGGTCCCTATAAATCATGGGTGACTTGGATATGACAGAGATAAAATTGAATTCAACTCTTTTTCAGTCAAATTTCGTAAAGATTTTCTTGAACATGAAAGCCATTCCTGTAAATCATCCAATACATCTCGAATAACAGTACTAGGGCGTCCACTACTTTTCTTATCATCCATGGAGCCAGTCTTCTAAAATTGCTCTACTGGAAGAGATACTGGGTCTTGTTTGGTGCTTTCACAATCATCCAATACATCTCGAATAACAGTACTAGGGCGTCCACTACTTTTCTTATCATCCATGGAGCCAGTCTTCTAAAATTGCTCTACTGGAAGAGATACTGGGTCTTGTTTGGTGCTTACACACACACACACACACACACACACACACACACAAGTTTGATATTTGAAGGATTTTGTAGCAAAATACTCTTCAACAATATACATGCGTTGTTGTTTTCTGAACAGCATTATTAAAACAAACTCAACGACTTGCCTTAGTCTTGTTACTCTAATTTTAATTTATGCCTATTTGTAGTTAGCACAGGCTAAGCAAGGGGGTAGCCTTGGTTGGACGTAGCTTATTCTAAATTAAGGTATATTTAGAATTGTTACACTACACTGCATTTGATCACAAATTTATTAGCTTCCTGATTTGAGTTGGGGTGACTTTTGGGTTACCACTACATCGAGCCAAATACGATCATATCCTTTTCATTAAAGGTTTACCAAACTTTTCCATTATGGAAAGACTAATCAATCCAACCTGGATATATCTCTCATACTTTTACAACTGAGACCAAAGTATTAAAAAAATTTCATTTGTAGCCATAAAAGTTTACCTAAAAATTGAGATTCTTTCTGCAGCAAGTCAATCCAATATGACAATAAAAATATACACTTCGAACCTTATGTGTACAGTACTTCTTACAATTTTCGTATAATGACTAAATTTGGAGATGTTTCTAGTTATGTACATTATCTATTCCAATAGCTGGTAATGTCTGCCCATGGCAGGTATCATCTTCCAAAATAATAAATAAAAATCATTCATTATTTTATAGCTTCCTTGAACTGAGGACAAGCTTAATCGTTTCTGTACTGTATACCTCATTTTAAACATGCGTGCTGCCAGACATCAGAAAACAAAGAGAAATGACAAAATAGCGAAACAATACTTACTTCCGATGGGGCTGCAAGTAGATGAAGAGCAGAGGTGCAAAACCATTCACTAATAGAATGACCAGAAGGAAATGGGAACAGAGGGAAGGAGCGTAGCAGAACAGTCCATAGAAGCACCCGCAGAAGATGCCAAGAGACAATAACAAAAAAGTAGTTTTTCCAAAAGTTTCCTAAGGAAAACGTAAATGATTTTTACTGTTTGTATTTAAGAGACAAATCACAGTAACTGTTTGCTTTGTAGGGAAATATATTTAAAAATAAGAATTTACCTGACAATAAAATCTAAAGATTGGCAATAAATTGAAGAATCCAACTGCCACAATTACGAGGGCAAAAACATCTAAGTCATTGTTAAGTCTTGACGCCAAACACACAGCTGCAAACAAGCCAAGGTTATGTGACATTGTAGGATTCACTCTGAAAGACAGAAGAATATAAGCTTCAAAAGTAAAATGCTCATTCTGGTAAGGAACTTTAAAAAAAAATAAATAAATGATTTCCATCGCACCCCCCAGCCACCAGTGTAGGTTTTCTAAAGGCATATTCCATTCAATACTGGTAATTTCAAGTATGCTAAACCTATACCTATGTGTAATAACTTATATGGGAGTTTGTGTTGAATGAAGATTCTAAACTCACTGGATATATCATTGGTTACTATCATAATCACCATGATTGAAATAATAGTGTTCTCGTTGAAGACTATGTTTGGTAGCATTTTTTGGTACTGCTTAGAATTCAAGTGCCGATGTACGCACGCAACGCACTCACTGTGGGATGTTATCTAATTACTTCCACAATTGTGCCAGTAGGTTTTTAAAGCTGGCTCGACCTAAGCCTACCCATATAAAGGTACAGCAATTGTGTTTATGAATTACTAGGAATTGATTCTTTTAAAGTAAGAGGTTATTATCAAAGGAGCACCTAAATTAGTGTCATAGGGAGCACATAGGCCCACAACAAATCCTTATCCTGATGTAATAGCCATTTACAAAACCAAATATATTAATTTATTATTATTACTAAATTAAATCTATTTACAATACTCAAGGATTTGCTGCTCAATGCAAATCAGTTTATTCTTAATCTTACAATACTACAAAGAAGATTGACTATGTAGCCTAAATTAATAATCCAACTGTTTCTACCTCTTCAGGTTCTTAAATACATAATAGCAATCTTTTAATGAGTTTATTTTGATAGAACTTTTACAAATATTTCACGCATGATGTTCTCTCTTAATACAGTGTGAGTGAATGAATCGCAAATAACTATACAATCCAAAATACTAAGCCGGTGTAGATACCCGCTACTTTAGAAACAAAGCCTTAACTCGGTTACTAGAACTAAATGTGTATTTGCACTATACAATAACTATCATCAAATTTCTTTCATTATACATTTTAAACTCTTCATTAACTAAACAATCTTAAATTGAACTCTAATTTCTCGTTAAATTATATCTTTCATCGCGAAACAAACACAATTTTATGCCGACCTTAACACTATGATTTCTTGAAGCCAGCTGAAAGCCTCGTATGCTCAGTACTCGAATACACTGAGAAATCGTCTTACATCATCCATTTTTTGAAAATCAGAATTTTAGAAATTTTAGCTTCCCATTTCTTCAAGAATTGCTATCTTGAAGTATTTATAAGTAAGAAGGGTGTATTCCTTTCTACTTTGGAAACTAAACTTTAAACTTCCTCCGCTTATTTAGTATTATCGAATATCGTTCTGACAAATTCGATACTCTCACACATGGGGGAAATGGTTTCAGACAGATTAACAATGCTAAATGAAAACATAATTTTGGCCAAAATACTTCAGTAATTAAAAAAAATGTATACTAAACTCACCCATTAAATTGCGCAGGATCAAGTTTTCTCTCTCGTTTGGTTTATATAATAATAATAATAATAATAAATCCTAATAGGCTAATATTCATATTACCTAATCGTAACTACGTATGCAGTACTGTATATGAAATAGTCATTTCATTTTATAATTAATCTTAAGAGTCCAGTAAAGCATTAAGATTAAGGGTGAAATTAAACAAGAAAAAATAAAATAGTCCAATTAGGAATTACATGTTCTTTAAAAATTATTGTAATGTTGCAATAATTGTTATATATATATTTATTTTTACCATGAAAGATTGAAAAACTAGAAAGGATATCGTATCAATAGTAATTTTAGATAGAATTATATAAAAACTTCAAAATCTTAATTCATATTAGATGTGTGTGTAAAGAAAATTAGCGTAGTGAAGCAAACTGTTTTAAAGAGCAATTTCACTAACACACTGGGAAGAAAGGTGATTCAACAACAATGTGAAAAATCTCTAAATTATCAAAATAATTTGAGATCGATTACAGTCTAAGAAGAAATTATGATTTAAATCATGTTGTAGGGTCTAAATCCACCTAATTAAAGTATTCAGTCCTACTAAAACCCAAAGCATATTATAGAACGCAACTTCGCAACTTAATTTTCTTTTCTTCAATATGCCTATACCATAATAAAATACTCTCCATTTTCATATCCAATGCCTTCTCCCTTACCCCAGCACACTTTTTCAAACTCGCTTCTTTTTCAAAGTGATTATTAATGAAAAGTTCTTCACATTTGAGGCTTCCAACTAGCTAGTAGTTTATCTAGTTTTCCAATATACCTCGCAACTAACATCCTCAATTCACAGCCAAGTTCCAATAGCCTCTCACTTAACAGATCCACTAACATCTTCGCAGGCTGAAGATCATCTGTACTTTCATCCCATACACTTTATAAATTACTTAAATTTCACTTTTGTATAGAACAGGTTTAAAGCCGACTTCTAAATCTGATCACTCTCATGAAGAATAATGTAGACTTAACTTCTATTTATATAAGGAAAATGCTAAATTTATGTTAAAAATAAGAAATAAGGGAAAGAAACAAGGCTCTGCATGACGAAAACCATACTTAAATCAAAGGTAGTCAAGTTCAAGCACATTGTTATTGAACATTTTTTATGCAAATTCAACCAATGATCCTAAGTCATTCACCAGAATCTAAGTCTAGTATTAAGTGCTAACAGGCCTTAATCCACATATTTAGCCTAATTTAGGCATACTCCATGTTTTATGATATGGGTAAATAAACACTTAAATATTAAAAAATTATGGAAATTACATAGCAACATCAGCTCCATAAGGATGTAGAATCAAATGTAGCAGTAGTAAACCAATAGTGCAAGCGTGTATTGTGTCTGTAGCAACACTCGCAGTCAGGGTCTTAATAATGGGTGAAGAAAACCAACTTAGAACCACTGTGAATAAGGCAGCTTTCAGCTCATTGAGATACAATGACAGTAGCTTTTTCTTATCTGAAATTAAAAATAATTAGAGTCATTCTTATGTTTTTTAAACAACACTGGATATACGATAATTTGCTTAATGCTTTTATTTACTGGCTGTATAAGCTGCTAGAATCTTTACGTTTCTCTTTCCCTTTTGATCCTATACTATTCAAAGAAAGAAATCATGACAATTTTCCTAAGCTACAAGATCATAAATTCTAATTGAATGATTTTAAAATTAATCAAGCCCTCAACTGATTAGTGTTTGAGAGACTAGGATTAAATATTTAGGTCTACTTAATATAAAAAACTTACAAAATTTATGAATTGTTTTGGACTTAACCTTCTACAAAGTCAATAATGAAGTCAGTAGATTGCAATATATAAAACTTGGTAAGGAACAAACTCTAGCAAAACTTAAATTTTAATTAGGAATATTTTTAGATGAAATGGAATGACAAGGTAGAGCTGATTACAATGAAAAATATTTTGACTTGCATATCATTTCTAATAATATAAAAACCCCTACATTATTGTGCTTGAAGCCTACCTAATGTGGGTAGACAACTATCATTTAAGAGGCAGAGCAGCATCATTTAAATAGGTCAATAAAAATTTCTTGATATTAGGGGTGCACCAGATATGAATTTTTCATATCTGGCTGGATACCAGATATGCTGGATATGGCCATATCTATCCAGCTGGATATATATTATTAGGTACCGCATTATTTTTACACTCATATTGCTATGTTTTGTTTTGCATTGAGGGCAAGGGGCCCCCCCAAATATAAGATAAATAATAATTTAAGTATATTCAGATGTTTAATTGTTTTGTTCTCTTTCAGGTTCTTCTTGTATTAAACTATTAAGTATTAATCATGACAAGTTTTGTGTGGTCACTGTATACAATAAATGATCCTAGCGATATCATTGCAGTGTAATATTTGCCAAAAGATTATCAAACATGGGACGGAGAAAGGGGGCCAAAAGTCTTTTAGCACAACACCTCTTCATAATCATTTGAAGATTAATCACCCAAAAGAGTATGCTGAAGCCAAAAACAAAAATGACAAAAAAAGAATAGCTGCAACTGAATCAAAGGAAATAGGCATAGATAGAATACAGGCTAGACCATCAACTTCTACTGGTAGTACTCTGAAAGAAAAGAAAATGGACCAAATGAGTAAGCAGATTTCAGTAGAGGAAAGCTTTTCATCTAAATAAAAAATGGGACATCAATGACTCCAGGTTTGTGATGATTCACCATAAAATTGGCATGATGATGGCTTTGGATAACCAGCCATTTACTTTAGTTGAAGATTATGGTTTTATTGATCTAATGGCCTACCTCCAACCCAGATATTTCTTACCGAGCAGAAGGTACTTCTCTGATACTATAATTCCTTGTCTTTATAATGAGTTCAAGTCTAAAATTGCTCAGAAGCTGGAAGAAGTAAAGCATGTTCAGCTTTTCTTCAGATATATGGACATGTACAACCTCTGAAGAAAGTTTTATATCATTATCAGGTCACTGGATAGGTAAAGATTTTGAAAGATACGATGTTGTGCTACATGCCTCTCATTTCTCAGGGTCACATACTGGCAAGAATATATCTGAAAAGTTTCGCTCTATGTGGGATAGTTGGGATCTTGATGCAAATAAGAGGAATTTATTGGCGAGGGATGGAGCTAGTAATATGACTCTTGGTAGTGACCTGGCTGAAATACCTTCAATACACTGCAGCATTCATTTACTCCAACTGGTTATTAGTGACTCAATTATAGTTCAGAGGAGTGTAATTGATATCCTTGCAAAAAGTCACCACCTTGCAACTCACTTTAATCATTCTCCTTTGGCCTGTAACAATTTCAAACACATTCAAGTGCAGCAAAATCTTGAGCCTCTCCTATTGGTTCAAGATGTCCCAACACATTGGAACAGTGCATATTTGATGCTAGAAAGATTATACAAATTAAAAATTCCCGTGCAACTGTATTTCGCTGATTGTAGTGAATTACCTAACATCACATCCTTCGAGTGGACACTGATACGAAATCTCCGTAAAATATTAAAACAATTCTTCCAACCAACTCAGGAAATGAGTTCAGAAAAATCAACTTTGTCTTCTGTAATCCCAAGCATTTGTATTTTACAAAGATTTCTTTCAAAGATTGGCTATGATGACCAAGGTGTTCAAACGACAAAGAGAGAACTCCTGACTTCTCTTCGAGTGCATGTCTTGTCAGAGAGTAATGATGGGAAGTCTTTGAACATAATGAAAAACAGGGCTTATGTGACTGCGACTGCAATAGATCCATAGTACAGTATAAGTTATCTTTCTTTCAACAAGATCAAAAATAGCAGGCTAAATAAATCCTGGCTGATTGAAGAAGTCATAGGTATTGAAAATGACAAAGGTGGTAATGATTCTAATGAAAATGAAAGTGAAGGTAATGAAAGTGGAAGCGAAAGAAGCTCAAATTCCAGTTCTCCTATGTGAAAGAGGAAAGATGAAGAGGACATTCTTGAAGCATGTTTCATGGAGATCACAAAAGGAGAGCAATCTGGGGAAGTAAGTTACAAGAGAAGAAAGGTTGAGAAAAAGACTGCTCCTGTTCTACTGATTGCAGGGGAGTTAGACCGATATGCATCTGAACCTCTTGTAGATAGGAAACACTGTCCAGTTCAAATCTGGAAGCAGGAGGACCGATTTCCTCTCCTTAAAACTATTGTTTCAAAGCTTCTCTGCACACCCGCAACCTCTGTATTTTCAGAGAATGTTTTCTGAATATGGAAATATCTATGAAGCAAGGCGATCCCAAATATTGCCTAAAAGAGGAGAAATGCTCTTGTTTCTGCACCAGAACAGAAAAAAGTTCTAAATCACTGTTGTTGAGTTTTTTATTCTCAAGACCTCCAGGCTGAATGGCAGCATCTGACCTACACAATACTGCCCTCCATTCATTGATTTCATTCCAGGCATTTTATATTATATTGAATGTATTATTTTACATTTGTCAAGCTTGTAATGTTTTGAAACTAAAGGAAAAAAAGGAGAAAAAAGAATGGAAAGCAAGTGCAAGGGTCTAGCAATATTTTACTCTTTTTAAAAAAGCTCTGATTATATTAGTAGAACTGTAATCGTTAAGGATGGCCAGATGTTTTATTTATTCTTGTCATCAGTATTGTGTTGATTTAATATAAAAAGTGTTGCTGGACTGGTTTAGGGGTGGGCCCTGGAGGGCTTTCCATTTTTTTTGTATATAAAATATTATTTGTAATGTGTTATCATCATATTAAGACAGATTTTCATACAGGTGTTAATTTTCTAATGTCTTGGCCTATATCTGGCTGGATATGACCCATATCCTGCTGGATAACAGATACTGGATATTTAGCAATATCCAGCCAGATATCATATCCAGTGCACCTCTACTTGATATGGTATGCCTAATATCAGAGAGACAAACTTCAAAGTCACAATAAAATGTTTATAAATAGATAATAGAGTGTAACATATTTGTGGATAGTAGTCTATTATGACTTGATTCCCTGGGTCGAGAGATTCTATCTTTAGTTTTTAATTGATAATTAATTAGTTTTAAATTGATAATTATTTAGTTTTGTAAAAATTGGTTGTTACCAATGTACAGGCAGTTTTTACATAGTGGAGCCACCTCGATGGGCCGAAGTGGTCCCTAGTGTGCCCACTATAAAAATTTCTCATTCTTATGTTCTTGTGGTTCGGACCCACGTAAAATTGTAGGTCCTCTCCACCACCACGGAGGACATGAGCAATACACAATTACGAATGCAGTTAGGTAGACCAGCCATGAGTGGATCCTAGGGTCTTTGTTGGTCTGAAACACTAACATTATTATAACATCACTTTGATGAGTGAAATTCCCAACAAGAATTCAATTATTTCTTAAAGAGGCCTTTTGTTTTTTCAGATGGGCCTTTAAGGGTCGAGAGCTCAGGCCATTGGCTGGCCCATTGCCCTAATGTCTGGACTAAACCATGAGGGTTCTCACATGACAAAGCATCCCCCCTCTGGTGGAAATCCAGGGATACCAGCACATTCTACAACCCACACAAGTGTTATGCTATTTTCTTTCTTAGACAGTGCCCCAAAAGATCTTAAGCAGGAGAGTATTGACTGCTCCCACTCTCTTCCACCACAGAGACCTCAGAGTGGTTTGACTATTTGAAGCTCAATCTTAAACCATTTGTCAAAAACACTGATACAAATAATAAAATCTTTTGACATCTGCAAGATAGGGATCAACTGTTTGTCCCCAGTTGAAAAGTTCTAAATGAATATGTAGGTTAGCTTTGCTATCAACTCTATCATAACTCCAGACTAAGCCCCTTTCTAAACAGTGCAAGGCCTTGTATGCCTCCCTAGGCCTGTTCAAAAATCAACTTTTTCTTATTTTCATAGGTTTCTGTACATTTTCCCATACTTTTTGACCTGAAAAAGCCGAAAATCACAACTATTTTGACCTAGGATGTTGGGAAGCATTGCTGCATGGAGCTTTAAATTTTCTGCCTTGAAATCGGCCAAAGCGCCAATTCCCGGGTCCCTTGAATTATGTTTTGCACTTTAACTTTTGATCTAAACAAGATAGAGCAACAAATTAGGTATCAAATGAAAGAGCATAAACTTAATAAATAATAATATAATAATAATAATATAATATAATAAATAAATAATAATTAATAATAATAATAATAATTATCTATCATTTTTCAGGAAACAACAGAAACTCAATCAGAATCTAGAAAACCATCTACAAGTTACAACTTCACAATGGCATTAAGCAAGGAGCTGAGGGAGCTCCATGGGCGCACAGTTGATATCTCAGAACCTCCACGTACTGTCCACAGGCAGGTGTCAACTGGGCCATCTACCAGCTCTCTCACTGAAACTTTCCTGGTTGGATACCCTTCAGCTTTTATCAGTGGTTCCCAGCTTCCCACCAACAGACAGGCGTTCCAGTATTTCCTTAATCTTCAGAATTTACAGGAAAATGCAGGAAGGCCCATGGTTCAAGACCTTGCATATGAAACAGTTGAATCTATCATCCCATTCTGGCAGATGGCTAGGATCAAGACAATGACCAAGTACAACGCAATGAAGCTCTTCATGAAACTACATGAGAAACATCGTGCTCTGGTGAAAAGCAAAGGAAGAGCAAGTAACCCTGGAGGAAAAAGAGGAGCATGCATTTGTGCTGGAATTAGCAGAGCTGGGCACTTGCGGTTTTTTTTGCGGTACTGTGGTACTACCGTGTTGGTCGGTACCGCGGAAAGTACCGCGGGAAATTTGAATGCGGTAGCGGTACTGCTGTACTTTCAGCGATCCTTTGCGGTACTGCGTTACGCGGTACCGGTTTGGTAGTGCGGTAGTAGTACCGCAGTACCGCAAAAAAACGCGCAAAAAAATGCAAGTGCCCAGCTCTGGGAATTAGACAGCCTGTTCGATATAGGAGCTCCAGATGCAATCCAGGAAATACAGAACAACAGACTGTTATCCAGAGAGAAGAAAGATGAGGATATCAGGTTCTACGAAGACCAAAAGACTGAGAGGAAAGGTCATATGTCTGGTCATGACAAGATTTTTGAGACAAGATCCCTGCAGCAAGCAGCGAGGAATGAAAAACTGCAGCATAGACAAGAACAAGGTAAAACTAATTACTTTGAACGTTACAAAAAGTTTTAAGTTTTACTCCATTGCGATATTTAGCATGTACTTAACAATTACTGTCTTAACATGTTGTACTATTTTACAGCTGCAGCAGAACAAGAGGCAGTTGTTCATGTGGATGACATTACCTGAGGTGACTCAACTGATAACGACGCTAACACAGAGGACATGGATTACCATCAGCCTCGTCCTGGATGTTCTCACCATCAAGACACTGTGACTAGTGTGACTTTGACGTTTCCAAGGAAGGTCATGGAATGTGATGTCATCTGCAATACAGCTGATCGTCTTGGTTTATCAGACAATCAAGTTACTGCCACCTTGAAAGCTGGAGGGGCTGATCTGGATAACTTCGTCATCTCAACCTCAACAACACGTCACAACAGAATGCTGTCCAGGTATAATATCAGCCAGAGTCACATGTCCAAGTTTTGTGAAAACCCCCACAGTACGCTGCCTTACACTGGGATGGAAAGTTGCTCAAACATGTCTTGGGCAGTGAACCTGGAAGTACCTCAGAGACTTTAGCTGTGCTAGTGTCTGGTCCACCTTCATACACTGAAGGAAAGTTATTGGGAGTACCTGTCATCGACAATTCTTCTGGCACAGCTCAGGCTGAGGCTTCAATGGATTTACTGGAGACATAGGAACTTACGGATAATGTTACTGCCCTTGTTTTTGACACTACATCCAGTAACAGTGGAGTTCACAGAGGAGCTGCCAAACTGCTAGAGAAAATGCTGAACAAAAAGGTGTTTTATCTGGCCTGTCGACATCACATCCTGGAAATCCTAGTAGGAGCAGTTTGGGAGAAGCTGTTTGGGAAGGTGAAGGGGCCAGATAATCCCTGGTTTGAGCATCTGAAGGATGTTTGGACGGACTTGTCCAAGGAAAACCCAAAGATGCTGGCTATCAACAGCAAATGGCTGAAGGAAAGAAGAAGAACAGTGAAGAAATACTCCAAGACATTCTAACAGCAGAAAGGCTTCCAAGAGCCGACTACAGGGAAATGGCTGAACTGACAGTCATTGTTCTTGGAGGAACGCCTCCTCGAGGTATTCACTGGAGTCGACCAGGCGCCATTCATCAGGCCAGATGGATGGCCAGAAACCTGTACTCCATGAAAATGCTGATGTTTGCAGATCAACTTGAGTACGACAAAGACACTGTATCAAAGCTGGAAAGACTCAACACCTTCCTTGCGCTGTTCTACACTCCTGTATGGATGATGTCAATGTCTGCTGCAGATGCTCCCGTGAATGATCTAAGTCTAATCCAGGACATGTTGAAGTACAAGAAAACTGACCCAGAGCTTGCTGATGCAGTACTTAATAAGATGGAAAACCACAAATGGTACCTGACGCAGGAAGTCGTGCCATTTGCCCTGTTCAGCAGTAGATTGAGTGACACATTGAAGCACGACATTGCTGCCCAGTTACATGCCACTGAGAAGCCAGACAGCTTCAGAACAGGAAAGCCTCTATTCCAGTGTGTCACAGCTAAGACCACCCTGGTTGATCTCATTGGCCCAGAATCACATTTCCTGCTGGACACACTGAACATTGGATCCGAGTGGCTTCTGGAACCTGTCACGTCTTGGCCACAGAATGAGGACTACAGAAAAGTGTTGGACTATGTTAAGAATCTGAAAGCGGTGAATGACATTGCTGAACGTGGTGTCAAGATGATGAGCGACTTTGCAAATGTCATAACAACAGATGCCAAGCAAAGGGACTATCTCCTTCAAGCTGTGGAGTTCAACAGACGCCGCTTTGACAGCTTCAAGAAACAAACTCTCAACAACTGACTGTGTAAATGTCATTATGAAATTAATCATCATGTAATGCTTTCACTTCTTGATCGATTAGACTTGTGACAAAATGTTAATCTCAAATTTGTGTCATGAATAAGGCGCCTTGTCTACCTTGAGTGTGAGAAAACGAATTTTGTGATATTTCTGAAATCTTTGTATGTACCAATGTGCCATTTCTTGTTCCAAGACTATCATAATTGTATAAGTTAGAAAGAGGATTAAAAACACTTTAATTTGGTGCCTATTTTGTTGCTCTATCTTGTTTAGATAAAAAGTTATGGTGCAAAACATGATTCAAGGGACCCCGGAACTGGTGCTTTTGGCCGATTTCAAGGCAGAAAACTTAAAGCTCCATGCGGCAATGCTTCCCAACAACCTAGGTCAAAATGGTTGTGATTTTTGGCCTTTTCAGGTCAAAAAGCATGGGAAAAAGTACAGAAACCTATGAAAATAAGAAAAAGTTGATTTTTGAACAGGGCTAATGCCTCCCCCTTGAGGTATGAACTTAGCAGCATCACTATAGCCTAAGTCATACCCTCTTCATCATGGATACCTACCTTGACAGCTTAATGATGAAGCAGTTCATGAAGCCTACCCATATTTCCAAAGCAAAAACTAAAACATTTATTAAATATATATGGTAATTATAATTCCAATGGCTGTAAATACTGAAAAGTACAATCTACCCTACAGAAAAAGTGAATTCCATGTCTTTCCTATCATTTATTGAATGGCCTGACTAACAAAACTTACCTCCTTTATCTTGATGAAATAACTGTGGAATATGGGTCAGTAAATACCCAGTGCAAGATATAATTCCAGTAAGAAAAAGAACAGTCGATGTTTGTATCTGATTTTCAGATACTCCCCAAAATATTGCAACTAAACCAACACAACTGCAAATGAGAAAAAAGACAAATTAACAGTTAAAAATTTTGTAAGTTAATCATGGTTACAGACTATAATTTAGTCTATTAAACCAGGAGGAAATAAAACTATAGCCTCAGAGATATAGGCCCAATTTTCAAGCTTCATAAATTTTGAGGTCACAATATCTAAACACAAATATAGTGACAACTAAAGGCACTTTCTAAACATGAAGTGTGACTCAGTTTGCTTTCAATTATATTAGAAAAAAAGTGGGGCATCACTGAACGCTTATACTTGTATCTAAAACTTTCACACACAAATAGTTGTAATAGGTAGAGTACAATATAGCAGCAAAAATACCCTTCTCCTCCAGCCACTGCTAACAAAAAAGCATATTTATATGCAATGGTTAAATGCTATTGCACTTGCTTCACATCTCCTTAGAAGGAATAGCTAAGTAGGATACTCCTACATCATTAAACAGGAGATATCTTAAGTAACTGTGAATTAACTGCAATGTAAAAAAACTTACCTACATATTTCTTGAGATACTAATACAGAGCCATAAAATGCCTGACCAAGGGAGATTTTCAAACCTGTGAGAAAAAAATAGATTGTCTGTACAGCCCCCAAAAGGCTATCTATTGTAACAAGTTCACAATAAGTAACAGGTTGGGTTTTCAGCCATCTGAAGAGTGTGGGTATTTTGTCAATGCCTCATGATAGGTTACTGATGGTGAAGGGGCATACATACACACAAATTTTAATTCTGAATATGAACATTATACTAATCATCAGTACCCTACATTTTAATTAACATTTAATCATATGGTATAAGCAGCGAAATTAACATTTTAAAGAGGTCACTGGAGATTGAGGGATACTGGACCTCTTCCTCTTCATACTCAGTTCTCTCCAGTAAGGCCAAAATACCTCATTATCCCCTTCTCCATAAAAAACTCTGAAAGCCCATGTAAAAAATTAACAATTTTAAGACTGAATTATACAGCTATCTAGCTTTTGTAAGTAAGAGCATAATGGTATGTATATAACCAAATTATATATCAACTTTCCTACTTCCGCTATTCCCATATATTTCAGTTTGTGTATTATGATTCCATGGTCACACTTACCAAATGCCTTGGCAAAGTTTGTGTATATCACCCAGTTTTCACTGTTTTTGAGTGCATCACTGTTCTTGTTGTAGTGTTCTATCAGTTGTGATAGGCATGATCTTGCAGAGCTGAATCCATGTTGGTTAGCATTTAATTACCCCCCCCCCCCCCCCCCCCCCCCTCCGTCTCCAAAAGGTTACAGATTTTTTCTTCTCACTATTCTTTCAAATTGTCTCCATCTTTAATAGGCCCTATATAAGCTTAGCAATTTCATTTTCATTTTGCAGCTTTTAATCAGGGTAGCATTCTATTTGTGTAGACCTACTGCTGAATGTGCTTTTAGTTTCTGTACAGGCTTGTGTGATAACTGTTGTGAAGTCAAAGTACATTATACTTCCCCTTATAATTCTTCCTCAAAGAATGTATTTCTGTCACAGATCAGTTTATCAGTTTTGAGGATACTGAATGCTGATTCATACCAAGCTCTTAGTATTTCAGATACTTCTTTCAGATCATCAGGTAATGCATTGTTTACATTCTTTGAAGGTTTGAAAGTTGCAGGATGATGTTTCATCTTCCATTTTGCAAAATTATAGAAATAATTTGAGTTAACCTTTATTGCTTCTACAGCATTCTCCTCCTCTTTCTCAATTAGATCCTGTATTTATTATTTTTCTGATGGTTTCTCTTGTGGGACAGACTTTGTTTTCTCTCAAACCTGCTTCTCTTTCCCCCCTTGTTTCTTTTGGGGGGCATGTTTTTCCACAATATCTAACCATCTCCTTGAGTTATTAGCATCTCTTCCTTTGTTTTATCCCCAAAGATGGTTTTCCAATCTTTTGCTTCCATGTTGGATATAATACAGTACAGTACTTACCAATTTATAGCCTTGGCAGGGCAGGGCCGTGCCGATGGGTGAGGCAGCCACCTCAGGTGCTTTTGGGAAGGGGTGCCATAAGCTTAACAATAAAAATGTAAAAAAGCTAACTTTAGAAATGTCAACATGGAAGGGTGACAGATCATACATGCAAGCATAATAGATTGAAGATCGTGTGCTTCCTTCCCAATTAAAATTGTTTCCATTAGGGATGTGCCGGATACCACTATCCAGCAGGATATCCGGCCGGATAACAGCTATTATCCGGTATCCTGTATCCAGCCGGATAGCCGGATATTTATGATAGTCTTTTTTGTAATGGGAATATCATCTGGGCCTGCCTCTTTCCAATCTTAGCTTGCATAGCCTTTAGCTAGCAAAAGTTGAATATAGTTGTACAAAAATCTAAAATTAAAATAATTGATAAATAAGCATGTACCACTACTAGTATGTAACTATATTAACACTGCTAAAAAGGCAAAATGTTTGGTCCAGCTAAAAGTGTGACGCATAGCTAAGATCCCAGCTTCCCTTACTTTTTAATTTTTATTTTTTATTTTTATATATATTGCAAATTACAATATGAAAAAATATGAATTAGCGAAACCTTTTATTAAGATTTGAGATATAAAAATAAAACATATAGCCTAATCAAATATACCAGTAAGGTAAGTGAAATTATTAAAATAGCAAAACCTTAAAAAGTAAAAACTCACATTAAACAATAAAAATTAATACTATGTTCAAGACACTAGATTCACAAGTTTAACTCAAATTTTCGTCCATTGTGATGGATAAAAAGAAGCATCTCCCCTCACTTTGGTAGCAAAGTACTTCTTTTTTCTTCAAAAATATTTCCGTATTCGGAAAACATTCTTTCTGAGAAAACTGAAAATGCTGGTGTCACTAGCCATTTTAGAGCAATTTTCTTGAGAGATGGAAAGGATTCTTCATTTTTCCAAATTTCAAGTGGAGATAGTCATCTGTCTGATATGGGTTTTTTTGCATATTGCTCAATTTCCTCTGCTATTTCTGCGAATGAAGCCATCTTGCGGCTTTTTTTAAACTTTTTCTCACCAGGTATCTTTTCTGAATTTTCTTGTGTTAGTTCCCTGAAACAAGCAGAGAGTGGATCATCATCAAACTTTGCCTTTTTTCTTCCTGTTGAGGAGGAAGAAGAATTAGAATCGTCGCTGCTGTGAGCCTGTTCTTCAAAATATTTCTCTCTAATTTTCTCTAGGTTGTTTATTTCATTTATTTCTTCAATTAACCATGTCTTAATATTTTCCTTTTGTTGATCTTTGAAAAACAAAAATTTAAATTGTGGATCAATGACAGTTGCTAGAGCATACTTCCGATTTGTTAAGACATTTAGACACTTTCTTTTTTCATTGCTTTCATTGGCAAAAAATCATGACCGCAATGACTTCAACAGTTCATCTTTTGTAGTTTGGACTCCTTGATCATCCTGGCCAATTTTTGAAAGAAACCTTTCAAGCGCGCACATGTTTGGGATAACAGTAGAGAGTAAACTATATTCTGTACTCATTTCTTGGGTGAGTTTAAAAAATGGCTGTAAAAGCTTTAAAAGATTTTCAATCAAGTGCCACTCATTAGATGAAATAACAAGTAATTCACTATGATCAGCAAGGTATATTTGAACTGATTTTTTCAACTTAACCATACATTCTAGCATCAAATAAGATGAGTTCCAGCGCGTTAAAACATCTTGTACCAATAGAAGAGGAACATGACCCTGTTGTGTTTGGAGAGCTTTAAATTCAGAAGTAGCCAGTGGGGAGTGGTTAAAATGTGTCACTAAACGTCGACACTTTGCCAAAAGATCTTTTATAGATCGTTGAGCCATTAATGCATCATTCACCACTAGCTGTAGCAAATGAATTGAACAGTGAACAGAAGGTATTTCCGCAAGGTCACATCCCAAAGCTATGTTAGAAGCTCCATCTCTGACCAATATATTACGCCTTGATCTGTCAATATTCCATGATTGCCACATAGATTGCAATTTGTCCACTATATTAATTCCTGTATGCGATCCTGAAAAATGAGCTGAATGCAATACTGTATTACAATGAGTGTAGTCATTCATGATCCAATGACCTGACAAGGAAATGAATGATTCATTTGAAAAAGAGCAGGTCCAAATATCGGAAGTGAAGCTAATGTATTTCCCTTCTTTCAATTTATTCATAACAATTTCTTTGAGTTCTTCATAGATTTTAGGTATGACTTTTTCTGAAAAATATGTTCGATTTGGTAGCAAATACCTTGGCTGTACGTTAGGGTGGCAATAGCCAATAGGGGTAAAAATCCAAGTTGCCTGGAGGAGCGAGTGCGATGGCGCGTTTGGTGCAGTTCCTGAAGAAAATCACTCAGGCAAATTTTTAGGACTTTTGATAAACATTAGGGGGTGGTACAAGAGTAACAAAGTTTCCACCATTGTCACTTACTAATTCTCTATTTTGTATACTTTGCAGGTAGATGAAAAATGGCGACTACTCTAAGAAAGAATGATGTTTTATGGCTACTGGAGACTTCTCCCAACTCATATGCCCTTACAGGAGCCAAATTGCCGTCCAAGCAGCAGGTCCTGGAACGATTCTTGTTCTTTCACCTGTCCGAGTCTCGCCCTGTCAGAGAAAGTAGCCGACTGGTGATGACAGAGGTCGAACAGATGTGGAAGAATGCAAGTCTTCCGACTCAAGCTACGCACCGGGCACAAGACAAGCTGGAGAACCTCCATTCTGAGTGGAGAAGCTTAAAGAAATTATGAGCGAGGCGTACCAAAACCCAGATGGACAAGGAGAAGGTCTTTCTAGAAGGTCTGAAAGGCCTGTTCGATTGCGCTCACGGTGATGCGCTCAAAATCATCAAAAATAAAGAAGACAAGCAGTTTCTTCTTGCGCAGCATGAGCCTGGTCGTCGAGGAACTATAGGACTTGTTGATCAGAAGTATATTAGACAAGAGGAGAACAAAATGACGCGGCAGCGTGAGCAAGAGAAAAGGAAACGAAGGAACCTGAATGAACTCCAGAAGATGGACAGGTCCGTGGTTTTGGAGTCGAGCAGCAGTTCTACAAACGAGGATACTGACAAGGAAGATGAGGTGAATGTTGGAGCAATAGGAGGCACGTCATCTGCCACTCCCAAGAGGAAAAGATCAAGAGGGTTAACTCAGATTGTTACTCAAGAACTGGCGCAAGCGTTGGACCGCACAAAGATATCCAATCGCCGGGCAGTCCATGTTGTGGCCAATACCTTAGCAGCTGCTGGACAAAGTATGGAGCACTACGCATTGAATCGAGAGACAATCCGACTAGCTCGAATGAAATTCCACCAAGACATCGCGGACGAGCTGAGAAGGTCCTTTTCCCCCACGGTATCATTAACAGTTCATTGGGATGGCAAGCTCCTTCCAGACCTTACAAACAAAGAGAAGGTCAATCGCCTTCCAGTCCTGGTTTCAGGAGAAGGTGTGATGAAGCTGTTGGGGGTACTAAAGCTGCCATCATCAACAGGTCTGGCACAGGTAACAGCAGTGCATGACATGCTGGAAGACTGGCAGTTATCTCCCGGGATCGTAGCCATGTCTTTTGACACGACATCATGTAACACCGGTCGTTTGAACGGCGCTTGTCAATTCCTCAAGCAGAAGCTCGGGAAGAAACTTCTCAATCTTGCTTGTCATCACCACATCGCGGAAATAGTTCTCGAAAAAGTTTTCGAAGCCTTAGTAGCATGCTCTTCGGGACCAAAGATCAAGCTCTTTCAAAGATTGGCGGAGGTGTGGCCAAAGATTGTAAAGGATTCGTTTCTTTCTGCTGAGGGAGACCGTAAGGTGGCAGATCGGATGCACGCATTCAAGGAGAAAGTTGCAGAGTTTGTGCATGAACAGTTGAGATCTCAGCAGCCTCACGATGATTACCGTGAATTCCTGGAACTCGTACTGCTATTTCTCGGAATAAATCTACCACAGGGAAATCATATTCAAACTCCGGGTGCCCTCCACAGGGCATGGTGGATGGCAAAATGCATCTATGCATTTAAGATCTTCTTGTACCATCACCAGTTGCGGAACTTGGGGAAACTCACGGACCAGGAGCTCCAGGGTGTTACTGACTTCTGCCTCTTTGTTGCAGAGATTTACGTTAAAGTTTGGTTCAATGCCCCAGTAGCCAGATATGCTCCGCGGTTGGACTTGGAGCTGATACAAAAGCTGGTGCAGTACAGACAAGTTAACCGACGCGTGGCAGAGGCTGCTTTGAAAGGGATCACTAGCCATCTTTGGTACTTAAGTGAAAAGTTGGTCGCTTTGGCCTTTTTTGATGAATATCTCAACAGCACGGTGAAAAGAGGCATGGTTGAGGCGCTCAAAAATGAAGAAAGGAAGAGTCCTTCGCCTCGTTTGACAATTGATGTGGGAGATGCTGAACATCTTTCTTTGGCAGCCTTTATCACGAAGAACACATTGGCCTTCTTCCACCTACTCCAGCTTCCCACATCCTTCCTCTCCAAGGATCCGGAGCAGTGGGAAGATGATTTTCAACAAGCGAAACAGCGCGTCTCTGCCATCAGTGTTGTCAATGATCCCGCAGAAAGAGGAGTTGCCCTAATGAAAGATTTTAACGCTGTGCTGACCACACAGGAGGATCAACAGCAATACGTTCTTCAGGTTGTGGAGCAGCACCGGAAGATGTTCCCTGATGCCAATAAATCCACGTTCATTCGAAGCCAGAAAAATTAGGCATAATTGTAATCTATCAGATCACTACAAGCTATTGCAGTCCTATTTGAGGTTGTTTGAGTCTTATCAGAATCGTTCTTTTCAGTTTTTTGTTTTGTATAACTTTGAAGCTCACTCAAACACTCGTTTCCAATAGCCTAGAGCACAAAGTTCTTTGTGTCTTGTACCACCACTTAAAATAAGATTAGGAACTTGAAATTTGGCAGAATTTGTTTTCTCAATAAACCAAATAAAATGAGCACCTGCACATTTTAAATTTTGCGACTTCATTTTTTATTGCCACCCTATAGTGTACGTGGGCCATCAGTCCTATAAAGCCATCTTGTTCAACTAAACTAAAAGGATGGTTGTCCAATGCCATCATTAATCCTATCTTTTTATGTAAAGCTTGAGCTTTTTTTTATATCTCATATTTTCTTAAAGGAAAAACTTTCTTCTAACGTGAGTTGCTTTTCCATGGCAACTAATTTTTCTCCTTCGGAGCCATTGAGGTGGTCGCTATAGGTTGATTTTGATTTTCAGATGATTTGTTAAGTTGAGACGCTTCTTTATATTCTTTTGAATGCAGCATCTTTGCATGATTGTGCAAAGGTTTTGTGCTATAGCACCTAGCACCCAATTTCTCTGATCCCCTTTTAATCTGTTTGGAACATAGGGAGCAAATAGCTATCGTTGGATTAGTCTCATATATTGTAAATATTTTCCAAATAAAACTAGCCATTTTAGGGGGTAAATAATGTTAAAATATTGCTGTAAGCCTGTAACTAATACTAACTAGCTATATAGCTATATGATTTAGGCAATGAAACAATCCTGAAAAGGATAAAATATAGGTAATTAGTAAAGTTATTGAAAGATAGCTATAATTTACATCAAATAGTGATTAAAATTTGATAGTATAGTCAATTAGTCAAGTAATAGCTAAATAATAATATATAAAAAATTATGAATTATTTGAATGATATTATCTGGTATCCGGCCGGATATTTTTTTTGATTATCCAGCTATCCGGTATCCGGCCGGATAGTAAAAAATACTATCCGGCACACCCCTAGTTTCCATGTTGGTTACACTTTTCACAAAGTCTGCTTTTAATATATAAAAGTAGTATTTATAACAATGCTAAAATCCTGGTTCTCACTGGATATTTAAAATTGAATCTAAAACTGCAAAATGAGGAAATTTCAATCTTCAATCACATAATATACACGAGATTCTATAGACTTTTAAAATAATTAATGTTTTCACTTTTCCAGCATGATTTATACATTGATACCCATATCTATTTGTCAATCCACAAACAGACTGGGTTGTCAGTAGTAAGACAATGCTCGACACACATGCTACATTTGAAAAAGTCACCAGATTTCAAAACATGTTATGTATGGTCATATCTAAAAGAGCTCAACATATTAATTGTTATTAGTTGTAACTACAGTGAAGAGGTGCTCTTGCAGTCTTGCTTAATTAATCGAGATCGATTCTAACCCAAAATTTCCAAGGATATAACCAGGTATGTTGTTTGTAAATATTTATTTTTTGAAAGTTTGAATCCCTGAATAAATTAGAATAATTAATTGTGGATCAAATAAATATTGTAGGTGTATATTTAACTTCTTTTATGTAGCTACTTGCTTTTGTAAATTTGTTCTCGAGGGTGAATTAACACTTTGGCAGAAAAGGTATGAAAACAGGATACATCCAAGAAAGCCATTGGAAGCATTAATGCAATGTGATGAAAACATCTATCCTAATATTTATATAAGTTATTAAAAATATTTGCAACTTGCAACAACCATGTAATATTTTACTATGAAATAAAGCATTATTATTAATACAAAACTTTCCTAGGGTACTTAATTATTAACCTCAATATAACCTAATGCAATATAACTATATAAATTAGACATGTGCATGCAGTATTTACCTAACTTTTTAATAATATTTGTGGGGGCTTATAGATTATGGGGAGTCTACCTAAGCCCCATAGATTGTATCAGGTTGTAACAAATTCTGCTCAATTAGAAAACAGATGATAGATAATAGAATAACCAAGATAATATGAAATATCAGGTTCATCCCATAAGTAATGTCATTTTTTAGATCGGAATTTGAAAGACAAAAAAAAACTCGACAAACTTTTTAATCTAGTAGTATATATTTTCCATCGGAATCAATGACACTCTACCAACATCCTACAAGCTTTTCAATGCATGTTTATAAAATTCAGGTGGTTTTGAGGCAAAAAATGTACAAAGACTGGTGTGCAGGTCATCTAAAGAAGTATACTGTTTCTCATCAAGATAGTTTTGCAGACTCCTGATGAGATGATAATCTGAAGGGATAAGATCTGGAGAATATGGAGGATGTGGAAGTTTTTCCCACCCAAGCTCCTCAAATTTTGCAGAAGTGATCTGAGCGGTATGAGGACGTGCGTTGTCATGGTGGAACACGATTCCTTTCCAATTAACCGGTGGTTTCTTTTCTTTCAGTGCAGTGTTCAGTCGATCCAGTTGTTGACAGTAGACTTGTGCGGTGATTGTTTGGTTGTGTGGTAAGGTTTCAAAGTGTATTACACCACCTTTATCCCACCAAACACTAAGCAACACCTTCTGAGGGTGAAGATTTGGTTTTGGCTGCGGTGTCACTGGTTCTCTGGCACAAACCCACTGTTGATGGCGCTTAACATTCTGGTACAGTATCCACTTTTCATCACCAGTCACTAAACGGTGCAAAAATGGATCTTGGAGTTCACGGGAATGAGGAGCTGTGCTAATGTTTACCTGCACCCTCGGATTGTCGACTGACAATTCATGTGGCACCCATTTTCCTAACTTAGGCACTTTCCCGAGTTGTTGCAAATGTTGATGGATGGTGGACGGGGATGAATTGAGTTTCTGGGCCAATTCTTCGACAGTTGTTGAACAATCTTCTTCAAGTGCGGCTAACAGCAGGTCATCATCAAACTCAGCAGGGCATCCAGAGCATGCTGCATCTGTCAATAGTCACCATTCCTAAACTTTTGAAACCATCTTTGACATTTCCTCACATGCAGAATATCATTGCCATGAACTTCCTGACTGTTCCGAGTTGCTTCAGTAGCACTATTCCCTTTTTTGAACTCGTAAAGCATTATATGCCTGATATGCTCTTCTGATACCGCCATATTTATGAGGGGTTCACATAAAGCAAAACATACATCTTCACTAGTCAAGGTCTGTAAAGTATGTAGTGAAACACGATAGATCTCCTCTTAGATATAACCTTCGGAAAATTTATGCTTAAACTGAGTAGGACTAGTTTAAACTTAATCTATCATAAAAAATGACATTACTTATGGGATGACCTGATAGTTTTAGAAATGTTGCAAAATACATGCAGCAACAGGTTCGCACAGGTTTTATCACAATACAGAATGATACAGAATGACTTAGGCTAGTGTAGGATTAGGCTAATGAATATTTTCTCTCGTGTTTTTCATATAGTTACAACGCCACCCCTACGATATTACAGTAATTGAAAAAACATGGATCCCACGAAAGAGCATATTCGACATGTGATGCTGTATGAGTTCCATAAAGGATCTACAGTGAATCCACAAAAAAACATTCAGAGTTTATGGAAATGATGATGTGAGCAAATGGATGTGTAGGAGATGGTTTGAGAAGTTTAGAAATGGAGACTTCAGTCTGAAAGATTATCAATGAACAGGATGACCAAATGAGTTAGATGAAGAGTTGCTGAAAGCAACAGTGAAGGAAAACCCAATGGTAACTGTAAGAGAACTTGGCCTGCAACTCGACATTAGCCATATGACCATTCATCATCATTTGAAGCTGTTAGGAAAAGTAGTGAAGGTTGGAAAATGGGTTCTGCATGATTTGTCACAAGCGAATCTTCAACATCAAATTAATATTTGCACATCACTGCATTCTCAGCAACTGTAAGCACCATTTTTGAATTGGATCGTCACTGGGGATGAAAAATGGGTCCTCTATAACAATATTAAGTGTCAACATCAGTGGCTTAGCCATGAAACAAAGCCTGAACCTCAGCCAAGGAATGGACCCCATCCATAGAAAATTTTGCTATGTGTTTGGTAGGATATGCAAGGAATTATTCATTTTGAGCTTCTGCCAGATAACCAAGCAATCACAGCTGAAGTCTACTGCCAACAACTCCAACAATTGAAGATAGCATTACAAGAAAAACGTTCTGCATTAATTAATCGCAGAGGTTTTCTTTTCCACCAGGATAACGCGTGCCCTCACACTGCTCGAATCACCACTGCCCAATTGGAGGCATTTGGTTGGGAAAAAATGCATCATCCACCTTATTCTCTGCATATTGCACCTTCAGACTACCATTTATTCAGAAGTCTGCAACACTACCTAGATCAGGGGTGGTGAACCTTTTTACAGTCGTGTGCCAAAAAAAAATGTCAACCATAAAAAAAAATTTGCGTGCCCACCAAAGTTTATATATATTACACCAAATTATAAACATTAAGTCTATTATTTTATACTCATTATTGCATTTTGCTTAGGCATGCCAGGCAAATTTGATTGTGTGGCCAAATGGGCACGCATGCCATAGGTTCGCCACCACTGACCTAGATGGACAAAAGTTGCAATCCAGGGAAGCTATCGAAAATGAAGTGATTGCTTTTTTTAACTTGAAACCAAGGAATTTTGTCAAATGTGGCATAAAAAACTTTTCTACAGGTGGGAGGAGGTTATAGAAAAAGAAGGGAATTATATTGATGATTAACTTATCATTATGTCATTTAATTTTTGTTGTGAATCAACTAAAAATTCGAGCAAATTTGTCCTTATAAGTCCTTTAATTTTTGTTCTGAATGAACTAAAAAATAAAGCAGAATATATGTTACAACCTTATAAATTGACAAATTTTGAATTTTTCCAATATACATTAATACTGATAAAATCATAAATTTTCTCAATCCCAATGAAGACAAAATCTAGAGAGAAAAGCAGCAAGATTAGCTGATGACAAAAATCAAGTTGGTTCATTGGACAAATTTTTTCTTCAAAAGGCAGAAGCAAATGAAACAGATTTATAAACACATTGAAGTTCTTAAAAATGATCAACAACAAGATGAACAGCAGGATCTGCAACAAGATGAACAGCAGGATGCTTGTGGTACTGATCCTGATTTATGGGGCTATATAAATGTTGAAATCGGACAAATTTTAATTGAAAAAGGTCCTGTTCAAGTAAAAGATTTCAATTTTCCAACTGATGAATATGGAAGGCACTTTTCTATAATATACTACAAATGCTGTTTGGCAAATGGAGAAGAAATTGAGTGAAAGTGGTTGGTTTATTCTATCCATAAAAATGCTGTATACTGCTTTTGCCATCTTCTATTTTTGGATAAATTACATAAACCATGGCCTACTTATGGAATGTGTGACTGGAAAAAATCTGTCACAAGCTTTTATCAAACCATGAAACATCTAAAAAGCATATTGATTCATTCAAGAAATGGAAAGAACTTGACATTAGACTGAAATATCATAAGATGATAGATGCAGAACAACAAAGATTAATGGCAGGAGAACAAAACCACTGGTGAAATGTATTAGAAAGATTAACAGCAATGTGAAAAACTTATATAGGGCTATGGGTTGATTGCCTGTTACCCTCATCCATTGGAAATTTCCAGCAGATTTCAGTGGAGAGTTAATGACAAAAGCCCTATGTTTTTCATTAGAGTTATGTATGTGTAGATCTTTAAAGGACATCTTTGTTTATTTGTCTTTGGTATTTGCACTGCCTAATGGTAAACAAAGAAATTACCTCACCTTATTATTTCATTGGGACTCACTTCTGTTTCAATGTGGGGCATGATGATCTTTTTTGATGTAGGGCCATGGTACAATGGAGTTACACGAGTTGATTTGATGTACAGTAAACCCTCAATAAGTCGGACTATATAGGGCTCTAGCCAGTCAGACTCATCGCGAATTACCTTAATTACCCCCCCTATTTACCCCTAAAGAGGCATAAATACTCACTAACCTTTTAAGTTTGATTAGTGAGATCTAATACAATGTTCAAAATAAACAAAATAAACATTAAAAAACAATAAAACTTTGTTTCACTTACCGTTGCTGGAATTATTTTGAGCATGAAACACACAAAATTTTATTGTTTACCTTTGCATACAATACAGTATTAAAAAACTACTTCACTTAGTAAAAGAAACAAAATAATAATGGCACTTGACATAGGAAATAAAACACCTCTCAGTAAAATAAACAAAAGAATAATAGCACTTGACAGAGGATGAGTCCGACTCATCCCAAATTCCAACTCCTTGAAGTCTGACTTATCGAAGGTTTACTGTAATTAATATAGGCAGTCACTATATTTAAATACCTGAAGGAATAGTCCTATCCTTTTTATAGTTATTAGGTTTTATATTAAGAGGATTTCACTCAAAACTTATAGGAAGATAAAGTACATCTTCTTTGCTTAAAGCATTGCTGTAACATAAGCAAGCTCCGAGCGAGCCGCTATAATATAATATATATCTTCGTATTTTATTATTTGCTGAATTTGCAAAGTTCATTGACTCTTCTCTCGAAGTAATTTTCATGAGTCAGCAATGGAAAATTTTGAATATGAAATAATAAATTTGGTTTTCTTGTTGTCATGCAGGCCCAATGCCTACATATGGGGTTCTATGTATGTATGGCAATTATTTTCTTTCCCAATAGGCTATGTTGCCAATCCTGAAGCAATTTTGTAGATATTTAATTCAATTAATTAATAATACCGGTCTGCATGAAAATCGATTTCTTTATTTTGAGTTGTGATTCTGAAGCAGTTCGCTGCGCTGAATTAAAAAATGCTACCAGTTTTTTTCTATCACCCACAGTTTTAAAGTTATTAGCAAAACAATTTTGGGGTGTTTTGTAATTTTTTACTTTTTTTATCTTTAATTAATATCGTTTTTTCATATTTTTCAGATAGATAATTCTAACATTACGTCTTTAAAATTTTAATAATGGCTTCTAGAGGATGTACCCATAGTCCAGACATATTTTGTTATATTTGTGGTTGGTATGTTGTTGTAAAACAAAGGACAAATGTAACGACCTTCGTTAAGAGAGCTTATCATGCTTATTTTGGAATTAAATTAGGAGATCAAGACAAAAGTTGGGCTCCACACAAGGTTTGTCTTACATGTGTTGCGGCACTAAGGAATTGGAGCAAAGGTAAAAAGAAAAGTTTGCCATTTGGGATCCCTATGGTATGGTGCGAGCCTAGAAACCATACTGACGACTGCTACTTCTGTTCTTGCAATGTTAAAGGTTATAATGCAAAGAATAAAGAGAGCCTTCAATACCCAAGTCTTCCATCTGCAATAAGGCCAGTACCCCATGGTCCAGAAGTTCCTATTCCCTGCACACCCAAGAGTCTGGATCAATACAATTCAGATTCTGATTCAGCTCCAAATCCAGACAATGATGTTGTTTATGAACAGCCAACAGCTGACTGAGATCCTAAACCATTAACTCAAGCCGAACTAAATGACTTAGTCAGGGATTTGAATCTGCCTAAGGACTCTGCAGAACTTTTGGGGTCTAGATTGCAGGAGAACATTATTGGCATCCGACACATACTTCGCTTGGAATAAGTCCTGAAATGTTTGCAAGTAAAGAAGGTAAATATATTTTGTTTCTTTCAGTTATTTTTTATTCTTTCATAAACAAGCAATATGCTTGTCCAAGAGCTAGGAGCTATTTAATTCTGCTTTAATTAGGTTTTACTCTATCACCTAAAGATTTCGTGCTACAAGGGGTGTTGTAATACCTCATCTGTCCCCAAATGTTAACCACCCATTGATGGGAGGGGAGAGAGTATTTTGCTGGGAACGGGACTGGTTGTTATATATATTTACCCTACATTATTATGTAAGCGTTACTGTAGTCTATAACAACAAAATTTATGGTTTAGCATGTGCAATCCAATGTTGGTCTCGACAAGATGGTTCATATTTGGGGATAAATGGGGGATTTATGACACACCCTGTAGTAAGAAAACCATACGTGATAGGGAAAACTAACTAACTATTTTTTAGATCAGCGCACTCAAATTATATACAGGGTGTACATAAAGTCAGGATCTATTTTTGTGAAGCACTTGGAAATTATATGGAATTCAATCATAAAATGATAAAGTGGTAACATTTATTAAATAATTAAGAGTAGGATTCGACGTGACACCCATCAGTATCCCTGCACAGCTCAAATCGTTCCGCAGCATTTCTAAACACATTCTGGAGCATTTGCTGGGTTATGTTATCTGCAGCAGTTTCAAGACTCGTAATCTTCGTCTGATAGACGTGCGATTTGATAAAGCCCCATGCAAAGAAATCTAAAGGGGTTAAATCTGGTGATCTCGCTGGCCAAGGTCTGTTGCTTCCGCATCCGATCCAGCGATTTGGAAAACGTCCATTTAGATAATCCTGAACAATTTTGGCATAGTGACAAGGAGCACCATCATGTTGATAGACGACGGGGATAGGATTGTTAGTACCGTCGTCTATCAACATGATGGTGCTCCTTGTCACTATGCCAAAATAAATTGTTCAGGATTATCTAAATGGACGTTTTCCAAATCGCTGGATCGGACGCGGAAGCAACAGACCTTGGCCAGCGAGATCACCAGATTTAACCCCTTTAGATTTCTTTGCATGGCGCTTTATCAAATCACACGTCTATCAGACGAAGATTACGAGTCTTGAAACTTACGTACACATATACAAACTGCTGCAGATAACATAACCCCGCAAATGCTCCAGAATGTGTTTAGAAATGCTGCGGAATGATTTGAGCTGTGCAGGGATACTGATGGGCGTCATGTCGAATCCTACTCTTAATTATTTAATAAATGTTACCACTTTATCATTTTAGGATTGAATTCCATATAATTTCCAAGTGCTTCACAAAAATAAATCCTGACTTTATGTACACCCTGTAGAATCACCAACTAGTTTGTAAAAATCGATCGACAAGTTTTCAAATGTGTACTGGTGTAATTTATATTTAATTAAGAAGTAAAGGTATAGCATACACTACCATGTTATAGATTAAATTTTTTGACAAACAGTGTGTTTTAAACTATGTGAAATGGGTTAAAAAGAATGAAGTAGGAATTTAGAAAGAGAAAGGTTACTCAAGACCTATTTAAATATAAAAGTTCAAGAGGCCAACTTCTCAAGTTTAGTTAAAGATAAAGTTATGTCAATCAGTTTGACTCCCCTTAAGTATAGGAAATTTATGGAATTAAAGTAAAGTTATTAAGCATTTTAACTTTGCTCATTATTTGTGTAAGTTTTATAAGTCACCAGTTTTTAAAAGCTGGTTTACTAATGTTGTTTTGGAGTTTTGTCATGTTTTGTTTTGTTAATGATTTATGTTTTAAAGTGACATCTACATTGGTGAGTTAATTGAAATGTACTGTACTTCCATGTTGTGTTGTTTGGTTAAAAGAGTTTGTACTGTATTCAAACTACCTACCACTTCAGACTAGTCAATACCTGTAGTTTTAGTAGAGTAAATGTTACTTCTCCACAGGTAGATCTGGAAGGCTTGGAGCTTTGAATTGGTACTGTTTTGTTTGGCCTATGGCCAAGGGAGGCCATAAGACCATTGTTGTTTGGCCCATGGCCAAGGGAGGCTATAAAACCTTTTTGTTTGGCCCATGGCTAAGGGAGGCCATAAGACCCTTGTAATAGTCTGGTCTCTGGCCAAGGGAGGCCACAAGACCCTTGTAATAGTCTGGTCTCTGGCCAAGGGAGGCCACAAGACCCTTGTAATAGTCTGGCCTCTGGCCAAGGGAGGCCACAAGACCCTTGTAATAGTCTGGCCTCTGGCCAAGGGAGGCCACAAAACCCTTGTAATAGTCTGGCCAAGGGAGGCCACAAGACCCTTGTAATAGTCTGGCCTCGGGAGGCCACAAGACCCTTGTAATAGTTTGGCCTCTGGCCAAGGGAGGCCACAAGACCCTTGTAATAATTTGGCCTCTGGCCAAGGGAGGCCACAAGACCCTTGTAATAGTTTGGCCTCTGGCCAAGGGAGGCCACAAGACCCTTGTAATAGTTTGGCCTCTGGCCAAGGGAGGCCACAAGACCCTTGTTGAATAGTTTGCCCTCTGGCCAAGATAGGCCACAAGACCCTTGTTGAATAGTTTGCCCTATGGCCAAGATAGGCCAAAAGGGCCATGTTGAATAGTTTGCCCTATGGCCAAGATAGGCCAAAAGGGCCATGTTGAATAGTTTGCCCTATGGCCAAGATAGGCCAAAAGGGCCTTGTTGAATAGTTTGCCCTATGGCCAAGATAGGCCAAAAGGGCCTTGTTGAATAGTTTGCCCTATGGCCAAGATAGGCCAAAAGGGCCTTGTTGAATAGTTTGCCCTATGACCAAGATAGGCCAAAAGGGTCTTGTTGAATAGTTTGGGCTACGGCCAAAGTAATCCATCAGCCCCTTGTTGAATAGTTTGGGCTATGGCCAAGGTAGGCCATCAGCCCCTTGTTGAATAGTTTTGGGTATGGCCAAGGTAGGCCCCTTGAAATAATAGTTTGGGCTATAGTCAAGCCAGCCATAAAACCCTTGAGTAGTTTCAGCTATGGCCAAAGTAGGCCATAAAACCCTTTAGTAGTTTGAGCTATGAGCAAAGTAGGCCATAAAACCCTTTAGTAGTTTGAGCTATGAGCAAAGTAGGCCATAAAACCCTTTAGAGTAGAGTATGTGCCACTGTCTAACCATATAATTTTTGGCACAAAATTATGTGCACAGAACCAGAGTGCAGCAATAAAAGCCTTTACTCTCCAATCCTTGATTATGTTCAGACAGGTTATGTTTGTGACATGTCAAGAGTACAGTGTGTGTGTGTGTGTGTATGTGTATAATTTTTTTTTTT
Organism: Bathynomus jamesi; assembly: GCA_023014485.1. NCBI lineage: Eukaryota > Metazoa > Arthropoda > Malacostraca > Isopoda > Cirolanidae > Bathynomus > Bathynomus jamesi. Next base: position 416,792 of record JAJOZX010001070.1, on the reverse strand, counting down.
TTTCTGCATTCTTCTGAATCTAGTTGGTCTTCAAAACTTGGAAGTGAAGTCAATACCTGTAGTTATGATTGGGTATGGTAAATGTTGTGTGTCCTACAGGTAGGTCTGGAAGGTTTGGGGTTTTGAAGGAATCCAATCTGTTTGCAAGGAATGTGTGTGTCTGTTGATGAAATATGTTGAGTGATTCTTCTTTAAAAGAAGAATTGGATGCTTGGAGTTGTATGTATATATTTATATACTGTATGTATGGAGTGTAAATGTATATTTTGTTGTAGGGTTTTATTTTTGAGTTTTGTGTTAGGTAAACCAATTTGGCTGATCAGTGATCAAAGATCCTCAAATGTTGCATTTGAGACCCTTATATCAAGCCTTGTGTTCTAAGTCCTATTTGACATATAAGCATAAAATAGGTAGCACCTATGTCAAATAGGACAGAATAGGTAGCGCCTATGTGTCAAATAGGACTTAGAATAGGTAGCGCCTATATGTCAAATAGGACTTAGAATAGGTTGCACCTATATGTCAAATAGGACTTAGAATAGGTTGCACCTATATGTCAAATAGGACAGAATAGGTTGCGCCTATATGTCAAATAGGACAGAATAGGTTGCGCCTATATGTCAAATAGGACTTAGAATAGGTGTTAGGTAGGTGTAGGTTTGAATTTGTGTAATTGCTTTAGGTCTGTGTGATGTTATAGTTCTGCGTTTAATTTTGTGATGTTACAGTCTTATGAGTAAGCTAAATTGATGAAATAAATTTTATAACCTATTATAAATTATATAATTATTATAAATTATATAAATTTATATTTCAACACAAGTTGAATTAAAAATGTAGTTTTTAGTTAGGATAGGCCTTGTGTGTAAAGAGTAGGGCCTACTTTGAGGTAGGCTTCTTGTATATTTAAATTGCAAATTGTAGTGCTTGAAGTAGGCATTTAGTGTACAAGTATATTAGGCCTATTAGGTAAAGTAAAGTAGGCCTACTAAATAGGTTTATGTTGTGGGTCTACTAAATAGGCTTATGTTGAAATTTCCCTATTTTTTATAGGACCTAAAGTGAATTAAGCCTGTTAAATGAGCAAGGCTTTGTTTACGGTTGGTGTTAGTGTAAATTTTAGAGGGGTTAGTTCCCCACACGGGCCACCATGTGAAAAAACTATAGGGGCTTATAGTTGAAATTGGCTTCAACCTTCGCAGATTGGAAATTATCATGTAGTTATTGTATAGAGAGTTAATGACAAAAGCCCTACCTTTTTTGTTAGAGAGTTATGTATGTGTAGGTCTTTAAAGGACCTCTTTACGTTTATTTGACTGTGGTATTTGCACTACCTAATGGTAAACAAAGAAATTACCTTGCCTTATTATTTCGTTGGGCCTCGCTTCTGTTTCAATGTAGGGCACGATGATCTTTTTTGATGTAGGGCCATGGTACAATAGAGTCACACGAGTTGATTTGATATAATTAATATAGGCAGTCACTATATTTAAATACCTGAAGGAATAGGCCTATCCTTTTTATAGTTATTAGGTTTTATATTACAAAGATTTCACTCAGAACTTATAGGAAGATAAAGTACATCTTCCTTGCTTAAAGCATCGCTGTAACATAAGCAAGCTCCGAGTGAGCCACTATAATAATATATATATATCTTCGTATTTTATTATTTGCTGAATTTGCAAAGTTCATTGATTCTTCTCTCAAAGTAATTTTCATGAGTCAGCAATGGAAAATTTTGAATACAAAATAATGAATTTGGTTTTCTTGTTGTCATGCAGGCCCAATGCCTACATATTGGGGTTTTATGTATGTATGGCAATTATTTTCATTCCCAGTAGGCTATGTCGCCAATCCTGAGGCAATTTTGTAGATATTTAATTCAATTAATTAATTAATAATTTATATTTAATTAAGAAGTAAAGGTACCGCATACGATACCATGTTGTAAGCATATAGTTTTTCCATAAGCAATTTTAAAATTTTTAGCTTCCCAGTGTTTGGCTATACATGGTTCTACAAACCAGTTATATTCCAGCCATAATGGAAACTTCCTTAAACTAGTTTAATTAATGGCAAAATTTGATCCACACATGAGTGAACATGTTTAACAAGTCATGAACAATGCTAATGTTTGGAAAGTCAATTACATGAGTAATAAAATACAAAATGAATTGATATCAATAATGACTGACAAAATTAAACAAAAAATTACTGACCTTATTAAAGATGCCAAATATTATTCCATAATCATTGACTGTACACCGGATAAGAGTCACATTGAACAATTATTCCTAGTACTAAGATTTGTAACAAAAGATGAGAAAACTGGTGAATATGTGCCTCATGAACATTTTATTTGTTTTATTCCTGTAACAGATACAACTGGAGTAGGACTGACTGAAGTAGTTTTAAAACAACTAGATGTATTGGGACTGCCTTTGAAAAATATGAGGGGCCAAGGATATGACAATGGGGTGAACATGAAAAGTCAGCATGCAGGAGTTCAAAGCAGAATTCTTCAGTTAAACCCTAGAGCTTTTTTTCTGCCCTGTTCATGTCATTCTTTAAATCTAGTTGTTAATGATACCACTTCTGCTTCAGGTGAAATAGTCAGATTCTTTTCAATAGTACGAGAATTATGCATGTTTTTCAGCAGATCTGTTAATAGATGGGATATACCAAAAAAGCACCTTACATCACTTACTCTTAAGCCTGTTAGCACAACTCAATGGGCAAGCCAAATAGATGTGCTGAAACCATTATGCTATGAGCTGCCACTAATTTATGATGCTTTGGCCAAAATCACCCAGGACCAAAACAAAAATAATTTGTTAAAACATGAAACCCAATGCTTAGCTAAAAAAGATTGATACTTTGAAGTTCATCTGCAACATCATCATTTGGAATGATTTCTTTTCAAAACACATTGTTTCAACTTTAATTGAATGTCCTACTTTAGATCTTTCAGAATGTATTAAAGCCATTAATAAAATCACTAAATATTTTAAAGAATATCGCATGACAGGATTCAATGACATAGTTGCAGGAAAAGAAATTGCAGAAGAGCTAGAAATTGATCCAGTATTTGCTACAGAAACTACAATTTAAGGGTAAGGTGCAAAAAGAAAATTTAATTATGAAGCAAATGATAAAGTAGTTGTTGATCCCAAAGAAAAATTAAAAATAGATTTCTTTAATTTTTTACTGGATGTCACAATTAATTCTTTAGAAGAAAGATTTTCAAGCATAAATAAACATACGTAGTGAAATATTTCAAATATTTTATGATGTTTATAACATCAAAAATATGGATTCAGATACTGTACTCTTAAAAAAAATTGTAGACATATCCACATTGCTCTAATGGATGGAGATGATATGGATATAGATGGAATGGAGCTTAAATTTGAAGTGGAGAATCTTTCACCATTTTTATCTCCATGAATGACTCCATTAGAGGTATTAAATTATATCTATTCTCATGATTTTGTCACTATTTTTCTGAATACCGTACATTGGTTTGTCTCCGTAGCCTCTTAACACTGCCTGTAACTGTTGCCAGTGGAGAAAGGAGTTTTTCGGAAAGAAAGGTTAGTAGGTTTGGCCATATTGTGTGGAAAATTTGGGAGTACTGAAATGGAAGACCCACCTAATCTTGGATAAGCCATATTGACATTAAAAAAAATAATAATAATAAAAAATAAATCAGAAGGAGAACTTGAACTCTTGCTGAGAAAAATTAAAAAGACACCAACGAAGAAACAAATATGGGATGAAAAGAAAAAAAGATCCCATAGCTAGAAATGGCAACACAGTTTTGGGAAGAAGAAGAAAAAGATCGGGATAAGCTGAATAAGTAGAATAATACAGGGATGAGGAGGCACGAGACGAAAGAAGCAGGAATAAAAATTTTCATTATTGGTGTCAAGAAATAAAATTTATATTAAAGTTTCAAGGTAAGAAGTTCATAAATTTCCCTTCGGTTATTAAATTTAGGTTAAATAAGCTGACATTTCAGCTGTAATTGTTTAACAAAAGAGTATGGAAGTCCTGTTTATGGACAAATAGTTAGGCTGGTTCATCTTTGGCCAAGGTCTTCCATCTCCAATGTAGCCTAGGTTGTGTTTAGGCTACTCTGGTTGGATCAGGACCTATTTTTTCCATATTGTCCATTGAAAGTGAGATGGCAAATTCTTTGGATTATTTGGATACAACTGTACAGTATATATGCTACTTTTGCCAAATTGAAAGCTCGCAGAGTATGTTTTTGAATTTCTATCTTTTTTCCTTCTTTGATTTTCATAGGTAATTTTTAATTATATACCATTCTTAAATTTAATAATTTTGTAAAAATATTTATCACTTCTTAATTTTTTCTCTTAATGGATCAGATTAAACATTTGTTCCTTTTATTTGTAAGCTTCCTAAATAAATATATAAATATGAAAAAGAAAAAATATACCTGATTTCCTGATTTTGTTTTTGATAAATGCGAGTAATTATATGAATACATTTTTTATTATTTCCTACTTTTTTTAACATAGAACTAAATGACTTAGTTTAGTAATAAATAAAGGGGTGCCGTATTATATCTCGCCTCAGGTGGCAAAATGTTTGGGCATGGCCCTGAGCCTTGGAGTGAAAATTACAAATTTCAAATTTGCCTCTTTCTATTATAGCATGTGTTCTTTTCTTTCCTGTTGTTTTTATATTTGCCATTATTTCAATGATGTTGTGATCTGATATTATAGTTGGGGGATATTTGTTATCAATTAGGTTGCTGTTGTTTGTGAATACCAAATCTAAGCAGTTGTTGTTTTTGTCTGTTATTGCTTGCATTATGATAAATTCATCAGCTAGAGCTACGAGCATTTATGCCTGCTCTGGGTCTTCCCTGGTGCCTCCTTTGTCTTGGTTTATACATATACCTACTGTATTTATTCCTATCCTTTTATATATCATAAATGGCAAATTAAAATCACTGCAGAGAATAACCTTGTGGGTTGGGGAGTTTAGAGCATTCATCAGATTCCCGACCTCTGTAATGGTATCTGGGAATTGCTTTATGCAAAGCTTTCAAATACTGTAAGAATCATCCTTCCATCATAATTTGGAGAGTAGTTAGACCAGTTGAAGGCAGAGTAGGTAAGGTAAAAAATGGGAGGGAAGGTCAAACTTTAAGGAGCTGTATCTCAAGAACTGTTTAATATTGAAGAAAAACACACATATATGAGAGTACACTTCCATAAGTTCTAGGAGTGTGCCAAGTTTCATTAAAACTTAGTGGGGTCAGCATTTTGAGTGACTGATTTGACTCAAATTAATCATAAAAAATAATGGAATGAAAACTAGAGCTATTACTGCAATAGAAATTAGCCTGTGATTTAAACCTCAAACTACTATGGATTTTTACTGTAAATAATTAAAGATATGCCTAGTCTTTTAATCTATTTTATTTATATGTACTGTACTTTACATTATTAGGACCACAGTTCTCCTACTGAATTTGTTAAACACAATTGGCTAATTCAGGAGGTTTTTAGTTCCTAATAATAACTATTCAAATCCACCACTGAAGCCAGACTGAAATTAGCCTCACTCATTATCAAAATGTGTAATAAGAAAAATTATATTAGCCTAAATAATACTCACATTTTGTGTGAACTCTGAAAAATGACTCTCCCACAAAATTATCTGAATATTTTTGTTTTTTCCATAACACTCTTTCCCATTCATTACAAGATGATGACTCCTTTCTCTGTAAATATTCACTGTTTTCCATTTCTAATTTTCAAAGTCCAATGAGGACATGACCAACAATACTAGCCTAGTAGCAATGAATCCTTTAAAATTAAGTTATTAAAGAGGTTTATGGTGTGTATCACGTCAATTTAACATTGTGAACACACATATTCTGAAACAAAAATCAGTAAATTTAGCATTGGCATACCACACAGCATATTATCAGGGGCGTAGGAACATATTTTACATTGGGGGGGCCAAGAAGTGATGGTATGGATTAGTGATGGATCGAGTGGTCGGTTTTTCACAACCGCGGTTGCGGTTGTGTTTGCGGTTGTCAAATTTTTTCTAACCGCGGTTGCAGTTATCATATACTAGGAAAAATGCGTAATTATTAACTGGATTTAGCCACTATAGTGCGATTTAGCCACACTTGGTACATAATATATACTAAATAGTATTTATTTAGTAAATACCTTATGTTGAACACAAGTTTTGCAATACACTGCTACCGCAATCACAGTTGTATCATTATTCAATAAACTAAACATTACACAATATGAAAAACCGTTGTAGATATGAAGAGCTCATAACATTACACCGATAACAATCAAAGCAGAATGAGGACTGATGTTGTCAACTAGCAGCGAGTTGAGACTGCGCAGGTCCATTTTAACACAGACCACTTCTTTACCCCCTTTTGGGGGGAGTCATGTTCGAGAAACCACCCCTTTGGCCAACCAAGGCCATTGACCAAGTTACACGAACCCGAGAGGTCCATCGAGCAGGAATAAGCTTTATTGACTATTGTACTAAAGGCGATTTTAGTTTGAAGAAAATTAAATAAAAATAAATGTTACTTCATGGAGCTCACAGAGTAATAACTTAGAGCGCAGTTTAAACCAATTTTACTATGGCAGCCGTATGACGTCACATTTAAGCACGCATAAGGAGACCCATCATTTTCTTTTTAAAAAAAGAAATATTTTTAATTAACCTAAAATTAAAATTAACTAAGCTTTTACAACCGCAACCGCACTTATGGAACGGCAGTTACGGTTGCGGTTGTGAATTTTTTTGCGGTTGTAGTGCGGTTGCTCGATCCATCACTAGTATGGATAATTGTTGTACATTGAATACACTAATATTTAAACTTATTTGGACTATATTTGACCATATTAAAAATCAAAGAAATTAATTGAAAAAATCTATATTCATACCTATATACACAAAATATCTGCTATACATAAATTGTAGAATACTTATAATCGGAAATTGCACAAACAATCTAGGGAAGATGCATTTATCATGCACTTTTTATCATGTTCATGTACTACACGCTATGTACAACACACTACATGCTAAAATAGCATTCATTAAACAGTAAACAACCCGAAATAATAACTCCTCCTTTCGTTCCGACTGGCAAATTCCAATGCAATGTTGTTCAGAGATAATTCATCAGTTTTTTTCTTGTAAATATTGAGCATCATGCAATGATTTAAGCGCTTTTGTGTCATAGAAGTCCTCATATAACTCTTGCTGCGTCGTAGTACTGAGAATGTTCTCTCGGCAGTTGCTGTCATTACTGGAACTGTTAAGAACAATCGTAACAGTTTGTCCACTTCACTCGACATCCTCTGGCAAACAGGTTGGGAATCCAGAGCATTGCAGTGTCTGAAGACTAGTTACCTGAAAAAATAAAAATTCCCATTAGTGGTTTCATTTTCCTTGTTGCACTTAAATTGCTTGAATTAAAAAATCAAACCAATTCAATTTTTGGGCTATGTTTCTCCATGTGTTGTTTCATTTTCTTTACAGGTAAATATTTTTCAGTTGCTTTTTTGTTCTCGAACAATAACACTGGGCAACACGTATTTTATTGAATGATATCTGACACTTGATTCTAGGTAATTTGGGTGCGCTGAATACGAATTTCAACTCGGTTTGGCTCTATCAGGTCCTGATTCTTGTCGACAGCCTATGTGCCATTTTCCAGATTTTTCAAATTAGGACTAAAAAATTAAGTCATGTGTTAAATTTTTTTTTCAAGTTTCATGAATACAAGCAGTTCAAACTACAGTAAAATTACATTATAACGATAGAAATGACTTAAAATAAAAAAACAAACAGATATGAAGCTTTCACTGTGGCAAAAATTTTCTTTTGTAAGACTTTCTAGCGTATTTGCTTGTTGATGGCAGGTCTCTTTTCAAGCACCAGCAGTAATCAGCCATCATGTGGGAATCCCAGCGGCATTGGTACCGTTCCTCCATAATTTTGATATCTTGGTGGAATCTCTCCCCTTGTTCGTCACTTACATCACCTAAATTACTTGGAAATTGGTCAAGATGGCTATTCAAAAATGCATTTTTATGCTCATATTGCAACCTAACTCTTTGTAGTCCCTTAAAAGTTTTTTTACGATTTCTTCGTAGTTATCTGCCCTATAATTGCCTAAAAAGTTTTCTATCAAGTCCACGAATGAGAACCAGCCATTTTTTTCGCGTTCATTCATGACATTAGGAAAATTGCTGTCTTTAATCATTGTTCTTATTTGTGGACCGTCGAAAATTCCCGCCTTGATTTTTTCATAACTTAAACTTGGAAATTTTGAAGTTATGTATTTGAAACACTCGCCGTTCGTATCTAAAGCTTTTACATATTGTTTAATGAGGCCTAGTTTTATATGCAGAGGAGGAAATATGATTTTATCTCTGCTCACTAAAGGTGGATTAATTACGTTTTTTTCTCCGACAGTAAGTGATGTTCGTGCTGGCCAGATTTGTTTGAAATAATGTTCTTCCTTGGCTCTGCTGTCCCATAAGCAAAGGAAGCAGGGATATTTAGTATACCCTCCTTGTTGTCCTAGCAGAAAATTAACCATTTTTAAGTCAACACATATGATCCACTCGTGCTCCCTATATTTGATAAGATTTAAAACCTTTTCTATATGTTCATACTTTTCTTTTAATTTTGTTGAGTGCCCAATCGGTATCGAGCCGTATAGATTGCCATTATGCAACAACACACACTTAAGACTTCTTTTCGAACTGTCTAAAAACAAGCGTCAATCATTTGCATCGTAAGACTCAACCCCCATCTTCTTTAACAAACCAACTATGTCGCAGCAATATACTAAACTATCCTCTGTTCTAAAATATTTAACAAGTTCTTCTTCTCTTTTTCTGTAAAATGAAATGTATGTGTTTGAAGTAAGCAAGTTTTTCTCTTTAAGTCTTGAAGCTAAAATTTCCGCAGCCTTTTTTGGCAAATTTAGATCCCTTACAAGATCATTCAACTCGGCCTGGTTAAACTTTTGCGGATCGTTTTGACTTTCAAATATGGGGTCAAATCGGTGTCTGACTCCTCAAAGTGCATAACAATATTTTCAGGAACATCTTCAACTAATTCTTGAGTTGGCAGACCCTTAAATTTTGGAATGGGGATCTCATTTGAATGTAGCACAGGTCGTATCGCGGTGTCGAAATTTGGGTACTCGATACAATGTTTATTTTTCTTAGTGAAGCCCGAAGTCTTGACAAAGCAAAGGTAGCAATCGGTCTCGTGGTTAGTAGGCTCTCGCCACACCTGATATGGAAAAAAAATTGTAAAGCGTTAACAAAAGCGACGAGAGACTTGTTTTTATGAATTTTATCAAAAGTTATCACCCAAACATTTAACATTTCTATGTGTTTCAACCTTATGCAATATTTGAGATTCTTATAAACATTTTCTGTAAATTTTTGTTTATGTACCTAAGTTACAATTACATTTAGGTAAGTTACAGTATACTAGTGATTAAATTACGTAGTTTTATGAAATCATAAACTTACCATCGGAACTCCAAAAGGTATTTTTGAATCCGAACCCTTCGTCCAATGTCGCAGTCTTTCAAGGCATATAGTGCAGGCTTTATGTGGAGCCCACGATTTATCTTGGTCCCCTAGTTTTATGCCAAAATAAGCTAAGTAAGCTCTTTTTACGAAGTCAGTTATATTTGCTCGTTGATGTGGAAGTGTAAAATTTCCACATATATAACAGAAGGAATCAGGGTTGTTTTTGCATTTGAACTTTCTAGTGCTTGATGACATATTGCTTGATTGTTCTGCCAATTTGTAAAGGTATTTAAAGCCCTTAATTCATATAAATTTAAGAAAATCTGAAATATAAACACAAAAATTAGTTTAAATAGGTACTTATTATGAAATAGGTACTTACAATCTATGAAATTAAACTAGAAACACGGATGAGTAGGTACAATATAAATTACGTCTAATTAAATCAACTATATTAAATCACGATGACAAAATTACTCACTAAATCATATGCCAATTCAAAATTATGTTAATGCCCAAACTTAATTAACTAACTCAACTGAGTGACTGACTGACTGACTGATTGAATTGACTGATTAACTCTGGAAACGAGTCGCTTTTATATATTTTAGTTGTCCCTCTAGAATACTCTACAGAGAACAGGAACGCTCAAGAAAATTTTAGAATTCTATGATATTTTTAGCTTAATTTACTAATATTAAAATGGGTTAAAAATGACAAAATTAAAAATATTTTTAGGGTGTTACATATAAAAATATACATAATACAACAATACCATAACAATAGGTACAAATACCTAGATAAAAACCAAGTTGCATAATGTGTAACTGCAAAAAGACCGAGTATTGAGAAAAAAACCTTTTTATGAATACGACGAAAGAGGAGGGGTGTTGAGCAAAATCAGGACCTGATAGAGCAAAACCGAGTAAAACTTCGTGCTCAGCGCACCCAAATTACCTAGAACTAACTGTCAAATCTAATTCAATAGACAAAAAGTTGAAATTTGTTCCCCAGTGTAATCTATTTTATGCTTGAATAATAATTTTAATAAAACACAAACACGAATGACAATTACCTCCTTAATAGTCGACCAATCGAGAATATCATGCAGCATTCGAAGTTGAACAGATAATTTCTTGGTTGATATCTTTTTGATACAATTGTACAACAGTGTCACAAACTTTGTGCTCTTTTCCATTAGCTGCAGACAGCAAGACATTTTCGATGTTGACCAAGTCATAGAAATTGTCCTGCTGAAATCTTCTGTTTAATTCTCCGCTCATAGTGTCGAGCACATCATCCAATTACAGTAGCTGGTTTTGCTGAATGCTGTCTCAGACTTAGATGACAATCTAGTCAACTTGTGATCTTCAATATATTTGCAATAAAAACAGAATACTTTTTTTTGAAGTTGTGCAGAGATGCAGCCATGAAGGTAAAAATGTATGTCATCGAGAGGAAAAAATCTTGCTGTAGCATTGATGATAGATTCTGAAGTGGATTGTGATGGCTTGCACATTTGCATGCAGCAATCTGCATTGCAAGTGTCTTCTGTCATCTGAAAAGTAAATATAGAAAAGCAAAATGTGATTTCAGCGATGTCATAGTCATAGATTTGCAGTGTCATAGTTACACTCTTTTACTTATTTTTTTTCTTCTTTGCTTTTTGTTGATCTTATTTCAAATTTTGTTTTAGTTATACTTTTACTAAGGTTAGTTTTTGGTTTTTCTATTACTCTATAGATTCTCTTCTTTTTACAAATTCATTTTTTTCATTTTCTGTTTTTAGTGTTGTGGTCAGTATTTACGTTAAATAAAAAATCTAATACTTACATTTGAGATGAGCTGTGAATCAGAATCATCTTGAGGAGTTCTGAATTGTGAGTTTGCAAATGTCTATTCGCTGAAGACAATTCAGAAGTTGATGAATCCATTGCTACATCAACATTATCTGTTATAAAATTTATTTTTTTAGAATATTACACTTTGGAGATATGCTAATGACTGCCTATATTGTATACTAATATTGAACTTACTGACCCTGCTTCCTCTTTATACCACAGCTGAACAATGTAGTTTGTTGTTTTTCTATTTTCTTTCACTTTTCATGATAAATCTTGAGTCCAGCTTGAAATATCTAAAATGGATGAATGATTTTTAATGTAACAACAGCACTAAAATAGCATAGTGTTGCTATTTCTTACGATTTACGACAGAGAATTTTTTAGACTTATATAAATAGCTCAAATTGATAATTTATAATCTAAAACAACACAAACTTACATATTTACCAGATGAACCATTCAGACACACACATATCCGCAAAGACACCAATGTTGATGAGCCGATAGATGCTTCAGATTTTACATTCAAAGTTGCCAGAATAACTAGTGAAATTAACTAATCATATATACAGTCGATGATCGATATAAGCACGTTCTCGGGACCAGCACAAAATGTGCTTATATGGATAAGACCCTTTTTAAGAAGCATTTATTGTACAAAGAGTAATCATTTAAATACTGTAATAATAAAGGAATGTGTAATAAAAAACAATAATACTGTATTTAAAATTTCATTTATTTCATAAAATAACATTTATTTAGACCAATAAAAAACAATATGTATGTACAGTACATTAAAATTTCACAGTACATACATTTATTTCGGAAAATAATCTAAAATTGATGATTGTCGCGAGCTCTTGTTTTGTATTATGTAAATTTGAATTGCTTGTTGGGTGCTCTTTAACTCCTGAGTTGGTATACCATGTTTTTCAAGAACTCTTTTGCTTGCAATGGAGTAGTGGATATCTCATCAATTTCAACATCTTCTGACACTTCAGTCTCATCATTTCTTACTTCATTCAGTTCTTCAAAACATTCAAGTTGACGATCGCATTCGATAAACTCTTCATCCAAGTTTGAGCATTCTTCGCTGTTTAAAGCTTCTAATTCAGAATCTTCGTTGCATTGAATTGTTTCTCCCTGATTCAATGGCAAACATTTTCTGAAGCAATATTGGATAGTGGTCGAGGTCACATTATTCCACGCTGTTTTTAGCATGAGAATGGCATCCAAAACAGTTACAGATTTAGCAGCACTCTGAAGAAATTCGTCCTGGCCACTCTCTAAGCGTGCAACCAACTCTTTCATTAATTGTTTTCAATAGTGTGCTTTAAGGCAGCGAGTAATCCCACCATCCATTGGCTGTAGAAGTGACGTTGTATTCGATGGCAAGTAGACAACCTCTACATTTGTTGTTGTGACTTCCTTAGGATGCGCAGGGCACTGATCTAGCAGCAGGAGAATTTTCCTTTTCTTGCGTCGCATTTTCTCGTCCAACTTTATTAAACATTCTGTGAATATAGCTCGAGTCATCCAGGCTGCAGAATTCGATTCATATTGTACTGGAAGTTTGTCTTTCTTGTTCTTCATACACCTTGGATTTTGGCTCTTGCCAATCACTAGTAGAGCTAGTTTTTCAGTGCCAGTCATGTTCGACGCCAACAAACAGTTAGTCTTTCCTTCTTTTTTCCTCCGCTGACTACTTCATCCTTTCTGGCCAGTGTACCGTCCGGAGTGGCCCTAAAATACAGTCCTGTCTCGTCAGCATTGAAAACTGCTTCCTCTGGATAACGTCGCAGAAGCTCTGGCCAAACAGTCTTCTTCCATTCGTTGTACCCAGATAAATCAGCATCCGCCTTTTCGCCATGTTCTCGTTTGTAGACAATATTGAATCTCTTTTGGAACTTTTGTAGCCAACCGGAAGTAAAGGTGTTTGAAGGAAGATCTTCGGAACCATCATAGATTTCTTGAACTAAAGCCTTAGCTTTCTCTATTAAAACAGGTCCAGAGAGCTCTGCCTTTTTCTCCCTCGTGACAACAAACCATTCGTACAGTCGCTGCTCCAGATCTGGTAACACTCCTTCCCGCTTTCTCTTTCGCGAAAGATTTCCATTTTCCAACCTGAATTTGTTTAACTCCACTTCGTTTCGCAACCATCGGCTAACAATCGTATGATCAATGTTGAATTTACGTGCATCATCAGCTTCCTTTTCACCGTTATGAACCGCCTGAATAACCTTTAGTTTGAATTCTAATGTAAAACTTTTACGTTTTGAAGCCATAATGAACTGTGAGCACAACCAGCCTAATTAACGGAATAATACGCATGTCATGGTGTCGCCTATATATAGGTAGTTTCCACCAAGCAGCATCTTCCACGTGTATGTGTTTTCCACCAATCAGCATCTTCCACGTGTATGTGTTTTCCACCAATCAGCATCTTCCACGTATGTGTTTTCCACCAATCAGCATCTTCCACGTCCGTGCTTATAGCGAGTTCGTGCTTATAAAGATTATTCTTAGTAAAATATATATGGAAATTTTTGGGACCGCACGATTAAGTGCTTATATAGATTATGTGCTTATATCGAACGTGCTTATACCGCTCATCGACTGTATTAAATTTAAAATTTTATTAAATGAAGCATAGAGGACTGAAATTAATTATTTTTCCATTATTTGTAATACTTTTAAAATTAATATTACTGCATGTCATTCATATTATTGTGGGGGCCAAAACATATCTTGGCTCCCCCAATATTTTTATTGCCGGGGCCATGGCCCATGTGGCCCCCCTGGTTCCTACGCTGCTGATTATAGGTTCTAAAATGATTACTCTTAAGTAGAATGGATGGAATGATTAATCAGTCAATAATGATACTTTTTGACAATAAATCTAAAATTTTGTCTTATCAAATGTTGCTACAGAGTTCAAAGCAGTACATCTTTCAGATACAGGTGAAGTCAGCCCTTGGTAACTTTACTTTGGCCCCCTAACCTAACCTATTAACATATAGCCTACATCAGCTAATATCACTGTTAGAGATCTCATCCCATATTATAATTGGCCCAAAATCACCAAAAAGGGCCAAGACCACTGGGACCCCATGTTTCAACAAAGACCACCTTACATAAATTTGCCTTCATATTTTTATACAGTGCATATATAATTTGGTAATTATTCGTTTTTACACCCAGTCTGTTTTTATGATGAGAACAAACTTTTCTGGTCAATTTTGAGGTGTTTTGCATGAATCTGCCATCCGTTTCCTGTGCAAACGCATAGTTTTCAAGATATCATCATCTTGAAAACTATGCATTTGCACAGGAAACGGATGGCAGTTTCATACAAAACACCTCAAAGTTAACCAGAAAAGTTTGCTCTCATCATTTTCATTTAAACTAACGAAAATATCATGACTTAACCTAACCAATTATCAAGGGTGTACAGTTGACCTAACCGGGCACTCAGTTGACCTAACAGGTTAATATTAGTTATTTCACCTAAATATCTTCTGATCTTTTCGTATTAGGCACCCACTGTCACATTTCAGGCAAGTTAAGGATGAGAGAATAACACCATAATTGATAAAAACATCCAATCCTTTGTCTTCATCTAGGGCATACCACTAAATTGAATCCAATTAGAAAAAAAAAAATAGCCAGAACAAAACCCAACCAACTAATTAAGTCGCAGAATAGCAAGAAAATAGCCTAATCAGGAAAAATATTTTATGAAAAAAGTACATTATAGCCAAAAAAAAGTATATTCGAACAAATTTGCACAACATAAGATATATATTTTCTTAGTCAGTTTTGAATGGCAATTCAATATATTACAGTCGACCCTCGACTTACGTCATCACCATCTTACGTAATTTTGAGTTACGAGAAGCCCCCCATTGACTGTAATTGATTCATCTTACGTAATAGCTGCGTAATCGCAAACGCAGTGCATGACCACTCACTGGCAGGATGCTGGGTATTTCACGTTATTTCATTATTTTTACTGTGCATTATTCAACTCTCTCTCCAATGTAAGTCTAAATTAATTTTTTATTAATTTTAATATGTATTTTCTTTTACAGATGGTGTTTCTTAATAATAATTATTAATTACCATTATAATTCTGTTTATATACACCGTTTTTATCAAAAAATTTAATTATTTTATTATTTTCAATACTTTTTTGGGGTCCTGGAACGGATTACCCAATTTACATGTATTTTGGGGTTCGACTTATGTCATTTTCGAGTTAAGTAACTCATCTCAGAATGGATTAATTATGTAAGTCGAGGGTTGACTGTATACTGTTTTAATCGCACGTGAGCGGGTGAAAAGATGAATATTAACTGATAATTTAATTTACTAAAACTGATAGGTAAAACAAAAGAGAAGCAATTCCTTTATAATTCATTATTTTCTTTGAAACATGAGCTGCTCTGTTGGTGCAATGATGTAAATAATAATACTGAAGTAGAGAGAGCTATTCATAGGCCTAATCTAAATTAATTTCATAGCCTATTCTTTAAATTCATAGATCCTTGCAAGCTTTTTTGAGAAATAAGAAAATGACAATATTGGCAACTTGAATTTAATTAAAAATATTGAAATAACAGATCCTGTTTTGATTTGAAAAACTGAAATTATAATTCCTTGACAATTTCCTCAAATCTTCGAAAAGCAAACAGCACTATAACTATTAAGCTCATCAAAATTAAACTCTTGGGTTGTAATGCAGGAACACAAATTTTTTCCCCATTTTCTGGACATAGTCTTTTCCTGGTTGGTTCATCTATATTTCCACCAGTACCAAATAACTTTTCACTTTCAACTGATAAAGGTGGTGCAGAGAAGTATTTTAATGCCACTTTTTGAAGACTAGGAAAGCTTTCCTTCTTGTTTCTCCACCAACCTGATAGATGTTTTCTTGGTAATATGGGCAATGGGCATATTAATGTATATATTTATTTCTTCCTTTATTAACAAGTTTCATTTGGAAAGTGTGTGCTTGAGTTTTTACTCAAGAACTTTGTTTCTTAACTTTCTTCATTTACATCATTTCTTTAACAATTTTTTTCAGGAAGCTTACGGAGATCTGAAAGCTTTTCAAAATAATCACTTAATTTTATCCACTTGATACTTCTTTTTGTTTCTTGCTCTGGAGAATGCTTTCTCTCCTCGTGTTTACTGTCCAGGAACTCTTCAGAACTGGAACTTGTTACATTAGGCTCATAGAGTAGGCCTAATTTTTCTGCAGCTTTAATAGTTCATTCAATTAATGAATTTTGCTCAAACTCTTTCAATTGGTTTTGAATCATGGATCCAAAAATTAAGGCAGTGATAGTATTTTGGACTTGGATAATTATAGGCAGTTAAGAAATAAGCTAAATAGTTTGATTAGGAAGAGCAAATGGCATAGTGAAATAAATGTAGCTAGAAATAGCAATAAAGATTCAAAGAAATTCTTTAGTTTTTATAAATATAATAATAAAAAACATGATAGGATTGGCTCAAAAGAACATAATGATAGGATATTGTTGGTATTTTTAATGATTATCTATTTTAGCCCTGTTTTTACTGAAGAAAATTTAAATAACTTTTATTTTAAGTGTTTAGATTCTGTAAATGTGGGCATTCTTGATAATATTAATATAAGGAAGAATGATGTTTGACAAGTGATTCATATAATGAAGTAAAATAAAGCTGCTGAACCTGATAATATATATGCTACAATTCTCAGAGAAGGGGATGATAGCTTATCTGAGGCACTACCTATTTTGGTACTTTCCTGTTATCCTGGACCCCAGATTTTTTATTTTTTTTTTTAAATGATAAGTAACTAACCAAACCTAACCTAACCCAGACATGTCAATTCTCACAGATTTTATTAATAATAATAAAATTGGGAGAGAATGAGAAATCTCGCAGGTTTTCATACTGCAAGGTTGATGTCTCTGCTAACCTAAAGGTTAGGTTACGTTTGGTTAGTTAACATTTAAAAAAGAAAAGTTTGGGGTCTGGGATAACAGGATAGTACCCTATTTTGTTTGCTAGGTCTATTAATTATGCAGAGGTACCAGATGAATGGGGAAAAGCAAATGTAGTATCCATTTACAAAAGGATACCTAGTAAAAAGAAGGTATGAAATTATAGGCCTGTTAGTTTAACATCAATGGTTGGAAAGATACTAGAAAGAATTATAAATAATAATATTAAAGATAATTTGGAAAATTTTAATCAAGTTCATAACATGGATTTAAATCAGGAAGGTCTTCTTTGTCTAATCTTGTAGACTTTTGAGAATTTGTTAGCTGATCAGGTAGATAATGGAAATGATGTAGATGTTATTTATTTGGATTTTAGTAAAGCATTTGACAAGGTTCCACATAAAAGACTTCTATACAAGTTGAAAGCCCATGGGATTTTTGGGTGTTATAAATTGTAGTGATGTACCAGTTCCATGAAAAACTACCAATGCCAATTCTTTGCCAAGATTTTAAAAAAATCAATTCTCTTCATAAATTTTACTAATCTACTGTGAAACTTTCAATTTTCATATTTTTACATTTCAAATTTAGTTAAATGCTTTGGTAATTATTCGTTTTAATGCCCACTCTATTTTTATGATGAGAAACTTTTCTGGTCAATTTTGAGGTGTTTTGCACGAATCTGCCATCTGTTTCCTGCGGAAATGCGTAGTTTTCAAGATATCATCATCTTGAAAACTATGCATTTGCACAGGAAACAGATAGCTGTTTCGTACAAAACACCTCAAAATTAACCAGAAAAGTTTGCTCTCATCATTTTTATTTAAACTAACAAAAATATCATGTGGGCATTCAATTAACCTAACCAGGCATTCAATTAACCTAACCGGGCACTCAATTAACCTAACAGGTTAATATTGGTTATTTCACCTAAATATCTTCTGATCTTTTCATATTAGGCACTCTCTGTCACATTTTGGGCAAGTTAAGGATGAGAGAATAACACCGTAATTGATAAAAACATCCAATCCTTTGTCTTCATCTAGGGCACATGACGAATCAAATTCTCAAAGTCAAAATCACACAAATGGCACATCATAATTCTATCACAAACACCACTAAACTGAATCCAATTTGAAAAAAAAAATAGCCAGAACAAAACCCAACCAACTAATTAAGTCGCAAAGTAGTGAAAAAATAGCCCAATCAGGAAAAATATTTTATGAAAAAAGTACATTATAGCCAAAACAAGAAATATATTTTATTAAAAAAAGTACATTTCAACAAATTTCCCGAACAAAAAATACCATCATGTTGTAAAGCATTTGAACTGCTTTACAGGTATATCTGACTAAAAATATTAAGTTTGAATGGGTGTTAAAACGAATATTATCCAATGCTTTTTCTTAGCTCACTCCACAATATATGGCACCAAAATTTGTTATGGTAAATCTCTAGGAGCGCTCCATTTTTCAATATTAAACATACACTCATAAAACATATACCATTTGAAAGCTCACATTTTTCTGAGTCTAAAAATGTAGTAAGCCAAAAGTATCAATAGCAAATAAAAAGTAACTAGGTTTAAATATAAAACCCTATACTGATCAATTTGTGATGCGTGATCTTTACGGGGGTACCCCCAACACCTAAATTATACAAATGATAATGTAATAACATATTCATGTTAGGTTAAGTTAGCGTAACAATTACCATCTTACAACACAGACTGAAGATTTATAACTTAGCCAACCTTTATAATGTAATTAATTACATCACACATCAAACAATTAAACCTAGTTACTTTTTATTTGCTATTGATACTTTTGGATTACTACATTTTTAGACTCGGAAAAATGTGAGCTTTCAAATGGTATATGTTTTATGAGTGTATGTTTAATATTGAAAAGATAAAAACATCCAATGCTTTCTCTTCATCTAGGGCACATGACGAATCAAGTTCTCAAAGTCAAACTACACGAACAGCACGTCATAATTCTATCACAAACACGACCAAACTGAATCCAATTAGAAAAAAAAAAATAGACAGAACAGAATCCAACCAACTAATTAAGCTGCAGAGTAGCGAAAAAGTAGCCCAAATCAGGAAAAATATTTTATGAAAAAAGTACATTATAGCTAAAACAGGAAATATTCACTATAAAAATGTAACTTATAATTTTTTCTATAATCTTGCATTTGCTATTGATACTTTTGGATTACAGTACTACATTTTTAGACTCAGAAAAATGTGAGCTTTCAAATGGTATATGTTTTATGAGTGTATGTTTAATATTGAAAAATGGAGCGCTCCTAGAGATTATCCTTTATTACTTGTATACCATAGATAAAATATTAAAAAGTTTTATTACTCAGTAAAATGACAAAATAATTTTATTTTAACTTCCTAAATTGAATATCAATATTTAAAGTAATTGTTTTTCTACAGTGCCCACGAAAAGTATCCGATCACTCAAGAAAATACAATATTTTCCCTTGATATTCAGAGACATAATTCACTTTCTATTTGTTCTAGCGACATCTGGTAACTTTGAGGTTGCTCGCTGATATGAGAGCTATCCAACGCATTCTCAAATTAGTGTTCTGGTAGCCTTCGTTGCGGGTGGCTGTGTCTCAAAGTTGTCAGATTTCACTGTTTGTGTAAATTTATTGATATTTTGTTATTTTTTACAGAAAGTGGTGTAAATAAAATTTATATATAATGTGTGCTAAAAAACAACTTAAGAGTGATTGTCGAGGTGCTATTGTTGCTTTGCATACATGTGGGAAATCACAGAGACAGATAGCTAAGGAATTAAACATATCCCAAAGTACCGTTAATTTATGGGTTTCACGGGCTAAGAACAATGCCGGCCTAACCACGCCAGTCCCTAAAAAACGATCTGGCAGACCGAGAGAAAAACAAATTCACGAACAGACAAACTTATGAAACGTTTAGTATTGAAAAACCCAACAATAACTGCGAAAGAAATCAAATTTAATATGAATAATTTGTTATCTGGTGTTTCTGAACGAACTATCCAGGAGCGGCTCCAAAAAGAACTCGGATTACCATCTCGCCATGCTGCTAAGAAACCGTTCATTAATGAAAAAATGCGTAAAAAACGTGTCGCATTTTGTAAAAAATATATTCATTGGACTGTTGATGACTGGAAGAAGGTTTTATTTAGTGATGAGTCGACATTTTTGACATTCAGAAGTTGTCCAAAAAAGGTTCGCCGGCCTATTGGCTCAAATAGGATGGACCCTAAATACACCCTAAAGACAATGAAACACCCTCCAAGTGTGATGGTTTGGGGTTGTTTCGGTTACTATGGGCGTGGAAACCTATATTTTCTTCCGAAGAACACAACTATGAATGGTGCACGGTATTTAGCAATGCTACAGGATAAACTTCCAATGGCAATGGCAATCCAAAGGACAAAAACATACATGCATGATGGTGCACCATGTCACAGGGCCAAAATAGTGACAAAATGGATTACTGACAATAAATTTGATATTTTGGATTGGCCTGGTAATAGTCCAGATCTCAATCCGATAGAAAATATGTGGCCAATAATAAAAAATAAGGTTGAATGCCACGACACTGGCTCAGTCGAAAAATTACAAGAAGCCATCAAAAAGGTATGGTGCAAGGAAATATCAGTGGAAGTTTGTCAAAACTTGATTAAATCCATGCCAAAACGTCTAGAACAAGTCATCCAAACCAAAGGACAGATGACAAAATACTAATATAAGGTTAGTATACATTTAAACATTGTTTTTTATGTAAAAAATACAAATTTCCAGGGTGATCGGATACTTTTCGCGGGCACTGTATATGTTGAAAGTATTTTCTTTCTTCAACAATGTTGACAACAAAATTTTTCATTAAAATTTCAAGTCCTTGGTCGGCAATTTGAATAAAAAAAAAATGGATATATGGGTTTTATACATTTGGGTTTATAAAATTATTAAAATACTTGGTTAATATTCGTTTTTTGACCCAGTCACACCCAGCTATAACAGCAATATATATTGAATAACCAATCAAAACTGAATAAGAAAATATATATATTATCTTGTGCAAATTTGTATAAAATGTACTTTTTTTTTAAAAATATTTTCTACTTTCTAATATGTATGTATATAAATTTCAGTGGGTTTGTTTATTTTGGCTACCTTTTTTGGAGATTTTTCTTGGCTTTTTTTGGCTACTTTTTCTTGCTTTTGCCTACTTCTTTCTGTTTCTGGTTAGTGTGGTGATTTTCGTTCTACTGTTATGACCAGGGCTGTGGAGCTGGCACCAAAATCTTAAGCTCCAGCTCCGGCATTTTCAAATTTCTGGCTCCAACTCCGGCTCTGGCTCCTCTCACCATATATTAATGATTGATAAATCTCTTGAAATTGTACCTTGCTACTCATAGGCCATAGCAGGCAGCCACACAAAACATTTCATCACCATCACATGATTCATCAGCTACTTTTTAAAATTTAGACCAAAGCCTGTTGCAGCTATTAATCTAAATTCTAATGACTATAGCTATGCCTTTGTGGCTTTTTTTTATCATTTATTAATAATAATATTACCTACACCTTTCATGACAAAAAAAAATGTTTTACAAAAAGACAAAAAAAAAACTTATTCGTTTGTATTATAGAATGTTTATTTGGAAAATGTAGCCTTTTAAAAAAATTAAAATAATTTTTATTACTTTTTATACATCTTCATTACATGCCTGTCCTCAGAAATAAAATGGCTTCTGCTAAGTCATCCTTCATTGATGCTCTTAAATCAGATTTCACTATTCTCAGTGCTGAAAAGAGGCGTTCTACACTGACTTGTGTGGGTGGTAGAGCTGATACAATACTAGTTACATTCCTTATAATCTTTGGATATAAGGGTATGACATCGTCAACTGTCAGTTTAGAGGAGTGGTTGTATTTTTCTACTTCCTTTAATTCAGCATAGAATTCTTGCTTGAATTTGGTTATTTTCATCTGTAGAGGATTCTTTAATTCTACTTTGAGACATTTTGCATTTGATCTATCTATTCTGTCCAAATATTTTGTGAAATCTTCCTCATCATTTGAAGAGGATGATTGGTTGGTAATGCTGCTATCATCTTCATTCTGGGCATCTGGTTTTTCAGATACCAGCTTTTCCACGCGCAATGCAATGTCATAGAGGGCCTCTTTTCCTTTAGCTTTTTTATCTTCATTTAATAGAACTCTGTTCATTGGGTCTCTGTAAACAGCAGCTAATACAATTGCATTTTCTAATAGTAATACCTCTCTTTTCTTCATCGAAGAAACAATTCCCTCAGCAAGTAGTCCTCCTGTTTGATTGAGACGAAATATTAATTCTTTCCATGCCAACAAGAATTCACCAGAAGTTAATTCTTCTGTTTGAAACTTTTTAGTGACAGCAAAAGGGTAACGAAGCAGAACTTCTAATTGGGTCAATTGCATCCATTCATTTTCAGTTAATGAGACATTTTGATTTGCCAGGTCTTCAAGATGTGGTTTCAGATCAAGCAAACGCTTAATCATCAAATAGGTGCTGCCCCACCAAGTATCTTGATCTAAAATAGCTCCCATACCTGAATGTTTCTTCACAATGGAGTCTATTTTTGGTGTTCTGGCTGCAGTGGCTACCTGTCTGAACTTGCTGATCATAGTTGCTACATGTCATTCTTTTAATCTATCCCTTATCGCTAACTGCAATGTATGCACAACACAGCGCATGTGTTGAATATGAGATAGCATAGTGGCTTCTTCAGCAATATCATCTAGAACTTCATCATCTTGTTCTGTCACTATCATTTCATTTGCAGAATCAATTTCAGAAATGTCATCTTCATTTTCCATTACTTCCTTAGTAACTGTCCCTCTATTTAGTTTTTCAATAGTGCTTAGCATATTCGAAGCATTGTCAGTGACAATACATAGAATTTGTTCTTTTTTTATTTTAAAATCTTGTAAGACAGTTTCGACTAAATTAGAAAGATATTCACTGGTGTGATGTGCATGTGTATTCCTTACTGCCAGTGTCCGAGTCACCTTTTTATTGTTGTCATCTATATATCTCACATTAATGGCAAAATAATTAACTCTATGGCAAGTGCATCCATCCATTTTGAGGAACACAAAGCGCTCCTTAAGAGTTCTTTGAAGTTCCTCCTTTTTGTGTGTGGCATCTTCAATCACAATCTTTCTAATGCTATTTCTATCCAAAGAAACTTGGAGTTTACTGCATTTCTCCATTAAGACTAGTGATGGGAC
Organism: Bathynomus jamesi; assembly: GCA_023014485.1. NCBI lineage: Eukaryota > Metazoa > Arthropoda > Malacostraca > Isopoda > Cirolanidae > Bathynomus > Bathynomus jamesi. Next base: position 393,083 of record JAJOZX010001070.1, on the reverse strand, counting down.
GATACCAAAATTTTTAATGATTCCGATTCTGATACCACTAAAAAGTCTCGATTCCGATATGATTCTCGATTCCGATTCCGATTCTCAATATTTTTAAATATAATTCTATACTTGTTTTTCTGGAAATTGTCATATTTTACTCTGGTAAGATTAACTATTTACATTATGAGTATGGTAATATAAATTATAAATTATAATAGATTGGTTTAAAAATAAAAATCAACTGTAAGTTGTAACAATTCATTTTAATCTTCTTGATTACACATCATGGATATACATGTTTTAATGTATAGCTACAATACAATAAAAATTAAATTTGTTATCCTCTTTCATTTAAATTTTAAAGTTTACATTGCAAAACTGGTTCAATTAAAAGTTAAAGAATCGTTTTAAGAATCGGAAATCATGGTGCAATTCTCTCGATTCCGATTCCGATTCCGATTCTTGAAAAATGCTCGATTCTTCCGATTCTCGATTCCGATTAATCGTCCCATCACTAATTAAGACCTAAAAAAGCTGGTGTTGAGAAAAAAGATAAAGGTATACTATTTTTTACCACCATTTCTATGATGTACTTCTTGAATTAATCTGAGGTCATATTTACAGTAACTTTATTACTAGGAAAGAAACTTGTTAATGGTGACATTTGCAATTGTCCCCCAGGACAAATTTTACTTTTAGTTGAGGTGGATGCTTGACTTGCTTCACTGTCTTTCTTATTAACAATTTCTAAAATTTTTGGATGAAATCATTGTAGATGTCTTTTTAAATTTGATGTCTTGCCAGTCTGGGTTGGTACTTTTGTATCATAGCTTGTACAAGAACTAATTTTAATTTCACATAATTGTTCATCATTATTTTCTTTCTTACAGTGACAAATGAAATATTTTCGATCTGTAGAAACTGTGAAGTATTCAAATAATGCGGACTTTGTTTGACTTTGAGATCTAGTTGTCATTATGAAAAGGCTCAAAAAAAGAAGAATGAAACTTAATATTTTCAATTTTTAAAAATTAAGCTTACTAGTTTAAGTTTCTAAAAATTAACACATTTCCTGAAAAAAATTAAGTCCAATTAGAAATCATTCAAAATAAAAAAAAAAATAGCATAAAAAAGTTTGTATCTAAATATGAACTCTTTGTATTGGGCTGGAGCAGGAGCTGACACATTTTTTATCAGCTCCAGCTCCAGCTCCAGCTTCCCAAAAATAACTGGCTCTAGCTCCACTCACCAAAATTGCTTCAAGCTCCAGCTCCTGGCTCCGGCTCCAGCTCTAGCTCCACAGCCCTGGTTATGACGTGTCAATCTTGTGAACTTGATTTTGAAGACCTAATCCGCCTTGTTGGCCTCAATGAAGATAAAAGTTTTGATGTTTTTTCCAATCATGGCATAATTCCAACATCCGTGATTTGCCCTAAATGTAATACTGCCTGTATTTTAAGACAAGACTCGAAGGTGTTTAGGTACTGTAAAAAAAATGGAACGATGTGAAATCGTGGGTTTTACGTGCTGGGAATAGACGTCCTCATTACCGGAAATATTTCGCACGATACTTGTTCCTGGCAGAATATCCTGATGATTCTACAGTTCTGCATCACTTCCTTACTGCAACTGCAGAACTATATCCTCCAAAATAAGTTGTTAGGTTAAGTTGTTAGGTTAAGTTGTTAGGTTAAGTTGTTAGGTTAAGTTGTTAGGTTAAGTTGTTAGGTTAAGTTGTTAGGTTAAGTTGTTAGGTTAAGTTGTTAGGTTAAGTTGTTAGGTTAAGTTGTTAGGTTAAGTTGTTAGGTTAAGTGTTAGGTTAAGTTGTTAGGTTAAGTTGTTAGGTTAAGTTGTTAGGTTAAGTTGTTAGGTTAAGTTGTTAGGTTAAGTTGTTAGGTTAAGTTGTTAGGTTAAGTTGTTAGGTTAAGTTGTTAGGTTAAGTTGTTAGGTTAAGTTGTTAGGTTAAGTTGTTAGGTTAAGTTGTTAGGTTAAGTTGTTAGGTTAAGTTGTTAGGTTAAGTTGTTAGGTTAAGTTGTTAGGTTAAGTTGTTAGGTTAAGTTGTTAGGTTAAGTTGTTAGGTTAAGTTGTTAGGTTAAGTTGTTAGGTTAAGTTGTTAGGTTAAGTTGTTAGGTTAAGTTGTTAGGTTAAGTTGTTAGGTTAAGTTGTTAGGTTAAGTTGTTAGGTTAAGTTGTTAGGTTAAGTTGTTAGGTTAAGTTGTTAGGTTAAGTTGTTAGGTTAAGTTGTTAGGTTAAGTTGTTAGGTTAAGTTGTTAGGTTAAGTTGTTAGGTTAAGTTGTTAGGTTAAGTTGTTAGGTTAAGTTGTTAGGTTAAGTTGTTAGGTTAAGTTGTTAGGTTAAGTTGTTAGGTTAAGTTGTTAGGTTAAGTTGTTAGGTTAAGTTGTTAGGTTAAGTTGTTAGGTTAAGTTGTTAGGTTAAGTTGTTAGGTTAAGTTGTTAGGTTAAGTTGTTAGGTTAAGTTGTTAGGTTAAGTTGTTAGGTTAAGTTGTTAGGTTAAGTTGTTAGGTTAAGTTGTTAGGTTAAGTGTTAGGTTAAGTTGTTAGGTTAAGTTGTTAGGTTAAGTTGTTAGGTTAAGTTGTGTTTAGCATGAATGCAAACTTTTCTGGTCAATTTTGAGGTGTTTTGCACGAATCTGCCATCCGTTTCCTGTGCAAATGCGTAGTTTTTGAGATGACGATATCTCGAAAACTATGCATTTGTACAGGAAATGGATGGCAGATTCTTGCAGAGCACCTCAAAATTGACCAGAAACATTTGCTCTCATTATAAAAAGAGACTGGGTCAAAAAACGAATAATTACCAAATACTTAAAGTCAACATAATAAGATGGTTTAATATATAAATTATGAAGTATAACTTGATATAGAATTATTATTAATATAGAGTAGATTACAATAGTTTATATTATTTAAAGATGTTAGTGAGAGAAAATGTAAACTTATAGGCAACTTATTAAGCATTGCCCTTTTCACAAATTTAAAATATTTTTTTAGAATTACACTTTGAAATGAGTATGTATAAGTTATCATAAGTGCTTTCTGTCTGTTCAATTTTCCATAAATATAGATTCTTTGTAATGAAAATGATTAATATGAGTTTTATCGTACTCAGAATATCAAAAGCAAATATAATTATAAAATATTAAAGCATAATTTTCTCATCATTTTCATATAAGTCACTATGCTCGCAGATGTGTCCTTACCAAATTATGTAGATTTGAATATTATGACATTTTTTCTCACCCTCCCAATATTTGCCTGGTGACATCATGAAAATATGATATATGAGCTAGGCTTGGGCTATTTTTTTGCTACACTGCGACTTAATTAGTTGGATGTTAACAGGTTAGGCCAACTGAATGCCCTTGATGATTGGTTAGGTTAAGTAATGATATTTTCATTAGTTTTAGGCATTTTAGGTTACTATTTCCACTTACATTAGTTTTAGGGTTAGGTTAGGTAAGGTTAGGTTAATACCAAAATACATTTTTCTAGTAATATTTGATGTGTTTTGCTTAGATTTTGACCTCCATTTCCCTTGAAAATGAGCCAAACTTCAAAGTACTATAACTTTGTTGGATCTCATTTCCGATGGAAATGGTCAGATTTGAACAAATCACATCAAATACTAGAAAAATATATTTTGGTCTGTAAAATGACTGAGTTACTCAATACACATAATTACCATGAAAATTTTAAAATTTCAAAGAATCAATGAGAGAATCAGCTAAATTTGGCTGGCCAATACCTCAAAAATGGATGATTCTGATTCTACTCTGATGAATTGGTAGACCACTAATAAATTGGATAGAAAAATGGTTAGTAGACAGAGAGCAGAGTAATTTTAAATAGTCATGAATCTGGGTAGCAGGAAGTGAAAAGTGGGGTGCCACAGGGATGTGTTGGGTTCATTACCACCCCGGTTACAATAGAAAATGGTTAATATGAGTTTTATCCCACTCAGAATATCAAAAGCAAATATAATTATAAAATATTAAAGCATAATTTTCTCATCATTTTCATATAAGTCACTATGCTCGCAGATGCGTACTTAACAAATTATGTACATTTGAATATTATGACATTTTTGCATTTTTTTTTCCCACCCTTCCAATATTTTGATTGGTGATGTCATGAGAACATGATATATGACCTAGATTTTTTAAGTTCTTAGGCCTTTTAAGTTGCTAGTCTACTTCTGTTAGTTTTTGATAGATGTTTGTGGCGATGACATGTGAACGGTGCGAATATTATTTTGAGGATTTAATATACTCTAGGCTAGGTTAGCCAGGGTTAGGCTAGGTTAATTAATGCCAAAAATACATTTTCCTAGTAATATTTGATGTGTTTTGCTTAGATTTTGACTTCCATTTCCCTTGAAAATGAGCCAAACTTCAAAGTACTATAACTTTGTTGGATCTCATTTCCGACGGAAATGGAGGTCATATTTGAACAAATCACATCAAATACTACTAGAAAAATGTATTTTGGTGTGTAAAATGACTGAGTGACTTAAAACACATAATTACCTAGAAAATTCTTATAAACTACAAAAAAATCTTCATAGATTAGTTGCCTGGGGTAGTAAATGGCAGATGGAATTCAATGTTCAAAAAATGCATCATCCATTTTGGTAGAAATAATGAAAACTTTAGTAATGAGAGGAAACTAGTTAGAGGATGTTAGACATGAAAAAGATCTTAGCATTGTAGTTAATATGATCTAAAATTTTCTAAGCAGTGCTTAGAGGGTAGAAATAATGCAAATAAAATAGTAGGTATTATTAAAAGGAATGTTAGTTACAAGAGTAAGGAAGTCATCTGTAAATTATATAATTCTGACGTTAGGCCTCACTTAAAATACTAGGATAAACTTAAGATGTCATCACCTGAATTTTGAAAAAAATAACTATATGGCCGTAAACTACATAAAAATATAACACCTTTTACAAGAGTACTGTTTTATTTTTATAAATACTCATTTCGGTACGATTTTGCAGGTGATAACATTTCCTTAAGATTTACTGAATACTGGATTCAAGTTTGATCCTTTCTCCTTAAACATGATAATATGCTTAAAAGTGTGCAACTTAGAGCAACCAAGCTCATCCTTAACTTTAAAAAGATTGAACACAGTCGATATCTATATAGTCTGGGGAAATACTCTTGTAAAAATGTCTATGCTTCAAACTCCCCCACTGAATAGACAAATAGGTATATACATTTTTAAAATGAGGATGAATCATGCAAATTTTATTAAGTAATTTCAACGTACAAGATTTATTTTTATAAAATTACTATTTAATTTATAATTTCTTAATTAATTAATGTTCTTAAAAATTGCAATATTATAATCATGCAATCCAGCCAAAGGATATTTTTGCAGCCAATCAAAGATAGTGGGAGTTGATGACGTAATGACTCAACTGTAAACAAAAAATTAATGGCGCCTCATATTTGAAGCATTCAAAGTTAATTAAAGTTGTACAGTGTAAATAAATGCAAAATGCCTTTAAAGTGTGGCGCGGTACTCTGTAACAATGTAGAAACTTCCATTTGAGTGACGTGACTGCTTTGGGGGACAGAGTCAAGCGTCACTGAAGCCCAACAGCTGCTCGCTGACTCAGTCAGATTCCTGCGCAGGCTGAAAATGCCAGAAACCCAACACTGTACACACACACACACACACACACACACACACCTAAATTGTGGATTGAAATACAGGGAAAGATTAAAGGAAGTATGACAATAAAACCCACACTAAGAGACGGAGTTTATTTCCACAACCAAATCACGCCAGCCAAAATAATCATACCATAGATTGGGAATCAAGTAAGTTACTTTATGAATGTAATAATTATGTCAAAAGAAAAATAATAGAATTTGTATGTATAGAACAAGAGGATAATTTCGAAGGTACTTATAAGCTGGACCCTTTAATGAGATTCTTGGTCAAAAAATTCCTTCCGGTGTCGGGTTATAATGTTTCAGACCAACAAAGACCCTAGGATCCACTCATAGCTGGTAGACCTAACTGTGTTCATAATTGTGTATTGTGCATGTCCTCCGTGGTGGCGGAGAGGGCCTACAATTTTACGTGGGTTCCGAACCACAAAGCCTTAATTTTACTACCTTAACCAATATCCAATCTATCAACATATGCGTCGAACCGATTTTTAAACAGGTTTACAGACGGGCTACTAATTACTTCTACCAGCAAACTATTCCAGCTATTTACTATTCTATGCATAAAAAAATCTTTGGCAACTGCTGTCTCGAACCTTCTACTTGTCAACTTACATCCGTTATTTCTAGTCCTATTATATTGAGATATTTCGAAAAAGCTATCTCTATCTACGTTATCGAACCCATTCATAATTTTGAAAACCTGGATTAGATCACCCCTTAGCCTCCTAGTCTCGAGTGTAGTCAATTTTAACTCCTTAAGCTTATCATCGTACGACTTCGACCTAAGCGACTAATTAATTATCGATTTAAAACTAAAGATAGAATCTCTGGATCCAGAGGATCAAGTCATAATAGACTACTATCCACAAATATGTTACACTCTATATCTATTTATAACCAACATGCAAATATATCAGATCCAAAGAATCCAGTCAATTTCTTTACGGTATCCATCAATACTAGTACCTTGCCAACGAAAAATAAGTCACGATCCATATCGATTGCGGACCAAGTCAAAATTTACATATACATTACAATATATATACTTAGGAGGAAAAGTGTAGGCAGTGGCGGTTCCTCATATGGGCAATATGGGCAGCCGCACAGGGCGGCATTTGTGGAGGGGCGGCATGAGCGCCTGCAAAAAAAATAAAAATAAAAATAAGAATAAATAAATAAAGAAATAAATAAAAAAAAATAAAATAAAATAAATAATAAAAGATCAATAAATATATTTTTATTAATAAAAAAACCATCTATTGCATTTTCCATAAACCTTCCCATAAAAGACCTAAACAATGCAAAATGCTTCCAGATTAATATTATTGGGAATAAAGGCCCATACTTTAACATATGTAATGTTATTTTTCTGGGTTTGGTTAAATAGTGAAATGTATATTATTTATTACAGAACGAATCTTCACACTAAGCCACTAAGGTCTGTCAAATAACCGCAAATGGATAAGAAGAGGTCAAAGCTATCAGGTGCTCAGTTTAGAAAAAAGAGGAAAGAAGAAGAGGAGAAACGAGCAAAAGATAAAGGTATAGAGCTATGTCATCTACTCTTCACTGCTATATTGCACTGCTATTTTGTGATATAGCTTTCTGAGTCATTTGAAGTGTACTATTATGTATATAATTAGCCATTAACCAAGGAGGTTGTATTATTCATTTGTTTCCTATTCTAAAAGTTTAATAAATTGTGCTTAATAACATGTTAAATTAATTGTACTAGCCTATTCATGCATTGGTCTGTTATGTTCTATTTTACTATTTGCAGGGGCACTTTTGAAATATTTTGGAACACCCTCTGCCACTAGCCAGGATGAGAAGCCGTCTACTTCTGCCATTATTGAGGCTGAGGAGCCATCTACCTCCTCAGCCTCACATATGTCTCCACAAATGCAGTCTGATCCTGAGGATGAAGACCCATTTGCTTCTACTTCTCCCCGGCAGGACTCTTCAGGTGAGTTTGTGTGCACATATGTCTGTGAGTGTGTGCGTGTGTGTGTATGTGTATGTGTGTGCATCCCTGCAAAGCATTTTGCAAACAGTTATAAATTATAATGTTATTATCACTGGGTCTGGGTTACTGGGTATGTGTGGTGTTTCACCACCATAATTCCATAACACCACCACCATAACAAAGTGCTGTGAATAATGTGTTATCTAACTTAGGTGTGTATACTAATGAGTAATGCTCTTGTTCTTTCTATTAGAAATGCCTGGAGCAGAATCGCCTCCTGAGGATGAGTCTCTGTCCACCGACCCTGCTAACTGGCCTTCAGTTCTGACTGAGAGAATTCGGACACAACTGGTTTCCAGGGGACCAAGTCAAGTACCATCTGACTTTGTATTCCCTAGAAACGACAGTGACGGAAGAAGTTTCCACCATCAATACTTCAGGAAGTCATTGGTTAGTGGGGAAAATATAACCAGAAGTTGGTTGGTCTATTCCTTAAAAAACAACAGCCTTTTCTGTTTCTGTTGTACATTATTTTCCAAGAGGAAAATAAATTTAACAAGTTTGGGACTCTCGGACTGGAAGCATGCAAGCTCATTGCTCACATCACATGACAACAGTTCAGAACACCTAAATTCTATGAAAATCTGGAAAGAACTGGCAGTGAGGATGAGAAAGGGGGAGACCATTGACAAGCAGGAGATGGCACTTCTGGAGGCTGAGAAGTTGAGATGGAGAGCGGTGCTGACACGTCTCACTGCTATTGTGCATTCTCTGGCAGTTAGGAATTTGGCACTAAGGGGACATACAGAAAAATTGTTCTCACCATCAAATGGCAATTTTCTGAAAGAAGTTGAACTGATGGCACAATTTGATCCTATAATGCAAGAGCACATTAACCGTGTCCAAAAAGGGACCTCCAGTCACACCAGCTACCTCGGCCACCACATACAAAACGAACTCATTGATTTGTCGAGCAGCAAGACCATTTCAGCAATGGTGAGCGACATCAAACAATCAAAGTTTTTTTCAATAATTCTAGATTGCACTCCAGATATCAGCCACACTGAACAGTTGTCAGTTGTGATTCGGGTTGTGTCACTGGAGGGGAAGCCCCATATAAAGGAACATTTCATGGGGTTTTTGGAGGCAGAGGAGTCCACTGGTCAACATTTGGCATCTCTGATTCTGAAGAGACTGGAGGAGCTAAAAGTTCCTTTCATGGACTGTAGAGGACAATCATACGACAACGGGGCCAACATGAGGGGAAAAAACAAGGGTGTTCAATCCAGGCTCCTAGAAATTAATCCCAGAGCTCTGTTTGTTCCATGTGGGGCTCATTCTCTGAATTTGCTTGTGGCCGATGCTGCTAAGGGATCTATTGATGCCACAAGTTACTTTGGCATCTTGCAGAAGCTTTACAACTTGTTTTCAGCCTCCACACAACGATGGGCCATTTTGAAAAAACATGTGAACATCACATTGAAGATGTGGTCTGATACAAGGTGGGAAAGCAAGATCAAGAGTGTGGAGCCCCTGAGATATCAGGCAGCTGCAGTGAGAGATGCACTGATCGAGGTGAGGGACCACACCAAAGACTCTGTAATAAAGGTCGAGGCTCAATCTCTGTCAGAGGAGGTTGGGTCATACCGCTTCGCCATTTGTTCAGTGGTGTGGCATGACCTGTTGTGCCAAATTCAGCATGTGAGCAAGCAGATGCAGTCTCCTAGCATGCACGTTGATGTTGCAGTAAATCTCCTAAAAAAAACAGAGAGAGGTCTCCGCAATTACAGGGCAACAGGTTTTGTGGCTGCACAAATGGCAGCCACAGATATCTGTGAACAAATGAATGTGGAGGCTGTGTTAAAACAAAAACGGCTGAGGTCCACAAAGCGGCACTTCTCCTATGAAGCATCTGATGAGCCCTTGATTGATGCTTTGAAGAAGCTGGAGGTGACATTTTTCAATGCAGTGGTTGATGCTGCAACATCAGCCATTCAGGAAAGATTTTCCACGTTGGAAATTGTGGGAGAGAAGTTTGGAGTGCTGACACATTTCCAAAATCTCACATTTGAGGAGCTGACAGAACAATGTGTGAACCTTAGTACTACACTACACTTTAAGGGACAATCTGACTTGGATGGCAGAGAGCTTGCACAGGAGCTGAAGAACTTGCCTGACTTGCCATCAAAGACCATATCCTTGCTTGAACTGCTGACATTTATCCATGAAAGGGAGCTCTCTGAAATATATCCAAATTTGTGGACTGCTCTCAGAATTGGTCTTACTCTTCCAGTCACTGTTGCTGAAGCAGAGAGGAGCTTTTCAAAGCTGAAGCTCATCAAATCCTACCTGAGGTCAACTATGTCACAGGAACGCCTTACCGGTCTGGCCATCATCAGTATAAATCATACAATTGCTGAGCAGATTTCATATGATGATTTAATTCATGACTTTGCATCAAGGAAGGTAAGAAGAGTCAGGCTTTAGATGGCAGTTGTGCTGTGGTGCAATTTATTTTGTTTCTTGTTCAAAGTGTAGCATAATAATTACCCTCTCTTAAGTGTCTTATTCTATTTATGTGATAGAGCATTTGTACAATTTAGAAATTTGATTCTCTAGTTTATTTATGGCAGTTGTGCAATTTAATTTGTATTTTTCCTGTTCATAGTATCATAATTACATTCTCTTAAGTGAGTTATTCTATTTACGTGATGAAGGATTTGTAAAATTCAGAAATTTGAGTCTTTGTTTTGGTTCTGAAGTTCCAACAATTAGTCCAATAAAAAGTTATTTTGTGAAAGAGTTATGTCTGTCCTTTATTTTGGGGGGATTCGAATGTGTGTGTGTTGGCGAACAGGGGGGGGGGCGCTGAAGGTGAGGTTCGCCCAGGGCGTCATGTAAGCTAGGACCGCCACTGAGTGTAGGTGTGGCTGTAAAGACTGTACAGTAATGTAGAATGTGTGTGCACCCATTTTGGGTCTCCCATTTCAAGCTTATCCTTATACGACTTTGACCTAAGCGACGGAATCATCTTAGTTGCTCGTCTTTGAACCCTTTTGATTTTGTCTATATCTTTGCGCATATACGGATTCCAAAATTGGATCGCGTACTCCAAATGGGGTCTAACTAATGATTTATAAAGAGGAACTACAATATCGCGCGATTTCTACTCAAAATTTCGAGCTATAAAACCTAACACTTTGTTCGCCTTATTGACCGCTGCTGTACTTTGTTTCGCTACTTTTAAATCACCAGTGACTATAACTCCTAAATCATTTTCCTGCTCTACGCTTGTTAAATCTTTCCCTGACATACTATACGCAAAATTACCGTTACGCGAACCTATATGCAAAATTTTGCACTTATCAACGTTAAATCTCATTTGCCATGTGACTGACCAATCAACGATTTTATTCAGATCTTCCTGGATTTTACCTCTATCTTCGTCATTAATCGCCCTACCACCCAGCTTCGTGTCATCCGCAAACTTTGAAACTGTGCTGACTAGGCCGACATCTAAATCGTTAATATATATAAGAAAAAGCAAGGGGCCCAATACAGAACCCTGAGGAACGCCACTCGCTACATTAGCCCAACACGACTCCGCTCCATCAACGACCACCCTCTGTTTCCTACTATGGAAAACTGATGAGTGGGTAGTTGGGAGGTAACGAAAATGGTTCACTGAGTAGGTAGGTAGTTAATCTAACAATCATTAAATTCCTTTTATGTCAATAACTGGGTGGATGAAACCAATTGGTTGCTCACCAGAGTTATTCTCCACACTAGTATTTATATACTGTGTGGGAGGAGCGTGCTCGGTAGTGGAGATACATTACCGCTCAACCAACCGAGGAATAAACCAAGACAACGCTGGTACGAGAAGCCCCGCGAAGAGGAGAACAAAGGGAGAACGAAAACGAAGAACGGGGCGAGAGGACGTACCAGCAAAGTGTGCTCTCGAAAACATAACCGGAGAAGGGAGACACTCCGATAACAAAAAGTAAGTGACTAATTGAGTTTTTACACCAAAGTTAATCTCATTAAATTAAGCTGGGTCAGACAAGTTAGGCCTACATTGTGGCCTAAGACCCAGCATCAACTCATAGCTTAACAAAGGTGAAGGTAGATTGCCCTAACCTAATTCTTGTGAGGAATCCTACTGTGGACCTCAATTTATCTGCCCGCTCTGGACCATTTCCGGAATCTCTAGGCTGACCCCTCTAGGCTAGACTTGATCTACTCTATAGTATAGACTGGAGATATAAGGGGTAGGTTAATTGTGGACCAATTCATACAGAGCATTTTTCGCATTGGTGGTCCGTGTGTGGGGAATTTACAAACCTTAAGCTTACTTAACAAAAATTGCAGAATTAGGCTAAATAGTCTAGCCTAAGCCTAACCTGAGCAAGCCTAATTAGGTCTACAACCTAGGGCCTAACTAGGAAACATTTACATTAAAGGAGTCTCATTCTCTTATAAGCTTAGACCTGAGTGACACACAAGTACTTGGGGGGATTAAACCAAATTTGAACTTGACTGTTTTGTCTGTGCTCTCTCTTCTCTGGTAATTCTTCTTGTCCTCTATTTCATTACGATCCCCAGTTAAACAATTTTGACTTAGACATGGACAGTGCAGAATTGAAAAAGTTAAAAAAGAAAAGGGGGGCAAAGTTGGGAGCTGTTACAAAGGCTGTGAACACTTTTAACAATATTACACAACCAGGTAAGAAAAATATAGAGTGTGTAATTATTAAATTAGAAATTAAAAAGAAGGAAATAATAGCCATTAATGAGAGTATTTCAGAGTTAGTTGAATCTGAAATGGCTGAAGAACAATTGATAGACCTTTACGCTGATGATGATGATCAGGTAAGCTCAATTGAACAGCAAATAAGGGAACTACGGTCTCGGTTGACTGACTTAACACCAAAAAAACCTAATTCTGATTTTAATCAAAGTAGGGCTAACCTTCAACAAAATTTAAGTGGCATGCAAAATCCTGAGTCACAAGAATTGAGGGCTCAGTTACCCATTTTGCAAATACCAACATTTGAAGGGGACACGGTACAATTCCCATCTTTCATTGACAAATTTGAGAATTTAATAGGTAATAAACCTTATATTTCAACTGTTGAAAAGTTTAGTTACTTAACTAGTTCCCTTAAAGGCCCAGCCTATAACCTGATAGCCTATTTACCAGCCGTAGGGGATTCATATGAAGTAGCTATTGATCTTTTAAAACGTAATTACGTTAATAAAGATGTGATTATATATGAATTATCTCAACAAATTTTTGAATTTGCACCCATAAAAGATAACCATAGTGATATGGAAAATTTTTATACAAAATTAGAAGCTATTATAGGACAACTGGTTAGCAATGAGATAGATATTAAAACTTCATCTTGGCTTATACAAAGCATAGTACTTAGGTGCCTTCCTTCGAGGGTTAAAGATAATTTAATTCTAAAGACGGGAGAAAATTATCCTAATTTAACACAAATAAGACAACACTTCCCCAATATCCTAACTAATTACAACTTGAGAGATTTTCCAACACATAAGACCCAGACTATGGATAAACCAAAGACTGTTCCCAGAGACCAACTAGCTACAGCCAAACAGACAAAACTTGATACTGTAGAATCAAATGTGACCAACTACAAAACACGAATACCTACATTACAGAACTTTAATGTAACTGCTGCCTCAACTTACACACCATATTGCAAATTTTGTGCAAGTAATGAACACAGTAGTACTGGGTGTGACAAATATTCAGATTTTAACCAAAGGGCTAAAAGATGTGAACAGTTGAACCTGTGTAAAAAGTGTACTGGCCAGGGACATTATAAGAAAGACTGTAAATCTAGGTTAAGATTCAAGTGTAAGTTTTGTAAAAGTTTACGACATGTCTCATCAATGTGTGATTCACCAAAGTGTCCAAATAATAGTACTCAAACTCAAAAGATACCTCCCCCAAACAAAGGTAATCAAGAAAATGCCACTTTCATGGGACATTCTGCTTGTTCAAACAATGTAACAAGAAACACTGAGATTCTTTTACCAACTATTACTTTGGACTTAGTGAATAGTGAGGGTAGTACCACTCCAGTGAGATGTCTTATAGACTGTTGTTCTCAACAAACATTTGTTTCAAAAAATGTAGTTAATAAATTGGGTTTGACACCAAACCCGAATGAACAAAACCTCAATATTGCGTCCTTTGTTAAGGATAACTCGGACAAAAATAGCTATAAGACAATTGACCTGGAACTACATTTAGAAAGTAAATTCAAGAAAATTGAAGCAGTTATTATTTCTAAAGTAGGACAAAACAAACTGGTTATACCCAAACTAGAACAAACCATAAATCATTTGAAAAAACACTACAAAATAGCTGATAGACATATCACTAACAACACAGTAGCTAACATTGAAATGCTAATAGGGGCAGATTATATTAATCTTATTCATAAGGGCATAGTAGAGATAGGTAATGGTATAGCTATTCAGACTCCATCAGGGATAGCCCCTTTGGGTGACCTATCAGAATACAACCTAGACCTAAACCAAAACAGTGCATGACCAACAAATACTATGTGCCTCAACTCAGTCCTACATAACACCTGTAAGAATAGCAACACTTTGAATAATATTATCTCAACTGAGAACATTAATTCATCATTATCAAATGAAACTTTGGATGAGGCAATTCAAACTTTATGGTTGCTAGAATCTGTGGGTATACATGACACACATCAAACTTCAGAAGATCAGTTAATGGTAGAAAGATTTGAAGACACCATTCAGTGTAAAGACAATAGTTATTTTATTGAGTTACCTTGGAAAATAAATTGTCCAACTTTAAGAGATAATCTCAAAGTAGCTAAAGGACATTTATATAAAGTAATGAAAAAACTCAAACAAGAAAATAATGTAAAATATATAATGATGTCTTCAAAGAACAGCTACAGAAAGGCTTCATTGAAGAAGTAACAGATAACCCTTTTAAAAAAGATGGTTGTCATTATTTAACCCACAGGGGGGTTTATCGACAAGATGCCCCAACAACAAAACTCAGAGTAGTATATAATTGTAGCCTCAAAGACAGTGATAAACACAGTTTGAATGATTGCTTGATTGAGGGTCCTAATCTCATTTCTGACCTTGTGAAGATCTTACTGAGGTTCAGGTTAGACAAATATGCTGTACAAAGTGACATTTCGAAGGCATTTTTGAGAATAAATCTTAAAAATGAATATGATAAGAACCAACTTAGGTTCTTATGGTTCAAGGATCCATTTGATTTGAATAAAGGGTTCATAACCTATAGATTTAATGTTGTGTTGTTTGGAGCCAATTGCTCACCTAGCCTATTAGCATTGACAATTAAACATCATTTAAACCAGTTTAATAACTCTCTAACATTGAACTTCCTTAAGGAACATTTTTACGTAGACAATCTAATAGGCTCAACGACAACAAAATCTGAATTATCTGAAGTCTATGAACACTCTCAAAACATTATGCAACAAGGTAACTTTGAACTTAGAGAGTGGATTTCAAATAATGAGGATTTAAACAAAAAGATTTTAAAAGATAATAATGGTCTTACTGAGCCATCAGACAGAGTTAAAACTTTAGGTATGAACTGGTATTTGGATGCAACTTCTAACAGTCATGATTCAATCTGTACTAAAGGTTTTAAACTTGATGAGGAAGCAAATACTAAAAGACAAATATTATCAGAGGCTTCCAAAATTTTTGATCCTATGGGTCTATTCCTGCCTTCAACAATAAAATCAAAGATTCTCCTCCAAGAAATTTGGAGGACAAATGTTGGGTGGGATGATCCAATAACAAATGAAAATCAAAAATCTTGGAAGAAGTTAGCTACTGATTTAACAAAAGTGCAGAACATTAAAATTCAAAGGTGCTGTGGGTTTAGGGATAAGCCCCAGAGGCTTCATGTGTTTGCTGATGCAAGCACACAAGCTTATGGGTGCTGTGCGTATCTTGTAAGCTCTACAGAAAGTCATCTAATTTATGCAAAAGGGAAAGTTGCACCTCTCAAACCTACCCGAACCATACCTCAATTGGAACTATTGGCTGCTACATTAGCCATTAAAACCATTTCATTGCTTAAGGATGCTTACTATGATGTGTTCATAACTAATATCCACGTCTGGCTTGACAGTCAGATTTGTCTTGCATGGATACGGAATGATAGCATTAATAGTAAGAATATCTTTGTAAGAAATAGGCTAAAAGAAATAGCTGACGCTAATGAAAGCCTACAAGTAAACTTTCACTATGTTCCAACTAAACAGAATCCAGCAGACTTTCTGACCAGAGGTTTATCCTACAAGTTGTTGAAGTCAAACAAAACTTGGTTTATGGGACCTAAGTGGCTCTGTAATACAGACCAATGGCCTGTGGAACAAGTTAACTTGACATTAAATTTAATCTTTTCAAATGAAAAGGTTGAACCAATCACTAATTATGAAAAGTATTCTGATTTCAACAAACTTGTTAGGGTGACAGCCTACTGTTTGAGGTTTGCTCACAACTGTTTAGCTACAATTAACAAACAGCTAAATAAAAATAATCATAATTATACAGAGGTTGCAACCCAATACTGGATAGGCCAAGCCCAACAAAAAGAGTACAATAAAGAGTTAGAATTCTTAACTAATGGGAAACAAACAAAAGAACCTGTACCATCAGTAGTTGTGGATCTAAACTTGTTCAGGGATGAGGAAGGCCTTCTAAGGTGTAAAGGGAGATTAGACAAATCAAAACTGTCATACAAAAGCAAAAATCCAATCCTTTTACCTAGATTTAGCTATTTGACAACATTAATAATCAGGAAAACACACAATGATGTATATCATATGGGGGTACCACAGACACTAACTACATTAAGAAAAACTTATTGGATACCCAAGGGAAGGATCACTGTTAAAACAGTCCTGAGTGAGTGTGTTACATGTAGGCGTATTCATGCTAGGCCCTATAGGAAACCAAATCCTCCTGCTTTGCCAGAGGAGAGAGTTACTCTCAACAGACCCTTTGAGACTGTAGGCATTGACTATACAGGAGCATTGACTGTAGGGGTGGGTGACACTGAACAAAAAATGTACATTGTACTGTTTACATGTGCAGCCTCACGAGCTGTTTATTTGGATGTTGTGGAGGACCTAACAGCAGAATCTTTTGTTGCTGTCTTTAAGAGATTCTGTGCACGACATTCAGTACCCAAGACAGTTTGGACTGACAATGCTACATATTTCAAAGCTGGTGAACAAGTCATCCACGACTTGTTAAGCAATGAAATCACACAATTATATATACAAAATACAAACATAAAGTGGAAGTATATTCCGGTTGCCTCTCCTTGGTATGGTTCTATCTGGGAGAGGAATATACAGACAGTAAAGAATTGCTTGAAGAAAGCAATTGGCAAAAAACAGATACACTTATTTGGGTTACTCACTCTCCTGGCTGAGATTGAGAACATCATTAACAATAGACCACTCACTTATGTGAGTGACAACATTAATGACCCAGAACCATTAACTCCAAATCATTTGATTCGGGGAGAACAAGTTAGTCTCCTGCCGGACTACAATATAGACTCTTCAGAAGACCCAAACTGGACTCAACGACATGATGAGCTCCAGACTAAGTTACAACATTTAACTAGAGTTAAAGCTCATTTCATTAAACAGTGGAAAACTGAGTACTTGATGGGTCTAAGGGAGAGACATAAACAAATGACTAAGAAGGATTGGTCTGACACAATTAAGGTAGGGGACCTTGTTCTCATACATGACAGTACTCCAAGACAAAACTGGCCTCTGGCTAGAGTTTCAGAACTCAGACCAGGGGCAGATGGGGTAACAAGAGTGGTCAAATTAAGGACTTCAACGGGTGACACAACAAGAGACATTTCTCTTTTGTACCCTTTAGAGTCTGGACCCAAAACAATGGACTTTGGAGAACCTTCTTCACTGACAGTAACAACTGGAGACACTGAACTTCCAGTAACTATTCCTTTGACAGTAGGAGTGGTAACGCATCCTACTACAACATTGACAGACACAAGACCTCAGCGACAAACAGCATTAAAAGCGCGACTATTTTTACAACAAAAAATAGATGCTGGGGAATTGTAATTTTATCTTCTAACTTTCATTTTTTCTTTTCTTATGGTAAAGACCATAGACAGTTTCATCCTATGGATGTATATTTTCTCTTCTAATTAAATGCTACACCTTCTCCATGAGAAGGTGAGGATAGGCACTGTTAATCAGATTAACAGGCATTTACAGTTAAATAGTTAGCTAGTCTACACTCAGACAAAAATTGGTGACAATGACACCAAAATTTTTATCTCCCGGGGCCCCCAGTATATGGAAAACTGATGAGTGGGTAGTTGGGAGGTAACGAAAATGGTTCACTGAGTAGGTAGGTAGTTAATCTAACAATCATTAAATTCCTTTTATGTCAATAACTGGGTGGATGAAACCAATTGGTTGCTCACCAGAGTTATTCTCCACACTAGTATTTATATACTGTGTGGGAGGAGCGCGTGCTCGGTAGTGGAGATACATTACCGCTCAACCAACCGAGGAATAAACCAAGACAACGCTGGTACGAGAAGCCCCGCGAAGAGGAGAACAAAGGGAGAACGAAAACGAAGAACGGGGCGAGAGGACGTACCAGCAAAGTGCGTTCTCGAAAACATAACCGGAGAAGGGAGACACTCCGATAACAAAAAGTAAGTGACTAATTGAGTTTTTACACCAAAGTTAATCTCATTAAATTAAGCTGGGTCAGACAAGTTAGGCCTACATTGTGGCCTAAGACCCAGCATCAACTCATAGCTTAACAAAGGTGAAGGTAGATTGCCCTAACCTAATTCTTGTGAGGAATCCTACTGTGGACCTCAATTTATCTGCCCGCTCTGGACCATTTCCGGAATCTCTAGGCTGACCCCTCTAGGCTAGACTTGATCTACTCTATAGTATAGACTGGAGATATAAGGGGTAGGTTAATTGTGGACCAATTCATACAGAGCATTTTTCGCACTACCTCGCAACCACTCTTCTAGCCAATTTATTACTACACCCCTGATTCCATGAGCCTTAGTTTTTTCAATGAGTCTTTTGTGCGGCACGGTGTCAAACGCTTTTTGAAAATCTAAATACACTACATCAACCGCCCTATGTCTATCGTAAACGTCAACCACGCTTTGGAAAAATTCTAAAAGATTAGTTAAGCAAGATTTATTTCGCCTAAAACCGTGCTGCGTATTTCTAACTAGTTTATGCACTTCTAAGTGTTCGACTATACGATCCCTAATTATTGATTCCAGTAGCTTACCTACAACAGACGTTAAACTGATTGGCCTATAATTTCCCGCCGCACCTTTATCGCCTTTCTTAAAGATAGGTGTTACGTTTGCTAACTTGAAATTATCTGGTACGCACCCCTCAGAAATAGACGCATTAAAAATCTTTGTTAGCGGCACAACAATGCTATCTTTTAATTCTTTTAGTTGTATGGGATATATGGAATCCGGCCCCGGTGATTTACGCGTTTTCATTTTATCAATATAGCGCATTACCTCCGCTTCACTAACCACGATATTATCCAAAATATTACCATTATCAAAAGGTATTATGTCTATGACCGTAGGGATATTCGTTAGATCTTCTATAGTAAAAACTGACGTAAAAAATTCGTTTAGCAAGGTAGCCATTTCCTTGTTTTCAGAAACTAGATCTCCGTTTACATTTTTCAAAGGCCCCAAGACACTTTTTACTGGATTTCTATTATTGACGTATTGAAAGAATTTAGAGCTAGCATTTTTGGGCTCTTGTGGCATCATTGTTTGGGCACTCTTGTGGCATCATTTTTTTGGGGCACTGCGCGTCTTTCCTACTCGTTTGTTAAATGCGGCACTTACAGGGCGTGGTCTTATAAAGAGCTCTCTTGCAATTCAGTTTGGTTGTTTAGATACAAGATTGTTGCATCGTTGAATAGTGCAGGTTGTGTTGTTGTTGCAAGGTTTAGAAAGAAGACCATAAATAGTGCCCTTTTTGTTTTTTATCTTAATTTTATGCAACTGAGGCCTAAGGTAGGCCAACATCGAGTCAGCAACCCTGAGGTAGGACCTAACAGACCTCCAAGTCCGTAAGTTTTTAGTCTAGCTTAACTTGGGCTGTAGGTTAAACTGGCCCTTCAGAGCTTGGCCGTTCACGGCTCAGCTGGGATTCTGAACCCAATAAAATAAAAAATAACATGGTCCTTCGAAACCGGATTCTAGCCCAAGACTGAGTCCGTAACTATTTTCCGGCAAAGTTCTGATTGTGCAAATTGTAGCCCAAGTTAGGCCTAGACGGGTTGAGCATAATTGAGTTAAGGTCCCAGGGTAGAAAGTTTGGTCGCCCAATTGCGAAACTTGGCCACTAGTCTGTCGTTGTTTTGGGCCTACATTTTACCGGTTTGGTTAATTTTGGTTTATTGTTCGTAGGCGAAGGTTGCAAACTTCAGTGCGCCAGTTACTTGGGTGGAAAATTTTGTATTCCATACTGGTGGTTGGTCAGTACCCCACCCAGCAATTCAGTTTATTTGAAAAAAGCAAAATTTGAGTTTGATCAGTTTGGTTAAGTATTTTTGCTAATTCAGCTTATTTGGTATTGAGCCCAATTGTTGTTTGCACTGAAGATGAGTGCAGCTGAATTAAACAAGTTTAAAAAAAGGAGAAGCGCCTACAAAGGTCTAATTACAAAGGTCATTGCCACTATAGATTCTGCCATAGAGCAAGAGGATTTAAGCTTAGTGACTGCGCAGCTTTCCATATCACAAACTAAAAAGGTTGCTCTAAGCGAAGTAAATGTTAAAATTGAGGCTCTTATAGAAGAGGATGAAATAGAAAATAACATAATTTACTTTGAAGAGATTATTGATGATATAATTAAAGTATGCCACAGAGCAAAAGAGTTTAGCAACTCAGTACTGTTAGAGACCATGTCTAATAATGAAACACAACCCTCAACAAATGGTGTTTGTGAAGTTCAGGTTAACAGATCTGCAGTTCAGTTACCGAGGCTTGTACTCAAAAATATTTCTGGGAGTATTCAGGAATGGCAAGGATGGGCAGACAGTTTTCAATCAATAGTTCATTCTAGTCAAGTGTTAAGTGCGGTGGGGAAGTTTAATTATTTGCAGTCCCTCTTGGAAGGGGAGGCAGCAAAGACAATAGCAGGATTAGCATTAACAGAGGCTAATTATAATGTGGCTTGGGATATATTAAAGAAACGGTTTGGTAAGCCAGAGATCTTAATTAAAAGCCACCTCCGCGAACTTTTAGCTATACCTCCTGTTAATAATCCCAATAGTGTCAAGGAGTTACGGCAGTTATATGATGAATTTGAAGTTCGAACTAGGTCCCTGGACAACTTGGGTGTAGGAATGGAAAGGTATGGTATAATGTTGGTCACTATACTGGAGTCTAAATTGACTAGCTCAATTTTGCTTGAATTAAGTAGGGGACACACTACAGAACATGTGTACATCCCCCTTCAACAGATGTTAAGTCTTTTAAGCACAGAATTAGCAAGACGAGAGGGAAGTGAATTTGCAAAGTGGGATGTTAAACACGGGGACAAAGGCAGGCACAGCACCAAAGTTTCTACAAAAAGGAATAGCCCAGGTACAGCGTCAGCTGTACATGCATCCTCTGAGAATAAATTAAAGGGAATCAAGGAATGCATATTTTGCGAAGGCAACTACACGTCATATAAATGTGAGGTGGCTGAGGCTTTACCTGTTGAGGAGAGAAAGGATGGGGTAACTACAGTAAGTCCACAGCATGTTTTAAATGTTTTTGAAAGGTCACAGAGCAAGGTTTTGTAAGTTTAAAATTTTGTGCAAAAAATGCCATGGCTGGCATCAGCCATTATTGTGTGAAAACACTCCTAGTAGGCCTACCCCAGAAGTAGAGACATCAGTGGCACATGCCACTGCTATGAAAGGGAGTAAAAGTAAAGGGGGATTATCGCAAACAGCTGCAGCATTATTAATTGGGAATGATGGAGAAGCTACTGTAAGAGTGTTGTTTGATAGTGGTAGCCAGTGTAGCTTTATTAAGACCAGAATTTCCAGAAAATTGAAGTTTAAAGAACTTAAGGGGGAAAATTTAAGAATTTCTGGGTTTGGGGGTTCCGTTCAAAACCGAACCAAAGTTAAGAAGGTAGAAGTTCTGGTTAAGGGGTTGTTACCACAAGGTCCCACTATCAAGGTCCAAGCTGTAGAGATTGAGGAACTTTGTGCTCCAGTCACTACTTGTTTAGATATGGCATGTGTCCAAGAATTGCAAGTTAAGGGAATTAATTTGGGCAATAATAAGTTTGAAGGAACAGAAGATATTAGTCTTTTGATTGGAGCTGACTATTACTGGGACTTCCTCACTGGTAATATTGTCCGCACATCTCGAGGTCCAGTAGCTATTGAAAGTAAGCTAGGCTGGATGCTACATGGTAGCTGTTATTTTTTTTATTTTATTGGGTTCAGAATCCCAGCTGAGCCGTGAACGGCCAAGCTCTGAAGGGCCAGTTCAACCTACAGCCCAAGTTAAGCTAGACTAAAAACTTACGGACTTGGACCTCAGGGTTGCTGACTCGATGTGGGCCTACCTTAGGCCTCAGTTGCATAAAATTAAGATAAAAAACAAAAAAGGGCACTATTTATGGTGTTCTTTCTAAACCTTGCAACAACAACACAACCTGCACTATTGAACGATGCAACAATCTTGTATCTAAACAACCAAACTGAGTCAGGGTTGCTGACTCGATGTGGGCCTACCTTAGGCCTCAGTTGCATAAAATTAAGATAAAAAACAAAAAAGGGCACTATTTATGGTGTTCTTTCTAAACCTTGCAACAACAACACAACCTGCACTATTGAACGATGCAACAATCTTGTATCTAAACAACCAAACTGAATTGCAAGAGAGCGCTCTATAAGACCACACCCTGTAAGTGCCGCATTCAACAAACGAGTAGGAAGGACGCGCAGCGCCCCCCAAAAAAATGATGCCACAAGAGTGCCCAAACAATGATGCCACAAGAGCCCAAAAATGCTAGCTCTAAATTAAGTGAATTTTTCACTAACCTTACAATTATAAGATGGCTATACAGGGTGTCCCTAAAGTCTGGACACATAGGAAATATCACTAACTATAACTAACTATATGTTATATTATATTATTATTATTATTATTATTATTATCTTAAATTCATGCAACTGAGGCCTAAGGTAGGCCCACATCGAATCAGCAACCCTGAGGTAGGACCAAATAGGACCTCCAAGTCCATAACTTATGGACTTGGAGGTCCTATTTGGTCCTACCTCAGGTTTGCTGATTCGATGTGGGCCTACCTTAGGCCTCAGTTGCATGAATTTAAGATAATAAATAATAATAATAATAATAATAATAATAACATATAGTTAGTTATAGTTAGTGATATTTCCTATGTGTCCAGACTTTAGGGACACCCTGTATATACACTTTAACTTAATATATACAAACAATGCTGCATCAATCAGCTTAGTCATCATATCGCCCTGTGACAACAATGGCTCTTCCTCTTTTAGATTTTCTTACACTCCCCACCGAAGAGGCATTGTTGTCATTACCTTCTGCAAATTTAGCCAAGCCTTCTTCATGAGGCTGTAACTCAAATGTTTCATCTTGACTATCTGTGTTTTTGCTGATTTCTAAAGCATAGTGTTTTTGTATAGGTCTCTTTAATTTTCCTCCTGAAGTCTTTACCAGTGCAGACCTAACTAAATTGTCTTTGCCAACAAACAACTTTCAATTATGCCAAGCTTGCAGCATTGCCTTGGTCTTTCATCCCCAATCATTACCACTTCTCCCACCTTGATACAATTTGCATTGGAGCCCTTTACATTGCCTGATGGATAATAATTGAGTTCTGGCAAGTATTCTATCTGCCACCTCTTCCATAACTGATCTTGTACCTCTTCAAGGTACTTGAACCTTCTGGTTAACTCTTCTTGAGTGCTCTGGATAGGCTGTAAGTCTTCTGGCAAACTGGGACTTGATGTTAATCGTTTACCACAAAGAAAATGATTTGGTGTCAATGGCTCTGCATCCTGCATATTGTTATAAACAAAGGTGATAGGCTTACTGTTCACCATTGCTTCAACTTCACAGAAAACAGTGCAGAATTCTTCTTTGCTCAAATGAGCATTAGCTAAAAGTTTCTTTAATGGACACTTTACACTTCTCACTAGCCTTTCCCAAAATCCTCCCCACCATGGTGCTCTCTCAACAATAAACTCCCACTGTACCCCATGGTGTGAAAAGTAGGATTGGAATCCCTCCTCTTTTAGCAAGGACCAAACTTCTTGGAATTCCTTTGCAGCCCCTTTGAAGGTTTTTGCATTATCCGATATGATTTTATTTGGGAAACCCCTTCTGTTCACAAACCTTTTAAAGGCCAAAAAAAATACATCACTACTTAAGTTGCTTACCAACTCCAAATGGATTGCTCTGGTGGTAGCACATGTGAAAAGACATATATAACCTTTGTTAGACTCCCCTTGCTCATACACATAGACTGGACCTGCGAAGTCTACTCCCACTACATCAAATGGGGCAGTATAGACACACCGTTCTCTTGGAAGTGGAGCCACCTTTTCATAATAAGGCTTTGCACTCCAACGCTTGCAAACCACACATTTATGCAAGACCTTTTTTACTACTTGTCTAATTTTGGGAATCTAAAACTGTTGTCTGATCTCTATTATCACTTCTCTAACTCCAGCATGTAACAACTTATGATGAGTATCCAGGATCAAAAGTTCCACAAAGTGCCCCCAGAAGGTAACAAAATTGAATGTCTTTTCTCCTCTGGAAGCCCAGAAAACTGTAGTCTACGTCCTACTCTCCATAAACCCTGATCCAAAAACACATCCAAACCCTTGAGAGCAGAATATGTTAGTAGAAACTGTAATGGACGGCTGGTGAGCAATTCTCTCTCTTCACCAAATTTTTCCTTCTGCACATTACTACCCAGTATTGCCTCGCTTGCTGAATCTCCTTACTGTTCAGAATTCCTTCCCTTCTTGTTTCTCCCTTAATGTTGTTTGTAAATCTATATACCCATGCTGTCACTCTTAACAACCTTTTCAGACTACTAATGTCATCAAGCCTCAATATGGGGTCCTGCTGCATAACTTGACAACTGTTCACAGTGCATTTTCTCATTTCACTCATTCATTCTTCTTGAGCTTGGCATTCTCCTACAATAGGCTGCTTAGAAGGCAAGTTTTCAGTTCCAAGTTTTAGCCACTCTGGCCCATTCCACCACAAACTTGACTGTGCAAGATCTTTCACTGAAATTCCTCGTGTTGGTAAATCAGCTGGGTTTTGGGTACCTGGACAATGCTTCCATTGCTTGGGATCTGTGTGTGCTTGAATTTCCTCCACCATATTGGCAACAAATGGTTTCCATTTCCTTGCTTGGCTTCTTAACCAGTGCCAAACTATAGTGGAGTCTGTCCAATAACACAGGTCAACAAAAAAAATTTTTTTTTCGTTGCCAAGGAAATTCGTACGAATTTAGGGTATTTTGGGGTTGCTGAATTCCAAAATGAAAGTAGTTTTTCTGATTTGGCTCTAGTTCTTGAGATAATGAATACCCTCAATTAATAGGAAAAGTAACCATAACGCGTGCATATGGGAAACTACCGGAACATTCTAGATGGTGAGACCGAAGAAAATGCCATTATTTATTTCATGTGTTTACTTTTGTATGATTTGAGACAATTTCAATGCGATTTGTAAGTAGGCTCCGCCTGAACATTAAATTTTTTGCATTTTTACGTGTTTCAATGGGGGTACCAATTATCTCATAAATTAGAGCCAATCTAGCAAAACCGATGTCATATTCGGAATCAGCACCACAAAGTTACCCCAAAATCACTCTAATATGATTGGCAATAAAATGAGTGTTGACCAGTGTAATAGCTTGGAATTTCATACAGGACCAAAGACTTTTGCACTGTAACTGCAAGCCGACTAGCAATAACTGCATCCATCAATTCCAACCTTGGAATAGAAAGCCTTTTCAAAGGTGCTACTCTGCTCTTTGCAGCAACCAACCTGCAACTTACTTCCTCTTTGAATGTGCCTCTTATATAAATACAAGTTGCATAGGCTTTCTCACTTGCATCACAAAAGATGTGCAGCTCCAAATTGTCTGGACTATTGTTCAACTCTCCAAAGTACCATCTTGGGATTTCAATGTCTCCAAGATATGCCAATTCTTTGAACCAATATTTCCACCTTACCATCATATGATCAGATAACTCTTGGTCCCAACCAAGTCCAATTTCTCAGAGGCTTTGCAACCAAATTTTTTACTTTATCACAAATGGAGCCAGGAATCCAAGAGGATCAAAGACCTTTGAAGCCAAACTAAGAGCTGTACGTTTTGTCCACCTTGTCTCATTCTCAGCCAGCTCTACTAAAGATTTCCCATTGAAGGTAAACAAATCCTCTCCTTGCTGCCAAACAATGCCTAGCACCTTTGTGTCTATTGCCCACAACTCCTTACTGCCAGAATCCTCAATACTTTCTGCTGCATCAGGTACTACACAGGACTGACTCATAAACTCTTGTAATTGAGAATGATTGGTCTGCCATTTTCTAAGCTCCATGCCAGCCTCCCTCATTATAGCTCTAGCCTCCATGAATATCTGTTTAGCCATTTCTGTATTATCCACGGAACACAGCAAATCATCAACATAAAAATTTTTCCTTATGTGTTCAATAGTGTTAGGATAGACTTCAGAATATTTCTTAAAATGGTACTGCATAGTAGCTGCCAACAGAAATGGACTAGAGCTGAGGCCAAACAACACTGACTTCATTCTATATGCTTGAACCTTAGGTTCATTTTCCAACAAGTCTTTCGTATCCACCCACAGATATCTCTGTCCTCTGGTTTTAACTTTAGCCGCAAAAAGGCTTGCTCCACATCTGCAGTCAATGCTACTCTACCAAACCTGAATCTCAGTAACAAGGAAAATAAATCTGCATTTAAATTTGGCCCAGCATCCAAACAGTCATTCAAGGACACACCACCTTTGTCTTTGGCTGAGCCATCAAAAACTACCCTCAGTTTGGTGGTAGTTTTGTCTCGCCATACCACTGCATGGTGTGGCAGATAATGTGCCTCCTGGCTCACCAGCTCACCTTGCACCCTTTCAGCATAGCCCTCCTTTACATAGTTTAGGATGGCCTCATTTTATTCAATTAACAACTCCTCATTTTTTATTAGCCTGTGCAATGAAGTCTCCAACCTCCTATTAGCTAGCTGAAGGTTTGAACTGGGTTTGCATGAATCCTTCCAAGTGAGGCCAACTTCATAGCAACCATCTCTAAACCCAATCCTTTTTTCAAATTGCTCTAAAACATCACTGTTCACTGTACTTGCCTGCTTCTCCTGTTTGTCCTTTATGCCAATGGATTCAAGTTCCCAAAAGGCTTTCAAATGCTTTTCCAAACCATGGGTGTTCTCCTCAATCTTAACAAAAAGAGCTTTATTTAACCTCCATTTCATTGTAATAGCTACTGTTAGAAAATCTAGAAGAGGAAGAGCCATTGTTGTTCCAAGTCGATATGATGACTAAGCTGATTGATGCAGCATTGCTTGTATATATTAAGTTAAGGTGTATATATATCCATCTCATAATTGTAAGGTAGTGAAAAATTCACTTAATTTAGAGCTAGCATTTTTGGGCTCTTGTGGCATCATTGTTTGAGCACTCTTGTGGCATCTTTTTTTGGGGCGCTGCGCGTCCTGCCTACTCGTTTGTTGAATGCGACACTTACAGGGTGTGGTCTTATAGAGAGCTCTCTTGCAATTCAGTTTGGTTGTTTAGATACAAGATTGTTGCATCGTGCAAAAGTGCAGGTTGTTTTGTTGTTGCAAGGTTTACAAAGAAGACCATAAATAGTGCCCCTTTTGTTTTTTATCTTAATTTTATGCAACTGAGGCCTTTGGTAGGCCCACATCGAGTCAACAACCCTGAGGTAGGAGGAGAAACTCTACCATATTGTGATCGCTATTCCTTAACGGGTGTATTACTTGAAGATCCGTGATTAGCTTATCATCCGTAGTTATTACTAAATCTAAAATACTGTCCATCCTCGTAGGTTCCCCAACCTTTTGAATAAGAAAGCAATCCTCGAGAAAATTAACTAAACGATTACCTTCCGCGTCACCCTGCATTGTATCGTAATTCACGTTGGCGCAATTAAAGTCACCCATAACTAAAGCCTGCTCACTACCTATTATTCTCTTTAGTTCACGATATAACGCTTCGTCCATATCAGCTGTTTGATTAGGGGGCCTATATATAACCGCAACAACTAGTTTGAAATAATTCAATTTAAGTTCTGCTATAGTCGAATCTATCGGTTCTGGAATTCTGTGTTTACTTGTATAACGTTCGCAATATTATCTTTGATATACAACATAACACCGCCTCCTCACCTACCTATTCTGTCTTTAACAAAAAGTCTATAACCTCTAATTTGATACTCCCCTACAAAGTCACGTGTTTCAGTGCTAAGCCACGATTCATTTATCGCAATTAAATCATGTCTTTACAAGCAATTAAAGAAAAAATTCGTTTATTTTATTTTGTAGGCTACGAGTATTTGAGGATAGAACCTTCAAATTGTTTGTAATTGCGACACCTTCGCGAGCGCAGGGGAAATTTGAGGAAATTCCGCCGGGACCATTCGAGTTACGGCAGCCTGAAAAGAAGAGACAGTATTATGAAATAGTCTTCCTAAACGCGCAGCTCCACCGTCATTAAGATGAAGTCCATCTCCGTGGAACAAGTCCCTCCTGCCGTAGAAACTGTTCCAAAAATTTGCAAAATGCACTCCTTCCTGTTGGCAAAGAGACTATGTTATTGTTGATATAGGTCGCCTTGCTGTAGAAATTGTTACGTTGGATAATTCGAGGAAGTATACCTGTTAAAACAATCTTATTAGTTTTTTCCTTTAGTCGCTCTAGTAAGTCCCTGTACCTAGCCAGCAGCTCTTCCGATCTATGATAGAATTTAAAACGTTATTAGTACCGACATGAATAACATGTTTTATCCTCCACCTCTGCACCAGGGTAGCAGTAACGGCGCCTACAACGAGGGTTTCTCCCACAGAATTGCTCGAGCTGCCCTCGAACAATGGAATCGTCAACGAGTCATATTTCCGGTTCATCAGCATCTTCGAAACCTAAAACAGAAAACGGGATCTAACCTAGGTGTGAATTTCTTAATGATCTCTGCCATTCTAGAATGTTCCTTACCTTTCTTGGATTGTTTGCTTACTCACTTTTGTTCATTCGTTCTTCTGTATCACCCGAAGAGCATGCCAGTGGGCATCGAAACTGTTGTGGAAATAAACTCCGTCTATTAGTGTGGGTTTTATTGTCACATTTCGACCTCCACGTAAAAAAGTTAAGTTTTGCATTTATTAAAGGAAATAGGTGTGTTTAGTTTTGAGAGACGTTGTTTGAGAGGAGATATGATACAGATGTTCAAAATGCTTTCAGGTTTAGACAATTTAGATGCAAGTAACTTTTTCTCATTAGAGGCTAATGGAATAACTCGAAGGCATAGTAAGAAAATTAGAAAACAGACTTGTAGACTTGATCGACGAAAATACTTTTTCAGTCATAGACTAGTAGATTTTTGGGATGACTTGCCATATGATGTGGTAAACAGTAGCTCATTGATGCAGCATTGCTTGTATATATTAAGTTAAGGTGTATATATCTCCATCTCATAATTGTAAGGTTAGTGAAAAATTCACTTAATTTAGAGCTAGCATTTTTGGGCTCTTGTGGCATCATTGTTTGGGCACTCTTGTAGCATCATTTTTTTGGGGCACTGGCGCGTCCTTTCTACTCGTTTGTTGAATGCGGCACTTACAGGGCGTGGTCTTATAGAGAGCTCTCTTGCAATTCGGTTTGGTTGTTTAGATACAAGATTGTTGCATCGTGCAATGGTGCAGGTTGTGTTGTTGTTGCAAAGTTTAGAAAGAAGACCATAAATAGTGCCCCTTTTGTTTTTTTATCTTAATTTTATGCAACTGAGGCCTAAGGTAGTCCCACATCGAGTCAGCAACCCTGAGGTAGGGCTTAATAGGACCTCTAAGTTCATAAGTTTTAGTCTAGCTTAACTTGGGCTGTAGGTTAAACTGGCCCTTCAGAGCTCAGCTGGGATTCTGAACCCAATAAAATAAAAAATAACAAGTGGTCCATAGAAGATTAAGAGATAGATGTCTGGAGCACTGACTAAGTAGGCCAGTGAATCACTGTACATAATGAACATACAATTGCCTATGCCAATGCTTCCAGATTTGAGATTTATAAAATATATTAGAGACCAGTCCACTAACCATGGCTTCTATTGTCTTATTGACTGACTCACCAAGCCTAGTGATAAATCTAAATACAAAATTGCGAATGACACTGGCACAGCTACTGTTAGGCACCTTACTGACTACAAACGGCATACTGTCACTAGAAGGAGCACCATTTATAAATCTTGGAGTTGTTAATAAACTCCTAAAAATATTATTATATGCAACAATCAACATATAATTTTCTGAAATTATACATCCTGTAGTTCCACCACAAATGAGCTGTAGGTCCTATACATTGGAATACAAAAAGTTTTGAACAAAATCAACTTGACATCTAATGTACACATATGAATTTTTCTAACCAAAGTATTTCCCTGAGCATATAATTGTCTACATTGCCTTAGAATATCTCAATCATCTGAAAGACTATCAGTTAGTATGTGGCCAAGATATTTAGTCCGAGTTACTTCTGACAGCACCATACCATTCAATTGAAATTCAGGAAATTTTATATATTTGTAGGCCTTGGTCCTCATAATCACGGCCGCTGAGAGGGCGGGGAAGCCGGGTTAAATCTCCGGGGCCCGGAAAGAGGGGGTATAAAATCTAAAATATTAATAAAGCAATTGATTAAATAACAGAGAGGAAATATAATTAATGAACATACATTTTATAGAGATTATTATACTGTATGTTTTGAATAGTGACTTGGACATATCATTAGTTTGCTTATTATGTACACAAAAAACATTCATAATAAAATACGGAGTAAACAGGGGGGCCCCATATACCAATCCTTCCCCGGGGCCCGTGGCAGCTCTCGCCGGCCCTGCTCATAATCATAACATGACTTTTAGCAGGATTATATTTTATGTCGTTATCCTTCCCATACCTTTCACACACCTTCAAAAGTGTGCTGAGCCCTTTTACAGATGAAGAAATAAGAACTAGATCATCTGTATACATCAGATAATTAACAATCATTGTACCAATATAGCAGCCTATTTTACAGGTGTTCAGCAACATTGAATAAGTAGGGGATAATATCCCTCCCTGCCTGACACCATTGGTCACAGAGAATGGCTCTGAATTAACCCCACCCCATCTTACAATCATTGTCTGGTGATTATACCAGAATATTAATATACGGACCAAGTAACCAGGTACATTACGATTTACAGGTTTCATGGATAATTTGTTATGATTAACACGATCAAATGCCTTAGAGGCATCCAGGAAACACAAAAATACATTAACATCTAGAGTTTGGTATTTACAGACCATTTCCTTCAAGGCATACACACATATCAGTACTGTATTTCTTTTTGAAACCAAATTGGTTATCACTAGTATGCAGGTAACATTCAAGTCTAATAATGAGTATATATTCAAACAACTTAGACATAATACTGGCCAAGACTATTGGCCTATAGTTATCTTTACTAATCTGTCACTACTAAATTTCAGATGCTCAGCAGAAATACCATCAATACCACACGATTTGTTACAATCTAAACATTTTATGGCCTGTTTAGTCTCAAATACACTAACTCTTATATCCGGACCATAAGTAGCATCATAATTAACATTATTGTTCTTATGTACAGAATTGAATAACTCACTGTAGTGTTCCTTCCATAATTTGACTATATTCTAAGTCCCAGTTACATTTTCAATATTAGCAGGGAGAGACACTGCACACTGTCATTCATTGTTTTTAATTCTTCCCAAAAGTTTCTTGGATTCTTACTGGCAAGCTTTCTAGCCAGAGCATCCCTGCTAACTCATCCTCATGATTTTTTGTATACCTTAATACATACTTGAACCTGGCATTAGCCTTCTGTTTTTGTTGTAATACAGGGCCTTGCCTTGGCTTCCCTCGTTCACACCACATTAAAAAAGCATCTCTGGATGCATTATGAAGTTCAGCCACATAATCGCTCCAGCCAGGAAAAATTATACGCGTCTGTCATACAGTTTACATTACAGTCCACAGCAAGGCCTAAACACATCTACAATATGGTATCGTATATGGTACCTTTATTTCATAATTAAATACAATATATTAATTTATTGTATTAAATAACTACAAAAGTCCAAAGATTTACCTCAGAGCTGTCTAGTTGTGAGTGTTGCTGCAGGCAAAGAAGATGTGTTTAATCTTCCTACAAGTTCTGAGTGAAAAACACTAATAAAACTATAGGATAGACCTATCTCCGTGTGTAATTAGGCATAGTGAGTTGCAGAGCTGGGCAATAAATACATTGAATGTATTTAAATACTAAATACATGAGAGAAATGTATTTAAATACTAAATACTAAATACATGAGAGAAATGTATTTAAATACTAAATACATTTTACGAATGTATTTAGATACTAAATACAAAATACATCAATTGTATTTAAATACATTTGTAAATACATTTTAAATACATACAAATTTTAACATATGCATTCACTAATTCATGAGTAACAACAATATAAAATGCTTGACAAAGGATAAAGAAATAGTACAATCTAATTTCCGATTATATATTTCCCTTTTTAGAACAAAACAAAAACAAAAGAACTTAGAACTTACGATGTTCAACCAGTGACATATTATACTCATTATATCATTGCAAAATGAGTAACAATTAATGAGTAGATGAGACATAAACATAAACATAAGACGTAAACATAAACATAAGGCACCTTACGAATTCTCTTTTATTTCACGGTTGCTGCGGATCAAAACCAATCTTTCAAAAGTTTTGTCTGAAAGAGAGTTTCTTTTGGGAGTCAAAGTGATTCCCGCGAATGAGAATATTCGCTCTACCGGTGCCGAAGATGGTAATGTCGTGTTATAGCGGATAGTCCAGGCAATTTGTAGTTAGACCTGGGCAAAATTGCTTCAGAAGCTTTCTAAACTGTTTCCAGCTCAGGAACCATTGCCGAATAACATATCCAAAATCCGACAAAATTGGACCCCAGGAACACCCCCAAAAATGAAATTCAAAATGGCGGACTGGATGTTTCCTACGAAAAAAAAAAAAAAATAATTTACGCTTTTATTTATAGAGATACATTTGATGCTTTTTCTTTCAGTTGTAATGTTTTAAATAATTCAACAATATACAACACAACCAGTTATTACGCAAATATAATGTTATATAGCTTTTTACAGATTTTTATAATCAATAATACAACAATTATTTTTTTCCCAGTTTCAAGTTATGTTCATTACAGAAGAAGTGATACCTGGTCACAAACATACAGAAATTAATCCTCTTCATCACTATCATCGGATAGATTACCGGTACTTGGGTTGTTATCGCAACCACTGATTTGGCACTCGCCACAAGCGGCTGAACAGGGCATTCCATTACGCTTGCATCCACATCTTGAAGTAGCACAGTTCGTCTTGCAGGAGCAGCGGATCATGTTGAGTAGATAATTTGGAGCTGGTGGCTTGTCGCAGGCTGTAGGCCCGTAGGGTAGTAGGAATTATTCTTTACATACCAACCCCACTGTTCTGCATCGATCTTCTCTTCTGTAGACTTCCAGATTAGTATTTGAAAGTATGTGCGAAAGCTGTGGTACTTGTGGACGCATCGGTAGGTGGCAAACGTTCGGGTGTAACAAAAGATTTAGCTGTAGCTACCTTTTCAACTAACATTCGATGACGTAGTGCGTTAGTGGATTCAAGTGTTTTGCAGCCATACAACAGAAGCATTGCCTTTCTTCCAGCGGCTTCAATGTCAGAGTGTTGGCAACAATCAGAACAGAATGTATTTGCAACTGAACGGAGTTCAGCCACCTTCATCAGTGTGTCGAATGCTTTGGCTTTACCGATCGAAAAAATTCTGGATGTGCTATCACAGCCCGTGAAAGCATGCACAAACAGGAGATACTTGCAGATGTCATTGCCTAACAATGATTGAATGCTGAGAATATCATACACAGGATTAGGAGATGGTCCCCGTCTTATATCGCTGCGATAGTACAACTTGAAACCACTGTCCTTGGCATGGTACAGAAGGAGAATCAGCAAGTCGGTGTCTTCCCTATTACTGTTGTAGTTGCATTTTCTGATGAGGAAACTGATGCACGAACGATGTCCACATCAGCAACCCCATCTGCGTTGTGAACAGTACACCCGTGCTTCTTCAACATCTCACCTACGAGGGAAATAAATGCTTGCTTGTTGTTTTCATTAGCCAAGAAGTGTTCCTTCTGGCCAACAAACTTCATGCTTGGACTGAGATTCACATTTCTGCTTGTCTTGGTGCTGCGTCTTCTGTGGGTCATGTCCTTGATCGTAGGAGAGCTACTGTAGCCATCAAAAACAATGATTGCTTTTCCATATGTTTTCAGAGTGAAATCGGCATATGAGTTGGCGATGCTGTCATATGTTTAATCTTTACGCCAGGAAACACGATGTAGTAGAGATCCACCATCCAATACGTACTGGTCTGTGCACTGAATTTCTTGAACTTCTTCCATGCGTAAAGTGTCAGTGTATTTGATTATTGCATGAGCTAGCTGAGACTTATCGGGTTTCCTCAAGATACTTCGTGATTCGAACAATGCAGGAGGATATGCACACAGTTCGTAACACATGACATCTTCAAGATTCATGTCTCCGCCAGTGGCAACAGTCATCATTCTCTGAAACAGTAGTGCAGGATCTACTTCTATATCTGAAGCATCAGTGATCACAACGGCAGAAGCAGATCCTAGTGTTTTCACTTTGTTAGATCTTT
Organism: Bathynomus jamesi; assembly: GCA_023014485.1. Classification (NCBI taxonomy): domain Eukaryota; kingdom Metazoa; phylum Arthropoda; class Malacostraca; order Isopoda; family Cirolanidae; genus Bathynomus; species Bathynomus jamesi. The sequence goes on along the minus strand of JAJOZX010001070.1, from coordinate 358,198 downwards.
TGGCAGAATATGTAAAGGCTTGTTTCCCAATCATTTTTACGACAATGTTCGTACCGATTGAATGCAATTGATGAACGTTAACTCCAGATCAGCAGTTAGCCCTGTTACAATGTTGCAGAGACCGAGGTAGAATGGAATGGGGATAAGGATTCCAGACGTTCAAGTACTTTCTTCATTCATTACTGTCCCTGATTTGTCTACTTCCCCTCATTTCCTTGTGCTGTTCACTACTTTCCAACAAAACTCTGGTGTATTCCTGCATTGCTAAGTTATAAGTGGAACACAGAGGCATAGAAAAGAGCCACGTTGTCCTTTGGATGTCTGTAAATCCACTTCCGCGTGTCAGTCCGCCTCTGCTTTTCAGGGAACGCATTAGTACTTGTTCTATCACCAGGTCTGTGCCGAGTCCGGCCCATAATCTGTCGCTTCTTCTTACCACAAACTTACCTTCCTGGAACATTTTGTTAACGGCTGGATTTTCAGAAGGCAAACTTAACATTTTCTGCAGGTACAGGTATATCGATTTCAGGTAATTGTGATGTCCGGCTGCTGCAATTATGGGGATGGTCTCCAGCATAGCTTGCAAGTGCAAATCCCACGAGCCGGTTCTGTCTGCTGTTATCAAGGAACGTGCAATGTTGATCATTCGCTGATATTCCAACCAGAGTTGACTTGTTTGCGAAGTAGATTGTAGGTCAGTTTTCTTCGCATCCAAAGTGGTAGCAATCTGAGACAATGCATTCGAAGATTCCACATCCTCAACTGATTGTTTGGCGGTCATAACATCGTCGAGCAGGTCACAAGCTTCCTTATGGAGGTCATGAGGAGTTCCATCTTCATTACGAGGGAAAACGTCTGCGACTAGTAAGGTACTAAGAGCTGCATCTACTATCATATGACCACGTATCGCTCTTGAAACAGCTTTTCCAGACATCATGTGTTGCACGGCATTTGGTCCGTATATTTCTTGAAGTACTTCAGACAATCCTGAACCATTCATAAGAGTACCGACTGCTCCCAAAAGATTCATCAGAGTGTGAAATGATCCCAGCATTAAAACAATGTCCTGCAGGTCTCTCTGTTCATTGATGATTTGGGAAGCTTTCCAGAACAAAGGCTGATCAAAGGTAATAATGCATGGGACTTTTTGATCGCGTGCTATCTTGCTCAAATATAGTAATGTCGAAAATATGCAGGTCATGTCAGTTGGCGACATATCTATGATGGGAAGGAACGTGATCGACGCCACACCTGCATGTGAGACACTTGATCCACCGTGAATTGCCTGCATTGTTCCGGACCAACTTGGACCTGATCTTTCTGCTGAAGATATCTGCCAGAGAAGACTAAGTCGACTTATGGTGGCAGTGGGTACTAGAAGTTCGCGGAAAGAGATGTCCCTCAACATGCTTCTCGCGTGTCTATATTCCCTAATGTCAACGGTTGCAATCTTCTTAATGTCATTGTCACCAACATTACGCCTGTGAATAGAAGGGTGGATCTTGATCTTCGGAGTTATTGCGGCAATCATACCCATTCCATGAAAGGTATTCTTCCCATCCAAAGTGCAGACATCATGATCGACGTTATCTGCTGCTAGAAGGACTGCAGTGTTTTCATCAACAGTAAAAGAGCCAGACCCACTTGCCAGCGCCGCGTTTCTTTCGAATCTTGTTACTTCTGCATACGACGAACAGCAACCCAGCTGATGGAGAACGTCAATAAGGTACCTTGACCTAAAGTTGTGGTGTAGCTGAACCGACAAACCGATCTGTAGTGGACATAGTAATCCTCTAGGACGGGTTGCTTGCATAATGCTCTGCCCAATTGCACCTATTTTTCTTGAAGCATCCTGTCCCGCAAATGCTTTTGATAATAGCAATTTCAGACTGTTGGGAATGTAATCAAGAGCACTTTCTGCAGTGATGTCATTTGGAGATGGATACACATCTTTTCTAGGCGAGTCGACAGACTTGATATCACTTCTGATTATTTTTGCAGCAGCTTCTACTAGGTAAATCTTCTGTAGCTCTATATCTATATCACATTCTTTCGACTTTTTGTGATAATCTATAAGAATTTCATTAGCTGTCTCTCGTAGTGTTACTACATCTGCCTTCCCACTTTCACCTGATATTATGATCTTGTCTCCGTAACGTTCTAAAAGCTTTCTCTTCATGTGCCTGCGTTCGTAGACAGAGCTCTGACTTCCTTGAAGATATTCCTCCATTTTGGAAATTAGGTCTCCAATCAACAGTTGTTCATCATTCTCTTCCAGGTAAGCACAGGTCTGAAGGAATGCTTGGTGTTGCTCTTCATTAGTTGGTCTCCCTTTCTTCGAATCATGATCGTCGGAGGAGTATGCGCGAGGAATGTTTTTTTCCACTTCGAAAATTTACGCTGCAGGTGTGATGGTAGACACAATCTGCAGCAGGAAGATCACGAAGATAATACTCCAGACGGCCTTTTACATTAAACGACCATTCATCGTAGCGGCTTTCACAGCACCTTTTTATGGTTTCGGAGAACTCTGTAGTTCTTATTTTGACATGCTCTGATTTTGGTTTGTGTTTGGAAAAAAAGTCCACAAAGGTATCACAAAACAAACAGTGAGTAGCACTGGAAAATGCGTATTCATGAAAACGAGCACTTTTCCTTGGTATTGCCTCGGCTGCGGTCTGTCGCTTCTTTATTTCAATGGTCTTTTTATCCGTAAACCTTTTCCTACATACAACGTGAACACTTATTCCAGCTGTTGCAACAACATCGCTTCCACGGCTGCGGCTGGATGCATTTATACCATCTGCTCCTTTTTGCGAGATGTGAACCACTTCCTGTCCGCTTCCAATTTCTCCTTACAAATCACGCACAATTCTTCAGGGGTCTGCATTCTTGAAGGCGGACGCACACCGAGTCAGCCGTACACCGAGTCAGTCTGAAACAGAAAACACAAATTAATAAACTGTGTTGCAGTATTTAAAAGGAGTACATAATAACAGTTTTAAAGAAAATGACAAGCACAAATACGCAGATTTGATAGTGGGTAGTAGGAATTAAAGAGTTGTATATAATATAAGTTTATAAAGATGTAGCAATGTCCATTCTCACATACACTCCATACAGTATATTTTATTTACATTACGTGACGTCATAGTTTAATACTAGCCGCCTAATACAATTTTTAGTGTCATATAGGTTAATTTAGAAACGAAAATGTGTTTTAAAACATTTTACTGATCAAGAAAAACGTCATAACTCTGATCTTTCCAGGAAAGATAACGAGAAAAGGAAACATCAAGAATGTTAAGAGAAAAGGAAGGATTGAGTTGTGTATCGTTGATGATAAAGGGACAGTCGCGTGGAAGATTGTGATGAGTAGATAGATAAGATTGTGACGAGTAGATAGACGAAGGAGCTGGGTTTTTGAGGCATTGAAAACTCTCTCTACAAAGCGAAATTAAAATTTATTGTATTTCGTAGGAAACTGCCAGTCCGCCATTTTGAATTTCATTTTTGGGGGTGTTCCCGGGGTCCAATTTTGTCAGATTTTGGATATGTTATTCTGCAATGGTTCCTGAGCTGGAAACAGTTTAGAAAGCTTCTGAAGCAATTTTGCCCAGGTTGAAGCTATTTTTGCTCTAGATTGCCTGGACTAGGAGGAACAGTCTTTTTATGAGAAGATGTTTTCCCAAACTGTTGAAACGTGAACCATGCTGTACTACACTGTCGACGCGTCGTACTGTGCTAGTACAGAACGTGTATTAAACCAGTAAAAGTATTTAAATTTTTATATTTTGAGTATTTAAATACATTATATTTAAATACTCATTAAAGTACAGTATTTAAATACTATATTTAAATACATGAAAAACAATGTATTTATAAATACAGTTCTAAATACACAAATGTATTTAAATACAAATGTATTTAAATACTGCCCAGCTCTGGTGAGTTGCCTGTGTTAATTGGATTTAACAAACGTTTTGCGTAACCTAGTTGCCTACATCGAGAGAGAATTGCGGTAGGCAACCGCAAGACCTACAACTAGAGACGACCTTCAACGAAAAACGAAGGTATGGTGGGCTGCGCTAAATACAGCAGGCAAATAAATTTAATAATTAAATTAAAAAACTACTTAACAAGGTCTTTTGAAGACCTCTACATACACACAATTTTTAATGTAAAAACATAGGCTTTTTGCCGTCGACTGTAGGCATTAAATCTGGTGGAAATTTTCACCAGATCGCCAGGTTGATAGCAATCAACCATAGGCCTATATAGTTTTTTACACTGCTTTTAACATCCACTTCGTCTTCTCTTCTCTACCTTTACGGTCTTATTAAAACCACAAACCTAGCAACCCCATGCGCCCTGTTATTAGCTCTGTGGGTTCTACTAATTATAAACGCTCTCTGATTACAAACTATCTCTGATTCACATGTAAAAAATTTCGTGGATTTTACTAAAACACTGAATAATATATGCACTGAAACCACTGTTAGAGTGGTCATATCGACGTTTGTTCTTTGTTCACAAAGTGCCAATTGACGACATGCTTGACTTTCTCTCACGAGAATTACATTAAGTATGATCTGCCACTATCTGCACATATTGTTTTGGAACTCATTAAATTTTGCATCAAAGACTGCAAATTCACATTTAATTAATGGTCAATATTATTAACAGGTTTTTGGTATGGCCATGAGTAATCCCTTGTCACCCTTCCTCTCCAATGTTTATATGGAGGTTTCCGAAATAACTTGCATTCCGAGAATCCTTGGGGTTGGTATCTTATGGTTGCGGTACGTCGACGGTATCTTGTGTATCTGACCCATGGGGCGTGACGTGACCTGGATGACTTCCTTGTTCAGTTAAATAATCAAGTTCCCTCCATTAAGTTTACTTTGGAATGGAACAAAACAACTCAATTCTGTTTTTGGATGCAGGTGTACAAAGGGAAAGCCCAGGTTTTAAGTTTAGTATACAGCATATTGGAAAAAAAATTGTCCTGTGTACACTTGTACTCCGGACATGACACCCCCATTAAGAAAGTCATATTTTCTTCAATGTTTCTCTGTGCTCTTAGGGTCGCCAGTCCGGAATACATAGATGCCGAGTTTGGAAAAATCAACAATATTGGAAGTGATTTGTGTTACTCACCTGCTATTTTGGAATCTTGGTTTTTTTAAACAAGACAAAACGAACCTTCTATCGTGTGAATAATAACCCTCGCAATTTGTCGAAGAATATTTTAGTATTTCCATTTTTCCCAGGCTTTTAAGGCATTGCTAATGTATTTAAACTTTTGAACATTAATGTAGTATTTTCATATGACAATATTGTGAAAAATGTCATAATAAAGAATAGTCCTACCAATAATTCAGACATAATTCATAAAATTGGTTGCAAACAATGTGACTTCTTTTACATTGGACAGACGGGAAAAGATTTGAACACACGTGTAAAAAAACATTAATATTCTGTTATAACGGGACAGTCGTCCAATGACCTTTTTGTCCATTTGTCAGAGTTGTTCCACTGTATTGACTGGAATAATTCTTAAATTTGTTTCACTCGAGCAACATTGTTAGTAGAAACATTATTGAGTATACCATTATTCAACTTACAAGTCTTCAGTGTTCCTGAGGATGTCATACGGGGAAAGCGCGTAAGAACAATTTCGTGTTTTAATTTTCCTTCGTGGTTATTTTCATCACAAATATTATTCACGTGTTACTTTTGTGAAATTATATATATATATATATATATATATATATATATATATATATATAACGTAAACAGAGATAGCTTTTTCGAAATATCACAATATAATAGGACTAGAAATAACGGGTGTAAGTTGACAAGTAGAAGGTTCGAGACAGCAGTTGCCAAAAACTTTTTTACGCATAGAATATTAAATAGGTGGAATAGTTTGCCGGTAGAAGTAATTAGTAGCACGTCTATAAACATGTTTAAAAATCGATTAGACGCATATGTTGATAGATTGGGTATAGTTTAAGGTAGTAAAATTAAGGTTTTTGTGGTTCGGAACTCACGTAAAATTGTAGGTCCCCTCCGCCACCACGGAGGACATGCGCAATACACAACTAAACCACACTTAGGTAGACCAGCTATGAGTGGATCCTAGGGTCTTTGTTGGTTTGAAACATTATAACATATATATATATATATATATATATATATATATATATGAAAAGAAGGACCAACACAACGGCAAACATTTTCGTTTATTTTTTGTACTTCAGACGTTTCGACAAATCTTTTGTCATCATCAGTGAATTAAGTCTTAAAACCTTAAAACAAAAATAAAAAATGAAAATTATATCAATACAAAATTAAAATCATTAAAATTACATCACCTACAAAAAATTAAAATCATTAAAATTAAATTAAATTAAATTACCTCAACTGATAAATACACAATGTTTACATCAACCTCCATACTTGGCAAAAACTAAGAGAAAACTGTATGGTCAGTAAATTAGAAGGTATGATATGTCTATGAAAATCGGTTGGTTAGTTAAAAGAGCTGTAATTTGTAAGATGAACTATTATTGTTAATGGAGGGTTTGTTTCTATAGATGTACAAAAGATTCTAAAATTCGGAGTTCTGTGAGGTTATTGGATCTAGTTAGAATTTCGAACTGAGTTTTGTGAAGGGGATGGTTGTTTTCATTACTATGGTTTCTAATTGCGGATTGTGGTGGTCTACTGAGGGGACGGTTGGTACGGACTGATAAGCCCAAATGTTGAGAAAGGCGTACCTCCAGTTGGAGTTGAGTACTGCCAATATACGCAGCCTTACAGCTATCGCATGTGTATTTGTAAACAACATTAGGGCATACAGTTTTGGGGAATTTGTCTTTGAACTTTAAAAAATTTGATAATTTAAGTGGGTTGACGAAGGCGAATCTAAAATTTATTTGGGGATAACTAGACTTGAGCAGTTTGGACAATTCACCTCGAATACGCAATGATAAATAACCATAAAAAGGTAATTTTAATATACCTGATTTCTTTTTGTACTGTAGTTATGGGGAGTTTAGTATTAAAAGTGTTATTTAAAAATTTCTTTAATTGGTTATCAAAAAGATTAGAAGGGTAGTAATTATTAATAAATTGTCCATTTTTAAGACAGTACTTTATTAATAATTACTACCCTTCTAATTCAAAGGTCATTAAAGTTGCTTCTGATTCAGTAATATCTTGTACTGGATGTCAAAGAAGTAGAGTACATCTAAAATCACTAAGATTCGATATTAAAGTTGCATAGTTTCACTTTTACTTAGATCTGGGTCATAATATTTTTTAGTTGGATCAGGATCTTGAAATATAAACTGGGTTACCATCTCCTAATTTTAGCGATTTTAGCTGTCCTATAAATAAAAAGTTGCTAATTTCTTTTACGATAATTCTCTTTCATCCCTATTTTGGGCAATGAAGTATGGCATTTATTAAATACTCTTAAGTTCATTAGTGCCTTAGACTAGAAATCTTGCGTTAATTTGTGATTAACTATAAACAAGGAACAATATGATCATAGAATAAAATGATGAATTAAAGAAGAAAACGTTATTTTTCTGAGAGATTAGTTAAATTTAACAATTTAATTAAGATCCTAAATTATTTAGTTGCGATTTGTTGTTTAACAAATTTAACAACTTTATGAAGAAGTATGCGATTAATCGTAAACCTATTTCACATTTCGTTTTCTATATTTCAGGTCATCATTGAATTTATTAAAAACATTAAATGCTCGTATTCCGTATGCTGTTAATATTATGGCTATAATACAGTTTATTACTTTTGATTGCAACTAACACTGACTATGTCGATTGCTGATGTTGTTCATTATGGAAATAAAAACCAAACAGAAGAGCAACCTATCACTAAAATAAAGTCGTTTCACATTTTGACAACGGAACCCTGCTGTAGATGAATCCATTTCTCTGAGGAAGGGTGTGTGTCAGCTTTCAGGACCAAAACATTTTATTTCTTTTATTCTTTTATTGTGAGTTTTTTATACAGGAAGGAGGGACCAAGGACGAATGCCAGCCAAAACGCCCCCCCCCTAGAAGAAGAAGAGAGCCAAAATCAAAGTTCAGGGTTTTCGAGATGCCTGGATACTCTACGTTTGAAAGATTGACAGGGGGGGAAAGATGGATTGAAGAAGATTGTTCCAGAGTTGACAGGTTGAGTAGATGAAAGATTGAAAATATTGATTAACCCTTGCGTTAGAGAGTTGGCCAGAAAAAGAATGAGAATGTGTAGAAAGTCTGGTGCTGCATGCTCTCCTTAAAGGAGGAGGAGGCATGCAGTTAAAGAGCTCAGAAGAGCAGGGTCCGTTATAATAGCGATAGTAAAGAGAGAGTGAGGTAACATTACGGCGAGGAGAGGAATTGAAGACAGTAAGTAAGAGGCGGGGAATTGATGAGACGAAAAGCCTTTGATTTCATCCGGTCGGGTAGGGCTGTGTGGGTTGAGCCAACCCACGCATGAGAAGCATACTCCATACAGGGGCGGACAAGACCCCTGTACAGAGACAGCAACTGAGTGGGGTTGAAGAAACTACGGAGGCGGTACAGCACACCTAACTTCTTAGAAGCTGTTTTGGAAAAAGAGTACATATGATCTTTCCAGGAAAGATCACGAGAATAGGAAACATCAAGAATGTTAAGAGAAGAGGAAGGATTGAGTTGTGTATTGTTGAAGGTAAGGGGCTAGTCGTGTGGAAGATTGTGACGAGTAGACAGATGGAGGAACTGAGTTTTTGAGGTATTGAAAGCCACAAGGTTTTCTTTGCCGCAATCAGAGATGGCAGAAAGATCAGAGGTCAAGTGTACCATGGCTGTCCTACGTGAAGCATGGATTGACTGTTGAGAGGGACACTTTGCGAAGCGGGTGGAGAAGTAAAGAGTGGAATCATCGGCATAGGAATGGATAGGACGGGAAGTGCGACTTAATATAACATTGATGAATAAAAGGAAAAGAGTGGGTGACGAGACAGAACCCTGAGGAACACTACTATTAATAGCTTTACGAGAAGAACGGTGGTCATCTACAACCGCAGCTATAGATCGGCCAGAAAGGGAATTAGAGATGAAGGCAAAGATAGAAGGATAGAAACCGAAGGAGAGCAGTTTCAAAATTAAAGATTTGTGCCATACTCTATCAAAAGCTTTTGATATATCTAGCGCAAAAGCAAAAGTTTCACCGAAATCCCGAAAGGAGGATGGACCAAGAGTCAGAGAGATATGCGAGAAGATCGCCAATAGAACGTCCTTTCCGGAACCCATACTCACGAAGATTGTGAGAAGAAGAAAGGTGTATAAGAATCTTCCAATTTAGGATAGATTAAAATTTTTTAGAAAGGCAAGAAATCAAAGCAATTGGACGACAGTTGGAGGGTTGAGAGAGGTGACCCTTCTTTTTATTTCCATTCACCTTTTTAATTTTTTATTTACACTCGCATTAATATTGTTTACTGCGTATTTTTTGTATTTTAATGTATCTTAATATTATATATCATTAAAGGAAAATATACAAAAATCAATAGGTTCATAATTTAATTTTAATTTATTAAATATAATAATTGTGCAAGATTATCAGTTAACTTTTACGTATAAGAGATTAAAAGTACCAGACGAAAAGTATAAACTATAATATCGATGGTGCGGCTGAGCATGTCTGCATTACAAAGAGGATATTTTAAAAGTTAGTTCTCAATCGTTCAAAGATAAAGAAGAGAATTGGATAAACTACAGTTGTAAAAGTTTTACGTCCCGATCATAGAATGATTTACTTATATATATATATATATATATATATATATATATTATATATATATATGATGCACACCCACAAAGAAGAATGTAAGGCGGTTACTTTTCCTTGTGGGTGTGCATAATTTAATAATTTCACACGTTTAACTGCGAAATTCATCCCATTTATAGATATGTCATTGCAAACCTAGCGAGAAATTTGCATGGAAGATATTATTTTGGAGGTCTTCTGACACAAAATTTATATTTTCTCAGCAACAGACATACTATGAAATACTGTAGACCAAATGAAACCAAATTAAAAAAAAATAAAAAAATAAAAACTTGTTAAATTTCTGTAGTTTTCTACATGAATATTTTTACTAAACAAGAAAAGAATGTAATTGGGAATATTCTAATCCGGACTTCGTCTTCGTATAGGCCATGGGTTTTCAAGTGGGGGTACGCGGCATCCTGCTTTGGAACTAACTTTCACATGGAAACGTACTCTCAAAAGACGGTGTAGCGGCTACACCGTCTGTTGAACAATTTTGAGTAGGGAGGGTGGTGGTGGTGGTGGTGGTACGGAGCACTTGCCGAAGCCATCGAGGTGTACTGCAGCCAAAAAAATTGGAAACCCCCGGTAGAGACGCTCATTCCAGTGCTATCTAACTCCTATGCAGTGTCGAGACACTGTATAGAAGCATAAAACACTATGACAAATGGAAGTACATCGATGTCACCGGAAGTTCGTTCACAAAGTTTGTGTAATAAAATATATCCTTCACACTACTCAGCATAGCTACATTTTTGTTTATTTTTAACCCCACAAAGTAAACACCCAGTAATTTTACTCAGGATTATCGTCCATTGTCCGCAAAATCTAACTTCATTTGGAGTATGTGTTTGAATTTAATTTCTACATTAACATCATGTGAAGAGAAACATCAGAGTAAATATTTCCTAAAATATCATCAACACCTGATTTATTTCGTTGGTGATTTCAGTCATGAAGTATTTAGTATTTGTATTATATTAACATATTTATTTATTTTGTATAATCATTTCGTCTAAAAAGATATGAAATGTAATTTGCGTGTTACAAATAACGGGTTATATACAGTATATGGAATAATACGCACCAACACGCAGCATAGTATTTGTATAGAACAAAATTTTTCCTGCAAAATTCGAACCCTGGATCACTTGTGTAGGAGGGGCAAGTGCTACCACCACACTACAACGGAATAGAAGTTAACGCAGCCTACGGCAGCAGATTTGAATTAAATGCTACCATTACCTCGAGTTCGGGGAGGGGGGGTTAACACGTAAAACGTTTTTGGCCGCGAAAGAATTAACCGCTGCCTCGGTTATTTAAATACTGTACTGTATATGACAGGTTACTCAAGTGGTTACTCAAGTGCTCACGCCTGTTACTCAAGTGGTTCCGGGTTCGAATCTTGGCGGGGCAATTTTGTTTCACATATATACACACTATACAGTATATATAGTCAGAATTAATAATTTATGGAACACAGTAACTTATGTGTAAAGAGTCAAATACAGTATTCTAGTTTCTCCTTTTATTTAAAAGTGGATATATATATATATATATATATATATATATATATATATATATATATATATATATATATATATATATATATATATATATATATATATATATATATATAAAGGAAAAACGTGACTGGTGGTTTGTCTCAAAGTCGAGTAGGTATCATATTATTACTATAATAAAGGGTGATCCAGAGAAATGGGACCAAAAGAAACCCCTGTAACTCTTAAAGTATAAGTCCTTTTATAAAATCATACGCATCATTCGAAAGAGGATAGTTACAAGTTTGTACAGGATTGTATAGGTTTTGACAATACAAGACAAGATAAGATACAAAACAAAATAAAAGTGTTAGTTAAAACTAACCCTTCAAGATGACTGCATGGACTGTGGAACAGCTGCGTTTCATAACTGAGCAATATTATGAGCATGGAAGAGTGTAAGTTTCAGCTCAAAGATCTTTCGAGACAAATTTTCAGATGTCAAAATCACCTTCTAAGATAGTAATCCGTCGGTGTGTCAGAAATTTTTCCCTAACTGGCAGCATTGGAAAAGAAAACCAACTGGAAGAGTGCGCACAGCAAGGATAGACGAGATCATTAACAGAACTCATGGAATTGTACAGGATAATCCTAACATAAGCATCAGACGTGCTTCTCAGCTGTTAGGAGTTGGATATGGAACAACAACAACACACCGTATATTCAAGCAAAATTTAATGCTCTTTCCATATAAAATTCAAACAGTGCAACAACTAAACGATGGAGATTTCGCACGAAGACGACAATTCTGTCAATGGATCCAACAGAAGGTAAATGACACCACCAATTTTCTAGCAACTTTGATTATGTCAGACGAAGCCCATTTTCACTTGAATGGAACTGTAAACAAACAAAATTGTCGTTTCTGGGCAACAGAAAATCCATTGAATATTATCGAAGTTCCGTTGCATAGTCAGCGTGTTACTGTTTGGTGTGGTCTTACTGCATCTCAGATCATAGGGCCGTACTTTTTGAGGATTCCACCGGAAACACGGTCGCTGTAAATGGTGATCGCTACGAAAAAATGTTGACCGATTTCCTTATTCCTAAATTAAGAGATCTTTGTCTAGAAAACCACTGGTTCCAACAAGACGGAGCTACCTGCCATACCACGAGGAACTGCATGGCAGTTTTGCGTCAAACGTTTCCAGGCGAGTTAATCTCAAGATTTGGAGACGTTGAATGGCCCGCAAGGTCTCCGGATTTTTCTCCCTTAGATTATTATCTCTGGGGATATTTAAAGAGTAGGGTCTACAGAAATAACCCAACGACCTTGCAAGAATTGAAGGCCGCCATCACAAATGAGATACAGGCCATACCACCGCACACTCTTGCAAAAGTGATGCAGAACTTACAAGCGAGAACACTGGAATGCTTGGCAACTAATGGAGCACATTTGAAAGGAGTCATTTTAAAAAAATAAATATTTCATAATAAACTTGTAACTCTACTCTTTCGAATGATATATAGTTTTTATGAAAGGAATTAAATATTAAGAATATTTGGCTTTTTTTTATGGGTCCCATTTATCTGGATCACCCATTATAATTGAAAAATAAATATCTTCTATAATTCCGGACTTTTGAAACACCCTGTACAATACACTATAACTGAAGGAGTTGAAATATAAAATAGAACTCATAATTTCGTGCCATTTGGTTAACTTTCTGTTAATGTAATCCTAAATGTTAAACTATTAAGTACATTCGTCAGTTCATTTGGAGCCTCCATAAAACTGAATGAGAACAACCAGGTAAGTCACAACTGTATTTGCTACCTGAAAAAGAGGAGAGTATTTTATGTATATTAAAAATTCTGAAATCTCTCTCTCTCTCTCTCTCTCTTAAAATTATTACTTACAAACTAAATTTTAAAAAATGGCGAGTTATTTTTATAGAAAACTGTGTTAAAAATTTTCTCTTTAATTTAATTTTTTGGCGTAATTTCGGCGTAATCTTTTTGGTTGAAATGTTTTTAAATCAATGTTTCTGTTGTGTATATTACTTATATAAGCAAAATCTTCCGATCTATACGGAAAATATTAATCGGAGATACGTTCATGAGATAAGTTGCGTTACGACATTTGTACGATGCGCTTAAAATGCATTTTTTAGGAAGCGTCTAAACTCTAAAGATTAAATTCATTCCATGAATTTTAATTAGGCACCGGTCGCTTTTCAACCGTGCGCGCGACAATGCGTCTTCCAAAACTTAATATTTTAATCCCTTTAATATATTATTAAACTTTAATCTCACTACTTTTTGTCTAATCAATATATAAATTTTGGATTACGTATCAGAATTAACTTTAGCATAATCAGATCATGTTTTGGCTAACCCAAAGTCATAATTTTGTTTTTGCAAATGATGACTACTATCATAATGACCACTTCGATGAAGGTAGGTAAGGAATCTAATAACAGCCTATAATAATAATAATAATAATAATAATAATAATACAATAGAATACGCTGATAACGCGGCGTTTGATAGTGCGGTAAGCGAATAATATGGCAAAAATATAGTGTATAGGACAATTATTTTTTATTACGCGAGCCAAGACGCGAATAAGAAGGTATTTTTTAAGGTAAACGAGCAAAATTGAAGCCAGGCAGTATGGCGTGAATAGTAAGTGTTATATTTCATTATTTTATTTGCATTTACGTGTCTATTATGCCTTTATTTATTACATTATGAAATTTTATTTACGGGCCAATAATCTACTACTGTATAATACTGTAGGTAAAAGTCATAGTTTCTTTTAGGTGGTGCTGGTGGTGGTGGTGGTGGGGATCTTCGGAGCCTAACCTTGTTTTTTCCATAAGATCTTTAATAAGAGATAACACGGACCGTGATATCGCGGGATCTCTGGGTACGTAACTCCGCGTTATCAGCGTATTCTACCGTATTATATAAATATATTGCTATTATAGGAGAGTATAAAAGAATCGTAACTGTTTGGCAGTTTCGTGGATGTTTATTTTAATTATGAGAAATGTCACGCAGAAAATCCACTTTGGGACTTTGTGTTATATTACTCACGTATTTATATGGTCTCTTGAGGCAATAAATTGCGTGTATTTGAATTTGATGAATAAACTTGAAAATAAAAATAGTTCAGTCGCCCCAAAAACCTCTTCCATAAAAGAAAATATAAACTTTGAACGTAATTTGAATGCTGTCAGACATTTCACGAGTTTACTGCGTATGGAAGAGGATGAACTGTCTATAATTTAAGAATATCATTATATACTATGACGTCATTCCTAGGGTTCTTGCCCGCGCAAACAAGTTCCAGTGTACTTACTGTTGAGGCCATTTCTTTGTTTAAGAGGAAAAATCCTCCACCGTCGATTTGAGCATCGAGGCGATCAATGTGGTCGACCAAAAACGTCATCTGAAAGAAATGGATGATTTAGAATTTTTTGGAAATTGGTAATCGCAATTCTTAGTGATTGCTTGAAAACACTTACAATAATATAGCTAAATTGGTACTACTATAGCGTGCGGTCTACAACATATTTACAAATTCAATTACATTAAAACAAAACATTTAAAGGACAAATAAAACAAACAATTCATTTTATGGGATATAATGCCCGGTTAGGTTAATTGAATGCCAGGTTAGGTCAACTGTATGCCCTTGACGATTGATTAGTTTAAGTTGTGATATTTTCGTTAAAACTAACAGAAATATCACTACTTAACCTAACCAATTGTCAAGGCCATACAGTTGACCTAACCGGGCATTCAATTAACCTAACGGGTATTATATCCCATAGAATGAATTGTTTGTTTTATTTGTCCCTTAAATTTTTTGTTTTAATGTAATTGAACTAATATTTGTCTTCATGTTTCCCCCTTTTTATAGTCCACCTTGATCTCACATTCGTCCCCAAAGATAAAGTCAAGTCATTTCAGGTCAGGTCAGCACAAATTCAGGTCAGGTCAGGTCAGCACAAATTCAAGTCAGGTCAGGTCACTTCAGCGCAAATTCTTTTGTAGACTAAAGATATTTTTGTAGACCGCACGCTATAGTAGCACCGCTAATTTTTTGGTAGCAAATATTACAATATGAATTTTTAGTCTTTAAACTTACACTAAGTAATAATTTTAAAATTTTTATTATCAATATTTTGAGCCACTTATCACGAAATTTAGTGTTACCCATTTCCTGTAAGTAGATAAGTAAAGCATTTTTTAACAACAAAAAAATTGTTTATATATACGTATATATATATATATATATATATATATATATATATATATATATTATATATATATATATATGTGTGTCTGTGTGTGTGTGTATAGTATACAAACTAAAGCTAAGGAGTAAACAAAGGTAAAACGCACTTACACTCACTGGGTACACTAAGTCTTTGATGACATTTTTTGGTAATCTTTCATTTAACATTTTAATAAAAATGTCTAGTGAATATAAATAGGAAAACGTCTTCTATACTATGAAAAGGGAGTCCCGTCCGTCCGTCTGTAGACACCATGTATTTACTATTATAAGCGATTCTGAACATAGAAATAAATGCGTTTTGATTTGTTTCAACTTTTTAGCTTAGTGCGTTAAGATTTTCATTGCTTCATACAATGGGTTCGGATGTGAAGCTTAATATTTTCATTGCTGTGTTCTTTTCTATAGTTTTATTGACCGAATAATTGACTCCCCAGTAATTGGCAGACTTCCCAATTACTGGGCCGAAGGCCGCAGGACCGCGGGTCTATCTAAATGGGCCCGTATGGCCCACTTTTGCTAGTACTTTATAAAATAAGGAGGGAATAATAAAATTAACATTTGAATGAAGTTCTTTAAAGATGTTACATACCGTACTTTTATTACTTATATTCTTACATTTATAAAACTAAAATGTGAGTAATGGAGGGTGTTTTGATAAAAGTTAAAAAAGTGAAAAAGTGACAAGCTGTCATAAAGTGTCACATCTTGTTTGTAAACGGATTATATGGAAATGAAGTTGTAGTACTGTTTGCTTTACTTTGTTTGCAAACAATACGTAGATTTGGGGTTGCCATTTACCATAATACCAAAAGAAATTTCGAGAAACTTCTCTCGAATCTCTAAATATGGAAGACATAAATATTAAGTTTGTTAACTAGAGTGGAATATTTTGGTCGTGAGTCGCGCTGCTTCATTCAATCAGAATTTAAATGGAGATGACTAAAACTGTTAGAAGACCCTAGAGAAATGCTTTCCCTTCGGGATACCACTAAATTTCATCAAAAACACGAAAATAACTCCTTCAAAATTCAAAATTTACTTAACATACGCAAATTTCAAATCCGCCAAAACATTCACAAGTTATGTGATGCTCAGGGGAAAACTCGATGTTGAACAGTAGCAGACACGAAACCTCAGGTGGGGACCGTAAAACAAGACAGAAATCCTCAGAAGTGTTGTCAAACAAGACAGATGGCATTGGATTGCCTTGAACCAAAGAAGGTTAAGGGAACCATACCCTTGGGCATCAATATACAAGATAAATATAGAAGAGTTATTAAAATTCAATGAAAATCAACGAATTTTAATACTTTATACTGTTAAATCACGCCTAATAAAGAATAGCCCGGATAATGTGGTTGGCTGTGTATTCGATCGGATGTACAAAATGCAACTCGGTATATATAGGCCAAACGGGTAAAACGTTAGATATTAGGGTGAAACAGCATAAATATGCGTGTAGAACAGCAAATAATTCTAACACGTTGTTTAACCATATGTACAGATGTAATCATAGCATCAAGTGGGATAGTTCTAAAGCGCTCGTTAAAAACAGAGATATAATTGAAAGAAATATTCTAGAATGTGCATTTATCCATTTTAAAAATAATTTCAATAACAGTGCGGGAATGTATAAAATTGACAATACCCTGTTTAAATTCCTTCTGCCTCTCATTAAGTCTTGTTAATTATGTGCTAATCTTTTTGCTTCCGTCCCGCTGTATATATTTTGGGCATCTCGCCTGCTTCCTTCATTCCCTGACGAGGTGTATTTCTGAATACACGAAAGGCCTTGGAATCATTTTTCTTTTTCCTTGTGGGTTTACATTATATATATATATATATATATATATATATATATATATATATATATATATATATATATATATATATATATAAGCCTTTACCTTATCTTTTGCTCCTTCATCTTTCATGCTTCCTCTTAGTATTAGAAGGGGCTCCACAAGCGACTTTTTCTTGAAGAGAAATTTGTAAGTTAAGTTTAAGAACAAAAGTATCATTAAAATATAAAATAAATGAATAAACTTAAAAGCTATTTAAAAGTCATTAATAACAAACAATTAGTCATATGGGTACTTTTCCGTTATCTGCCCCTAAATTATTGAATGCCCGGTTAGGTCAACTGTACGCCCTTGACGATTGGTTAGGTTAAGTTTACTTTTGTTTACTTTTGTTGAGTTTGAACGACGGTTCAGGATCGACCTGCGGTCGACCCCTCTGCAGCATCCCGCCTCATTTGAGGGACTTGGTGAAGGAGGGAATTGCTCTCTGATCGCCTCCTGCCCTCGTAGCCAGCCACGCATGGCTGGTCAGGGACTTTGCACAAGAATCTGTCCAGCTGGTTCTTGAAGTTATTCAGGTTGGTGTGCTGGAGATTCCTCACTTCTTTTGGAAGGACATTGAAAAGCTTTGGGCCCCGTATTCTGAGGGTATTTTCCATCCTCGTTTTCATGGCTCCTTGTCCCACCGCAGCTGGGACCGTACAAAATCTGCCTCTTCTCTCATTCCAGTTTGTTTCTATTTCATTTCGTTAAAACTAACGAAAATATCACGACTTAACCTAACCAATCGTCAAGGGCGTACAGTTGACCTAACCGGGCATTCAGTAATTTATGGGGCAGGTAACGGAAAAGTACCGTCATATGAACAGCGTATATGGGTGCTGGTTAAGTGTGCGGTCTACCTAGCTTTTAGTTAGCCTTATAAGGCTAACTAACGAAAATATCACGACTTAACCTAACCAATCGTTAGGTCAACTGTACGCCCTTGACGATTGGTTAGGTTAAGTCGTGATAGTTTCATTAGTTAGCCTTATAAGGCTAACTAAAAGCTAGGTAGACCGCACACTTAACCAGCACCGCGTATATGTATGTCATGGTTGAAGGAATGAATATTTGGTTGTATTTAGAAGTGCACATAAATAAAACATAGGTATAAACTAACATTCTTTCCGGACAGTGTTAACATATCGCATGATCTTGTAAGACAGCCAGATATATGTATATCGAACAGATTTGCTATTGAAACCTAACTGTGAACGTTCTTTCTGCGCTTGTCAGACTGTAACAAACCCACAAACCTTTCCGACGCAGTAGCTTCTACACTTCTAAAAAAGTTTACATATAAGTTGCACGTCAGTTATACATTTTAACGCCACATTTTTGTGACACTGAATTCAATGTGCAACATAAGCGTAACTTTTCCAGCTTCAACGAAAGTAAGACTTTTTTGGAGCAAGTATAGTTTACGTCCCCCTGACGCAAAAGGGGACACAAACTACACTAGGTCAAAGTTGGGGAACGTAAACTACACTAGGATCTTTAGGAGACATTTTTTAAATGAATCCATCAAATAAAACTTAAAACTAACGAAATACTACAACCTAACCTAACCAATCGTCAATATATATATATATACAAGGTGTCCCAAAAGTCAGTTTACCGAGGAAAATGTTTTCTCCTGATGATTATTCTAAACATTATGACACAATTTTTTTTACAGCAAAAAGCCAGCTAGTCCGGTAGCACAGACCCTGATTTTACTGGAACCCTGCATTGTTTGTTATAAAGCAAATTTTTACGTATTTTGAAAGCTTATACCACCCCATTCAAGAATCCATCGGGTGTACACCTGACCCCCCGCTTGGCTTTTTCAATATGGCCGCCATTTTCCAAGATGGCCGGCGAAACTGAAAAATTCCATATCCTGGTCAATACTTGATGGATTTTGATGATCTTGGTGTCATTTCTAGGGGGTTTTAGGATGACGAGTCGATCTGGAGGGGTTGCAGATACTTTGGGAGTCGTTTTGACCCACATTCGTCAATACTCAAGGTCATTGGAGGTCAAACGCCCCCCCCCCCTCCCCCCGAAATAATGAATATCCCATATCCCGGGCAGGGCCGGGTTAAGCATTGTTAGGGCCGGGGACAATGAATATTTTGGGGCCGGTGTCACTAGAAAAACACTATAAAAACACAATTCTTTACCTGATACATCATACATGAGCGATGTGATCAGCTGACTGGGCTCGATCAACAGAAAACGAAACAAAAACAAAGATGTGATTACAGGAAATGTATACTTTGTTCACATAAATGGGATACTAAACTAGGTTTTGTAGAAGCGGAATCTAGAATTTTTTTTCCTTCCTCACGGTCGACCAATTATTTCAACGGTAGATTATAGCGCTTACATAGTTTCTTGGGGTCGGTCAGCATCTTGGGGCCGGTCAGCATCTGGGGCCGTGGGCAAATGCCCCCTTTGCCCCCATTATAATCCGCTACTGATCCCGGGCAGTCGTGGAAATATTTTGGTGAGCTTACTGTCGTTTTTATGGTTTTGGGCGAGACTGAGTAGTTCTATAGGGTTTAAAATGAAATCAGGGATTATTTTCCCCATGGTAAGGTGAATTCCAATATGTCTAATTATTCCTCTTATTTTTTTTCTGGTTGTTGAGATTATTGGCCTCTTCTTCGTTCGATCTATGACGTGGTTACCTGAAGAAGTCTTAGGTGCATTTATGAGAGGAGAGGGTTCTATGCATCACATGGATGGACTCTGGAATGAGGTGCTAACTGACCAGTTCCTGGAGAGTACCTGGATGCGTCGTGGGAAGGGCCCTAGTGGTGTCATTGGTAACACCCAAAATCCACAAGTGATGGCCACGTGGGTATACAGCCTCAATGCTCGTATGAGTCTGACTGCTGACCTCCTAGATATAAGTGAGCACCTAGAAACATTCCATCTGTACCACAAAGAGGAGGCAGGAGGTCGCATCAAACATGATGGAGAAGATCGCCAATCACTTCATGATTCCCTTTCTAAGTGCATGGACCCAATGGATCCAGAGTCACATCCAGGAGGCAACTTATACAATATTCAGACAGGGCAGCTTGCGTCTCCAGATGCCAATGCCGATAGAGCTGTTAGTATTGGAAAGACGCAACTGGCACACTACGAGTCATCATGGCCACAAAGCTTTTATGGCACCATTTCCAAACATGTCATCACCTTTGCAAGTAAAACGAAACATATCAAGGTGGGTGCCCACTTGGTTATGGACCAAGAAGCGATTTATGCATGCGTCATCGGTTTGCTGATGAGCGAATGCGAACTTGACTTGACCCATGTATTCTTAACAGAGCTTGCGGCATACCCACCCGCACTGTTCCAACCAGATGGCTTAATGAGAACTGCAGCTAAGTCCGCATTGAAGCAGAACTTGGGAGTGGAAACATCCTCTCGAACATGGGGTCGACCAACAGTTGTTATCATGAATGTGCCATACCTTCAACGTATGGCTACCGAAACATCTTTCTCATGCATCTGTAGTACTAGCTTTTGATCGCTGCTATGATTTCTCTCCGAAATCAAGCACTCGGGCAATGAGAAGCAAGAGCAGCAGAGTTCACAAGCTGGACCTCAACACTCCATTGCTTACAAGAGACGCTGTTCTCACGTGCACCGCGAACAAGGAGCAACTGAACAGGCTGCTCTGTGAGCAAATCCTTGCTGACAGTGAGTATCTCGCAACTGTAACCCAAGACCATGAGCTAGTGCTTGCAGGATGGCAGACCATACCGGCTTCCATTGTGCGAGGCAGGAGTCGAGCAGCATTGGAGCTCTCATCATCTCATGAAGAGGCTGACGTGATAATAACACAACACGCTATCGCACAAGCTGAGAAAGATTCTGATGCCAGCATCTCCATCATTTGTGATGACACAGACGTGTTTGCCATGCTGACTCACTTCTATGAATTTAAGAAACTAGGCTGTCCCATGATTATGGAGTCTCCAGTGCGTGGCAGAAAATTAGTGAACATCCGAGCAACTGTAACCCAGCACAAAGACATTATTCCACAAATCCTCA
The DNA here is from genome assembly GCA_023014485.1 of Bathynomus jamesi. Classification (NCBI taxonomy): domain Eukaryota; kingdom Metazoa; phylum Arthropoda; class Malacostraca; order Isopoda; family Cirolanidae; genus Bathynomus; species Bathynomus jamesi. The sequence continues at coordinate 336,653 of JAJOZX010001070.1, read as the reverse complement.
AACTACACGCTTTGAATGGTTGTGACACAGTTGCAGCAATACATGGCATCGGCGAAGCCACTGCCATTGCCACAGCCAAGAATGGTCGGAAGCTAGAGAAGCTGGGGTCCCTTGATGCATGCTTTGACCATATCGAGAAAGAGGCAACAACGTTCATTGTTGCATGCTATGGGGATAAGAAATCCTCATCTCTTACTGAGTATCGTCAGCGAGTATGGGCTCAGAAGACAGGGAAGTCGGGAACTGTTGCACCCAAACTATGTTCTCTACCACCAACAACTGAAGCTTTCCATCAAAATGTGCTCAGAGCCCACTACACTGTGGCGAACTGGCTCGATGCACTAGACCAAGGGCCTTCAACCTGGGCGGTAGCGCCCACTAGTGGGCGAATTGTGATTTTAGGTGGGCGGTAGAAAATTTTCACGAAAACTGTAATTAGATTCACTTAAGGGTGTGGTAAATATGAAAATTTAGACTTCAAAAGACCCGATCTAAATCGACGAAAAATATAGTTAGCACTAAGATCACACACACGTACGCACACACAAACACAATCGTTTTCTTCTACAATCTACATCTATTCTACAATAAAAGAAAATTGAATTGATTGTTATCAATCAAAGATGATCTCACAACTAGTGACTTGGAAAAATATAGTAGTCATCTTGATGCACTAAAAATTGACATGGAAAATCGTATTCAAGACATTATCAACCTTAAAGTCGATGCGTGGATGGAGACTCCTTTTATTATAAACGTATGTGATGTTGAGGTTACCTGTCAAGAGAAATTATTGCAATTAAAATATGACGCTGAGTGCAAAGTAAATTTCAAAGAAGGTGGATACCTACAACTTTGGCAGAACAAAAAAATACCCAAGCTCTATCCACATTTATGGAATAAGATTTCCACTCTACTAGTAGCTTTCCCTACCTCATATCTGGTTGAATCAGGATTCAGTGTAGTGAACCACATTCTTACCAAGGAAAGAAATCGTTTGAATATAGCAGAGAGAGGAGATCTTCGTTTGTTTCTTACTAAAATAAAACCCAACTTAAAGTTTTAATTAGCAAGCATCAACCACAAGGCTCTCATTAAAGGTAATTAAACATTTATTTTCTTTTTTCTTTTATTAATTATGATGATTTATTTTTTTTGCCCTAAGGTGGGCGATAAGTTTTTTTAATTCTCAAAAAATCAAAAAGTGGGCGGTAAGCTAAAAAAGGTTGAAGGCCCCTGCATTAGACTAAAGTGTGACCCACCACCACTTGATCCTGTGCATTTTGGGTGGGAGAGAGACGAAACAAACAGAGTTCTCATCCCAAAAACAGTTGGTGAAGGAGTGTGCTTAGCACCAGATGAAGTTCTGAAGCTAATCAGATGTGGGTGTGAATCACAATCAGCATGCAGGGGGAGTCGCTGCGGCTGCATGGAACGCGGAATCCCTTGCACAATGTTCTGTGCATGTGGCAGCGGCTTGGATTGCAACAATCCATTGACCCAAAACGCAAACGAAGAGCAGACTGATGATCCTGACGATCCTGACACAACCATGTCTTTTGATATTTGCCCCCAATAAATGGTTACCTAATGTGAATAACTGCATCAAAGTTGTCAATGCCAATCCCTCAGCTAGGTGTGAGCTTTGTTTTGCTTACGAGATCATATCTTGTAGCTTTGCAACCTTCCATAGAATGCATGTGCCCTGCACTTCAGCATAAATTGTGGTTTATATCCGAATATCCATATCCATATAATGTGGGTTATGTGACTTATGTCATTTAAGCATTATGATCTGGTTTTATCTGCAGAAAAGATGTTAAGTGCTCAGCAGTTAGCTACATTGTAGAAACTGTCACTGAAATAAAGCAAATACAGTGATGTCAACTGTGGCATTATCATATTTCAAGGCCAAACTTTAATCTCAAATGACCTTGACTTGACCCATGGAGTTGCAAAATGATATCCTACTGTTATCATGTGCCTATAGAACTACTCAGTCTCGCCCAAAACCATAAAAACGACAGTAAGATTACCAAAATATCTCCACGACTGCACGGGATATGGGATATTCCTTATTTCGGGTGGGGGGTGGGGGGGGCGTTTGACCTCCAATGACCTTGAGTATTGACGAATGTCGGTCAAAACGACTCCCAAAGTATCTGCAACCCCTCCAGATCGACTCATCATCCTAAAAACCCCTAGAAATGACACCAAGATCATCAAAATCCATACCAGGATATGGGATTTTTCAGTTTCGCCGTCCATCTTGGAAAATGGCGGCCATATTGAAATAAGCCAAGCGGGGGTCAGGTGTACACCCGATGGATTCTTGAATGAGGTGGTATAGGCTTTCAAAATATGTCAAGATTTGCTTTATAACAAACAATGCAGGGTTCCCACCCCGTGCAACCGGACTAAGCATGTCTTCAGGACCTTAAAGACTACATTTGTGAAGAATTCCAGCTCTTAAGCAATGATAAGGAACCATGTAAAGCAGTTTGCTGGTCAACCGTTGACAGATACAAGATGTGCATCGAACAACATAGACGACATTTTGAAGTTATTGTAACCAGAACTATTCTTATGTTTTGTAAATATGTTACAGAAATTTTTTTTCCTTGTTTTTTTGTTTTGTAAATAGATTTATGAAACAAGTTTTTTTCTTTGTAGTAAATTCACCTTAGAAGAACATTTTCTTCGGTAAACTGACTTTTGGGACACTCGGTATATATATATATATATATATATATAATAGAAACGACATAAGTATTAAGGAACGTTTCTGCACACGAGGAGGAGAGATAACGAAATAATGAAAAATGAGGCGAACCGCCTGGGAATCGAACCCAGGGCCTTCCAATTGCCGGTCGGACGCTCTACCATTATGCTACGGACCTCACTCAATCACAAATCGAAATTCTCCCAAATAGGGCAGAAACCAATGCCCTCAGAGAGGGCATATTCACGATTTGCGAGGGTGCTCTCTGAGGGCATTGGTTTCTGCCCTATTTGGGAGAATTTCGATTTGTGATTGAGTGAGGTCCGTAGCATAATGGTAGAGCGTCCGACCGGCAATTGGAAGGCCCTGGGTTCGATTCCCAGGCGGTTCGCCTCATTTTTCATTATTTCGTTATCTCTCCTCCTCGTGTGCAGAAACGTTCCTTAATACTTATGTCGTTTCTATTCATTTATATACTGCGCGGTCATTGCAGTTATTTGCATATATAATATATATATATATATATATGAAAATTATTTCACAAAAGTAGCACGTGAAAAATATTTATGATGAATAAAACCACGAAAGAAAGGAAACACAGAATGGTGCTCAAGCGCTTTCGTCTAATGACATCCTCAGGAACACTGAAGTACATAAAGAGTTACAGCCTATATATAGGTTACAGAAAAAAAAATTATATATATATATATATATATATATATATATATATATATACAATAAACGGAGAAATAGAATTAAAAATTAAAAATTAAAGGATTGTGGAAGGGGCATACAAATTTGTAAGGAAACACTATCGATTTTTAGCACAAGATCAAATGAATTAAAACAAAAAAACTACCGATTTTTAGCACATGATTAAATTAATTGTTTCCAACCAATGTTATAAAAAAAATACAAATTTATACTGGAAATCTGCCCGGGTTTTAGCACTCTGCCCAACTTGTATATAAAAATAAATTGAAAAATAAAAGTTATTAGAGTGGCATACAAGTTTACCAAAGATTTAGCGTTCTACCCTTCTTATCTAAATCTGTTCTGAAGGAATTCAAAACAACAGGATCGAGTTGAAAAAGACCTTTGCTTATGTTGAAGTTATTTGTAAGTTGGATAATGGCAGACTCAAGAATATTTCTATTACCAATGTTGCTAGAGTGAAATAAAACTGAAGCATTATTCCAATCAATACAGTGGGATAACTCTGACAAATGGACAAAAAGGGCACTGGACGACTGTCCTGTTCTAACGGAATATTGATGCTGTTTTATACGTGTGTGCAAATCCTTTCCCGTCTGACCTATGTAAAAGGAATCACATTGTTTACAACCAATTTTATAGATAATGCCTGAATTATTGGTAGGGCTATTTTTTACTATGATATTTTTCACAATATTGTTATATGAAAATACTACATTAATATACAAAAGTTTAAGTACATTAGCAATGCCTAAAAAGCCCGGGAAAAATGGAAGTACTAAAATATTTTTTGACAAAGTACGAGTGTTATTATTGACCCGATAGAAAGTTCGTTTTGCCTTGTTGAGACAAGATTCCATAAACGCAGATGGATAACACAGATCACTTCCAATACCGTTGATTTTTTCTAATTCGGCATCGATGTATTCCGGACTGGCGATCCTAAGGGCGCGGAGAAACATTGATAAAAAAATGGCCTTCTTAGTGGGGGTGTCATGTCCCGAGTAAAAATGTACGTAGGACAAATTGTTTTTTTTTTTCCGATAGATATTAAACTTAAAAAACCTGGGCTTTCCCTATGTACACGCACATCCAAAAACGGAATTGAATTGTCTTGTTCCACTTCTAAAGTAAACTTAATGGAGGGGACTTGATCATTTAACTGAAGGAGGAAGTTATCCAGGTCACGATTCATGGGCAAGATACACAAAATATCGTCGACGTACCGCAACCAAGGGATGCCAACCCCCAGGATTCTCGGAATGTATGTAATTTCGAAAAACTTCATATAAATATTGGAGAGGAGGGGCGACAAGGGGTTGCCCATGGCCATCCCAAAAACTTGTTGATAATACTCGTTATTGAAAGTGAATTTACAGTCTTTGATGCAAAGCTTAATAAGTTCCAAAACAATGTGTGAAGGTAGTGGCAGGTCATACTTATGTAATTCTTGGGAGAGAAAGTCAAGCATATCGTCAATCGGCACTTTTGTAAACAATGAATAAACGTCAAAACTGATCAATCTATCGTTAGTTTCAGTACGTGTATTATTCAATTTTTCAGTAAGATCCATGGAATTTTTTACATGTGAATCAGAGATAGTTCCGAGAATGGGGGACAAGACTTTGACAGGCCATTTGGAGAGTTTATAAGTAATAGAGCCCACCGAGCTAATAATAGGGCGCATAGGGTTGCCAGGTTTGTGGCTTTTAATAAGACCGTAAAGGTAGGACAGAGAAGGTGAAGTGGACATGAAAAGCGGAATTAAGTCCTTATGATCTTTGAGAATGCGTTTCAAGCTACTATTAAATGATTTGATAACGTCATCCTGCGGGTTCTTTCTAAGTTTGCTGTATGTGGCGGGGTCCTGGAGAAGCTCGTTCATCTTTCTGATGTAGTCCACTTTGTCCATAATAACTATGGTGTTAGCCTTGTCTGCTTTAGTAATATGGAGCTCCCCATCTTTTTTTAATTGTGAGAGGCTATTGCGAAAACGTTTCTCCGCGCCCTTAGGATCGCCAGTCCGGAATACATCGATGCCGAATTAGAAAAAATCAACGGTATTGGAAGTGATCTGTATTATCCATCTGCGTTTATGGAATCTTGTCTCAACAAAGCAAAACGAACTTTCTATCGGGTCAATAATAACACTCGTACTTTGTCAAAAAATATTTTAGTACTTCCATTTTTCCCGGGCTTTTTAGGCATTGCTAATGTACTTAAACTTTTGTATATTAATGTAGTATTTTCATATAACAATATTGTGAAAAATATCATAGTAAAAAATAGCCCTACCAATAATTCAGGCATTATCTATAAAATTGGTTGTAAACAATGTGATTCCTTTTACATAGGTCAGACGGGAAAGGATTTGTACACACGTATAAAACAGCATCAATATTCCGTTACAACAGGACAGTCATCCAGTGCCCTTTTTGTCCATTTGTCAGAGTTATCCCACTGTATTGATTGGAATAATGCTTCAGTTTTATTTCACTCTAGCAACATTGTTAATAGAAATATTCTTGAGTCTGCCATTATCCAACTTACAAATAACTTCAACATAAGCAAAGGTCTTTTTCAACTCGATCCTGTTGTTTTGAATTCCTTCAGAACAGATTTAGATAAGAAGGGTAGAACGCTAAATCTTTGGTAAACTTGTATGCCACTCTAATAACTTTTATTTTTCAATTTATTTTTATATACAAGATGGGCAGAGTGCTAAAACCCGGGCAGATTTCCAGTATAAATTTGTATTTTTTTTTTATAACATTGGTTGGAAACAATTAATTTAATCTTGTGCTAAAAATCGGTAGTTTTTTTTTTTTTAATTCATTTGATCTTGTGCTAAAAATCGATAGTGTTTCCTTACAAATTTGTATGCCCCTCCCACAATCCTTTAATTTTTAATTTTTAATTTTATTTCTCCGTTTATTGTATATATATATTTTTTTTTCTGTAACCTATATATAGGCTGTAACTCTTTATGTACTTCAGTGTTCCTGAGGATGTCATTAGACGAAAGCGCTTGAGCACCATTCTGTGTTTCCTTTCCTTCGTGGTTTTATTCATCATATATATATATATATATATATATATATATATATATATATATGATGTTTCATTTTACGTGTTTAATTGTGAAAATCATCCCATATATATAAATAAATTGACGATTGGTTAGGTTAAGTCGTAATATTTTCGTTAGTTTTAACGTTTTATTTGATTAGGTATACGCGGACAAAGTTGGGGAATGCAAACTACACTAGAATAATGTTAGGAAACGTAAACTACACTAGGAAAATATTGGGGAACGTAAACTACACTAGGATAATGTAGGGGAACGTAAACTACACTAGGCACCACAGGGGGACATAAACTACACTCGCTCCAACTATTTTATATAAGAGTGAGAAATGTTTGTAATATAAGATAATTGTTTATAATATTGGCCAAAATCAACCATAGTTTAAATTAATTTTTGAAGAACAATCATCCATGCAACTCCTCATGTAAACTCTGAGCTGACCGAAACAAGACAAGCGCGCATGCGCAAAGAGAAAAGTTCTCAAAAGTACGAGTGTATCCGAAGATATGTTTATTCAGAGTAAAGATATAATATAGATTTTTCACTAATGAAACCATCATACCATGTAATGAATACTTCTTTTAGCACTTTATTATTTTTGTCTTACGCCAGGGACCTAAACAGTAATTACTGGTTTATAATTACATTTCATTGCAAAACATAAGCATGAAAACGTGTTTACAGTTACTTCAATTAGAATCTAATTTTATAATATACTATACACTATGAGTATTATGCAAGATAATTAACTGGAAATTTATAGGTTATATTTATTTGATAGAATTCATATATTTTTCATTGTTACGCAATAAGAGGAAAACACAACAACAAATGTTACGGAATTGTTACGGAATGAAATATTGGATAAGGGTCTTACTTCCTTAACAAAAAGTTCGGGAACGAAATAGAGGAAAAAAAAAGGGAGCAAGTGTATATTACGGCCTCCCTATGGTGCCTAGTGTAGTTTACGTTCTCCTACATTATCATAGTGTAGTTTATGTTCCCCTACATTATCCTAGTGTAGTTTGCGTCCCCCAAATTTGTCCGCGTATACCTAATCAAATAAAACGTTAAAACTAACGAAAATATTACGACTTAACCTAACCAATCATCATTATATATACAGTATATATATATATATATATATATATATATATATATATATTATATATATATATATATATAATATATATATATATATATATATATATCGGGTGGGCAAAAAAATAGGGAGACCTCGAACTTTGGCTGTAAAATCCAAAGTTATGGTCAGATTTCAATATTTTTTTCACACCCCACAACTAAGTAAATTTCCTATACGGTGAGCAGATTTCAAAGAAAACTAATGAAAATTACGGATTTATTGAACATTTCTTTATGCCACTGGAAATTCTCCATTTACACTATTACTGCATTGTCGGGTCGGTAAAAAAAAAGGGAGACCTTTTAAATCCTTCATATCTCGGCAAATACGGTACACAGAACCATGACGTCATTTCAAGTTCTGTTTTAAAACTCCTGAACAGTTGTTGAAACTCAATTAAAGCAAGTAGTTTCTTGCATATAGGTTGCAGTATGTCGAGAATGACGTCACTGTATCGACACATTTACATTTTGTTGGGCAGTTGGTAGCAGCTAACTTGTCAGAAAGGTTTGTCGGTTTGTTACAGTCTGAACGTTAGAGCAAAACAGTCCACCGAACAGCTGTTTAAAAAAGACAGCGTCCTTATCTGGGAAGAGCATTTAGCAGAGATGGGTCCCAAACACTCTCTCTAATTCTCTCTACAGTAAAGTTGGGTTAACCCTTTACCGTCCAGGGGCCTCTCCTGGTTTTGTTCTAGCTAACGCCAGAAAATGTTATTAAGTTTCACGAAAGACCCTTGGGCATTAACTGGTTCAAAAAGTATCTGAGTTTCTTTCTTAAATTAACGTTTTAGAGATAAATAGTAAATATTAAAAACTAGATAAAATTACGATCATTAATAAAAACCGAGATGGTGAAATTACTTACCTGATCCTCAATATCTTCACTGTAGATGGCGCCATAGAAGATAGGGGCGATTGCTTGAGCGGAAAGCAGACCGAAGCTTAAGGGAAAATACCAGTCAGAGTAATCGAGCATCGAAACTATGGTCCAATACAGGAAACAAACGAGGGAAACGATGTGGTGCGTAATGATCACCAACATAAAAGGTCCAACAATTTTTTTAAAGATCTTTATCAAACGCATTAGATCGAGAACTGCCTCTTGAAGTTTGTTCATTTCCCCCGTGGCGATGCATTTCTGAATGGGCGACGCGGTACACTTGAACCCGGGACTCAGACATTCTATGATGGCGTCAAGTTCGGTTCGAACGTGTACCAAACATAAACAAATTACTTTAGAAACCATTACAACCCACAGAACGGGAGTGGATAGAGTATAACTGTAGATGACGTAAACATAAACGAGAGACAACATACGTCCGACCCCGTCGTTATTGATCAAGTTAAATCGCAGTTCGTTTAAAATGTTGATTACGAAAAACGTTATACATAAAAGGAACCCAACAAAGAGGGGAATCGAAAGTCTACGCGAATGTACACCTACAGTTAAGGTGGGAAATCTGCGTTCAAACAACATCCAATTATTAAGAAAAGTCATCCAGTTCTTGTAATGAATGATACTCAAAACATGACAAGAGATAGCCGATATACTCATGACACCGACAATTAAAATCATTACGTACAACGTTAAACTATTGTCGTTTACCACCGACGTTTTAATGCAGTCGTAAAAAGTAGGAATATTAAATCCAATGGAACAGAATATCCAAAATATGAGGAACGAAGACTTATTCCAGACCTGTCGAGTTTTGCAGTAGCTCACAGGAAGGCATCCCCAAATTTTAGACCAACGGATGATGTGTACAAAAGGAGTTGGATAGTGTGGAAAGTCGAAGGATTCTAGATCTAGAGTTAAATTTGGGAGAGAAGCGTCTTCAGCCCCTTTCGACAACATCGATGCCTCGCTGTTAGTCGTTTTGACGGCTCTATTATTGAAGTAGTACGAGAATAAACAATTGAAGCTTTGAGCTTTACTCACAATAGAAAGTTTATGAAGCAACAAAATGATATTCCGATACATGCCATTAACCTTGAAGCAAAAGAATTATTAAGATAACTTGGAACGCAAGAAATTTTGAATAAAGAATATTTGTCCAGTTCCAGGAATGAAAATATGCCGGCGTTGGTTGGACAATATATATATATATATATTCGCACTTACGAATGAAGATGTAATAATATCACTTACAAAACAATTTCAGGTATAACTTGGTTTAATGTAAGCAGTTAAATTAACATTAAAACAACCTGCCTCGTTCAGTCTCCGGAATATGAATGAAAAAGAAATTGGGACGAGAAATGATGTCTCTGAGATGAAGTGGGTTTACTTATAAAAATCTTTTGTTCGAGAAATCCTCCAATCTTGTCAATAAACTTGAACTTACTCCCTTTTTAACTTCGAAATGAACTCCATCATATACAAAAGACATTGACAAAACGTTCTATTGATTTATATTATAGATTTCTGCCTTTATTATTTTTTAGTTTGATAATAAAAGAAGTGTTGTGTTTATTACTATTATTATTATTATTATTATTATTATTATTATTATTATTGTTATTGTATTTGTTTTTAATAATGATTAAAGTACAGACTTACTCATACATTATTATAGAAAAATGTAATAAACGTGGGGACGTAGACGATGTTTGGAAACTGCAAGTAATCATAATCCAGAAGTGTTGTTTCCTGGTACACGGGACAGTAGAGTTATCCTTGTCCTCGCCTCTCTACCCGAGGGATGCTTGCTTTTCATAAGAGTCACTTCTGACGAAGGAACAGTTTTGAAGAGCATAACTGTACTTTCCCGTATGTCGGGTAGGAACACTGTTGGATTGCGTTTACTCGCAGCATCCGATCATTCCTCATACGTATTTTGAAGATATACAAAGCTATTTTCTAAAAAACATAAGCGTATATAATTGCATACAATAATCAACAATTTATTGGACACTTCCACAAACAATCTGTACCTGATTATTAAATTCCTTTTGTTTATGGAGAAAACGTGATAAACTGTTGAAATAATATATATATATATATATATATATATATATATATATATATATATATGAAAATTATTTCACGAAAGTAACACGTGAAAAATATTTATGATGAATAAAACCACGAAGGAAAGGAAACACAGAATGGTGCTCAAACGCTTTCGTCTAATGACATCCTCAGGAACACTGAAGTACATAAAGAGTTACAGCCTATATATAGGTTACAGAAAAAAAAAAAAAAAAAAATATATATATATATACAATAAACGGAGAAATAAAATTAAAATTAAAAATTAAAGGAGTGTGGGAGGAGCATACAAATTTGTAAGAAAACTATCGATTTTTATCACAAGATCAAATGAATTGTTTCCAACCAATGTTATACAAAAAAAATAAAAAATAACTTTATACTGGAAATCTGCCCGCGTTTTAGCACTCTGCCCTTCTTGTATATAAAAATAAATTGAAAAATAAAAGTTATTAGAGTAGCATACAAGTTTACCAAAGATTTAGCGTTCTACCCTTCTCATCTAAATCTGTTCTGAAGGAATTAAAAACAACAGGATCGAGTTGAAAAAGACCTTTGCTTATGTTGAAGTTATTTGTAAGTTGGATAATGGCAGACTCAAGAATATTTCTATTAACAATGTTGCTAGAGTGAAATAAAACTGAAGCATTATTCCAATCAATACAAGGGGATAACCCTGACAAATGGACAAAAAGGGCACTGGACGACTGTCCTGTTCTAACGGCATAGTGATGCTGTTTTATACGTATGTGCAAATCCTTTCCCGTCTGACCTATGTAAAAGGAATCACATTGTTTACAACTAATTTTATAGATAATGCCTGAATTATTGGTAGGGCTATTTTTTACTATGATATTTTTCACAATATTGTTATATGAAAATACTACATTAATATCCAAAAGTTTAAGTACATTAGCAATGCCTAAAAAGCCCGGGAAAAATGGAAGTACTAAAATATTTTTTGACAAAGTACGTGTGTTATTATTGACACGATAGAAAGTTCGTTTTGCCTTGTTGAGACAAGATTCCATAAACGCAGATGGATAACACAGATCACTTCCAATACCGTTGATTTTTTCTAATTCGGCATCGATGTATTCCGGACTGGCGATCCTAAGGGCGCTGAGAAACATTGAAGAAAAAATGTCCTTCTTAGTGGGGGTGTCATGTCCCGAGTAAAAGTGTACGTTGGACAAATTGTTTGTTTTTTCCGATAGATACTAAACTTAAAACCTGGGCTTTCCCTATGTACACGCACATCCAAAAACGGGATTGAATTGTCTTGTTCCACTTCTAAAGTAAACTTAATGGAGGGGACTTGATCATTTAACTGAAGGAGGAAGTTATCCAGGTCACGATTCATGGGCCAGATACACAAAATATCGTCGACGTACCGCAACCAAGGGATGCCAACCCCCAGGATTCTCGGAATGTATGTAATTTCGAAAAACTCCATATAAATATTGGAGAGGAAGGGCGACAAGGAGTTGCCCATGGCCATCCCAAAAACTTGTTGATAATACTCGTTATTGAAAGTGAATTTACAGTCTTTGATGCAAAGCTTAATAAGTTCCAAAACAATGTGTGAAGGTAGTGGCAGGTCATACTTATGTAATTCTTGGGAGAGAAAGTCAAGCATATCGTCAATCGGCACTTTTGTAAACAATGAACAAACGTCAAAATTGATCAATCTATCGTTAGTTTCAGTACGTGCATTATTCAATTTTTCAATAAGATCCATGGAATTTTTTACACGTGAATCAGAGATAGTTCCGAGAATGGGGAACAAGACTTTGACAAGCCATTTGGAGAGTTTATAAGTAATAGAGCCCACCGAGCTAATAACACTGGTATGCATCAATTTTGCTGTCAAGGGTTTTGTAAGTGATTCTTATAGAGTCTTTCCTGCTGATTTCGAATCTGCAATCCGTTTTTCTCAATCAGCTCAGGTTATCCGGCTATGGCCTCATAAGTAAAATAAAATGTTTCGTGATTTTGTCAAAGCGGAATTGGAACAGTAACATCTATCATCACTTGTTTCACTTGTATAATATCTTTTTTTTACTTTTCAGGCATGTAGATAAAATATTTCGTAATGAATAGAGCGTGTAAAAATGATCCCAATAGATTCTGCTACATATGTGGGACGGTTACCATGCCAAATAACCAGTCCCAAATCACTAAATTTGTGAAGACAATGTATAGAGCATACTTTGGAATTAAGCTAGGGGACCAGGACAAAAATTTCGCCCCTCATATGTGCTGCAAGACGTGCATTGAAAATTTGAGAAGATGGAGCAAAGGCAGAGCGAAATCTTTGCCTTTTGGAATTCCCATGATTTGGAGAGAAGGAAAGGATCACGTGACAGATTGCTATTTCTGCATGACAAACCTCCAAGGTGGGCTTATAAATTTATTTTTCTTAAATATTTTGAAATCCTCGTATGAAACTTGACATAATATTCACCATAATGTAATATTCACCATATATAGCATAATATTCACCATAATGGTAATCATACATTTACATATACATATTGTTATAGAAAATACATTTACACATACATATTGTTATACAAGTTACATTTACATATACAATGATTGTATATTTTCTTTCTTTTTCATTCATATTGTCCCCGAAGGGACAATATGAATGAAAAAGAAAGAAAATATACAGACTCCATCGACCTATTTCATATCTTACAGACCGCAGCCTTCCCTCACGAGCCGCCACTGTCTGAATGCTTCTTCTATTTCATATGCAAGTTTTATATCCATGTTTCTGTGTTTCTATTTTCAGGAGTTAACAAGAAGAATAAACACATTGTTGTATACCCTGACATTCCTTCTGCTATGAGACCTGTACCCCATGGTCCTGGAATTCCAATACCCGACCCACCTCAAACCCTGGACTTCGATGATTCTGATGATGAATCAATGACCAATGCCAATGACCAGTCCCAGTCGTATATACCTCAAAATACCGCTTCAAATAAGCCGAGGCCTCTCAACCAGGCCAAACTTAATGATCTTACCAGGGATTTAGGACTTTCCAAATTAGCTGGCTCCGGGAACAACATTCTCCTGGTATAGGAAACGAGAGGAAGAATTCCGCAAGTTTTTTGCAGTGCACGAAAATACCTCTTCCTTAGTGTACTGCTGCAATGTTGAGGGGCTAATCGAATCCTTGGGCCTGCCATACAACGCATCAGAATGGAGGCTATTTATAGACTCGTCTAAACGAAGTTTGAAAGCAGTACTTCTCAACATTGGGAATAGGGTTGCATCAGTCCCTGTAGCACATTCCGTACAACTTACTGAGAGCTACGATAACATGAAAATTTTACTGGATGCTCTCGTATACGACCAACATAATTGGAGGATCTGTGGAGATTTGAAGGTAATACTAATATCATAAGTAAACTATTGCTATTGACTATGTTGTTTTTCCAAAGGTTATTTGAGAGCGTATAAGAACACTTAACTTCCCCACAGAAGTGATACAGTCCAATGCATAGATTTTTTTATCTGATAGAACAAATTCTCTAAATTCATTAAATATTTTCATTTTTTTTCAGATTGTGGCATTTGTATTGGGAATGCAAGGGGGATACACGAAATACCCATGTTTCCTCTGCAAATGGGATAGCCGAGCGGATGAGAAGCACTATGCACAGCGTGAATGGGCATCCAGAGAGAATTTTGAACCTGAGTCGCATAATGTCGTTTCAGTGCCCCTTGTACCACCAACAAAAATTTTGCTCCCACCACTTCATATTAAGCTGGGCTTGATGAAAAATTTCATCAAATCAATGAATAAGGAGGTTTCAGCATTCCGATATCTCGAGAGTAAATTTCCTCATATATATCTGATGCTAAACTAAATGCTGGGGTTTTTGATGGTCCTCAAATTCGAACTTTGATCAAGGATACTCAGTTCGAAAACGCAATGACTCCAACTGAGAAGAATGCCTGGCAGGCATTCAAATCAGTTGTCACTGATTTTCTTGGCAAGCGTAGAAGTCCAGAATACGAGTCCGTTGTCGAAAACTTGATGGAAGTTTTCAAAGCTCATGGGTCGCGCATGTCCATAAAAATGCACTTTTTGTGGTCCCACTTGGACTATTTTCCTGAAAATTGCGGGGATTATAGTGAGGAACAGGGTGAATGATTTCACCAAGATATCAAAATAATGGAAGCGAGGTACCAGGGAAACTGGGATATCAATATGCTGGCGGACTATTGCTGGTGTTTGAAGCGAGACGTGCCCGAAGAAAAACACAGACGGAAAGCCAAAAAAACTTCCTTCCTTCCTCAATAAACTTTTTTCCATATTCATTGTATGAATAAAAGTATTTATTCACACAATGTTTTCATTTTTCACGAGTGTTCTTATAATATTACTCGTATCTACAGTGTTTAAGCTAAAAAAAATCAATAAATTTGGGGATAAAATTGGACTTATAATAAATGGCCAATAGAGAAAAAACCTGACCTGATTGAGGAAAACCAATGTCATTTTCGAATTCAGCATGGTCGAATTATATAATATGAGTTGAAAAAACCCTCACAGCAGACAAAAAAATTTAATATGCATACCAGTGTAATAGGGCGCATAGGGTTGCCAGGTTTGTGGGTTTTAATAAGACCGTAAAGGTAGGGCAGAGAAGGTGAAGTGGACATGAAAAGCGGAATTAAGTCCTTATGATCTTTGAGAATGCGTTTCAAGCCACTATTAAATGATTTGATGACGCCATCCTGCGGGTTCTTCCTAAGTTTGCTGTATGTGGCGGGGTCCTGGAGAAGCTCGTTCATCTTTCTGATGTAGTCCACTTTGTCCATAATATATTAGAAAGTTGGAACTAGATAACTTAATTAATTCTGTTAATGTTCAAAGCTCTTTTCTGACACTGAAAAAATAGTGTGGCGTTGCCAAAACAGAATTAGTAAAGTGCCGCTCGAGGCTATAAATGATTTAAATAAGCATTTACGATCTTAGAATAATAATAATAATAATAATAATAATAATAATAATAATAATAACTACAGAGTTCATGTAAAGTATATAATAATTAATTAAAGCATAATGACTTACAAGTGTCAAATGACTATCAGCTTTGAAGCAATAACACTAATTGTGTCACATCAAAGTTTAAAATGATTCTGAACAAGTACAACTTAATTAAAGGTACATTTTTTTTGTATAAACGAAATTAATTTTTTTTTAATAAAAATTAATTTTCATTTTTATTTACAATTTTTTTCATTAATTTGTTCGAGTCAGTGATAATAAAAGCTAATTTATCTATCTCTCTATTTAATTTATATGAGAGAGAGAGAGAGAGAGAGAGAGAGAGAGAGATTTAACTGCATGACACTGTTTCGAGTAAAACTAAATAAATTTGACTAACATTAACGTACGTTTCGCACATTCAGAACCTATTACTTCCTCCAATAAAAACTGCTCCATTTAAGTTAAAAATAAGCAAGGAAATGAGTAGTTAAAGGGTAGAATAATATATACACGGGCCTTTTTAAACATTTTGTCTAATTTTCAAATTTAATAAATTGTTTTAAAAGGAAATTTGAAAGAATTTTCGGATCACCCGAAGATCAGGGACCCCGTGTATTCTTGTTTTTTGCTTTACACTACCAAATATAATAATAAATTTAATTTAATGCCCGGTTAGGTCAACTGTACGCCCTTGACGATTGGTTAGGTTAAGTCGTGATATTTTCGTTAGTTTTAACGAAGATATCCTTTCGTAATTGAGGCTGGGGGCCCTGATCTTCGGGTGATCCGAATTTTCTTTTGTATTTTTGAAGTGTGAAATTCGTGGAATAAAATAATTTTTATTAACTCTTTGGAGAGGAGAGATCTCCTTAAGATTTAATAAAATCGTCTG
This sequence comes from Bathynomus jamesi, assembly GCA_023014485.1. NCBI lineage: Eukaryota > Metazoa > Arthropoda > Malacostraca > Isopoda > Cirolanidae > Bathynomus > Bathynomus jamesi. The sequence goes on along the minus strand of JAJOZX010001070.1, from coordinate 320,085 downwards.
ACATTAGCTACAATAAATAAAAGCAATCCAAAAATGATTTTAAATACACGAACGTCAAGAATTGTTTTTATTTTCTATACGTATAAATTTAAATTAAATTTCAAGATTGACTCGTACTACGTAAACATATACTGCGTAGTTAGTTAAAAAGAACACTCTCCTTAACCTTCATTATTTCTGATCCCACGTTAAACTGTAAGTCCCCTTCACCACCCTGTTTGTTCAACTAAAAGTCAAATAAGCACTATTGCAGTTGGGTACCCCAACCCAACAAATTCAATAGTAAATATAAGATTTGAATAAATTACAAAATACCCCATAATTTCTTGTTTAAATTACGTGATTGCTGCGTGCGTGGTCCCCGGTTAACTGAATGCCCAGTTAGGTCAACTGTCCGCTCTTGACGATTGGTTAGGTTAAGTTGTGATATTTTCGTTAGTTACCCAACTGCGATAGTATCGTAAAATAATCGGGAAAAGTGAGCATTTAAGCGTAATAAATCGTGAAAAATGATCTTTCTTTCTCGCGCTACAAATTATAATAGTTGAACATTTTTTAGGAATGTATCGTTCATTGCGTATCTCTCTTCTACTTTAATCCCTTAATTATCCCTTAACTATCCCATAACTAATCCCTTAACTAATCCCTTCTATCAAAGAAGGCTCACATCACTATTTCTACTCTAATTAAGATCAGTTTAAGGGACAAATTGACTCAATTGAACCTCATCAGAAGGGACAATACTCATTTTTTCTACGGAAGATTTTAGTCACAATTCTGTTAATTTAGATTCTGTTAATCTAATTTAACCTAACCCTACATGATCTCGACTTATCTAACCTAATCTAATTTAACATAACTGAAGTTATAGTCTAATATGATCCAAAGGAATTTTTTGGACGTAATGTTTAATATTTGGGTGGAAATAGTCGAATAAAATTGAATATATATACAGGGTGTACGCAAAGTCCTTTCCCGATTATAAACTTTAATAATTACATGAAAGCCAAAGAAGACGCAGTAATGCTTTGTTTTCCACGTTGTATATATACGAGGTCTGTTCAGAAAGTATCTGGAGAGCGTGTTTATTTTTAGAACAAGGTCACTGTGCCAAACATGTCTGCATGTCGAGACATGTTGACTGATAGGGTTGCACTTCACTGTGTAGCGTCAGTTCACTGTGGTGAGCCGATAAAGTTAAATATGTTTTGTTTCGCGGCGATTTCTTCATGTTACTTGTTTTTTTTTTTTACGGTGAAGGTGTTGTGCACCATGAATATGCTCCATAGGGACAAACAATCAACAAGGAATTTTACATTCAATTTTTGAGACGTCTACGTGAAGCAGTTCGGAGGAAACGGCCGCAGAAGTGGGAGTCCGGAGACTGGATGCTTCATCACGATAACGCGCCATCTCACTCATCGCAACTTGTCCAGCAATTTTTGACCAAAAACGCTATCCTCCAAGTACAGCAGCCTCTATATTCGCCGGATTTTGGCTCCATGCGACTTTTTTGTTTCCGAGGCTCAAACAAACCCTGAAAGGACACCGATTCGATGATGGTGAGACCCAGGGCCGGATTAAGACCTTTAGAGGCCCTAAGCACTTAAAATATTTTGGTGCCCCATATATATGTAATTCAAAATATAAACAAAAATAAACCATAAAATAAAATTTTATTTTTTGAAATGAAACAAAACTTACAGTAAGATGGAAAATAATGTTTATTTTTGTATACTTCCACTTCATTTATATTTGAAAAGTTTTCTCCTACTTTTTTTAATTGCAAAGTCTTTGATCAGATCCTCAAAACTAATCTTACGTAACACATCTGCTTCTATACTTAGTAGAGATAAGGCATCCAGCCTGCCTTGTTGCATAGTTGTTCTGTTGGTATTTTTAATATACTTCAACTGAGAAAATGAACGCTCAGCTGAGCAATTTGTGACCATTAATGTTAAAAATATACGAAAGGCAATTTCTACAATTGGGAAGGCACACTCAATATTGTCTTCTACAATTATTTTATAAAGTTCAGCATGACTGAATCTTGTTTTTACATTTTTTTTTGCACTGAACTTATGGCACACATATGAGTGAAACTGCTGAAGCTCAGCAGAGAAATTAGTGTTCAAGTCCTCTGGGTAAGCATCAATCATCTTTTTACAACCCTGAGAATACCTTTCAATTTCAGTAGATGATGAAGTGGTGACATTATGTGGCACATCACTTAGAAAAGAAAATCTCTCTGCTATTTCTTTGTATATCTCTCCTCTTCTTCTCATCTCAGTTTCAAGTTTGTCAACAATTGTGTAAAAGGTGGTGATAAGAAATTTATCTCTGGCATTCAGATATACTTCTGGTGCATCTCCGTCATTGGGTACCTTCTTTCTGATACGTTTGCGAGTTTGAGCTGCCTTGTAATCAACATCTGGTAGCATTTCCTTTGTAGCTGCTTCATATCTTTCAAATTCATCTCGTGAAGTGCACAGTTGGTCAGCTAATGATCCATACAGATCTGCACATGTTTTTAAGTTCACATCCTTATTCTGTAGAACTTTGCTTACTCTATGAAAATTTTGCAAAATCTCATCCCAAAAATTCAACATAAAAACGAATTCTAGCTCTTGCATCTTATTTGCAATATTATTTGCTTCTCTTCTAGTGTCTCCCTTTTGTGACTGGTCTTCAGCTATACATTCTAACGCTTCTAAAATTTTAAGGAAAGATTTCAAAATTGCTGCTGTTGCCATAGCATGTGCCTCCCATCTGGTATCAGAGAGGGATTTTAAGACACTTTCATTTCCAATACAACCTTTAAGAATTTCCCACCTGCTGGTTGAGGCTAAAAAAAAGGTATAGAGCAACTGCACTGTAGAGAAGAAATTAACCGCCTCTTGACAGCAGTCAACAGCACTTCGGCCTACCAGATTTAGTGAATGGGCTGCACAGGGCACATATATAGCAAACTTGTTTGTTTCTAAAATTTTTTGCTGCATCCCCTTATAACGCCCAGACATGTTGGCAGCGTTGTCGTAAGATTGACCCCCTACATTTTGAAAAGTTTAGCTTACAAACTTCACGTAAGTACTGCAACACCTGATTTGCCATTTCCTCACCAGTATGGCTTTTCATTTTCAGAAAGGTTAAAAAGCGTTCAATAGGCTGTCCATCTTTTAAGTACCTAAGTACAACACTTAACTGATCGATATGTGATAGATCTGGTGTTGAATCAACTGACAAACTAAAATAACCAGAAGATTTTACTTCGTCAACAATGAGTGCGTGGACCTTTTGAGCCATTAGTTGAATGAGTTCCTCACAGGTGGTTTTGGACAGGTAAGAAGGATTTCCTTTGCCAGAATTTCCATATTTCAAAATGTGACCTGCTAAAAATGGATCAAACCGGCTTATGAGCTCAAGCAGCCCTAAAAAATTCCCATTCTGCAATGATCCAAATCTTTCTTCTGTTCCTCGAAAAGACAAGCCACGTTCAGCTAACGTACAAATAACAGCTATGACACGCCTCAAGACATGTTCCCAGTAATCACACTCTTCCTGAATTTGTTTTTCCAACTGTTGTCCCAACCCCGCACCTTGTCTGCGAGTTAAGTATGTTAGCATAGAGTCTCGGTGAGTAGTGCTTTTTTCATGATGATCAATTACAATAGTATTTCGCCAGTCACTGAACCCTTCTCTTATAACAAAATGTGAGACATTTTTAGGAGCAAACAGTTTACAAACATAACAGTAAACTGATCCTGTTGATGGTGAATACAATAACCACTCTCTCTTGTATTTCTCACCATTGGCTTTTGTCCCAACGAAAACTTTTGTGAACAGTATCTTGCTGGTTTGCCACTACTGAAATGCCGGTAAGACTTGTCAAATGGCCCATTGTGGTGTTGACAGTCACTGGGTCCACAAGCAATCCAATAAGCCACATCATCAGCAGAGAAATCAAGCCACAACCCTGGATCTTTTGCTATATTTACTTCATCTTCTGCAGACTGATTCATTTCACCACCATCACCATGGTCCACTAAACTTTCATTTTCAGCAATTATTTCAACCCCAGAATGTCTTGTAAAGCAACTTGAATCAACATTTGCAGTAGAGATATCAAGAGAATTTACAGGCAAAGTGAGATCAGTAGTGAGACATGTGGTAGATGAACCTGCTTGTGACACCTCGGTGATTCCAACGTCATCATATTTTGATTTTGACGTGATCAAAGTGGTATTTGTGTCCACTTCTGATGACGGAGATTGGTTTTGATTCAGAATCGGTATATCATGTTGACGTTGTGGTCGTGGAACTTGTGTGAAGAAATCAGTCAGCTTTGCAGTCTTGGACTCTAAATCCAAAGTCTTCTCTTGTTTCTCTTTTGATAGTTTTCGCTTTTGTGCACCACTTAACTGAACACGTTTCATCTTGGTTCTTGGGGTCTGTAAAATATAGAAATAAAAAGAATATTTTATTTGTATATTATGTGGCAATCAACACAGTTACACATATCACAATCTTGGCTTTGTTCTTTTATTCTCAGAAAGACAAAATGGGAACCGTACACAACCAAAGTGGCAATTTAAATATAAGTGGCAATTAAATATAACTCAACCGAAATATCAACTCGAAATGTTGAATACAAATCAAATCGAAAGAAGGAACCAAAAGAAGGAACCGAAAGAAGGAACCGAAACCTATAAAATAAAAATACTTAACATTAGAATTAATAATACGCAATCTATAAAAATATCAATATTAACATTTCACTATTAACGAGCCACATTTTATATTTACATTTATTTATTTATTTAAAACACAATATTTAATTATAGGAAATATGAACATTTGCTTAGGGCCTAAATTGTCCTAACTACGTTTGATGTTATATATACATTACAAATTATTCACTCTGGTTATTACAATCTAAATTCTTTTATACTGTTATGACAATAGATAAATAAATTATAAAATAAAGATACGTGTATGATAAAATATTGTTATATATACAAATAAAGTACACTTCATAGACTTACCTTAGAGAAGAAGAGAGAGCAACAGATAAACTTCTTCAACGCTAATTAACTTAGGTCAGTATATCTTATTATTATAATGGCCGTGATAAACATCACTTGATACAACAGCAATATAGAGAGTTTATAGTTTCTTTTATTTTAATATTAATTTATATTACAATTCTATAAACCTAAATCTTTCTGTAAAACAATACCAAATGATTATGTAAAATATATATTTAATATTATATGCACAAATCACACGTTCAGAATAACTTCCTATAGCACACGAAAATATTTAATCTATATGTATTTTTAATATGGCGCTCAAAGATTTGATATAAACAAAATAATAACGCAAAGCGTAAAGTGTGTGATTACAACGAAATATATTTATTCTCTCAAAAGGGTTGTTGTTCACTACAAATTCAAACAATGAAAAAAAATAAATACTATATATGAATATATATAATTCAGTTTTCAACAGCTTATAGGCTATAAGCCGCGATTATAATAGTATAATAAATCCATGGTAAATCCGACAATGGAAAATTTTTGTGGTGCCTCCCTTCCCTTGATGCCCTAAGCACGGGCTTATTTTGCTTAATGGTTAATCCGGCCCTGGTGAGACCATTAAAAGAAATTCGACGGAGCAGCTTTTGGCCATTCCGAAAGTGCTTTCGAAAATTTTTTTTTCTCAATAGTGGCAGGATCGTTAGGCAAAGTGTATGGCTTTAGAAGGAATGTACTTTGAGAGATTAAATCCCAAACCCTGTAAGTACCATATTTTGTCTATAATCACATCAGTCCGGATACGTTTTGAACAAACATATTATATATATAATATGTTTGTTCAAAAAGTATCCGGACTGATGTGATTATAGACAAAATATGGTACTTACAGGGTTTGGGATTTAATCTCTCAAAGTACATAACAAATAGATAACATAATCTGTAGGCTGCTAAATTACTAAATATAAAAGAACTATATAGATGAAATTAGACAAAAAAAACCAGTACAGAAAACAAAATTATTATAATGGTTATTAACACTAATATTTAATTAAAGCAGGAAATTAAGTGGCAAGAATTTAATGAGAACAAAGGGAATGGTGCCATCGTCTTACAGAATATTACACAATTTCTACAAACAGTCTGGAAAAATTGTTTTCCCAAAAGCAACCCAGTTGAAAAGTCCAATAAACCCCCCAGCAACCAAAGATTATACACGAAAGAAATATTACAATTAAAATAGACACATAAGAATGTTAACAGTTCTTAAAATAATATTTATTTATTTAACCAGGGCAAACCATTAAGGGGCAAGAAAGCTAAGGCTTTCTGTAATTTAGAAAAATATAATGATTTACCTATAGAGGATGTGAATATTTGTAAAGGTATAGTATATAGTGCCATGTCTAAACCTTCTATTCCAAATTGTCCACAGAGGTTTTTCGACTCTTATGAAGCTTTAAGAAAAGATCAGAATCTACATATAACCAAAGCTGATAAATCAAATGCCTTAGTGATCCTTAATAAAGACGTTTATCTAGGAAAAATGTATGATCTTTTGAATGATGCAGACACTTACGTGAAATTAAGGAACAATCCCATTGAAACTGTGAACAGTGCATTTAACAAGAAAATTAAACAACTTTTGAAGGGTAATGAAATATTACATAAACAGTTTTTGAGTACTTCACCGTCATTACCCTATATGTATGGCCTGATTAAAACTCATAAGCCAAATAATCCTGCAAGGCCTATTGTTAGTTCTATAGGATCTATCTCATATAAACTTTCCAAATGGCTTGTCTCCATTCATAATCCTCTCCTCGGCACAATTTCACAATCACACATAAATAATAATGTAGACCTTGTGGAAAAATTAAATAGTATCAGTGTCAATTACAATTTTAGATTGGTAAGCTTTGATGTTACCGCTTTATTTACAAGAGTCCCGGTGGAGGATCTATTAGTGTTTCTTTCGGAAGAATTGGTTAAGCATAATTTGCCATTACCTGTGGCTACAATTATAGAATTAATTAAGCTGTGCATAGTAGACTCAAAAGGTGCTACTGTAGTATGCGGTCTACCTATGATTCGGCGGTCTACCTTTTAATTATAGCTTCTTATCTTCTTATTATTTTATTATTAGGTTAATTGTACGCCCTTGACGATTGGTTAGGTTAAGTCGTGATATTTTCGTTAAAACTAACGAAAATATCACGACTTAACCTAACCAATCATCAAGGGCGTACTGTAGTATGCGGTCTACCGTTAAGTATGCGGTAGTAGTATGTTTAACTTCTTTAATAATTCCTTAATTGTGTAAATTAAATTATAATTCCTTTCAATTCATTTTCAATTCCTTTTAAATATTTTGAACGGTAGACCGCATACTACAGTAGAAACTTAACGGTAGACCGCATACTACAGTAGAAACTTAACGGTAGACCGCATACTACAGTAGAAACTTAACGGTAGACCGCATACTACAGTAGAAACTTAACGGTAGACCGCATACTACAGTAGAAACTTAACGGTAGACCGCATACTACAGTAGAAACTTAACGGTAGACCGCATACTACAGTAGCACCGACTCAAAATTTGTGTTTAATAATGAATATTTTAGGCAGAAATTTGGTATGGCGATGGGAAACCCTCTCTCCCCCATTTTGAGTAACTTATATATGGAGTTTTTTGAAAGTAAGTTATTAAGGAAGATTCTGCCAAATTATGTTCCATGGTTTAAATATGTAGATGATGTTCTTTGTCTTTGGCCAGTGACTTTAAATCTCAATGAATTCTTACCCAAACTTAATAATTTAACTCCCTCTATCAATTTTACAGTTGAAATAGAAAAAGATTCTTCGATCCCTTTTTTAGATGTTTTAATATATAGGTCTGGAAAAAAGTTTAAGTACAATATTTACAGAAAACCCACTAATAATTGTTCCTATATACATTATTATTCTGATCACCACATTAATGTAAAACGATCCGTTCTTTCTACTTTGTTCCTAAGAGGCCTACGAATTTGTGGCCCAGAGTTCATTGACGACGAAATTAGTAAAATATATAAAATTGCTTTTGATTTAAAATACCCAAAGAACTGCATAGATAAGTCCTTAAAAATGGCAAAGAAAACCTTCTACGAAGTAAAGGATAAGATTCCTTATAACACAAAAAATGTTTTAGTGTTACCATTCAGAGAAAATTTCCTTGATCTGCCGAATCTGCTGAGGACTTTTAACGTAAATATTGCGTTCAAAAATTTAGATGTAATTAAGAATTCATTGATTAAGAACTCCCCTTTAAGTCAGGGCCGGATTAACCATTAAGCAAAATAAGCCCGTGCTTAGGGCATCAAGGGAAGGGGGGCACCACAGAAATTTTCCATTGTCGGATTTACCATGGATTTATTATACTATTATAATCGCGGCTTATAGCCTATAAGCTGTTGAAAACTGAATTATATATATTCATATATAGTATTTATTTTTTTCATTGTTTGAATTTGTAGTGAACAACAACCCTTTTGAGAGAATAAATATATTTCGTTGTAATCACACACTTTACGCTTTGCGTTATTATTTTGTTTATATCAAATCTTTGAGCGCCATATTAAAAATACATATAGATTAAATATTTTCGTGTGCTATAGGAAGTTATTCTGAACGTGTGATTTGTGCATATAATATTAAATATATATTTTACATAATCATTTGGTATTGTTTTACAGAAAGATTTAGGTTTATAGAATTGTAATATAAGTTAATATTAAAATAAAAGAAACTATAAACTCTCTATATTGCTGTTGTATCAAGTGATGTTTATCACGGCCATTATAATAATAAGATATACCGACCAAAGTTAATTAGCGTTGAAGAAGTTTATCTGTTGCTCTCTCTTCTTTAGGGTAAGTCTATGAAGTGTACTTTATTTGTATATATAACAATATTTTATCATACACGTATCTTTATTTTATAATTTATTTATCTATTGTCATAACAGTATAAAAGAATTTAGATTGTAATAACCAGAGTGAATAATTTGTAATGTATATATAACATCAAACGTAGTTAGGACAATTTAGGCCCTAAGCAAATGTTCATATTTCCTATAATTAAATATTGTGTTTTAAATAAATAAATAAATGTAAATATAAAATGTGGCTCGTTAATAGTAAAATGTTAATATTGATATTTTTATAGATTGCGTATTATTAATTCTAATGTTAAGTATTTTTATTTTATAGGTTTCGGTTCCTTCTTTCGGTTCCTTCTTTTGGTTCCTTCTTTCGATTTGATTTGTATTCAACATTTCGAGTTGATATTTCGGTTGAGTTATATTTAATTGCCACTTATATTTAAATTGCCACTTTGGTTGTGTACGGTTCCCATTTTGTCTTTCTGAGAATAAAAGAACAAAGCCAAGATTGTGATATGTGTAACTGTGTTGATTGCCACATAATATACAAATAAAATATTCTTTTTATTTCTATATTTTACAGACCCCAAGAACCAAGATGAAACGTGTTCAGTTAAGTGGTGCACAAAAGCGAAAACTATCAAAAGAGAAACAAGAGAAGACTTTGGATTTAGAGTCCAAGACTGCAAAGCTGACTGATTTCTTCACACAAGTTCCACGACCACAACGTCAACATGATATACCGATTCTGAATCAAAACCAATCTCCGTCATCAGAAGTGGACACAAATACCACTTTGATCACTTCAAAATCGAAATATGATGACGTTGGAATCACCGAGGTGTCACAAGCAGGTTCATCTACCACATGTCTCACTACTGATCTCACTTTGCCTGTAAATTCTCTTGATACCTCTACTGCAAATGTTGATTCAAGTTGCTTTACAAGACATTCTGGGGTTGAAATAATTGCTGAAAATGAAAGTTTAGTGGACCATGGTGATGGTGGTGAAATGAATCAGTCTGCAGAAGATGAAGTAAATATAGCAAAAGATCCAGGGTTGTGGCTTGATTTCTCTGCTGATGATGTGGCTTATTGGATTGCTTGTGGACCCAGTGACTGTCAACACCACACTGGGCCATTTGACAAGTCTTACCGGCATTTCAGTAGTGGCAAACCAGCAAGATACTGTTCACAAAAACTTTTCGTTGGGACAAAAGCCAATGGTGAGAAATACAAGAGAGAGTGGTTATTGTATTCACCATCAACAGGATCAGTTTACTGTTATGTTTGTAAACTGTTTGCTCCTAAAAATGTCTCACATTTTGTTATAAGAGAAGGGTTCATTGACTAGCGAAATACTATTGTAATTGATCATCATGAAAAAAGCACTACTCACCGAGACTCTATGCTAACATACTTAACTCGCAGACAAGGTGCGGGGTTGGGACAACAGTTGGAAAAACAAATTCAGGAAGAGTGTGATTACTGGGAACATGTCTTGAGGCGTGTCATAGCTGTTATTTGTACGTTAGCTGAACGTGGCTTGTCTTTTCGAGGAACAGAAGAAAGATTTGGATCATTGCAGAATGGTAATTTTTAGGGCTGCTTGAGCTCATAAGCCGGTTTGATCCATTTTAGCAGGTCACATTTTGAAATATGGAAATTCTGGCAAAGGAAATCCTTCTTACTTGTCCAAAACCACCTGTGAGGAACTCATTCAACTAATGGCTCAAAAGGTCCACGCACTCATTGTTGACGAAGTAAAATCTTCTGGTTATTTTAGTTTGTCAGTTGATTCAACACCAGATCTATCACATATCGATCAGTTAAGTGTTGTACTAGGTACTTAAAAGATGGACAGCCTATTGAACGCTTTTTAACCTTTCTGAAAATGAAAAGCCATACTGGTGAGGAAATGGCAAATCAGGTGTTGCAGTACTTACGTGAAGTTTGTAAGCTAAACTTTTCAAAATGTAGGGGGTCAATCTTACGACAACGCTGCCAACATGTCTGGGCGTTATAAGGGGATGCAGCAAAAAATTTTAGAAACAAACAAGTTTGCTATATATGTGCCCTGTGCAGCCCATTCACTAAATCTGGTAGGCCGAAGTGCTGTTGACTGCTGTCAAGAGGCGGTTAATTTCTTCTCTACAGTGCAGTTGCTCTATACCTTTTTTTTAGCCTCAACCAGCAGGTGGGAAATTCTTAAAGGTTGTATTGGAAATGAAAGTGTCTTAAAATCCCTCTCTGATACCAGATGGGAGGCACATGCTATGGCAACAGCAGCAATTTTGAAATCTTTCCTTAAAATTTTAGAAGCGTTAGAATGTATAGCTGAAGACCAGTCACAAAAGGGAGACACTAGAAGAGAAGCAAATAATATTGCAAATAAGATGCAAGAGCTAGAATTCGTTTTATGTTGAATTTTTGGGATGAGATTTTGCAAAATTTTCATAGAGTAAGCAAAGTTCTACAGAATAAGGATGTGAACTTAAAAACATGTGCAGATCTGTATGGATCATTAGCTGACCAACTGTGCACTTCACGAGATGAATTTGAAAGATATGAAGCAGCTACAAAGGAAATGCTACCAGATGTTGATTACAAGGCAGCTCAAACTCGCAAACGTATCAGAAAGAAGGTACCCAATGACGGAGATGCACCAGAAGTATATCTGAATGCCAGAGATAAATTTCTTATCACCACCTTTTACACAATTGTTGACAAACTTGAAACTGAGATGAGAAGAAGAGGAGAGATATACAAAGAAATAGCAGAGAGATTTTCTTTTCTAAGTGATGTGCCACATAATGTCACCACTTCATCATCTACTGAAATTGAAAGGTATTCTCAGGGTTGTAAAAAGATGATTGATGCTTACCCAGAGGACTTGAACACTAATTTCTCTGCTGAGCTTCAGCAGTTTCACTCATATGTGTGCCATAAGTTCAGTGCAAAAAAAATGTAAAAACAAGATTCAGTCATGCTGAACTTTATAAAATAATTGTAGAAGACAATATTGAGTGTGCCTTCCCAATTGTAGAAATTGCCTTTCGTATATTTTTAACATTAATGGTCACAAATTGCTCAGCTGAGCGTTCATTTTCTCAGTTGAAGTATATTAAAAATACCAACAGAACAACTATGCAACAAGGCAGGCTGGATGCCTTATCTCTACTAAGTATAGAAGCAGATGTGTTACGTAAGATTAGTTTTGAGGATCTGATCAAAGACTTTGCAATTAAAAAAAGTAGGAGAAAACTTTTCAAATATAAATGAAGTGGAAGTATACAAAAATAAACATTATTTTCCATCTTACTGTAAGTTTTGTTTCATTTCAAAAAATAAAATTTTATTTTATGGTTTATTTTTGTTTATATTTTGAATTACATATATATGGGGCACCAAAATATTTTAAGTGCTTAGGGCCTCTAAAGGTCTTAATCCGGCCCTGCTTTAAGTGAACAGGGTTGTGTATATAAAATCCCTTGCACAATATGTAATAAATTTTTCATTGGCCAAACTGGTAAGACCCTTGAGTTACGTATTAAACAGCATCAATACAGTATAAGAAGTGGCCAGGAATCTAACGCCATTTTCATTCACGTAAGAGATACTAATCATCCCATTGACTGGAAAAACGCTTCCAAATTAAGGTTTAGTAAATCTATTGTTAGCAGAAATATACTGGAATCAAGTGTGATCAAGAATAATGCGGACTTGGTCCTTAATATTAACCCTGGGTTGTATAAATTAGACTCGTGCATTGTCAGAAAGCTGGCGAAGGGCCTACTGTTTTCTTGACCGCATTCTTGCCCCTTAATGGTTTGCCCTGGTTAAATAAATAAATATTATTTTAAGAACTGTTAACATTCTTAAGTGTCTATTTTAATTGTAATATTTCTTTCGTGTATAATCTTTGGTTGCTGGGGGGTTTATTGGACTTTTCAACTGGGTTGCTTTTGGGAAAACAATTTTTCCAGACTGTTTGTAGAAATTGTGTAATATTCTGTAAGACGATGGCACCATTCCCTTTGTTCTCATTAAATTCTTGCCACTTAATTTCCTGCTTTAATTAAATATTAGTGTTAATAACCATTATAATAATTTTTGTTTTCTGTACTGGTTTTTTTGTCTAATTTCATCTATATAGTTCTTTTATATTTAGTAATTTAGCAGCCTACAGATTATGTTATCTATTTGTTATCTATGTTATCTATTTGTTTTCATTAAATTCTTGCTACTTAATTGCCTGCTTTAATTAAATATTAGTGTTAATAACCATTATAATAATTTTTGTTCTCTGTATTGGTTTTTTGTCTAATTTCATCTATATAGTTCTTTTATATTTAGTAATTTAGCAGCCTACAGATTATGTTATCAATTGAAAAAATCTTTAGAGGGCTTTAAGGCCTTTAATTTGAGGTGCCGATTGTGAATTTTTTGCTTGTCTATTTAACTCATTTACTTGTGTAATCTCCGTCTATTTTCTGTTCCTCCTTGATAATGTGAATATATCACGAAAGCGCTCGGACTTCGTGTTTCCTTTTCCCTGTGGTTGTTTGCTTATATATATATATATATATATATATATATATATATATATATATATATATGTAAAAATGGACAATGAATAACACTAGGCAACAAATTTCAACTTTTTTTTTGTTACAGACACGTGAACTACTGATTCCTACTAAAGCGCTGATGCTGATTTCAGATCTGATATCAAAATTTCTCTATCACGTCCAGATTTTGTGTAACCGAAAACCCCTATTTTTCATTTTTTTTCTCACCCGCTTCTATTACGAAAGCCGTCTAAGCTACTTTTCCGTGCCACGTTTTATGTTAAGCATACTTAAATAATTAGTGAACAGGGATGTCTTTCCTCCTTTATTCTGGCTTAAGACAGACAGCGGAATTCCGCTGGCGGAGTTACCACCCCTGCGCCCAACCATCCACCCAAAGCGCGTTAGTATTTTGTTGTTACTACTGAAAGGCAAATTCCTGTTCTTAAGTGAAACTTTGGTGTGTCCTCTTCCTTTGTCGCTTGTAAGATGACGAGCTCTCCTTCTGCAGGAACCAACAATAATCTCCCATCATATTTGGGTTGAAATTACCTTGGTATCTGTTTTCCATAACTGAGATCTGTTGGTGGAAGCACTCACCATGCTCGTCACTTACAGCCCCAAGGTTGGCCGGGAAGAAGTCAAGATGAGAATGTAAAAAATGAATTTTCAAAGACATTCTGCATCCCATTATTTCATAAGATTTAAGCATGTTTTCTACGAGTTTACGGTGGTTTTCAGCTTTGTGGTTTCCAAGAAAATTTTTGACAACTTCAACGAAAGATGTCCATGCTCCTAGTTCATTCTCATTTAGGTTAGATGGAAACGATGAGTCGTGGATGACACTGCGGATCTGTGGTCCAGTGAAAACTCCAGCTTCTAGCTTAGCATCTGTCAATTTTCCTTTGAATTTATCCTTTAAATATTGGAAACCACTACCTTGATGATCCATACCCTTCACGAAATTTTTCATAAGGCCAAGTTTAATGTGAAGTGGTGGAAGATGTACTTTCTGAGGGTCAATAAGTGCTGGGTGTTTCACATTGTATTTACCAACAACATGTTCAGTTCTAGATGGCCAATCATGTTTTTTGTAGTGGTTCTTGTCATCTCTGCTGTTCCATAGACACAAAAAGCACATATGCTTTGTGTAGCCCAACTGTAACCCAAGAAGTAATGATACAACTTTAAGGTCGCCACAAATATTCCATGTGTGGTCCTTATATTTGATGAGTCTTAGCAGCAGTTTCATCGATTCATAAGTCTCATTAAGGCCAGTGGCATGTGCTACAGGTATTGAAGGTTTTTCATTGCCGTTGTGCAGTAATACAGCTTTAAGGCTAGCTTTACTAGAGTCAATGAACAGTCTCCATTCTTTTGGATCATAGCGACAGCCAATCCCTTGCATCAGACCACTGATATCGTGGCAGAAACAAACGTTTTCTTCCTGTAAGTAAAATGATGAAAACTGCAAATGGCGATGGCGGAAATGGGAAACTTTGGTGTTTGGTTGGAGAAGATTAAATTCTTGAAGTCTTGAACCAAGCAACTCTGCCTTTTCTTTTGGTAATTCCAAATCGCCCACTAAGTCATTTAACTCCGCTTGACTTAACAAATGTGGGGAAATATTTGCATCTGGAACATATATGCCATCTTTCCCTGTTTCTATATCACTAGCAGAATCTTCAGATGAACTGCTGTCTGTTATCGTTGCTGGTGGAACTGGTGGTGGATTTGTTTCATCATGTGGTACTGGTTTCATTGCTGATTCGCAGTTTGGGTACGTGATCTTTGATTTGTTTTTCTTTGTGAAACCAGCAATCTTTGTCAAACAAAAATAACAATCATTGAAGTGATTTTTCGGCTCACGCCAAACCATGGGGACTGAGAACGGCATAGCTTTTCTTTTACCATTCATCCAAGCTATTAACATTGCATTGCACTGTGCACAGCAAATATGTGGTGCCCAGTCCCTCTGTTCGTCTCCTAACTTACAGTCAAAATAACACTTGTAGGCAAGTTTAATCTTTGTTGTTATGTTTCTACGTTGTGGCTTAGGTGTATATTGTCCACAGACAAAGCAGAAGTTGTCTGGGTGATTTACACAAGCACGTCTATTTGATGCCATTTTGAATTACCATACAATATCTGAAAAAAACGTAGAAAGTAATTATTACGATGTGCAAAATAAAAAGAAATACACACCGTAGTACAAAACAAATGCTATAAAAACACACAAGTCACCACAACCTGTCACTTGCTCATCAGCAGAGAGCTTCAACAACCGTTCTGCTTGACTGTCACGTAGCGACTAACCGTTGGGCCGTTGCCCGTTACTATGCTCTTGACTCAGTGTTGCCAACTCGGGATAAATTTTATTTATCAAAATTGTTCGAATTTGTATATAGTTGGCAAAAAAAATTGCTTTAACCTTGAAAAGCAAGTTTCATATTACTGGCATTAAGCCGATTAAAACCAAAATCTGGACGTGGTAGAAAATTTTACTAAAAGTGATTTGCATTTTACACAAAATCTAGACGTGATAGAAAAAATCTAATTATATATTTGAAATCAGCATACCGAAATTACCTAGGAGCACCTATTTGGTCTTCTGTAACAAAATCTTTGTTGCCTAGTGTAATCAATATTCATTTTTACATAAGAACCAAAATCGCTTAACGCGAGTTTGGATAATAATTTTACTTGTGGCTTCCTATTTTTGATCGTGTCAAAACCCTACGATCTACCATACCTATGGTTTAGTCGTATCCATTTTTATTTGTTATAGAAGTTATTAATTAATTATGATTGTCTTGCATCTCACCCTCGTCCCTAGATTATGCATACACATTGCATATAACTCTTTGCCTCTAATTCGTTCTTGTAAATCTTCCTAATAATGATTTGTATTATACGTACAAAATTCAATAACTATGACGTCATAAAGTAATTTAATTCTCTTCACGTTTTCCATACCTTGAACACTGAATCACGTGTTTAGTATTTGGACATCTTCCGTATTGAATGTATGGTAAATTCCTTAATAATAATAATAATAATAATAATAAAAAGAAAAAGAAACTTCATTCTCTATACATCATTAGTAATGTTGTTTCCTACCTATTGTCTACTGATACCTATCAACCTATCAGTCCATATTTTACGCGTCTCTATATTACGCACACAACCTATTGGATTATGTACATGTAAAATACGTCCACATATATTTTTTATTATTATTTTTTTTTCAAGTGCGTTCAACCCTCACAAGGCATTCATTAGGCTTACAGTAGTTAAATGCTCAAATTCGCGAATCAGTAGAACCGAACGTTTCTAAGATAAACATCCCCTTTCACTCTGATCCAAATTTATAACATATAATGTAATATAACATATTATGTTGTATATAAATTATCTTGTCATGTCTCATGTACTTGTGTTGTACTAATAACCATATATATAATAACCATATATAATCTGACCATATAATCTGACCATATAATCTAACCATATAATCTAACCATATAATCTAACCATATATATATATATATATATATATATATAAAAACACTGTAAAAACAAAACAAAGCTATAGTAACTGTTTAATTGTAATTAACTAATACTTTAATTAATAATAACTTGTAATGTACTTCAATGAAACTATAATTGAATGTAATGACTTTATATATAATGTAAGAATGTACTTTAATAGAACTGTAAGGGACAATCATAAGCGAATGGGAAGTAATCCATAATCGAAATCATAATTGTAATAAACCCAAACAAAAATGTACTCAGTCGTGAAATAATATCGCCTTCAGAAATGAAGACGTGGCAAAAAAAAAAAATGTTTTTATTTTTATTTATTTTTTTAAAATTTTTATTTGGAAACTTTCAAACACCTGCTCGTGTTTAAAAGGGGGGAAACTTAACCTCCAACTGCCATCCCCCAACATTCAGGCATATTTTATACATGTATTTGTAAAATGAAGGACACTTCATTACGAGACTCTGCTTTGGTCACTGCTAAGAGACTCCCCTGGTTAGCAGCCTCGCTGCGGGGAGGGGGGGCAGAGGCCCCTTGCCTCCTTAATATTTTTAGATTCCGGCCTGAGCTATGGTCGAAAGAGGTCGAACCTCTACCCCTGTAAATTCAGAGCAGTACCTGTATATTTTTAAGAAGTAAATTTACAGTAAGAGAAACTTTTTATTTTCCCCCTCGAGTTGGGCTATCGTCAGAGGAACTTAGTAAAGTCGATAAGTTATAAAGTATCAGAGAAAGAATTAGAAAATTATAGAAGAAAAGTAACAGAAGAAATATCCGTTGCTTGCCTCCGTAACTAGAACCCCCGTCGATCCGAACCGAATCAGGGCCATAGACGGAGGGGTTATCAGACTGGCGACCCTTTACCAGGATAAGAAGAAGATTTATAAAAGAAGATTTATAAAAGAAGATTTATAAAAGAAGATTTATAAAAGAAGATTTATCAGGATAAAACCATTTGACCGGCGTGTCACGACTTCTTGTTCGTAACATCCACCCTTGACCGGTGTGTCACGACTCCAAGTTCTCCACGCCTAGTTTTCATCCAGGAACAAGTGGCCAGCAAGACACGTCTTCAGGACACGTCTCTAAGGATTTCCCCATAGAAAATTTTGTTAAGTACATTTTGTTTTCTTAAGTAATTTATAAACACTTGAAAAGTCAGTATTATTAACAGTTAATAATGAGTATTAAGTCAGAATTTACAAGAAACACAGTGAACACTTCAGACACTAGTGATACATTTTCCTTAGTGTAACAGAGAGTTAATTGTAACAGAGAGTTAATTGTAACAGAGAGTTAATTTCAAAAGAGAGTTAATTTCAAAAGAGAGTTAATTTCAAGAGAGTTAATTTCAAAAGAGAGTTAATTTCAAAAGAGAGTTAATTTCAAAAGAGAGTTAATTTCAAAAGAGAGTTAATTTCAAAAGAGAGTTAATTTCAAAAGAGAGTTAATTTCAAAAGAGAGTTAATTTCAAAAGAGAGTTAATTTCAAAAGAGAGTTAATTTCAAGAGAGAGTTAATTTCAAGAGAGAGTTAATTTCAGTTATTTTCACTGTTATATTCAGTATAGAATAATTTTATTTTATGTATCAAACATAGTATCGTACCTTCGTGTACATTAGAGTGAAATGTCGTTTACATTTTATATTTTTGTTTGCAAATTTTTTTCAATTACTGAATTGAATTGACTTGCAAATTAAGAGAGAGAGTGTTTATAGAGAGTTTATAGATTTAGAGAGATATTTGAAGTCAGTTTTGAAGTCAGTTTTAGTTGCAAAGAAGTTGCAAAGAAGTTTTGAAGTCAGTTTTAGTTGCAAAGAAGTTGCAAGTCAGTTTTGAAGTCAGTTTTAGTTGCAAAGAAGTTGCAAGTCAGTTTTGAAGTAAGTTTTAGTTGCAAATAAGTTGCAAGTCAGTTTTGAAGTAAGTTTTAGTTGCAAATAAATTGCAAGTCAGTTTCGTTGCAAATAAGTTGCAAGTCAGTTTTCGTTGCAAATAAGTTGCAAGTCAGTTTTCGTTGCAAATAAGTTGCAAGTCAGTTTTCGTTGCAAATAAGTTGCAAGTCAGTTTCCGTTGCAAATAAGTTGCAAGTCAGTTTTCGTTGCAAATAAGTTGCAAGTCAGTTTTCGTTGCAAGTTGCAAGTCAGTTTTCGTTGCAAATAAGTTGCAAGTCAGTTTTCGTTGCAAATAAGTTGCAAATAAGTTTTGAAGTCAGAAGGTTGCGCCAAGATGGACAACCGCCGCAGAGATTTATAGAAATACTTGACAAGAGGTCAAGTCAGAAGGTTGCGCCAAGATGGACAACCGCCCCAGAGATTTATAGAAATACTTGACAAGAGGTCAAGTCAGAAGGTTGCGCCAAAAGGGACAACCGCCCCAGAGATTTATAGAAATACTTGATAAGAGGTCAAGTCAGAAGGTTGCGCCAAAAGGGACAACCGCCCCAGAGATTTATAGAAATACTTGATAAGAGGTCAAGTCGGAAGGTTGCGCCAAAAGGGACAACCGCCCCAGAGATTTATAGAAATACTTGATAAGAGGTCAAGTCAGAAGGTTGCGCCAAAAGGGACAACCGCCCCAGAGATTTATAGAAATACTTGATAAGAGGTCAAGTCAGAAGGTTGCGCCAAAAGGGACAACCGCCCCAGAGATTTATAGAAATACTTGATAAGAGGTCAAGTCAGAAGGTTGCGCCAAAAGGGACAACCGCCCCAGAGATTTATAGAAATACTTGATAAGAGGTCAAGTCAATAGGTTGCGCCAAAAGGGACAACCGCCCCAGAGATTTATAGAAATACTTGATAAGAGGTCAAGTCAGAAGGTTGCGCCAAAAGGGACAACCGCCCCAGAGATTTATAGAAATACTTGGTAAGAGGTCAAGTCAATAGGTTGCATCCAAGAGATTACAGAAGTCAGTTTTGAAAAAGTTAGTTTTGAAAAAAAAAGTTAGTTTTGAAAAAAAAGTTAGTTTTGAAAAAAAGTTAGTTTTGAAAAAAAAGTTAGTTTTGAAAAAAAGTTAGTTTTGAAAAAAAGTTAGTTTTGAAAAAAAAGTTAGTTTTGAAAAAAAATTAGTTTTGAAAAAAAAGTTAGTTTTGAGAAAGTTAGTTTTGAAAAAAAAGTTAGTTTTGAAAAAAAGTTAGTTTTGAAAAAAAAGTTAGTTTTGAAAAAAAATTAGTTTTGAAAAAAAAGTTAGTTTTGAGAAAGTTAGTTTTGAAAAAAAAAGTTAGTTTTTAAGTCCCAAGTCATTTCATGCAGTCAATTGAATTCAACTTTTTCTTTGTAAGTAAGAGAATTTAATTTAAGAAAATGTAATTTAAGAATTAATTCAACCTTTTTTTTGTTGTAAAGAGAATTTAATTCAACCTGAATTGACCGGGTTGCGTCTTTGTTAACCTTTCTTTGTTTTGTTGTAAGAAGGAAATGGACCGATTTGTCTTTTCTCTTTTTCATGCCATTGTTGCGTATAAAATATATACGTAAAATGACATATTTTATTGTTGGCAACCAAAACCGTTTTTACAAATGTTGGTAACGAGTTTTTAATTATTGCGATTATATGATGACAGAAATAGTGTAATAATTAATCGATCATGTACCTAATTTATCTTGCTCTGTATGGTCGGGAAATTTACCCGTAGGACCGCACATGCCCTAAATTGCAGTTGTGTTTATTCTTTTTTGTCATTTAATTTTAATAAACTTCTACACAATAAAACATATGTATTTATCATATGCAAACAAGTTTTCAGACTAAAATATCAAATAATTCAAATTCATCAACATTCAACGAAAGAGTATGATTTTTCTCTTAACATGCAAAAAATTATTAAACCTTTTTAATATTTTTTTTTTAGTATATAAAAATAATTTTTTATGTAAAATTTACCTGAAATTATTAAAAGAAAAGATTGTTCGAAATGCTTTCCTTCCATTTCAATAACTTTTTTATTCTTGGCCGAAACTCATCTAAGGTTCGATTTACTTTTATTTTTAAGAATATTAAAATTATGTTTAGCTCATTAAAATGCATAAATTGATTTATATTTTTAATTTGTATTCTTAATTTTCTTAATTCAATTATCGTACCGACACTTCTGGTTAATGTTAATGGTTTTATATAGTTCATATATAGCTAGGAATGTTACTAGTCGAATTTAATTCCATCTTCAAAATTCAATTTTAAACCGTGAGATTTACTTTCATCAATTTAAGTCCTCTAAGTACATTTCTTTTTATTACCTTAATACGTGTAACTGATTTAATTAAATACTTAAATACTACCTTGAACTTAAAGGATTTTATGATAATATAATAACAACAACAATAATTGACTCAAAAGATTTTATAACCCTAAACCCATCTTAAATTATTATACATTATTTTTAAACTTTGTTAATTCAAAAACCTTCCAAATCTCTACACATACACACGCATGTATGCACACTATATATACTATATATACACAAACCTTATTCTAAAATCATTCGATATCACAAACTATTTCATAGCGTGTAGGTGCTAACTCTGCTATTTATAGTCCTAAGCCTTTTTGCTTACTATATATAAATTTTTGCTCAGGCATTTATTCAGTTAATTTAAGAATCCTCTCCGCTAATCTATCCCTCAAATTTATAAGATACACACTTTGTATCTAATACACACACATACACACTAGACCACAGGTCTATACATCATCCATTACGTAATTCGATTTTTACCTACAATAGTCAATAAAATTAGTTATAGACTGCACGATTAGGGTAACTTTGGAAAATAATTTATATTTTTCCCTTTTACCTACTATTCAGTATGTATGTAATTTTCCCACATAATTTTTTTTTAAATTAACAATACCATTCTTTGCCTAACTTAATTGTTTGTCCAAATTAATGTATTAAATCCTTTTATTCTGTTTGCATAAATTAAAGTATTAATCTTTGAATTTTTTATATTATATAATAACTCACTTGTTCTGTATAAAAATTTGTAATGTAAAGAAAAAAATTCGTCATCTAACTTGAAGTAGTTAGGATGTTATTTTCTCATTTGTATTGTATTAATGGTACCCTATTAGATTATTGTATAAATATATTTTTAAAAGGGGAGAGCAATGTAAAAATGGACAATGAATAATTAATCAATATTCATTTTTACATAAGAACCAAATCGCTTAACGCGAGTTTGGATAATAATTTTACTTGTGGCTTCCTATTTTTGATCGTGTCAAAACCCTACGATCTACCATACCTATGGTTTAGTCGTATCCATTTTTATTTGTTATGAAGTTATTAATTAATTATGATTGTCTTGCATCTCACCCTCGTCCCTAGATTATGCATACACATTGCATATAAACTCTTGCCTCTAATTCGTTCTTGTAAATCTTCCTAATAATGATTTGTATTATACGTACAAAATTCAATAACTATGACGTCATAAAGTAATTTAATTCTCTTCACGTTTTCCATACCTTGAACACTGAATCACGTGTTTAGTATTTGGACATCTTCCGTATTGAATGTATGGTAAATTCCTTAATAATAATAATAATAATAATAATAAAAAGAAAAAGAAACTTCATTCTCTATACATCATTAGTAATGTTGTTTCCTACCTATTGTCTACTGATACCTATCAACCTATCAGTCCATATTTTACGCGTCTCTATATTACGCACACAACCTATTGGATTATGTACATGTAAAATACGTCCACATATATTTTTTATTATTATTTTTTTTTTCAAGTGCGTTCAACCCTCACAAGGCATTCATTAGGCTTACAGTAGTTAAATGCTCAAATTCGCGAATCAGCAGAACCGAACGTTTCTAAGATAAACATCCCCTTTCGCTCTGATCCAAATTTTAACATATAATGTAATATAACATATTATGTTGTATATAAATTATCTTGTCATGTCTCATGTACTTGTGTTTACTAATAACCATATATATAAAACCATATATAATAACCATATAAATCTGACCATATAATCTGACCATATAATCTAACCATATAATCTAACCATATAATCTAACCATATATATATATATATATATCTATATATAACACTGTAAAAACAAAACAAAGCTATAGTAACTGTTTAATTGTAATTAACTAATACTTTAATTAATAATAACTTGTAATGTACTTCAATGAAACTATAATTGAATGTAATGACTTTATATATAATGTAAGAATGTACTTTAATAGAACTGTAAGGGACAATCATAAGCGAATGGGAAGTAATCCATAATCGAAATCATAATTGTAATAAACCCAAACAAAAATGTACTCAGTCGTGAAATAATATCGCCTTCAGAAATGAAGACGTGGCAAAAAAAAAAAGATTAGTTTTTATTTATTTATTTTTAATTTTTATTTTTATTTGGAAACTTTCAAACACCTGATCGTGTTTAAAAGGGGGGAAATTTAACCTCCAACTGCCATCCCCCAACATTCAGGCATATTTTATACATGTATTTGTAAAATGAAGGACACTTCATTACGAGACTCTGCTTTGGTCACTGCTAAGAGACTCCCCTGGTTAGCAGCCTCGCTGCGGGGAGGGGGGGCAGAGGCCCCTTGCCTCCTTAATATTTTTAGATTCCGGCCTGAGCTATGGTCGAAAGAGGTCGAACCTCTACCCCTGTAAATTCAGAGCAGTACCTGTATATTTTTAAGAAGTAAATTTACAGTAAGAGAAACTTTTTATTTTCCCCCTCGAGTTGGGCTATCGTCAGAGGAACTTAGTAAAGTCGATAAGTTATAAAGTATCAGAGAAAGAATTAGAAAATTATAGAAGAAAAGTAACAGAAGAAATATCCGTTGCTTGCCTCCGTAACTAGAACCCCCGTCGATCCGAACCGAATCAGGGCCATAGACGGAGGGGTTAACATATATATATATATATATATATATATATATACAGTGTTGGGCACTAAAGCGATAATCCGATAACAGTTAATTAACGAAGTTAACTTTTTTAACGGACTATTAACGGAAGTTAATTTCCATTTATCGTTATCAGACCAGTTAACTTCCGATAACTCGATATTTAGTCTGTTAAAGTCCGTTAACACGTTAACTGCGAGGAGTCATTCACGGAAGATCACCGCTCCGCGAATGAATTCAAACCGCCATAACTTCAGTTCCCGCCATAATAATTCTCTGGTAAATTAAAATTTAGTTAATGGTTAGTGGTTACAAGGGTTTCAAAACATGTAATCAGTACATTTTTTATTAAAAATAAAAAAAGTTATTAAGCAAAAAAGTTGCAAAACTTGATAAAAATACAGTTAAATACCTATTTATTGTTGGATTTTGAATAAATAAACATTTTCTATGGGTTTTAAAGCTTTTTTCCTTGATTTTTTTAAATGTTAGTAAAGAAATAGTTATCGTTAACGGATTATCGTTAACTTCCGTTAACTTTGTAGTAAAATTATCGGATTATCGTTATCGGAGTTAAAAATTGGGGTTAACGGATTATCGTTATCGAAGTTAACTTTTTGGTTAACGGTGCCCACCACTATATATATATATATATATATATATATATATATATATATATATATATAAATGAGGGGTCGCGCGTCTTAAGGTACCTAAGCGCCACCACAGGCGAAAACGTGTTTTTATGGATATCACTATTTTCACCCTTCCTCTATCGCGTGGTTTGGGTTATAATGACCTTACGACACTAGAAGTATGGTTGAAAACCTTATGAAGCGAACTACTTTTTTCACCTCTATCGCCAGCTGGGCTCTGCCGCCTAGATATGATGCGCGTCTTAAGGCCCCAATATCTCTAGGTGGCGGGAACAGCAGGAGGAGCGCGAGCCAATGAAAACATGGCAGCCACGCGGCTCTGCTTTCTGATTGGCCACCCGCTTCACGCGCCGAGAGGGACATGACACCTGTTGTACAACAAATTTAGGGTTCTGCCAGAACCCTTTTTATAATTCACCCAAAGTTGCTGTCTGTATATATTACTGCAGAAAGTACGAAAGAGAGTGTCTTTAGCTCAGAACCGAAGGCTTCGAGATTGTTTTCTTATATTCGAGTCATCATACAAGGAGCTGGTAATAGTTTGACCCAAATACTTAAACTCTTGTACTTCCTCAATTACTTCACCTTTCATTTTAAACCTAATATCAGCTGGCTGATTACAGCTTTTAGGATGAAATTGCATAACCTTAGTTTTTGTAACATTAAAAAGAATATCATGTTTCTGCGAATACACTTCGCAAACTTTTAGTAGCCGATCCAGACCTTTAACAGAGGGGGTTATTAAGACCATATCATCGGCATACACTAAGTTATTTATCCTTGTGTCATCTACACAACATCCCACTGTTGCCTCATTAAGTGAAGCAATTAATCCGTCAATATACACATTAAACAGCATAGGGGAGAGCAAGGAGCCTTGTCTCATCCCGCAAGAGGAGCCAAAACATTCGGATAGTACATTGCCCCACCTAACCATAAAAGATTGATGGGAATACCAAAATTTCAATAAATTTTATATGTACATGAGAACCTTCCTGTCTTCTAGTTTTTAAATAAAATATTGTGACTCACTCTATCATACAGTTTACTTATATCTAGAAAATAGCTATAAATAGTTGAATTATTGTCAATGTATTTAGATATTGTTTCTTTAAGTACATAGATACACAGGTCAGATGAGTGGGACCTTTTAAAACCAAACTGATTAGATGTCCATAGGTAATCATTTAATCGGAGTAATAAGAGTTTTTCTGGTAGTTTCGAGAAGCAAGAAGCGACAGCAATAGGCCTGTAATTATTGCTGGACAGAATGTCTCCATACGTATTTTTGACCAGGGGCAAGATATATACCCTCATGAACTCTGCAGGGATATAGCTATGAGCAAGCATGGCTGATAAGAGCAATGATAATTCAGGGGTGGCCAAGTTTCCTGGACCCAAGGGCCACATACGACGTTTTTCAGATGTACGAGACCTGCAAAATATCTTATAAAGAATTTAATTATTAAAAACATATACATATAGTTATACTCACATTATTAAATTGTTTAATTACTGCTTGTAGAAGGCTTAGTTTGGGTCTTCATTTTGGCTGTTAATGCTTTAAAGTCTGGCTGATGTGATGTTAAGACGGTATGAAGAAGCTCAGTCAGGTGTTCGTTAGTGAGGGCAGCACGATGTTTTGACTTTACAAACTTCATTACCGAGAAAAGTGCTTCACAGCAATAAGTTGTCCCAAAAACTGAGATAAGTCGGAAACTGGTTTTCCTGAGGTGAGGATATTTTGTCTCTGGTACTTGCTTCCAAAACTCAACAGCAGATAAGCTTTTATGTATCAACTTTAAACCCACGCCCTCCTGTAGCTCCAAAAGTTCTGTTTGTATTGAAGCAGCTTCCGTAACAAAAGGTGTGGTAACAGGACAGCTATCTTTGACGACATCAATCAGGAAAGGATTTACAAGAAATTCGAAGCATGGTTTTAACTTCTTTAGTTCATCAAATCTGAACTGAAAATCATCAATTAGTCCTTCTAATTTACCTTTGTATTCCTCCAATTTATTATCTTTTATTTCAATATCGGGAAAAGTGTTTGCTCGGTTTTTCAGGTGGAGAAAGTGGTCAAATTTTTTTGTTACTAGATCTTTTTGGAAGAGCTTTATTTTATTCTGGAAATTGAAAACTGTCTGTGTAAGGTCAGAAATGACCTTATCCTTTCCCTGAAGTGCCAAATTTAGATTTTGAAGGTGTTGTATTACATCAGTAAAAAACAGATCCTGCACCCATTCGTGATCTTCTAGTTGTGGGTATGACTTTCCCTTTTCTTTCAAGAAATGAATGATAGGCTCGAACAGTGCAACAAACCTATTCAGGAGATTACTAGTTGATAACCACCTTACAATACAGTAGAATGAAAGGTCATCTGGCTTATTTTGAAGATCCAGCTCCTCGATAAAATTTCTAAACACTCGGTGCGTTTTTGCATTTGAACGAATGAAATTCTCAATTTCTAGAACACATTTCATAACACTGTCATACCTAAAGTACTTGCTTACCAAATGACCACGGTGAATGATACAGTGAATAAAGAGACACACAGGATACTTGGGATCGCGTGTCAAGAGCCCAACTAGGCCTACATTTTGTCCATAGCTGCTTCATCTGTTGCAACACTGACAAGTTTATTCAATGGTACTTGAGCATTTGATAATGCCTCGTCAAGTGCGTTTTTTATGTTAACCCCTCTGGTGGTTTCTCTTAGGGTCATTAAGTCCAAGAGTTCTTCTTTCACATTTCCATCGCCAGTAACATAACGAACAAATATCGCCAGTTGAGGGTTATCTTTAATATCTGTGGATTCATCGAGGGCCAAACTGAATGCAACAGAATTCTTCAAATAAACTCTGCAACGAGCATGTAATTTCAGCACTGATCTGGGAAATACGTCTCTCTGTAGTGTGGCGGGAAATAGAAATACTTGCTTTTGTTCTCGAAACTTTGTGTTATCTGGAGCGAGAATTGCAGTAACATCGGCAATATTCTTCTTCACAAATTCTCCACTACTGTAGGGAAGTTGAGCACGAGCAATATTCCATGCCATAACAAAACTAGCTTCAGTAGTTAAGTGAGCTGTCTTACACAATGATGAAAGTACAGTTTGTTGGGTAACTAGGCTAGATTTCAACATTGTTAACTTAGTCTTCCGCAATTCTGATTTGGGAGGAAATTCCGTAATAAAATTTTTATGGTTAGTTTCATGATGACGCTTTTAAGTTACTGGCTTTAAAGTGATTGAGTGCTACGTGGCAGATAAGAGACACAGGTTTCCCACCCTTAACAGTAAAGGCAAAGCTCTCCTCCCACTCCTGTTTAAAACTCTATTTTCTTCTTCATATTTCCGTTTCCTACACTTTGTCTGCTCAGTCATTTTAATCAACTAAGGGGTTGTATAACTTTCACTTGTATAGCTGAGAAAAATAGCCACTATTTGATCTAAGAAGCCAATTTTAAAACACACTCACTCGTTACTACACGCGGCCCGCAGGGTAGCTCGAGAGGTACTGGACACTGGTGAGTGGCGATTGGTGTTAATTACATAATTATCCCGCTTAGTGCCTGTCACGCAAAAGAAATTGTCGTACGCATGACGCGTTTTATTGTCAATTCAATTTTTCCTTGTTTTTTTTTTCATATTTTTTTTATTATGTATAAAAAAATTATATTTGTATTATGAATTTTGTCTTTTATGATAAATACAATAAAAACCAAAATTGTCTCGCGAGCCGCAGTTAACAACCTCGAGAGCCACATGCGGCTCGCGAGCCGGGATTTGGCCACCGTTGATATATGCAGATATACTACGTCATTGGCATATTTTAAGTACTCATTCGATAGATTATCTACCCCTGACGCAGAACCAGTCTTTAACTCTTTAATTAAGCTCTTTACTTCAGGAACTGATATCAAAGTATTTTCCCTTGTCCCTCCCACAGGCGCTTCGCTGCAATCTATCTTAAGATTATCCCTACTCACACTGTTAAGAATGTTAGAGTAGTGGTTTTTCCACAGCTTTGCAATATATATATTTTATTCTCCCCCGACACCCCATCGATTGTCGGAGGGAGGACACTTTTGACACCCGTTTGATTCTTAACAAATTTCCAAAATTTGTTATTATCGTTATTTATGCGAGCTTCACAGGCTTTTGATGCTCGAATAGACTCTTCTTCCTGTTTACATCGCCTTATGGCCGCCTTATACTGACCCCTACTTCTACACATATTCATGTATACTGGTCCTAATTTGGGTGTACCATGAAAGTACCACAAATCATAAGCGTCTTTCGATTCCCTCTTCAGGGGGACAATAAAATCATTCCATCCAGGAATAAACTTAGTATGATAGTTGTAAGATTTAATCAGGGAGCTTCCTGCTTCTCTTAACAGGGATACTATCTTACTGTAATACCTATCTATAAGTTTACAGTGAGAATCATTTGAGCAAGGATTACTACAGGCAAGATGCAAAATTTCTAAATTATTAAAAAGGTGACCTGTTCTGTCTTTGTATTCTATTCTCTGTTGCATATTAACATTAAACCAATCGACGCGATTATTCTTACCAATTGAGTTCTTGTTATGTCGTGTTGCGCATAAATTGGCAAAATTAATTAGTATTTCTAATGGTCTATGATCAGAAAGAAGGAAATCATGCAGAATATGAACTCTAACAATTCGATCCTTTAGATTATTACTAGTGAGACAATGATCAATGCACCTGGTGGTACCACTCATATCACTAACGTATGTAAAATTACCACTGGTTACCCCTAATACATCTACATCACTTATACTTAATTTGGCTGACTCGCACATGTTACCTGTTCTGCAAAGAATTCCGAGTTATAGGGACTATCAGAATCCCTATAAGGTCCCTATAAGAATGCTGTAAAATGTTCAGAGATTTCATGTAAGGTTAAGTCGTGATATTTTCGTTAAACCTACTGGAAAGTTATTGAGTGCCCGGTTAGGTTAATTGAATGCCCGGTTAGGTCAACTGTACGCCCTTGACGATTGGTTAGGTTAAGTCGTGATATTTTCGTTAAAACTAACGAAAATATCACGACTTAACCTTACATGAAATCCTTGAACAGTTTAGGGATTTCATGAAATCCATAGTTACACATTATATATATATATAATATATATATATATATATATATATATATATGTCCCAGCTGCGGTGGGACAAGGAGCCATGAAAACGAGGATGGAAAATACCCTCAGAATAAGGGGCCCAAAGCTTTTCAATGTCCTTCCAAAAGAAGTGAGGAATCTCCAGCACACAAACCTGAATAACTTCAAGAACCAGCTGGACAGATTCTTGTGCAAAGTCCCTGACCAGCCATGCGTGGCTGGCTACGAGGGCATGAGACGATCAGAGAGCAATTCCCTCCTTCACCAAGTCCCGCAAATGAGGCGGGATGCTGCAGAGGGGTCGACCGCAGGTCGATCCTGAACCGTCGTTCAAACTCAACAAAAGTAAGTAATATCCTTTTGTACATGCTAGGATCATTCGTAAAAATGGTGTAATAGCACTTTTGAACTATTTTTTTAAAATGAAAATATTTCCATAACGCTTTTTTTCATCTAATTCAGAAATGGTGAGTAACTGTCCTACTAAAATTTGAACGAAGATGGTCATATATATATATATATATATATATATATACACATTCAACTGCAAAGAACACGCAGTATAAATAACGTAAAGAAACGACGCTTGTATAGGAGCTATTCCGCGCAAGACGAGAGAGAGAGAACGGAACAAATGAAAAAATGAGGTAACCACCTGGGAATCGAACCCGGGATCTTCCGATTGCCGGTCAGACGCGATACCATTACACCATGGACCTCACTCTTCCAAATGCCGTAATTCTTCTACAAACTCGCAGAAACCAATGCCCCAAGGGGGCACCTCCCGCATGCCGTAACATTATATACATTCAACTGCAAAGAACACGCAGTATAAATAACGTAAAGAAACGACGCTTGTATAGGAGCTATTCAGCCAAGACGAGAGTAGAGAGAGAACGGAACAAATGAAAAAATGAGTAAACACATGGGAATCAAACCGGGATCTTCCGATTGCCGGTCGACGCGATACCATTACACCATGGACCTCACTCTTCCAAATGCCGTAATTCTTCTACAAACTCGCAGAAACCAATGCCCCAAGGGGGCACCTCCCGCATGCCGTAACATTATATACATTCAACTGCAAAGAACACGCAGTATAAATAACGTAAAGAAACGACGCTTGTATAGGAGCTATTCCGCGCAAGACGAGAGAGAGAGAACGGAACAAATGAAAAAATGTAACCACCTGGGAATCGAACCCGGGATCTTCCAATTGCCGGTCAGACGCGATACCATTACACCATGGACCTCACTCTTCCAATGCCGTAATTCTTCTACAAACTCGCAGAAACCAATGCCCCAAGGGGCACCTCCGCATGCCGTAACATTATATACATTCAACTGCAAAGAACACGCAGTATTAACGTAAAGAAACGACGCTTGTATAGGAGCTATTCCGCGCAAGACGAGAGAGAGAGAACGGAACAAATGAAAAAATGAGGTAACCACCTGGGAATCGAACCCGGGATCTTCCGATTGCCGGTCAGACGCGATACCATTACACCATGGACCTCACTCTTCCAATTGCCGTAATTCTTCTACAAACTCGCAGAAACCAATGCCCCAAGGGGGCACCTCCCGCATGCCGTAACATTATATACATTCAACTGCAAAGAACACGCAGTATAAATAACGTAAAGAAACGACGCTTGTATAGGAGCTATTCCGCGCAAGACGAGATTCCCAGGTGGTTACCTTATTTTTTCATTTGTTCCGTTCTCTCTCTCTCGTCTTGCGCGGAATAGCTCCTATACAAGCGTCGTTTCTTTACGTTATTTATACTGCGTGTTCTTTGCAGTTGAATGTATATAATGTTACGGCATGCGGGTGCCCCCTTGGGGCATTGGTTTCTGCGAGTTTGTAGAAGAATTACGGCATTTGGAAGAGTGAGGTCCATGGTGTAATGGTATCGCGTCTGACCGGCAATCGGAAGATCCCGGGTTCGATTCCCAGGTGGTTACCTCATTTTTTCATTTGTTCCGTTCTCTCTCTCTCGTCTTGCGCGGAATAGCTCCTATACAAGCGTCGTTTCTTTACGATATAATATATATATATATATATATGTGATACACACAGACCGTGTATGGAACAAGGAACTCTTCTGGGAAAATTAAATCCACTATAGTCTGAATAAGTAATGGTAAATGAAAAACACTAGTATTTTCTTTTTCATGATGTTAGCCCGACGTGGGCAACGGGTCACTCGCAAAGAGGCTCCAAAATTATAGCTTCCCTCACCAGCTATCTGCAAAGCAGATAGGATCCAGCTTTGGGACAGGATCTAGGGGTTACAGCTACACCTAGCTTACTATATTCAGAACCTCAATATAAATAAATGACTCGTTGCATTCGCGTCGGATTGAATACATCAAAGAAAAAGAGGTAACTATTGTATTTTTAGCTAAAAACCAAAACTTAAACCTAAACTGGCACAATTGAGCATCCACTTTTCAAGATACATAACATGTCCGTTTCATGATGTGATTGAACTCAGAATGGTCCCCTGAGGTTTTCTCATTCAGTAACTGGGATACTCAAAAGTGTGTTCACGGTTTGAAAGGGATGATTCTGGTGGACATTATGAAGGATAAACAATCAACTCAGAGGCATATATTTCTACCCTACAGAGACTCCAGAGACGTATAAAGCAAGTTCGACCGGAGAGAAAACTGGAAGACGTCCTTCTTTTGCACGATAACGCAACACCACACAACAGTTTGCAATGAAGAGAGGCCATCACGAAAATGCGCTTGACTGTGTTACCCCACCCTCCATACAGCCCAGATCTGGCACCTTCAGACTTCCATTTGTTTGAGCCAATGAAGGATGCGATTCGTGGAAGAAAGTTTCAGAGTGACGATGAGGTTGTTGAGGAGGTTAAGAGGTGGCTCCAGCGGAACCCAGCGGACTTTTCCAGCAAGGAATAAAGGCCCTTGTTTCGAGATGGAGGAAAGCCGTAGAGGAAACTTGGAAAGAAAGAAAAAAAAGGGTGGGGCAAAATATATTGATGGCCCTAGTGTGTATATATATATATATATATACACCCCGCAAGGGGTTTCTAAGCTCGTGCTCTTGAGTGCTATTGTGCTCGTTTGTACGTGCTTGTTCCTGGAGGTATCACGTGCGCCCTCCCGGCCCTAGCACCCAAGGATGATGGGGCTCGACCCTGCAGTCCTTGTCATCCTTGGTCTTTTTTCACTTCGACTGTCCCCTCCACCCTTTCTTTTTCCTCTGTCTTTCCTTTCACTTTTTCTTTGTTTTTCCGCAGAGATATGCCCTTTTAAATAGAGGCGAATCGGTTCTTCCCGAACTTTAAAAAAAATAATATATATATATATATATATATAATATATATATATATTATATATATATATATATATATTATAATATATAATGGCATTTTCCATTGTTTTTCAAGAACTAGGGGATGTGGTTGTAGATACGATCACTTATATAAACAGCTCGTTCCTATAATGACCGTCATTAGAACAATTTTTTTTTGAGCGCTTCAAGTGTTGTATACACGATTTCGTTTTTACATTGTTTCGAGATGGCAAATTCAGCAAAGTTTAGTGAAGATTTTTTCTCGTGCTATATTTCTTTCAAAATTATTTTAACTTTATTGTGGGCTACGATGTTTTCTTCATTCGTAATAAACTCATATCTTGCTGAAATCATTAATATTTTTTATTCAATGTAGGGCCCGAGATTGGTTTGTTGAGGCTGTGCAAAACTGAAGTTTTTGATTCATCTGTAGCCAACGATGCACACAGCATCATTCATGATGCTCTCTAAGTAACTTTTCTCTATTATGACTTACAATTTTTTCCTCAAGTGCGAATCCCCCATCCGTTTATAAATATTCTGTCTTAGAAAAGACATTAATATTTATTTCATGTTAGTTTTTCTGGTGAGTCTATATACTGAATAAAACGTTTTATATATATATATAGTAACTAATATACATATATATATATATATATATATATATATATATATATATATATATATATTAGTTACTAGATATCTTAATAAGATGATGGTGAAAAGCTTAATTGCTTTAGATATAGGCTGATTAGGTTTAATAACATTTTAAAACTCCTTAACTTTTGTGAAGGCTGTGAAATTAAATGTTAATTTTTCTTACAGGAAAAACATATTACCCTTATCGTACGAGCTTGAATCAAACTGAAAAGATCTGTTCCAAGTACATGAATTCTGTTCTCCAGAAGGAGCTTCACTGTGCAGGAAAATGAACCGTAAGTTATATCGCCACTATTAAATTTCTTTTCGTGTTTGTGAAGCTATTAGTCTAGGATCTGGCCCAGAGTTCGTATAAATTTCTGAGTGCAGAGGTTTTGACGACTGATCTAGACTAATTTTGGGGCGGAGAATCCGAATGTTTCTATGCCATCGCACCAAATTGGTGCGAAAGTGGTCAAAATGGTAAAAAATTGGCAAAAATGGCAAAATTTTATCAGTTTCGTATTTTTGTCATATTCTTGAGTTGAAAAATTTTTTAAGGGCAATTTTTTGTTTGAGAATCTGTTTTTGTAACATACTGCTGCCTGAACCAAGAAAACTGACAAAAATGTCAAAAAATAACAGCAAAAATAATAAAAAATTAAGTAAATATTGTCAAAAAATTGCAAAAATGAAATTTTTGGCTATTTTGGTGCATAAACTAGCTCTAACCAATCATATCGAACTAAATAGTCAAGAAATTAGATATTAATAGCTCTGCAAGAATTTATTAAAACAAAGTATGCACAAATGTCTAAATTTCGGGTATAAATCGATAAAAATGGTTGTAAAATACTTGAAAAAATAGCCAAAATATAAAAAATAGTACTAATTTTATGTTACTCTTATGCTTGCTTGTTGTAAAATGCTTGAACTTCTTATAGAACCGATCTATTTGATTTCTTTAGAGTAACTAAGTCATATTTATTGTGTTTCAGGTTTAGTATTGGTAGTAGCTACAAATTGAGGATCCCTGTATTCATTATGTGATTCAACAGATGATAGATCATGGTAAGTAATAATCGAATGAATATTTAAAACATAAATATAAAGACCAATGTGTTACAAATGAATTTTTATATGTATAGAATAGAACCAGTTTTTATAATTGCAATTGCAAGAAGTCTTAGTATATTTTATTTTTTCAGGATGTATGTCAACTTGTGCCAGAAAAGAAGCATAGCTCAAACTTGGTAAATGTATCTTGTGCCAGAAGAACAAAAGCCCAAGTGGAGAGAAATATTTGAGCAGCGGAGAACATGGAATAAAAAATTTGCTTCAGTTGGCTTCTGCGTACCCAAATGATGCCAGAAGCAAGCGTTTGAAAGCTCTTACTGAGAGTCAGACTCCTTATATCCAGTATCACAGCACTTCGTGCTATGCAACATATAAAAAGTTCGTTGAACGTAGCCAGAAGTCTAAAAATGATGAATCTGAACCCTCCGATTCCTCCTTAGGGGAAGCATTAACTCCTCCAGAAAATAGTTCAAACAAAAGGATTAAAACACAGCATATCAAAGATATGAAAGTGTGTGTATTTTGTGGTTCAGCTCGAGTCAAATTGAAAGGTGAAAACACTGACCATGATTTGTTTCGGATATGTACTCCAGGTCGTGCCCAAAAGTTATTGAGTTATGCTCACTTGTTCCAAGACGATGTTTTTACCAGAGTAGCGATGTTGAACGAATACAAAGATGTATTCGCTGCAGATGTATTCTATCATAATAATTGTATAAAGAAGCATTTTGCAGCCTATGATCGCAGAATAGACGATTTTGGAAAACAGACAGCAAGAAAATGAAGTTATGGGTTCTACTGACATGGTTCAAGAAGCGTTTAATGATGTAGTCTCAAAAATAGACTTCACAAGCTGTGGATACAGAGTCACCTACTTGAGACAGGAGATCAATAAAAAGCTGAACCAGGATGAATCTATCAGTAACTATTTGGTTAAGAGCCTGCTTATAGACAAATTTAAGGACACCATTTATTTTACATATCCTAGCAACAAACGAAAATCCCAGATGGTTTATTCTGTCCAGACTGAGAGTGCAAGAATTGTTGAAACTTTGCGGAAATCATCTGTCGAAAACGTTGCTAAGGACCTAAGGAAAGAGTTAAAAACTTACAGTTTTGGTTTACGCTCTAGCTATTGTGATCCAAACGATCTTGATCTAGCCTTAAAACGCTTCCAAAATGAACGTCCTCCAATATGGATGGAATTTCTTCAGCATTTGTTTTCCACCCGGAATGTATCAGATAGCAACAATCAGTTGATGCTGAAGACTGAAGTGTGACACTATCTTCCAGATGTTGTTTTACATCCTTCATAATGGTTTGGAGCCGACCCCATTGCATGTCGGATTTGCTCAAACTATACATAACCTGTCACAGTCTAAAGATCTCATTGAAATTGCAAACAAACGGAGCATTTGTGTAGGATATCAAGAAGTTCGCAAAATAAATTTTGCACTAGCAAAACGTACAATATCTTTATGTGGTTCACATAGAGTTCCAGTTCCTCCAGTATTTGATCAAAACCATCCAATTCAAGCAGCAATGGATAATTTTGACACCTTGGAAAATACCTTGTCTGGAATTGGTTCGACATACGATACGGTGCTAGTTTTATTCCAAAATGCTCCTCCATTAAGTTCTGCACCAACACAACAGCATACTAATAAGATCAGTGAAGCTCCAGAGTCAACCCTCCGGCTTGGCAAGTTACAAAGCGTTCTTCCTTGCCAAGAAATTATCTCGATTGGACCAAGACATGAACGAGGTACAATAAGTCA
Organism: Bathynomus jamesi; assembly: GCA_023014485.1. Classification (NCBI taxonomy): domain Eukaryota; kingdom Metazoa; phylum Arthropoda; class Malacostraca; order Isopoda; family Cirolanidae; genus Bathynomus; species Bathynomus jamesi. The sequence goes on along the minus strand of JAJOZX010001070.1, from coordinate 283,492 downwards.
AGATTTCCAAGTCTCCGAATACAAGGCAAACGATCATTTACTAGAGACTGTTAATCTCGACCATTTCCTGTGGTTTGTGATGCGATACAAACATAGAACAACCACAATACAGGGCTCTTCAACTAACTCAAATACTGATAATGATGACTTTGTTCCAAGCTTTGTTGCTGTCAAAAGCCCTTTTGTAGGAGATAGCTTGAAGCCTACAACTATTGCGTTCACTCCCATACATGATCTTATCTCACAGTTTTTTACAACATGCAAACCTAAGAGTTTTATAAAATTAGCACTATTTTTTATATTTTGTCTATTTTTTAAAATATTCTACAACCATTTTTAATCATTGTAACCCAAAATTTAGACATTTATACATGTTTTTGTGTTAGGAAATTTTAGTAGAGCTATTAATATCTAATTTCTTGACTATTTAGTTCGATAAGATTGGTTAGAGCTAGTTTATGCACCAAAATAGCCAAAAATTTCATTTTTGCGATTTTTTGACAATATTTACGTAATTTTTTACTATTTTTGCTGTTATTTTTTGACATTTTTGTCAGTTTTCTTGGTTCAGGCAGCAGTATGTCACAAAAACAGATTCTCAAACAAACAATTGCCCTTAAAAATTTTTTCAACTCAAGAATATGACAAAAATACGAAAAACTGATAAAATTTTGCCATTTTTGCCAATTTTTTGCCATTTTGACCACTTTCGCACCAATTTGGTGCGATGGCATAAAAAATTTGGATTCTACGCCCCAAAATTAGTCTAGATCAGTAGTCAAAACCTCCGCACCCAGAAATTTATACGAACTCTAGGCCAGATCCTGTACTATATTATCAATTTCATAAATATTTTTCTTTCTTAGAAAAAACAGAATGATGAGTGTTATATGTTATTTCTCCTAATGAGCCAGAATATAACGTATATAGATAATTTATTTGACTACAACCCAGTTCATCATTTAGGTATGAATCACGTTTGCTAGGAATTTTAAAAAAATCACTCAAAGGGAAGCCTCTAGACATGTATAATAAAAATATCAAGCAGCATTGTCCACGTACATTACTGTAAATGCTTTAGTGCTTATAGGGGCTTGATACAAGCTATCTGCATTTGTCTTAGGAAATTCGCGATACAAGGGTCTTGAAATAGGGATAGCCCCAAGGAGTCGTAATAGTAAATTTGTTGTCTATTCCTGGCATATATAGCAACCCAGTGAAGACCAGGACCTGTCGTGAAATCCGTACTGAGTATAAATTTGCCCTAATCCTTTTTACTGGACAGACTCGACACTTCATCTTTTGCAATGTACCTATAAAAATGTTTCGTGTAAAGTAGTTTGTCTTCATAATCCTCTGAATTGTGAGCTCATCTATTAAAAGTTCGTTATCACCCACCTGAGCTGGTCAATTTCAATCAGTCCTTAGACTTCTGGACAGAGTAGTACACCAATAGGTTTACCTAATGGCTTGTTAAACTTTATTTTCAAAGACAAGTACCCCTGATTTTGCGGGTTTAAGTTTGTGTAAGCATCTGAGTAGTGATCCGCCGAAATGTCGAAGGCGTAAACATAGTCTTGTTTATATAGTCATCCAGTGATACCCTTATTCCAACATCATTATAACCGTTTGTACAAAGGAATAAGTTGTGGAAGTTTTTAGGCTGGTCGTTTCAGCCGTTTCAAACGGGCTACTACTGTTCAGGTATAAGGCAATTACAATTAAAAAATAATTGGTTACAATTACAATTACTTTGCATATTACAGTTATAATTACAATTACTGCAGTTGGAAAATGTAATTGATTACAATTACATTGAGAAGTAATTAATTTCAATTACAATTACTTCTCATAGAAATACCAAATATAAATGAAAGCAAAGGAAAGAAGTCAACCATTAATTTACAACCTTAACTTTTTATTTCCATACCCAATACCCATAGTGTGAATATTATTCTATTTGAACACGTATTTAAATCACAATTCAATTAGCAGTCAATATAATATTAAGTGAATTGTTCAATGTTCATTGGATTCTTTCTCAATGTCACTGTGAATGTAATTGATTTCAATTACAATTACAATTACATTTTCAGTTAGTCAGTTACAATTACAATTATATTTTTAGTTACTCAATTACAATTACACAGCAATTACTTTAAAAAATATAATTAATTACAATAAGTTACAGTTACACATTACAATTACCCCATGCCTGCTACTGTTTGCTTAGGCCTGTTTGTATTCAGACGTGACAGTGTACGGACGTGTGTGTTAAAGTGAAGCCTCAAATTTTGTATAATTTATTTTGAAAGTCTTGGTGTCAGCAAACAAAGAAACAAATTCTTCGACTGCGGCCGTGCGCGCGCGTGTCGGGTGGTAACGTGCAGACAAAAGAGCTCGGGGTCATTCAACGGTGGATATTCTTGTTCTTCTTCTTATTATTATTATGATCGCGTCGTGCTGCCGGTAGCCTCTAAAACACGTATTTATATTTGTAAACTTCGAAATTTTTTTGCTATTAAACGGTGGCCCCTATTGTTAAAATTTATATTTATTATTGTGCCTTCGTGCTGTCGGTGGCCTCTGTAGTTCATATTTATATTTATTATTGTGCCTTCGTGCTGCCGGTGATCACTATACCTTATATGAATAAATTTTTTTGTTATTAAAAACCGTGGTCGCTAAAGTTCATCAGTGTTATTTATCTATTATTTAAAATGGGCGGAGCTTTTCTGTATGGAATGAATATTTTACAAATATCTCATTAACTTTTATGTAAATGTCTTCATTATTTCATGTAAATTGATTGTTTTCAGTAAAAGATTGGAGATATTCTGATTTACTTAGAAATTTTAATTTACCAAGTCTATGTTGTAGGTTATAAATACTTTATAACTATTCTCTTTGGTCATCTGCATATACATGCATTTAATATATTTACAATATATGTAATGAAACTGCGAAATAAAAAGATTAAAATGGTACAATATATATATATATATATTATATATATATATATATATATATATATAGTACAGTATATATATATATATATATATATATATATATATATATTCTGTAGTGTGATGGATTTTTTTTATTGTAAATATTGTCCAACAGCGTAGTATGACAAGTAGAATAAAAACTATGCACTTACCTTCTTTATATAAAACTAATTGTTACTCTAGTAAAACGCTTACATATATTTGTTTTTGTAAATGAAACGCTATTAACGAGTTAAGACCTTATTATGGATTAAGAGATCTTATCAGGGAGTAAAAGTTTGCCCTACTGGCACTCCTCTCTGGTACTTTCCCTTTTCGCCTCTGGTACTTTCCTCTTTTCCCCTTTGGCACTTCCTTCCCCCGACTTGGCATTTGCACAGACTCGCATCAAATGCATCTATACTACTGAATCCACATCCATCCATCCATCGTGTTCTGCCTATCAGGCAGGTCCAGCTCATGTGTCCCGCCAAAGTGTTCTATCCTGAGCTATCCTTTTCATTTCATGGTAGCTCCTGCCTGCCTTCAAATCATCCAGCATTGCTTTCCTTTTCCTTCCCCTCGGCCTTCTACCTTCATATCTACCCTCTATCACCTCCTCCAACAATCCTTCTCCTCTCAACACATGTCCGATCCATTTCTTCTGTCTTTCTCTTATCACCTTAATGAGTCTTCTTTCCTCCCTCACCTGTTGCGGTACTTCCTCATTACTTTGGTGTTCCCTCCAGCTTATCTTTAGCATTCTTCTCCAAATTCACATTTCAAAACTTTCCAGGAGTTTCTTTTCAGTTGTTTTCAGTGTCCATGTTTCTGCTCCATACAGTACCACACTCCATATCAAGCTTTTTACAAAATGCTTGATTTTAGTTTCAACTGTGATAAAAAACGGCACGTATCTATCTGATACAGAGCTAATCGTGGCCAATGTCGTAACACCGCCTGCCGTCGATAAGTGAAGTTAAGCGACAGTGGATCTGGGGTAGTAGTTGAATGAAGGACCGTCCTTCGCGTCCAGATTGTGTAGTGACCCATGGTTCGGATCCCACGTAAGACTGTAGATCCCTTCCGTTACATGACCTTAGATGTTGCGAAAGAGATTAAAATTTTTTATCTGGAACATCGTTAAGGACTTTTCTAGTTCTTCATTCATAACTCAAACCTTACGCTTCAACCGAGTTTATATTAAGGAACTCGACAAAGGATCCATATGTCGTACACTAATGAAGGAATTAAAAATAAAACACTACATTCACTCATAATCGTGTTTAACATGAATAGTCTACAGTTACATCACTATGCCTCTTCCTATAGTTTAGGAGTACACACTGTTTTATTGTTAAGGACTCAAACGTTAATTGTATGTCGCAGTTTTATCACAAATCAGTGTTATTTATCTATTATTTAAAATGGGCGGAGCTTTTCTGTATGGAATGAATATTTTACAAATATCTCATTAACTTTTACGTAAATGTCTTCATTATTTCATGTAAATTGATTGTTTTCAGTAAAAGATTGGAAATATTCTGATTTACTTAGAAATTTTAATTTACCAAGTCTATGTTGTAGGCTATAAATACTATATAACTGTTCTCTTTGGTCATCTGCATATACATGCATTTAATATATTTACAATATATGTAATGAAACTGCGAAATAAAAAAGATTAAAATGGTACATATATATATATATATTCTGTAGTGTGATGGATTTTTTTTATTGTAAATATTGTCCAATAGCGTAGTATGACAAGTAAAATAAAAACTATGCACTTACCTTCTTTATATAAAACTAATTGTTACTCTAGTAAAAAGCTTACATGGCTACTACTATTATTGTCTCAGTTTTATATACTGTATATAATAATAATAATAATAATAATAATAATAATAATAATTATTGTTATTATTATTATTAAGAAAAATAAGGATTTTTGTCTCTTGCTAAATTAATAGTCTCTAGATAACTAGAGAAAATTAGTAGAATTATGCCGTCATTTACTGGGAAAGAAAATTTAAGAAACTTTATTGAATTTGTAATTTTTGGGAGGGTGGGGTGAGTGGTGGGGGGGGGAGGGGAAAATGGTGAAAATAATAAAAAATAATATTGAAACAAAACTTAAAATAGGAAAAATCCAGAAATGAATATAATATAAATGAAATGAAATTATGTCGCGATCCTGATACGTAATTGAAATGAGGTAAATTCATTATAGTTAAAGACTAAATTGCTACTACTAAAATGACTACTACATTTAAGTACTGATTACTGGTAGCCGAAAAAAGGTAACGAGATCGTTTCCTACTCAATGTGGGTCTGTCCGTAAGTGGGAATGCTCGAAGGGGGTTATTCCAAATTTGAGAAAAGAGTTTCCTGATTTGGGAAAGATAAAATGAGACGGTAACGCGATGGTTGGCGCGATCGAGGGGTATTTTCCCGAAAAAAAATCTAACGTAAAGCGGACAAATCGTACAGTGGGAATGGGAATGGTTCGCTCTGAGAATTACCTCCTTTAAGAATCTCACTCGCGGATGGCTAAGTGCGGGAAGAAACCAGATAACAACTGTGCAATATGCGTACCTCGGAAACTAATTGGAACTCACTGAATCTTATATAAGTGAGTTACTGGACAAACTAAGTCGGTTATCAAGATGGCTCCTAATGAATTTTGTATTTATATGTAAGATTATTATTGTTGCTGGTGAATTTCTTACACATTTTTGTCTTCTTTCCATGAATAAAAAATTCACTTTTAATAAAATATTATTGCTTGTGCAGCATATATATACATATATACATACTGTATATATATATATATATATATATATATATATATATATATATATATATATATATATATCCCAGTAAATGAGTGCCTAAATTCCATTGAATTATAATGCATACATGCATATGTAATTCCTATAAAATTTATTTTAACCTTATCTAAGTTTATATATTACGATATATTCTGATTAAAATATATATATAGCTATCTATCTATCAAGATTTCCCTATTAAACTATGATTGTTTAGTGTCGATACAAATTACAGTAAGGAAATGATAGTCTTTTAATGAATGATTATTATTGATTTATGAAAATACATATTCCTTATTTGTTTTTTCTTAACCGTCAACAGGACGAACATTTTCCGTCTGAAATGTCTGAAGCTGTACAAGAATCTAGGCTTAGGTCACCAGGTTGATCAGTTGGGTTTGAGTTTTGCGTGTCTGGGGGTATCTTTGACCGCGAATCTCCGTTTTGCCTGTAGCGGAGCAAAATAAATTAATCAAAAGATTATGTTTCCATTGAAATCTTATTGTGAACATTGAATTCTACGCGTCAATGTTCATTGGAAAGGTGCGTAGAAGTAAACTGATAAGGAAGATATTGAAAAAGTTTTCAGTGAGATTGGATTTTGAATAGAAAGGAAAAGGGTAAATAAGAATAAAGGTTACATCATCATTGATGGCAAGTCTGAAATAAATACCAGCCACTTTTACACAAATGCGACTAAATTCATCTTACGTTGCCGTTAATGAAGCAATGGTTCGAATGAGTTGGGAATTAGCCGTGTCTAGAGCCGCAATATGTCTCCCTTGTTCAGCCAAAAGTCTATCTTTGGCATTCATTTCTTGCAGAAGGATGTCTTGTTCCTGTCTCATTTCTTGTTCCATCGTAATCAGTCTTCATATTATCGTAAAAATTAGTATAAATATATTAAATCCTATATTCATGCCTTAATTATTGCCTTATTACCCGAACTAAAGAAGCATAACAACTAACTTATTCTATGACTTTACTTCCGCTAAATGTAGTGAAGTTGCGAATCATTAAAAATGATAACCAATAGGCTCCAGTTTAGTTTGACTTTATGCTAATAATATATTTCCTACAAAGCTAAATAAGTGCTTCTCAACAACTTTCGCAGCATCTTCGGGTCTTAACACCTACCTCCCTCTTTGATTCTCTAAAATTGTGGAATGTGAACACAATTATAGCGTAAAAGGTTTGCTGTGTGATCGAAATTTAAAGCGGAAAATTTCCCGATTATGTTTAACGAAAGTATAACGAAAGTATAACTCGTGTAGACATACTATTTTATCTTTTGGTTATATCTTATTTTATTGCTTAACAAAGTAAATATGAATAATTCTAATCTAAAAGTAAAGTCGTTTAATATAATCATGCACCTTTGCAAAATGGCTTCCATGTGGTCTCCTTGGGGCGGAATTTGATTCCAGGACGACCTCGTGTCTCTGGGAAGAATGGCATTCCCATCTTCTTCTCTGGACTCGGGATAACGTTGTGGATTTTCTGCTTGCCCACTCGACCTTATTAAAGTACAAAAATTCAAACAATAATTTTTAAAAATAATTTGAACTCTACCAATGATTGTCTGAGCAACTGAATTTTATTAAGTAAAAACGTTTAATGAATATAAATAATTCAATGATACTTTAATAAATGTAACAGAAATTATATTAATGAATGCAGTGTATTGGGTTGTACCTATGTAACATATTTCTTCCAAAACTTATCCCGTTTAGCTTTTTGCCGTCGAAAGCCTGAAAGAGTGTAAATGAAGATTTTTGTATTTTTATATTAAATTGCTTCTCTATGACAAAAAGGAAAGGCAATTTTTTAATACACATTATTCAAAAATGGAAAATATAACCCAATTCGGACTAAATATGCCGATTTTTTTTAAAGAAATTAAGATGCCTCAACCTCAAACAAACAGGCCAGCGCCTGCAGCTCAGTGGATAATGACGTTTCCCTGTAAACGAAGTGAAAACTTTGATGTCAGGGGTTCGATCTCCGATGGTGATGGTTAATAATAATTTGGGAATTAAAGCAATGGGTCGCATTAGTTGGCCTGAGCGCTGTTTCTGGCTCTCGTGACAGTGTTATTATTATTGTTATTAACAGAAAATTACGATGCACAACTCAGATCTTTTTTGCTTATGCGGACGGCATTCATGAGTCAATTATGTTAAGATTTGAAGTTTTGGAAGTTTGTAAAATCAAAGTAAAGAAATTCGAACAGAAATTACTTTCTTCTCGTCGGAGAATTCCTCCACGATTTGGGATAATTAATCCTACACGGCGAACAATGCGGATTCGTCCTGGGAGTTGCCAATCCCGACGATCTGTTGATGTCTCTGCCCAAAGGTTGGTCGTGCCTACGAACGGTCGGTGATGTAGGAGACGATGACGAAGAAGATGATGGGGAACGACGTCGCAAAGGTAGTTGACGACGAAGACACTCGTTTGGCGTTATCAGAGGTTCTGGAGAGTAACTAGAACTTCTGTTACCTGTTACAATTTACAATTTTACCTGTTACAATCTGTTACAGTTTAAACTGTTTAAAATTAGAGATTAATTCAAAGACAGATTTATTAAAGTAACAAAAACAGAGATAAACTGCTTCACTGAAAAAGGATGATGGAGGGAATTTCCATTTAGTGTCTCCATTTCGTTTTATTACCTCTCCTTTCGAGGAGCATCTTTCATAATAATAATAATAATAATAATAATAATAATAATAGGCGCCCTAATTGTAATGCCTGAAAGTTGTACTGTGTAAAATAATAATAATCTTACTTATAATAAATTCTCTATCAGTCATGGCGGATAACTTATTGAAAATAGTCTCATATAATGTAAGGTCAGTGAGGAATTCAACTGTAGATGTCCATAAAATCTGCGACAGTGCAGATTTGATACTCCTGCAGGAGCACTGGCTACCTAAGCAAGAGCTAAAATTCCTCTCTACCATCCATGATGACTTTATGTACCATGCGTCATCAGCAGTAGACTTGCCAGATGAATTAATGTACGGTAGGCCTTTTGATGGTGTTGCTTTCTTAATAAGGAAAAATTTGTCAAAACATATAAAATTTTTAACAAGCGATTATGTAAGGTTGTTAGGCATTGAATTACAAGTGAACAATGATTGCATATTAATTGTAAACTGCTATTTACCATATAACAACGGCAGTAATCTAGATGAATACATTGATTTGCTGTACAAAATTAAGTCATTATCAGATAACCCCAAATATTCTCATTGTATAATAATGGGGGACTTTAACGTACATGTGAACTCAGAATTCTTTGTAGAATTGGGTAACATGTGCGAGTGATGTAGATGTATTAGGGGTAGCCAGTGGTAATTTTACATACGTTAGTGATATGAGTGGTACCACCAGGTGGATTGATCATTGTCTCACTAGTAATAATCTAAAGGATCGAATTGTTAGAGTTCATATTCTGCATGATTTCCTTCTTTCTGATCATAGACCATTAGAAATATTAATTAACGTTACCGATTAATGCGCAACACGACTTAACAAGAACTCAATAGGTAAGAATAATCGCGTCGATTGGTTCAATGTTACGATGCAGCAGAAAATAGAATACAAAGACAGAACAAGTCACCTCTTTAATAATTTAGAAATTTTGCACCTTGCCTGTAATAATCCTTGCTCAAATGATTCTCACTGTAAACTCATAGATAGGTATTATAGTAAGATAATATCCCTGTTAAGAGAAGCAGGAAGCCCCCTGATTAAATCTTACAACTATCATACTAAGATTATTTCTGGATGGAATTATTTTATTGCCCCCCTGAAGAGGGAATCGAAAGACGCCTATGATTTGTGGGGCTTTCATGGTAGACCCAGATTAGGACCAGTATACTTGAATATGTGTAGAAGTCGGGGTCAGTATAAGACGGCCATAAGGCGATGTAAACAGGAAGAAGAGTCTATTCGAGCATCAAAAGCCTGTGAAGCTCGCATAAATAACGATAATAACAAATTTTGGAAATTTGTTAAGAATTAAACGGGTGTCAAAAATGACCTTCCTCCGACAATCGATGGGGTGTCGGAGGAGGATGAAATTGCAAAGCTGTGGAAAAAACACTATTCTAACATTCTTAACAGTGTGAGTAGGGATAATCTTAAGATAGATTGCAGCGAAACGATTGTGGGAGGGACAAGGGAAAATACTTTGATATCATTTTCTGAAGTAAAGAGGTTAATTAAAGAGTTAAAGACTGGTTCTGCGTCAGGGGTAGATGACTTATCGAATGAGCACTTAAAATATGCAAAAGACGTAGTACGTCTGCATATATCATTGCTCCTATCAGCCATGCTGGCTCATAGCTATATCCCTGCAGAGTTCATGAGGGTATATATCTTGCCCCTGGTCAAAAATAAATATGGAGACATTCTGTCCAGCAATAATTACAGGCCTATTGCTGTCGCTTCCTGCATCTCGAAACTACTAGAAAAACTCTTGTTACGCCGATTAAATGATTTCCTATGGACATCTCCTAATCAGTTTGGCTTTAAAAGGACCCACTCAACTGACCTGTGTATCTATGTACTTAAAGAAACAATATCTAAATACATTGACAGTAATTCAACTATTTATAGCTGTTTCCTAGATATAAGTAAGGCATATGATACGGTGAACCACAATATTTTATTTGCAAAACTAGAAGACAGGAAGGTTCTCATGTACATATTAAATTTATTGAAATTTTGGTATTCCCACCAATCTCTCACTGTTAGGTGGGGCAATGTACTATCCGAGTGTTTTAGCTCCTCTTGCGGGGTGAGACAAGGCTTCTTGCTCTCCCCTATGCTGTTTAATGTGTATATCGACGGATTAATTGCTTCACTTAATGAGGCAACAGTGGGATGTTGTATAGATAACACAAGGATAAATAACTTAGTTTATGCCGATGATATGGTGTTAATAAGTCCCTCTGTTAAAGGTCTGGATCGGCTACAAAAACTAAGGTTATGCAATTTCATCCTAAAAGCTGTAATCAGCCTGCTGATATAAGGTTTAAAACAGTGGCGGCTCGTGACTAAAATTTCTTGGGGTGCTGTCTCTAAGAATGGGTTGAAATAATTACTGAAATAAAAGGATGAGCATTGAGCAATGAATAAAAGTTTCAAAAGTTATTGAAAAAGTTATTCAGTGAGCTCATCCTTATATTGTTCTTGATTATTTCAATTGTAAATCAAAAAATTAGGGGTGCTGCAGTTCCGCAGTGCCTACCGACGAGCCACCACTGGCACTTTAAAATGAAAGGTGAGGTAATTGAGGAAGTACAAAAGTTTAAGTATTTGGGTCAAACTATTACCAGCTCCTTGAGTGATGACTCGATATAAGAAAACAATCTCGAAGCCTGTGTGCTAAAGCGAATATGACCATAAGGAACTTTCGATTCTGTACAAGTGAAGCTAAAGACACTCTCTTTCGTACTTTCTGCAGTAATATATACGGACAGCAACTGTGGGTGAATTATAAAAAAAGGTTCTGGCAGAACTCTAAATTTGCTGTACAACAGGTCTTTTAGACTCTTACATAAATTACCCCCCGAGATGCTCAGCTCCGCTAATGTTTGCCACCCGCAATGTCCCGACCTTCCCGGAGGTAACAGGACGTGCTCAACACAGTCGAATGCAAAGAATTAAAAAAACTCAACCAACCGGATCATCCAAGCTATCCATGAGTCCTGCCATTTATCCTCTAAGCTATGGACTTCTTGGTACGAAAACGTCTGTCTGTAGCTCCACTTAAGTTCGACATTACAGTATTATTTCTAATCAATTGTATATATTTCTATCCTTAGTATATGAACTGTCATTGTATTAATAATATTTGTCATATGGACTATAGTCTGCCAATAAACCTTTTCATTTTTATTTTCATTTTCATTTTCATCATCAATGTTAAACGCGGTTGCTGTGCACTTCATTTTGATGGAATGAAATAAGTGATTATGGGAGCATCTACGATTATATTTAACCCCTTCAATACGGCGACATACGTGCGTATATCCGATTAGCGCGCTCCAATATACGACAACATACGTGCGTACGAGTATGTTCAAAACTTAAAGAAGAAAGCTAAATTATACGACATTTCTGCTTTTAGTTATAAATATTTAAGTTTTGGATATACGCACGCATGTCGTCGTATATTGGAGCGCGCTAATCGGACATACACACGTATGTCGCCGTAATGAAGGGGTTAAAGTGTTTTAATTACCTCTGTAGGGCGAAAGTTTTCCGTTTAAGGGAGGCGTCAGAGGGGGAGATGGTTGAACCGTCGGGGAATGGTGTAAGTGGTGTTTGACGGGAGTTCCGTGCCGGAGTTTTGAAGGCTGTTGTTTACCATGAATGGGAGAATCTGAAATAATTTACAAGAAAACGTCATAATTAAAATCAGTTCAAGTTTCACTTGACCGCTTCCAACATTATTTTATTTTAATTCTTCGATTCCTGTAATATTTAAATTGTGTAACTATTATTTGTATTTTAATTCTATATAAATGGAAAATGCCTTTGTGCAACGCTACATTATCAAAACCAAATTACACACTGAGAAGAAATTACAACTTGAAACAGAAAAGGAATATAATTAAATGTATGAATTTATTCTCTTAGAATTTATGCGCCTCGGTGGTGTAGTGGTTAGCGTCAATGACTACGAATCCATTGGCCACGGGATCGAGAACAGTGACGGCAGGTGGCGCGCAGCAAAAACCCAGCCGTTCATCCTTCCACACAAAGAAAGTGGTTGGTAGATAAATGGGTACCCTGGGTAGCTTAGTGGTAAAGACGCTGGGTTGCTGGTGGGGCGTGGTTCGGATTCCACGTTAAACTGTAGGCCTAAGGTGGAGTGAAAAGCTTGACCTCCGTCAGAATGAACAATTCGGGCGGAAGTAAACTAAAAGTAACGTGTATCGTAGTTTTTAATTCACATTTTCGAAATGTATTTTAGATACACATAAAAACATGTTTTTAACAAAAATAAAATTAAAGTTACCGTGAGGCGAACACGCTCTCGTCATCATGATTCCCGAAGAAGAAGAAGAAGAGAGAGGAGAACTGGAAACTTGGAATGGAGGGTTCGTGGTGTTACTATTCGATGGAATCACGTAGCAGTTGTTTAGCAGCCCATGGTCAACTGGAGAGGATGAAGGTGAGTAGTTGATGCTATGGTAACCGGAAGAGGTTTTCGCCGATACTTGAGAAAGGCTTGAATGGGAACCTTTCATGTTGTTTTCGGCGTCCCGAGTCACTGATAAGATTTGATTGTTCCATTCCAGTTCGTGGATGATGTGATTGGAGGGGGGCTCGGCTGAACTGAAAATGGAAGTCCACTTTATAAACATTTGATTATGTTCCCTGACACCTATGACATCCATCCACCTGTCATTATCCGATGCCTCGCTGATATTGCCCGATATACTCTTTTGATATCCATCCGTATCATCTTTATTCACCACACCTTTGATCGCATTTGGATGAAAAACGCTGCCTCATATTTATTTTACCCATTCACGAAAGAATCGTAAAGTGTTCTTCGATATTGCAGTGAGGATTTTTGCGGATCAGTAGTATGACCGCAAAAGGAGAGAATGCAATGCAATTGCAAATGTTGATCAATGTTGTAAATGGGGAGGGAGGAATGTTGCAAGAGGTTATGCAACAAGGGGAGGGGTTATCTCCCAAGTTGCAATGACCTCTTTGGAAGAGAAGGTGGGACGGCCTCACCCCCCAAAGGGGTATACCTAACCTAAGAGAGAGAGAGGAGGAGAGAGGAAGAGACCATCCAGCTTTCACAAGAGGCAGAAGCTCAATGACTGATTATACTCCAGTACTTGACTTAGAACTCGAAATCCTCCAGTTGGCGTAGAAGCCAGTGCCTCCAGGCATTATCAACCAGTTGGCAGAGTGTATACAGCGTTTGGACAAATGCACGTACACTCCCGCCTATACGCCCATAAAATATCACACACACACAACTACATGCGCGATTATATGCTCCGGGTTCGAGACCCGGTGACGGAGCATCCTACCACGGTTGGTAAATAAATGGGAACCCTGGGTATCCTAGTGGTTGCTGGATTCCCCGTTAAGCTGTAGGTCTAAGGTGGAGTGTAAACATCCTTCCACGGTTAGTAGATAAATGGGAACCCAGGGTATCCTACGTAGTGGTTGCTGGGCTCCCCGTTAAACTGTACTGCAAGCCTCGGTCATGTTTGTCTGTTAGTTTATTTCCCTCTCTCTCTCTCATATATGTATATATATATATATATATATATATCCACGTTAAACAGTAGGTCTAAGGTGGAATGTAAATATCCTTCCACGGTTGGTAAATAAATGGGAACCCAGGGTATCCTAGTGGTTGCTGGGCTCCCCGTTAAACTGTATTGCAAGACTCAGTCATGTTTGTCTGTTTGCTTATTTCCCCCCTCTCTCTCTCATATATATATATATGCGCACAGGGTGTCCCAAAAGATATGGCCTAAAAATAAACTTTTACAATTTTTTATTATAAATGATAGAGTTAAAGAACAATGATAAAAACAGACATTAATGCTTTAAGTTTTATTTAATATAGTTAGTAAACCTCTACATGATATCCAGCATTCACAACAACTAGTCTAATTCTACGTTCAAATTCTAAATTTCAGACAGAGAAATTACTCACTGATTTCAAAATTCATCATTTAAACAGTTTACGGCACTTAACTTCCGGCATCAACTACAGTACGAGGCTATTTGATGTGCTAGGCTAAGGAGCTAGGCTAAGTTAAGCTAAGCACCTTGTTGCTAAGCGCCTTTTTATGACACACGGTATGCGCATCACTTACACCAGATTTCATACGTTCAGCTTTTTTAGAATTTGAACGCAGATATAACGTATATATAAACATGAAGAGCTAGTTTCCAGGTTTATGGCACAGACACCATAAAGATTAAACTCACACCTTTATGATACATCCAAACTTCACGGGCAATTTATTTTCCAGTTTAGCGCTTCTCTATCTCTCAAACATAAGAATTGTACCCAAATTCCAAATTTATTTTCGACTGTCACTAAGATCCTTCTTTTTCTGACTACCTGACAGCTATACAGGTGAGGCCTAATACCCCAGTATATAGTACGGTAGACCGCGCCTTCACGCACAGATGATTTTTCCAATTTTATTTAGATGGATGCTCCTAAACTTACCTACGAGAATTGCTTCGACTTCACGGTCCATTAATTTTTTCAAATTTACTTTAGATGGGCCAACATAAACCGATTTACAAATTTATTTTCCAGCATCGTTAAGCCTCTCATATATAAATGGTTGTTCCATTTTCCCTTCCCCCACCCATCTCATCGGTGCCCTAGAAAGCAAGATTTATTTCCAAGCAAAGCGCTTCTCGCTCTACGAGTGGGTATATATGACACGCCCTAGATCTTACGGGACAGCCAATCACAGTACAATAGGCGGCGCATGAGAACGGCCCAGGACCTCTGGTTGGTCGATGGCATCACTCACACATTATGCCTCGCCCAAATTTCACCAATAACCAATAGGAAACTCGCGATTCGGGTATTGTGGGATGTTCACAATTACGACCCATTCTATAAAACGGGGCATTTTCAACACAGGCTTCCAATTCAGTTGTTTTTATCGGTAAGTGCTGTAGAAAAATCTTGCCATGAGCCAATCGCAGCAGCTCTACATCTCTCCGGATTTGTTTGAAGACGGGGATGCCGCAGCGCTGTCCACAATTCATCTTTGGCAGCTGAGCGCAATGAACTTCTCTCCACGCAAACCATTGCAGAAATTTGTGACGACGAGAAAGATTTTGCCACTAGTGACGTCATGGAGATGTAAGTAATTACGTAATAATTTGTGAGTCGGACTATATACATCATTTCATTCATTGCAAGTGCTATAATTTTTAAAATGCGTAATAAGACAAAGTGAAAGGATATCTGCTTTGTGATTATAATTTGCTGCGCGTTTTCTCATATTAAAACTCCCCCCATATATATATATATATATCGGTCGTAATATAACCTAACCTAGCGTAGCCTAACCGGTACATAATATAGCATAACCTAACCTAGCCTAACCTGGCATAGCTAACAGGGCGTAATATAACCTAACCTAGCATAGCCTGAACTAGGTGTGATATTTTAAATTTAGTGAACATTACATTGCAAGATTTTATGGTGGACTCTTTCTCGTTTATAATTATTTAGTAATCTCATCTTTTTCCTTTTATTCTGAGTTTTTCCTGGTTTTCTACAACGAAAAAATTAATCCCAGGGCTCTATCTCGTTTATAATATAACCTAACCTAGCTTAACCTAGTCTAACCTAACCTAACCTAGCATAGCCTGACCGGGCGTAATATAAACTAACCTAGCATAGCCTAACCGGATCATAATATAACCTAACCTAGCATAGCCTAACCAGTTATAATATAACCTAACCTAGCATAGCCTAACCAGATATAATATAACCTAACCTAGCATAGCCTAACCTATCCGGACATAATATAGCCTAACCTAGCGTGACCTAACCGGCTATAATATAACCTAACCTAACGTAGCCCAGAAGGTCAAACTTTCCACCCCACCCTAGAACTACGGTTTAACGGGGATTCCAACATCCCAGCGTTTTGCCATTCATCTCTTAATGTAACTTAACCTAGCGTAGCCTAACCCGGCATAATTAAACTTTAATTTAACTTAACTTTAAATGATTCAGTATGAACTAATCATGTTAATTTCTCCTTAAAGAACAGAAACGGAACTTGATCGTGTTATAGCTACTTTTCGTTTTGATGAAAGGGGAATAAATGATTTGGAGGCTTTACCGCACAACCAACCCAGGGACCTGAATACCGAGGTCGAGGTAATATCTCATATCCGGTCCAATGAACGCCAGGTCATCGAGGAACTAATGCAAGTTTTTTGTTTACTCTTCGCATTTTATAGTAAATGTTTCATTAGCAGGTATCCTCAATTATAGCCTAGTTTGCATTAGCACTGAGCTATGATTTCTGAACACAAATCGATTTATGAAAACATGGACTTTAATTAAAAAGAATCAGTATGAACTAATCATGTTAATTTCTCCTTAAAGGACCGATAAGGAGCTCGAACATGTTATAGCAACTTTTCGTGACAGCTTTGATGGAAAGGGAATAAATGCTTTGGAGACTTTACCGCCTAGCTAGCCCAGGGGCCTCAATACAGGGGTCGAGGTATTGGCTCACATCTGGTCCAACGAATGCCAGGTCATCGAGGAACTAATGTAAGTTTTTTGGGGGTTAAGAACAAAATACATTGTATTTTCATCTTTTTATTAAATGGTAGAAAACATGTACAAAGCAGCTTACAGAACTAGCGTCCATTAAATAAGCCTTAATGGAGACACTTTACAAATGTATATACGCCTTTACACAATATAGTTACAAATATATATACACCTTTACACAATACAACGAGTGCGAACATATGGGAGCCTTTTTTTTTATTTGTCTGCATACCGTTTCATCATTCATTTCAGTGTCGCACAAATCGAATAATTTTAAAAAGTTTATAAATTCCTTCCCACGTGACATGTGCAGGAGAAATGAAAGGCAAGACATGCCACAAGTATTACTAAAATATCCTTGGAGGCGGTAAGGATTCCAGACAATTTCAGGAACATGTATCTGTTCGATAAATTGTATAACCACAGGGTCACTCCAGGGCTGAGTGCCGAGTGAATCAAAGTAGTACATTCTTTCCCTATTTTTAAAATAGATTGCAAACCAATGAATTCCCACATTACCAACAATGTCGGTGTTCACGATAATCCCATACCAATCTCCCGTAGTTGGCACTTTCAATATTTCATTCCTCGCAAACACGCCAATAAATTTGGAGCGTGTGATTCGGTCACTTTTCATTACTCTCTGGAGTGTATTCGCGTCCATTTTAAAAGTCTGTGACGACGTTCCTGAAACGGTCACCTTCTATTAGAGCCTGTGATTCGAGGTACACGAGTACACTAACAGGAGCGTCTATAGAGTTGGCAAATTCCAACCTGACTGAGATGTTCCCACTTTGTTGTGGACTTAAGTGTGTATTTATACTAGCAGATAAGTCAGGGGTAATATCAAATGAGTAAACGTTAAATTCTTCGACAAATTCTTTCTGCGTTACGCCAAACCCAAGCTCGTCACAGGCACCGGCATTATGAGCCAGACTACTACAAGCTCTCGCGCAGAGCGGGAACACAGCGTCTGATGAGTAATCCGTAACCATAGTCCCGCCCAATGCAACGCCATTTATGTATAGAGTTATATTTTTAAGGCCGAAATTCTCGAATTTAAAGGCGCTCTTTTTATATTTTCCATTCGTCGAAGCGTGATCCTGCATTCCAATTAATATCCTTTTAGGTAGAACTCCCAGGGCCACGTTTTCTAGCTGCTTCGAGGCCAACCCGGCTGGCACCGTGTATAGCTTGATCTGTACTCTGTTAATTGGGTATTTTACTGTTGCGTGTATTACATTTTTTTCAATTTCTACATATTTCGTGGAAGTTAATTTCACTCGTCGGACACGCAAATATGTCTCCATGATGTGAATCACAACGGGTTTTGCGCCCTCTTCTTAATCAAGTCCTAGATTTATGCAGATCTCAGGATTCATGCTGTTGAACTTTAGTTTCAGGTCGACGCCGTTCATACGCAGTTTCTCCTGGAACGTGAAGTCTGTGTGAAGACGCCCAAAACATTCGTATATCTTTTTTTTAGAATTTTTAAATTTATCCTTTATACTACTTTCATCTTTAGTTTGATAATAGCCCTCTGCGGTTAAAAAGGTGTCCTTCGCTTCTTTTGAAAAGTTGAAGACATTTTCCAGATAGGCTCGTAGGTGATAATAACCCGTTCCTGCCGAGATGTTAACCTGATTTAAATACACCTCACACTGGCTGAATATGGTGTAGAAAGTTGGTTTCAGGGTATGCAGAGTAGCTATCATCGCAGTCCGTTCCATTTGAATGGGCTATACGCAGTTTAGCGTACATGTGCATGCAGCTCGGATCAAAAAAGTATTGGCCTGAGCTGGGTATCACGAATTCTATAGGGGCACTCAGCGAACTAATTGTGTTTAATGGGTTAATTGTAATAAAGTCGCTATGCTTAATAGAAACCTGAGTAGGGGGCATATCAAAGAGGGACAGTTCCGATTTACAACATTGTGAACTACACGGATGGATGAAGCGCGCCATGACGAGTCAGAAATAGGACCACCTCTCTCGACAAGTAGTAATCAGCCTATGATTCATGAGAGTAGTGTCCTCAGCTTATATCAGTTAAAAAAATGATCAGCCATAGGCTTCATACGCTTAGAACACTTCTTTTTTATGTCCTTTTACGTTTAGCGCCACGTGTTGGTAACCCCTTCTTCCTGACAACCCTCTTCTTCCCGCCACCACGTATTTTTCTCTTTGCATCTTTGATGATTTCGTCCCGTTTAGTTCCACCCATTATGTCTTCTACCGCGTTAAAACCTGATTGTAACGCCTTCCTCCCGAGGTATCTAGCTCCCCTCTTCAACAGTGGGACAGCGGTGCGTAGTATAGTTGAAAAAATGGATCCAAGCCCACTCCCACGCTGATATCTCACCCCTCGATAGACTGTGAAAGGCCTTCGGGTCATTATAACTGAAAGCGACGAAAGTGTAGCTTCACTGTTAAGCTCCCATCACTGAATGGGAAATTATTTCCCTCAATCATTCTTTTATATATATATCAAGATATTGGTTAATAGATTAGTCGCAACATTCACATAATGGGGCTTGTCATCTGTAATGCTCAAACTTTTCCCTTTATGGTTGGGGAGGTGTGCAATGCGCAGCAGGCGCGCCTGGGTACCCCCAACAAATTGATGCTCTACGATATTGCTGTAAATATAGCACATGTCTGGGGATGGGCAGCTTTCACCCAATTTCTCCATCTTCAACTGATACATTAAGCTGGACAAGTCATGTTGTGCCTCGTGAAAGGTATCTCTTTTGAGAGCTGCACTATATCGACCTCGGTCACAATTGTGAACAGCTTTTTATCTTTAATATTTCTACTAATCGTTGATTTTAACTTCAACGTGTGTGCAGGCGTGTCTATGTTTACGACTTCAAAAAGTAAATCGTTTGTCAGGTACGACTTTTCAAGACTCTTGTTTAACTCCGTCACAATGTCCATTGCTGTGTCATAATGACCGATTCCTAGTGTTACATTTGTACTATAGTACTGTATCTCACCGAACAGGACTGATCGCATAGTACCGTCTAAGGTTATGCCTAATTTTTCACACTCATCGACTCTTCTAAGGACCAGAAATATGATCTGATCATTTTCAAGAGTTAAAAATTTGGTGGCTAACTGGAGTTCACATAAACCCATCTCATACGAATCACGCTCCAATTCAGTGGGTCCGTGGAGTTCCGTCACAAAGTTGGCCAGGGTGTTGTTAGGATGTACAGACAGAGAAGAAGAGGACGGGAGTGTGACATAGAAGTGGTTAGGCGCCGTGTTGCATACTATTTAAGTTTCATTATTGCAGCAGCTTTTATATAGGTGTTGAAGCTTTCTGGGTAACCCAGCCATTTCACCAGGTACATTTTTCTCTTTCCTGAACCTTTGCTGCCTAAAATTTTTTCAATTTTAAACACACTTTTTCTTAAATTAAATGTCACTGTCTGCAACTCCTCGCGGTAAAAGCCTTCTGCAATTTCTTCCCCATTCAAATCTTCAACGTAATACATCATTATCTCGCCTTTAGAAGAGATTTGTGCTGAGGAAAATGTACCCTTCGTAAAGCTGTGGTCCGAATTCAGTGATCCTAGCCCTTTTATAAAAGATGGGGGTGCATTTTAATGAAATAGGTAATGCTAGGCTGGGTAGGTTAATAGACGAAAACGTGCGAAAGCTGTATAGGTCGAAGCCTTCTTTAAACGTTGTGGGTCCGGGGAACGCGGGCCCGACATGATAAATAGTTTAAAACGTGGGCCCGTGGTAAAAAATAACTTAAACGTTTTTTATTGTAACGCGCGTAGTATTAGAAATAAATTAAATGAATTTAAGGCGATAATTTATTCTGGCAATTATGATATAGTTGCTATCACTGAAACTTGGCTAAATACCGTGACTCGGGACTTGTTGGGGGAACTTGATATACCAGGTTTCAAACTCTTTACTAATGATAGGTTACATAGGTTTGGTGGAGGCGTTTTGCTGTACATTCGTAATTCCCTTAGGGCTATCGAGGTTAAGTTAGATTTTCCGGCAGCAATTAATGCGATATGTGTTGAAGTTAGGGCGCGTAGTATTAGTTTTAATTTTGTTGTTGTTTATAGACCTCCCGTTCAACCCCTCGATACAGATACTAGATTTTACTCACTTCATGGTAATTTTATTGACAATCGGAATAGTATAATTGTCGGAGACTTTAACTGCCCTAATGTTAATTACGAGAATTTTACTGGTAATGAGGAGGGTTTGAGATTGGTTGAGTTTATGGACGATAACTTTTTACGACAGATAGTTACCGAACCAACGCGCGGTGACAATATTTTAGATTTGGTGATGACGAACGGCGAGAATATAGTCGAAGGTTTAGAAGTAGGCGAGAGTTTAGGATGTAGTGATCATCAAATTCTTAGGTTTAAGTTAGCGATAAAAAACACTCAGGATAGTAACGTAATAGAAGTCCCTGATTTTCGTAGGGCTAATTTTGATAGTTTAGCGGATAGGATGAGAGTAGTGGACTGGGATAACTTATTTATGGGCAATGACATAAATTTGCATTGGTGGCGTCCAAAGAAAGTTTTAGGAATATTGAAAGGGAGTTTATTCCTCGTAGGCCCAAGCGCGCTAGAAATCGTGGTAGGCTGAAGTGGTGGACTATGGAAATAGGAGAGTTCATAAACGAGCGTAATAGAGCGTATAGACTTAGTAAGCGCAATGGCACGGCAGCTAACTTTAATAGAGCTTAGGCGTCAGGTTAAAAGATCAGTTAGGAATGCCAAGCGCAATTTAGAGATACTTATAGCTGCGGATAGTAAACATAATCCAAAAAAGTTTTTTGAATACGTAAATAATCGTAAGCCGGTAAAAGATAACATAGGCCCTCTAGTGGATGTTAATGGCGCTTTGGCTTCTGACGCTCAGGCGATGGCGGGTATTTTCAATAACTTTTTTGCGACAGTTTTTACCGTAGAAGACGTAAATAATGTTCCCGACGTGGACGATATCGTTCCATTTAGTTGCGAGACTATTTTGGATGAAATAACTGTTTACGAGGCTGAGATTGCGCATTATATCGATAGGCTAAAAGTTAGCAAGGCTCCAGGCCCTGACGCTTTTTATCCCAGACATTTGAAAGATTTGAAAGAAGTTATCGTAGGCCCCTTAACGAAGATTTTTAATCAGTCACTCGAAACGGGGATTATTCCTGAAGACTTCAAATTAGCTAACGTCACGCCTATTTTTAAAAAAGGCGACCGCGCAGTAGCTAGCAATTATAGGCCCATTAGCTTAAAGTCAATTGTCGGTAAACTTTTGGAATCCGTAGTTAGGGATCGTATTATTGATCACTTAGAAAGTAGAGATTTGATTAATAGTAGTCAGCATGGGTTTCGACGCCATAGGTCTTGTTTAACTAATTTGTTAGAATTTTATAACGAAATAGTGCGCGAATACGATAGGCATAGAGCAGCTGACGTTATTTATTTAGATTTTAAAAAGGCGTTCGATACAGTTCCGCATAGGAGACTAATTGCGAATGTCAAAGCGCACGGTATACGCGGTCAGGTAGCTAACTGGTTAGAAGAATGGCTTCGTGCTAGGAGGCAGAGGGTCGTAGTTAATGGTAGTGAATCGGGGTGGTTAGATGTAGGTAGCGGTGTCCCACAGGGTTCAGTGTTAGGCCCATTGCTATTCGTAATTTACATTAACGACATAGATGTAGGATTGACTAGTAACGTGTCAAAATTCGCGGACGATACTAAAATAGGCGGTAAGGTTGTTAACGAGGACGATAGAAATAGGATCCAAGACGATGTAAATAGGATTATAGAGTGGACAGATAAGTGGCAGATGCAATTTAACGTAGACAAATGTAAAGTTTTGCATATAGGTTCTCGCAACAATAATTACACGTACACGGTGGATGATAGGGAGTTAGCGAGCGTTGACGAGGAAGTAGATTTAGGCGTACGCGTATCTAAGGATTTAAAGGTTAGGAACCAGTGCCTGGAATCTTGCACAAAAGCTAATAGGATGTTAGGCTTCATAGCGCGTAATTTCAAATTTAAATCGAAGGATATTATATTGCCCCTTTACAAGTCCCTAGTCAGGCCTCATTTAGAATATGCAGTTCAGTTTTGGTGCCCGTACTTGCGTGAGGATATTGATAGGTTAGAAAGGGTTCGGCGTCGTGCCACGAAACTTATTCCGTCATTGCGCAACAAGCCTTATGAAGATAGGATTAAAGAGCTGGACCTGTATTCACTCGAAACTAGGAGATTAAGGGGGGAGCTTATTGAAGTTTTCAAAATCGTTAATAACATCGATAACGTAAATTTTGA
This sequence comes from Bathynomus jamesi, assembly GCA_023014485.1. Classification (NCBI taxonomy): domain Eukaryota; kingdom Metazoa; phylum Arthropoda; class Malacostraca; order Isopoda; family Cirolanidae; genus Bathynomus; species Bathynomus jamesi. Next base: position 260,019 of record JAJOZX010001070.1, on the reverse strand, counting down.
CAAATTGTTCACTTTCGATAATAGTAATACTCGCAATAACGGATTTAAGTTGCGTGGCAGACGTTTCATTACTAATATCGCTAAAAACTTCTTTACGTTTAAAGTAATTGATAAATGGAATAATCTTCCCGCGCCCGTCGTGAACTCTACCAGCGTTAATGTGTTTAAGAACCGTCTTGACAGACATTTTAAAAGTATTAACGTTGTTTAAAATAAAAAAAACAAAGTTAGCAACAGGAGCTCCGGTGGTGGTGCTCGAGGATGAGTCTGTTGACGATGAATGCCAGCTTGTAACATGCCAGCGTGTGATGCCAGCAATAAAAAAAAAAAAAAAAAAAAATTAGACTATCACGAACGTAGATGTAGCTCGTAGCGTCAACTAACCCACTTTTTGTTTAACTTTACCTACTTTTTTTACTTTGCATGTCTGTAACTCTCTTTTCTTGCATGTTTGTAGTTTGCATGGTATGACTGTGAGTTAAGACTGTGTTTGCATGGTTTGTAAGCGTTCTTATTTTACTTCTTTTCATCTTTCACCCCTCTCCTATTCTCTCCGACTATTTTTCTGACTTGTCGGCAGTGGCCGGCGGATGATGATGGTGAGACTTTTTTCCTCTTTTTCTGAATGAATGTTAACCCACGAGTGATAGGTGTTGCTCCTTACTTAACCCCTTATTCTCTTCTCTTCTCTTAACCCCCTACTGTTTCCTTTCTCTCGGGCTAACCTTAGAGTGGATCTTAGGGTCTTTGTTAGCCTTAGCTTCTGTAGATCTGTAGATAGCACTAACTTTAAAAATCTCACGTGTCCATCCTTACTCAAATCCCTTCGCGAATTTATTTCCTGAACGTGATAGCCTTACATAATCATTGAGTTTGAAACGTGTAGAGTGTGGTGGTGGTGCTCCATCTCTTCTCACCTCTGTGCGCGTACCTCTTTCTAAAACTTCGTTAGGTGTTATACCAAGTACGATGGTGTGAACGGTTGTATGATGAGGCCAGTGACCCCAGAACGTTTATATATCTGTGTGTTTTTATGTGTAAAATAGCGATGCATGCGCTCCTTTATGGTACGTTGTACTCTTTCAGCTAAAGAGGCCTTATGTATAGAACTGCTAGTGTAGTAACTGATATTAAACTCTGTCAACATGTTCTGAAAAGCGCGGCCTATAAATTCTTTTCCCATATCCGTACAAAAATAGCCAGGAACCGTGTCTTCTTTCAACATTAACGTTTTGGTAGCTTTAGCAACTGTTTCAGGCGATTTATTTTTCAGAGGAATTAGCCACAGATATCTAGAGAATACATCTATTATGAATAGGATGTAGCGGTAGCTGTCGTTATACACTGAATATCTTTGCATGTCTGTAAAATCCGCTTGCCATATAGAGTCAATCGAAGCCGCTGTTGTCTTGGCCGTTTTAAACCTTTTTCTCACCGGTTTATGAAGTGTATAAGCATCCTGCTCCAGCAAAAACCTCTCAACATCTTTTTTCCCTACTCCGTAAACATCTCTGTACAGTCTATTAACGACGCCATAGGAGGCGGGGTAAGAAATGTCATAATAGCGTTTACTTAATATGTTAGCCATTTGAGTATTTTAGAGACACATGGAAAAGGTTGGCTGTTTGTTCTCTTCTTTCTCCTCTTCAGAGATGCTACTGCTGGGGGTGATGGCGTACTCAGTTGGGACACATGCGAGACTTGATCCAAGTCTTTTAACTTATTCAGACTTCCCATCAATGTTTTGGGGACATTTATTTGTTGTAGTCCTGCTTTAATATGCTTCCATCCTGTTGGTGAGGGCCTGTCCCACTTTCTCACCAGATCATGGACAATGTCGACGATATTGGATCCCTGTACCCTTGTTCCTTGAACAATGACCTCGTCTGTATCGGCCCACTGACTGATGGGGTCCTCACTCAATAGATTGTAAAGACTTAAGCCTTTATTCCGCAATGTGTGTTGGAGACTACTTTTTAATACATGTTCGATGTGTTGCGTTCCGTTATTCTTTGGTTGGTCATCTCGAACGTCGGGCCCAGGTCCCATGTCGCCATGCTCAGCGTTGCTCGCGCTGTGTCTAATAACCACGGGGAGCTCTGTCGGATTCTTATAATCTTTGTACTCATGATGAAATTTCTGCAAAGCCTCTTGGTACAAGATCCTTTTCTTATCAGGCGACTTTTCACTGTTTAATAGGGATAGCAACTCGCTTTCCATTCTTTTAAGCCCCTTTTACGGGGTTCTAGAGCCGTGTCTGGAATTTTTGAACTTTGCAATGAAGCATACACCTCGTGCGGAATCACTACCACTTTCTTCATTATATTAATCTAGTCAGTAAAGGTCCCAAAACCGAAAATAAGATGGGGAGGAATGATCCCCCTCTTTGTACAATAATTCGCTTTTTCTTCTCCACAGTGTGACTTTTACGAGCGAGCGCACGTATTACGTTCTTGTAACGACGTAAGCGAGCCTTCTGAGGGGGTTTCATTGACATTACATTTTATAATATTAAGACAGATTTCACAGATGCATTTTAAAAAGTCGGAGTCGATATTTTTAACAAACATCTGTTGCAGTGTTCGGGGCAATCGTTGATAGATTTTTATTAATTCACGATATTTCTTCAGCCTATTTGTTATTCTGCAATATATACACCGTTTCAGGCTCGTTTGGGAATATATTTGTTCTTAGAAGCGCCCTAAACGTGTTTCGCGGGTGAAGGCCACAAAGCAAATATCCGTAACGCTGACTTGTAGCCTCTTTATAAACCTCCAAAAACTCCTTACGCTGATTCTGGAACATTTGATTGGCTAATACCCCAATTTGTGACACCTCTCTACGTTGCGCGAATAAGACTAGATATTGTGTATTTAACGACACATCGCGCATGTATCTATTTTTGAAAAATAGATTCTGATTGATGAAGAATACGCTTATGTTAAGATGGTGGGAGAAAACTGTAAATGTCTCGGCAAACGTTTCATCCATTTCCAACATGAGATCATCAATTACAATGGTCGTATGCTCATTTCCCTTTAACGAATTAACATCATATACACCCTTGTGGAACAAAATATCATCTTGGTACTTGTTGAACACTGATTGATACGTCGAATAGCACCATATTATTTTATGCACAAATTTTGAGAACATCTCCCCCTTATTTTTAATGATTTTAAGCATAAACACAGTTTTACCACATCCTGTAGGACCAGATATAATACATGTGGAGGGGCTTGTGAACCTGAATTTTTCTACAGACTCCATCTCTAACACGTCACGCCCCTAAGTTGGTCATTTACAAAATATAACAAAATTTAAGTGCTGCTCCATATATTCTTATATTCCCCATCATCGATATCACGTGGCCGTGTAGTTACAGAATCCTTCCCCGCTGACGAACCCTCACCAGCGATACCTGTAGCATGCGACAATTCAAAGCGGAAGCATGATGAAGAACCCTCCACGTCGGGTATAAAGCGTGCCAGGATTGCGCCGGTTGTTAGACCCCCAGTAATAGAGCCCCAACCCTCTACGTCTTACGACACAACCCCCACAATAGTACCTTCCTCAAATATACCCCATTATTCCTGTTCAGTTCCGGGTACTTCCTCCACAGCAGCCGCAGCTTCTCGTGCTGTGGAGGAAGGTATAACATTCGAGTTGGTGCGCACCGCTACCCACACCCCTGTCCTGACTAGAAGTCGGTACGTCGTCAGGGTTGATCCTGGACCCCTGTATACCAACGGTGTTGAGTTGCGACGCGTAGTTGAGCGTATTGCGGAGTTTGCCCTTCAGAACCGCGATGAACGTGAAGTCTGGACGAGGTTGTCCCTCAGGTTCAGTTCAGATGACGGGGACGTAGATGATTTTTGGGTAGTAATACCGTTCAGACGTTTGGCGGCTGTAGACATAGAATATATCTTGGGCCGCATAATGCAGACCTCTCAAACTAGTACAGCCTTCAATATGGACAACTTCATGGTAGATATTGTCAGAGTATTCCGTGTTGCTGGTCATAGTGCCACACCTTATACTCTTAATTTCAATTCTCCGGTTATTTACAGAAAGTATTTAAACGTCGATCGTGGTTGCGGCTTTATAGCAATAGTCTTAGTTCATATGTTCACTGTGCTAAATATATGGACGCAAAAAATTTGGTTGCCTACGGTTGTGCAGCGTGCCCGTAAGCTGGCTTCAGATTGCAAGCTTGAGTTTGAGTGTAATATGGGTCCTGAAGAACTGAGAAGAGTCGAGCAGGAAATGAATGCTCGTATAGTCGTATTTGGAATGGATGATCGTCGTAGGACTGTGTATGTTTTTAAAAGCTGTGTGAGAGGTCGTGCAAGACCTCTACTTATTTTAGGATTGTCAGGAACATCGTATCTCCCCATCCGTAACATAAGGACTCTCTACGCTAGTTATGATAAAAATCGAAAATATGGAAGGCATCATGATTTGTGTAAGGGATGTCTCGAGTTTGTGGATGATATAGTGAAACATTGTAAGGAGTACTACATGGTATGTGAGCAGTGTAAAAGCCCCAAATGTGAAAGTCGTGTAGTTGAAGCTGAGAAGAGGGAATGTAATGTGTGTGTAGACGTACATTTTTCAATAATAATTGCTTTGAGCTCCATAAGTCAATTGGCACTTGCAGGAAAATGAAAATCTGTGAATGTGGCATGTTTCATATGATGGATAATTGGGGCAAGTTTGTGCATAAATGTAATGAAATTCACTGTTCTACATGTCATGAAAAATATATGGCAGCTGGAGGAGAGAGAGAGAGAGAGAGAGAGAGAGAGAGAGAGAGAGAGAGAGAGAGAGAGAGTTACAAGGAGTTACAAGGAAAAGAAGTACCTCAAAAGGCCTTGCGGCCCATACCGAGGAGATACCAATGGCAACGGGTGCCACGGAAAATTTTCTACACACTCAAATAGTGTGCAAGATTTGGTCTAACCTTTTCTTGAACTGATCCACAGAGGAACTGTTCACAACTTCCGAAGGTAACCTGTTCCATGTGTCACAGATCTTATACGTAAAGTAATTCCCACACACACTAGACCTAAACCGTTTCAAATCCAACTTCCAACCATTGTTGCGAGTTGGGTTATCATTTAAACTAAACATACTTCTAAAATCGACATCGTTGAACCCGCGTAAGAGCTTGAAAACCTCGATCAGTTGACCGCGCAGCCTCCGCGTTTCAAGCGAAAACAAGTTCAGGGCGCGTAACCGTCGATTGTAGCCCATATGCCTAACGGAAGGGATTAACTTTGTGGCCCTCGCCTGCACTCGCTCCAGCCTCTCAATATCTTTCCTGAGAGCGGGCGGGCGACCAGAACTGCACAGCATACTCCAGGTGCGGCCGAGAGAGAGAGAGAGAGAGAGAGAGAGAGAGAGAGGGAAATAAACAAACAGATAAACAGACAAACATGACCGAGTCTTGCAATACAGTTTAACGAGGAATCCAGCAGCCCAGCGTCTTAACCACTAGGATACCCTAGGTTCCCATTCTTTCTTGGAATAAAAAGAAATGTTGTTTTGAAGGTATTTTGTATAAGAGATGAATGAGAAAATGCTGGAGTGATGGATTCCCCGTTAAACTGTAGGTTTAAGGTGGGGTGAAAAGTTTGACCTTCGACGGAATGAACAATTCGGTATTTGTCTTTTTTGGGATAAAAATAAATGTTGTTTTGAAGGCATTTTATATGAGATGAATGAGAAAATGCTGGGGTGATGGATTCCCCGTTAAACTGTAGGTTTAGGGTGGGGTGAAAAGTTTGACCTTCGTCAGAATGAACAATTCGGGTAGGTCCGGGTAAATTGTGCTCGTATATATATTTTGCTTTCGTCTAATGACATCCTCAGGAACACTGAAGTACATAGTTACAGCCTATATATAGGTTACAGAAAAAAAATATATATATATATATATATATATATACACACAATAAACGGAGAAATAAAATTAAAGGATTGTGGGAGGGGCATACAAATTTGTAAGGAAAAACTATCGATTTTTAGCACAAGATTAAATGAATTGTTTCCAACCAATGTTATAGATAAAAAAAAATATATATACAAATTTATACTGGAAATCTGCCCGGGTTTTAGCACTCTGCCCTTTTTGTATATAAAAATTGAAAAATAAAAGTTATTAGAGTGGCATACAAGTTTACCAAAGATTTAGCGTTCTACCCTTCTTATCTAAATCTGTTCTGAAGGAATTCAAAACAACAGGATCGAGTTGAAAAAGACCTTTGCTTATGTTGAAGTTATTTGTAAGTTGGATAATGGCAGACTCAAGAATATTTCTATTAACAATGTTGCTAGAGTGAAATAAAACTGAAGCATTATTCCAATCAATACAGTGGGATAACTCTGACAAATGGACAAAAAGGGCACTGGACAACTGTCCTGTTCTAACGGAATATTGATGCTGTTTTATACGTGTGTGCAAATCCTTTCCCGTCTGACCTATGTAAAAGGAATCACATTGTTTACAACCAATTTTATAGATAATGCCTGAATTATTGGTAGGGCTTTTTTACTATGATATTTTTCACAATATTGTTATATGAAAATACTACATTAATATCCAAAAGTTTAAGTACATTAGCAATGCCTAAAAAGCCCGGGAAAAATGGTAGTACTAAAATATTTTTTGACAAAGTACGAGTGTTATTATTGACACGATAGAAAGTTCGTTGCCTTGTTCCCGGGCTTGTTCCCGGGCTTTTTAGGCATTGCTAATGTACTTAAACTTTTGGATATTAATGTAGTATTTTCATATAACAATATTGTGAAAAATATCATAGTAAAAAATAGCCCTACCAATAATTTAGGCATTATCTATAAAATTGGTTGTAAACAATTTGATTCCTTTTACATAGGTCAGACGGGAAAGGATTTGCACACACGTATAAAACAGCATCAATATTCCGTTAGAACAGGACAGTTGTCCAGTGCCCTTTTTGTCCATTTGTCAGAGTTATCCCACTGTATTGATTGGAATAATGCTTCAGTTTTATTTCACTCTAGCAACATTGTTAATAGAAATATTCTTGAGTCTGCCGTTATCCAACTTACAAATAGCTTCAACATAAGCAAAGGTCTTTTTCAACTCGATCCTGTTGTTTTGAATTCCTTCAGAACAGATTTAGATAAGAAGGGTAGAACGCTAAATCTTTGGTAAACTTGTATGCCACTCTAATAGCTTTTATTTTTCAATATTTATATACAAAAAGGGCAGAGTGCTTAAACCCGGGCAGATTTCCAGTATAAATTTGTATATATATATTTTTTTTATCTATAACATTGGTTGGAAACAATTCATTTAATCTTGTGCTAAAAATCGATAGTTTTCCTTACAAATTTGTATGCCCCTCCCACAATCCTTTAATTTTATTTCTCCGTTTATTGTATATATATTTTTTTTTCTGTAACCTATATATAGGCTGTAACTCTTTATGTACTTCAGTGTTCCTGAGGATGTCATTAGACGAAAGCGCTTGAGCACCATTCTGTGTTTCCTTTCCTTCGTGGTTTTATTCATCATAATATTTTTCACGTGTTACTTTCGTGAAATAATTTTCACATATATATATATATATATATATATATATATATATATATATATATATATATATATATGAATAGAAACGACATATATATATATGTGTGTGTGTGATAATAGGTGCTTTATGGGCGTATAGTCGGGGAGTGTCTGTGCGTTTGTGTGCGCTTTTAATTCGATTGAAGGTTATTAATATACACAGGCTTCTAAGCCAACTGGTGTGTGTGTGTGTGTGTGTGTTATAAATAATTAAAATATATAGTGGTAAATGCCAACTCATCTATATATAAATAAATAATTAAAATAAATGGTGGTATCTGGTAACTCCCGACCCTCTACATAACAGCTGTTGGTCCTCTGGACGCTCATAATGCGTCTGGCTGTAGCCAGGCGAACATCTCTATCCTTCTTAGGTTAGGGCTTAGGTTAGGGTTTTCCTTTGGGGGGATGAGGACATCCCATCTTCTCCCCCGAAGTCTCTCTCTCTCTCTCTCTCTCTCTCTCTCTCTCTCTCTCTTTCTTAGGTTAGGTATACCCCTTTGGGGATGAGGCGGTCCCACTTTCTCCCCCAAAGAGGTTAAGTGGGGGATAACCCCTCCCCTTGTTGCATAACATATTGCAACTTCCCCCCTCCCCCTTTGCAACATTGGTTAACATTTGCAATTACATTGCACTCTCTCCTTTTGTGGTCATACTACTGGATCAAATGAATAAGATAAATTTGATTTGATAAACTCTGCCATGGGGAATGACACCTGGAATCCCATGCCGGTCCCAAGTCCGGAGAAAAGAGGAGGGTTGCCACGACAGGACTAGCAAGCCGGTGGTGTAAAAACCTTATCGCTCGAGAAACTCAAGAACCAGCCTCAGAACCAGGATTGATAAACAGATCACGGACAAGGAAACGAAACTGGACAGGAAAAATGGACACACTCAGGATTAGATGCGGAACGATTAACATAGCAACTTATAGGGGGAAAGAAGATGAAATTCTGGACATCATGAGAGAAAGGAAAATCGATATCTTAGGAATGGCAGAAACAAGGCATATGGGTGGAGAACTGGGAAGGGACTTGGGGGATGGATATGTGCTCATGTACAGAGGAGTGGAGAGGGATCGGAGGAGGATGCACGGAGTGGTAATGATTATTGGACCGAGACTGTCCCCAAACATACAGACTAGAATTAATAAGCGAAAGACTAATGAAATGTAAGTTGAGAATCAGGAATAAAACATATTCTCTACCAGGTTTATGCGCCACAACAGGGGCATAGTGAAGAGGAGAAGGCCAACTTCATGGAACTACTAGATGACAATTATGAAGTGGGAGGAGAGGAGGTGGGACTACTTATGGGAGATTTCAATGGCAGAGTGGGAATGGAGAGGGAGGGAATGGAGCAGGTAATTGGACCTTTCGGAGAACAGAACCGAACTGCAGAGGGAGAGAAACTGATAGATTTCTGCGTAGGGAACGAACTAAAGATCATGAACGGATTTTTTAAACACCAGGAGACCCATAAGTTTACGAGATACAGGTAGAACTAAGTGACAGGAAACTTTGACCAAAAATCCATCATAGATTACTTTATATGCTCCGATAAGAGAAATATTGGAGATGTCAAAGTGATACTAGGGGTTACGTTAAACTCTGAACGCAGATTACTGATAGCAGATTTGAAAATGCAGAAAATAGTAGCAACAAAAGAGTAGAAGAGGAAGGTAATTAAGACAAAGAAACTGCAGGATGAGAACACTAGAGTCAGATTCAGAAAAGAACTTGAAAGAAACATAGCTGAGATGGAGGAAAACAATGAATGGGAAACTGTGAGATTGTGCTAAGAGGATTGCGGAGGAGATTTTGGGAACTGAGTGGGTTGGGGGAGGAAGAATAAGACATACACCATGGTGGACAGACACAGTGAGAGGCGCAGTAAAACATAAGAAGTGGTTGAAGCAACGTACACAGGAATCAAGCCGGGAATATGTACAAGCAAGAAATGAAGCTGAGAAGGAGAAAATAAGGACAAAACAAATGGCAATGAGGGAATTGGGAGAAAAGTTGAGAGAAGATGAGAAGGGAAACAAAAAACTGATTTACAGCCTTGCAAAATCTTATAGGAAGGAAAAGAAAAAAGTATATAGCATTAAAAATGAAGCGGGAAATGTGATAGTGGAACCTGGAGCAATTAATAGAAGATAGTTAGATTATTTTAAAGATCTATTGAATGGAGATCCAGAAAAAGAAATGGAGGAAGCAGATGGAATATACACCAGGAATTAGCAGAACAGGTAATTATTACCAAAGAAGAAATGGAAGAGGCTGTTAATAAAATGAAGAATGGAAAGTCAACGGGAGTGGACGAGTTTCCGATTGAACTTATAAAGGAGGGAGGCGAAGCCATGAAAAAAAAAATTCGAAACCTGTTGAATAAATATTGGAGAGAAGATCAAGTCAACTGTGATTGGGGAAAAACAATCATCGTTCCAATATATAAAGGAAAGGGTGACTCGGGTAGGTGTGAGAATTATAGGGGAATATCGCTTATTAATCATATAACAAAACTTTACGAAAGAATAATAGAAAAAAGAGCAAGCAAATAATTGAAGCAAGGTTGGGAGAGGAACAGCATGGTTATCGGAAAGATAGAAGTACGGTAGATCTTATTTTTGGCCACAGTTCTGTTATAGAAAAGGCATGGGAATTTAATACTAACATCTATGTAATATTCATAGATCTTTAAAAAGCATTAGATACAGTGCCCAGAGGAAGAATGTGGAGATGTTTGGAGGAGATTTATGGGGTAAGGGGAATACTTCTTAGGGCTTTGAAAAGTTTGTATCAAGTTAGCGAATGCAAAGTAAGGACTGGACACAAAAATGATGAATGGTTTGAAGTGAGAACAGGGGTGAAGCAGGGCAGTGTTATATCACCACTCCTGTTTATAGCCTACATGAACACAGTAATTGCAAGTTTCAAGCGACGTCATGAAATGAATAATAATAATGGAATGAATAATGGATATGCAGGTGACATAGCATTCTGGACGACAGAGAGAGAAGATATAGAACAAGCTTTAATTGATTGGAATGAATGTTTGAAGGAGGGGGGAATGGAAATGAATGTAGAAAAGACAGAAATATTAAGTGTATGTCGAAGAGAAGGAGAATTCGGAGTTCAAATAGGAGATAAGGAAATAAGAAATGTTGAAAAATTTAAATATCTAGGGAGTATGTTTACTAAAGAAAGCGGTAATATACAAGAAATAACTGAAAGAATTGCAAAGTTTAGTAAAAATGTCGGAATGTTACACCCACTACTGAGAGATGAACATATGCCCCTTGGGAATAAGAAAATAATCTTCGAAACAGTTTTAACATCAATACTGATTTATGGGTCGGAACACTGGAAAATGCGCATGGCAGATCGAAACAGAATTCAGGCGGCAGAAATGAGACCGCTGAGGGCTATTCTGAGAAAGACGCGAAGAGATAGGATAAGGAATGAAGAAATAAGAACCAATGTGGGAGTAACGCCGATTTTGAGAAAAATCGACGTTGCCAAATTGAAATGGTTGGGCCACTTGGAGAGAATGGAGGAGGGGAGAACTGCGAGGAGGTGCTGGGAGTGGAGACCAGGGAATGGCAGAAGACCGCGAGGGAGACCGAGGAGGAGATGGGGGGACGAAGTGGAGGAGAACTTGCGAAGATACGACTTGCCCAGCATGCAAGAGCTCGAAGAAACGGGAGTGCTGCTGGACAGGGCGGAGTGGCGAAGGAGGCTGGTTCCACTGACAGGCTGACTAGTCTACCTGGGAGCTGAAGAATTGAAGAATTGAAATTGAATTGAAAAAATTTGATTTCAGACTTCGTATTAACAAAAACATTTTAGAATTTATTTTTAAATAATTTCTACTATGAAGCGATAAAACATTCGTAAACAGTAATAACTTACAGACATTTAGAGCTGTAATTTTAATAAATTGAATGCCACATTTAGTCAGAGGCTGTCTTTCGTTTGGGTTATTTGGCTTCACTCTTTAGAATTTACCCTCCTTCCTTTATATTTTGTTGTGTTAAAAATAAATTTTTATTGATATTTTTTATAATCTTTTTCATTTCATTATTGCATAATTAATCGTATTGCTTTTTACCCTCATGCATAGTGTATTTTTTATGAGATTTCGCTCCTGTCAGTAAAGCTTATCATTATAAAATAATGAAGAGAAAGGGACACTGTTCATATCAGTGAAACAAAATTAAAAAAGAATTAGTCTCTTGTCTTATTATAGATTCATAATGAAGGATTTTGAGTGGATGTATTTATTTATTTATAAGCGAGAAACAATGACAGAGGCATCTTTGACACCAGTTTTTGTTCTTGTTTATAAAGTTTGAATTAGGCTATTTTGATGTATTGTATTAACATACAAAGGAATACAAAGGACGCAAAACAGCAACAGAACGGCTGGTCCCTCGAGGCTGTCTGTTTAAGAAGGAAAGTTAAAAGATGTCAGAAAACTTAAAGACAAATGAACGTTTTAAAGCAAAACAAAGAAGGGAGGTTGAAAGGAAAGAAAGAAATTAAAAGATAAAGTGAACGTTTTAAAGTAAAGAGGAAGGAATCAGAATGAAAATTCTACAATACTTTTATGCGCTAACAAATGCATCTAACCTGGGGTTTAAGGCAAGATAAACATCTAGTCTCTCTTTAAAGGACTCGGCTAAATTACTTTGAACTATTCTGGCTGGCAATCCATTCCACACATTAACTATACGATTGAAGGGAAAGAAAATGCTTAGCTTCATTAGAATTAAAATATTTACCCGCTAATTTAAGACCATTACCGCTAGTTCTATCTGCATTTCTGAAGGTGAAATATTTTTTGGCGTCGATTTTATCAAAACTTTTAATCATTTTAAACACATGGATTAAATCTCTTCGAATTCGCCTTTTTACAACTGAGAATAGATATAACGTTTCTAAACGGGAAGTGGATGATTTGTTTCTAAGTCTCGGAATCATGGTAGTAGCCCGTCGCTGCACTCTCTCTTCCGTCATTTGTAAATCATCGGAAATTTGTTCGTTGTTTTCGCCTGTGAGTGGATCAATACTCCGCGAAGCTACTTTTTTATTCTTAAAATAATTATAGATTTCCTTCAGATTCGATTTAATTTGGTTCACTACATACAGCTCATAGTTTCATTTACTTTTTCTAATAAGGTTTTTGCTTCGTCTTCTCAATAGCTTCAAATTACTTATTTCAGCGAACAAATTACGTACTTATTTCTATAAATTCGAAATACGCGTTCCTTTTTAACGTTAAGCTACTTTGAATTTCAACATTCCACCATTTACGCTTAACAGACTCCGCCAATCTCCTTTTAGGTAATGGGATTTTGCTCGATTCTAAACGTTTAAAATAATTAAAAAAGAAATTCATGTGCCATCAGTATCATCGCACGATAGAGCCTCATCCCAATTATGGGTCGAAAGTTACAGTTTCATGTCACGAAGTTGAGCTCTTTTAAAATCCAAAACGTATTCCAGACTCTCCGAATTATGAACATTAATTTTAATTTTAAGTGTTATCTGCCTATGATCTACTGATGGAGAAGCAGTCTCCTACAGTCCTACAGATATATTATCAATTAAGTCTAGGTCTTTACTTAAAACTATTAATATTGCGTTCTCTAGTGCATTCCTTGACCATTTGCAAAAAGTGAATTTTCGAACAAATCCTCGTACAGTCGACAACCGGAATTAGACTGTAAAGGACCGCCCCACTCCCTGCAAGGTAAATTAAGATCTCTCATAATTATCGCATCATGTTCACTACTTGCATAAAAAATTAGTTCTTGAAGTCTATTATCAATATCGACAGTCTGAGAAGGAGGCCTATATACTGAACCTGCAGTTAATTTATGTTGTCAGTTTCTGCAAATTTTTTAATTATGGGTTTTAAGTGAGACGAATGTATAATACTGTACAACCATCCCGTCTTTCTATTCTATTATTGTTAAATATCTCATAACCAGGAATACGATATTCTCTGAGAAAATTTCTATTGGGGAAGGGCGGGATAAAGCGGACCACTTAAGGATTGAAGTCACGTGCATGCTACCTAGGACCTGTTATCAGTGAACAAATGTAATCAGGTGGTAGTCTCATTGTTGGTCTTTTTTGCCCCTGCACCATTTTACTTTATCTATGAAATAATATGTAAAATTTGAATTATTTTTGGAGCATGTCACAGTTAACCTTTCAAAGATTCGCCGGGTAAAGTGGGTCCCCAGCAGTCCACTTTGCCGTGGTGTATATTTTGACGAATATTTTTCGTATTTTTCTTTTCTTCTTGAGCGCTCATTCAATGTTTTCAAGTATGCATAACTATTAAGAAAACGTTTATTCCCAACTGATAAACGCTAATTCGTAAATGAGCACAAAATTTTAAGCTCGATTACAGAACAGAAACTTTACATTTCTCAGTGTGATGAACTAGTTCTGAGGCGCTGTTACAGACAAGTAGCACACGTGAAGTCACTGTCATCTTCTCCGATACCTGCGCACATTTCATGCGCCCATTGCTTGCACTCGCAGCAGCAAACCCATCCTCCTCCTTCTGCAGAACGGTTGAAGAATTCTGTACAACACAGGCACGCCGCATCGTCGCTGTTATTTTACTCCTCATTCGATTCAGGCATCACCTTCGGCTTTCGCTTTTGTTTTCGTTTCGTTGGTCTAGTTGCTGCGGTTTTCTTGGTTTTGTCCGGTTTCTTCTTTTTCTTCTCGCTTTCTTTTTCCTTTCCTCTTCCAGCTGTCTCTTATACAAGGAACTGGTCATGATCACAGATTTTCCTTTTTTGCGTTCCTTGTTTGGCGTTTACGGGCATCGGCGCTCTGCTTCAGGAAGTGGCATGATATGTTCAGGTGGAACGGCAAGCGTTCACTTGTTGATAGTTCTGCTTGGACCTAGTTCGGGTTCATCGTACGCGGCTGTTCGAATTGAGGCCTCGGCCAGTAACAAGGGACAAGGCGGACCACCAGTGGGGCAAAGTCCACTTTGTCCCGAACATCGATTTCGAACAAAAATCTGCACTACAGATGTCAAGGCAAACATGGTGACAATTCTCTCATGACACGTCAATCTTCATACAATTTCAGCATACAAACACAAATAGGCACTCAATTCAGACAACAAAATCAACAGTTCTCTTCATATTTCCACAAGTCTTACCTTAGATCACTAACAGGAAAAAATCACATTTTACCTCACCCCACAAAAACAGTGGTATGGTACCACGTATGCGACTGACACTGTTGCCGGGGATGGTAGTTATCACAATTGTACATAGATTGTAGTACGTCCCAGGGCTGCAGGGTGGGCGGTCCACTTTGCCCCGGTGCTCCGCTTCATCCCACTATCCCACATATATATATATATCAGTGGCGTGCGGTGATTTTTCGTCAAGGGGAAGCAATTCAAGCAAAAACAACAAAGATTATATAAAATAAAAATAAAACTTTAAAATACTCGTATATAATAAAAACAAAACACATATAATCATCTACTTACTTTACTTATAGGTTAATTCTATTCTTCTTTCTTTTTTATTAAATATAAGCTTATCTATTATTTCTTCGTAAAAGGCATCGGTTTTCATATCCTTAAGAAGCTTTTTCTCAATTGAGATTAAAGCTAAACTTGCAAGCCTTTCGCAGAACGTATAAGTTGCCAGATATTTCAAGAAAATTAACTATAAGATCTGGACAGCGAAATCTAAATTGCTTCCTTTTTGACATAGGGAAGGATAAAATAATGATAAATATATATTCTTTTTCGCTTAACATGGCCATGGAATTTTTTAGTAGAAAAACTATATATGAAACTTGTTGTATTCAATAAATACTACATTATTAAACGTTAAATGAGTTTTTAGAATGGAAAGAAACAATTTGTAACAGTAAAAAAAAAGCGAAAGTCATTGGGAAAAAGGATGCATTTCGTCAATTGTTGTCCAACTCGAGATTTTTTGCGTCGGCTTTCTTAAAGGTTCTTGCACGAACGGCAACCAATGTATATACTATGTATCCACCTGATTACCAATCAAATGCTATAAATAGTATAATAAAATGATTTTGTACAAATTATTAACACATATTGAACTGTTTAAACTTTAAAGTATAATACAGCATTTTCTTCTTTCTTTGAATAGGGAAGCATTGCTTCCCTTGCTTCCATGGACCGCACGCCACCGATATATATATAATTTAGGGTGATTCAAAAAAATCAAAGTTTTTTTTTTAATTGTTCAACCTGTATTTTTGTTCCCTATGACAAAAAAGTAGTGTATGCCAAATTTGGTGAATTTTAAATAAAATTTACTATGTGCTACCAGGCGTCAAAGTTTCCCCTTTTTTCAAGTTGTTTGTTTTTACAACTTATGAGTTTATGTTTAATTGTTTGAATTTCAGAATTTTTAATTAATGGTTTATATACTAGCTTGCTTTTAATTGATGTTTGGTACTCGTAATTTTGATACCAATTAATCGATTATGGAAGCTAGGCCTAACTCACCATCACCTAGTTGCTCAGTTGGGAGAAGTTCTACGAGAAAAGAAACTGAAGTATGGCTAATTGGGCAGCCCTCTGCAGTACTAAAACATCCGTATTACCATCAGAGAAGGAAATGATGGCCCTCTTCATGCACTACAGAAATATTAAAAAGCGAGGCATTAGAGAATCATGCTACTCTACTGTGGATGATGTGCTAGCAGTTTGGAAAAAAACAGGAATCCCAGCAAAACAGAGTACATGTAGTAGATAAAATTCAAGGAATACTGAAGGAATGGCAGCTGCTTAAGAAAAACAAAGCAAACAAATTGAAAAGATCACAAAATTTAAATAATAAAGAAGAAAAATGGAAAGATAAACTGGAAAACTTATTTGACATTGCTCATGAGAATGCTATGCAGCTTATAAAAATAGAAGATGATAAGAAATGCTTGAAAATGCAACGTGAGAAAGGACGTCATGGAAAAATGGGTACCATTGATAAGGCTGTTGCTAAAAAAGAGCAAAGAGCAGCAGAAAAGCAACAACGTTATGAAAAGAGGAAAGCAGAAGAAGAGATCAAAAGAAAGAAGAGTGAAGAGGCTGTCATACTCACCAGTACATCATCAGAATCAGAATCAGAGGAGAGTAAAAGTGATGAATCTGGTTTCTGTGCTGCACAGCCTTCAACATGGAAAAGTAAGGTTGGCAAACGTAGAAAATTGTTTGATGATAAATTATTAGGAAGTCTTGATGTTGCAAAATTGAGTGACAGAAATGCATCTCTAGTTTTAATGCCAACAATCAGACATCGCTTGAATGGGGCATCTGCGAACAAATAAAATGCGTGTGTTTCGATACAACGGCAGCCAATACTGGTCCTAGAAATGGTGCAGCTATTCTTCTAGAACAAAAATTCGACAACGATTTATTGTGGCTGGCATGTCGACACCACATATTTGAAATTATGCTGGAAGCTGTTGTTTCAAAGTCTTTATCACCATCTTCTGGCCCAGATATAGTCCTTTTTAAGAAGTTCAGAGAAAAATGGTCAAGCATTAATAAGGAGGACTACGAAACAGTATTATCAGATCCAGATATCTATGAAAATATTCATGACATCAAAGATGACATAATTATATTTGCAGCAAATCAACTAGACACATTCCAACCAAGAGACGATTACCTAGAACTATTGCAGTTAACAATTATTTTTTTGGGAGGTGAACCAAAAGGTGGAGTCAAATTTAAACATCCAGCGGGACTTCATCGGGCTAGGTGGATGGCCAAAATTACATATTCATTAAAATTTTTTGTTCAAATCTCAGTTCAAAATTTCAGTAAAAGACAAAAAAGGACTAAAAGACATCTGTCTATTTGCTACTAGGTTATATGTAAAGGCATGGTTTACAGCTCCTGTGCCATCTTGCGCTCCTCGTCTTGATCTGGAATTATTCAGAATCTTGTAGTCTACAAACAAATAAATGACACAATTGCATTTGTTGCTATTAAAAAACTGTTAGGTCACCTCTGGTACCTATCAGAAGAACTGGTAGCGTTGGCCTTTTATGATGATGAAGTGCCTACTGAAACAACAAACAAAATGGTAAAGGCCTTGCAAAATACAACAGAAACTCTTCCTGCAAAACGGGCTTTTCTAGATCCTGCACTTATTCTAACGAAGAAATTAGAAGATTTTGTCACATCAAATACTCAAAGATTCTTTACAATAACAGAATTTAGTTCAAAATTTTTACTCAAAGATGCTAAGGAATGGCATAATGATGAAGAGTTTAACTCCGCTAAGAAATCTATGAAACAGTGGAAAGTCGTGAATGATATAGCGGAAAGAGGAGTAAAATTAATGGATGAATATAATAAAATACTAACACATGACGAAGATCAAAAACAATTGCTACAAGTAGTGAAACTACAGGCTGTTTACCCTGATAGAAAAAGAAACATTGATGAAGTAAGGACAGCTAATGTCTCAAATATCATGCTAGTTTAATTATGCATGCTTGTGGTTATGGTAGGACCTACGGGGGAGCTTTCCACATTAAAAAAAAGCAATGCCTCCTGGGTGGTGTGGAAAAATTTGACAATTTGAGTCGTTCTGTCAATTTTTAATTGCTGGTAGCAACCCTTAAAAATTAAAAATTTGCTAAAATATTTTAGGATTGTTATTTTTACGCTGAAATGAACCATTTAAAGGGTTGAACACATTAAAATATAAAAATTTTTTTTTACCCCCATATTTGAATCACCCTAATATATATATATACACTTTTCCCCCGCAAGGGGGTTCTAAGCTCGTGCTCTTGAGTGCTCTTTGTGCTCGTTTGTACGTGCTTGTTCCTGGAGGTTTCACGTGCGCCCTCCCGGCCCTAGCACCCAAGGATGATGGGGCTCGACCCTGCAGTCCTTGTCATCCTTTGGTCTTTTTCCACTTCGACTGTCCCCTCTACCCTTTCTTTTTCCACTGTCTTTCCTCTCACTTTTTCTTTGTTTTTCCGCCGAGATATGCCCTTTTAAATAGAGGCGAATCGGTTCTTCCCGAACTTTAAAAAAAAAAAAAAATATATATACACTTTGTGTTAATTTGTGTGAGTTCGAACGAGGGTTCAGAATCGACCTGCGGTCGACCCCTCTGCAGCATCCCGCCTCATTTGCGGAATTTGGTGAAGGAGGGAATTGCTGTCTGATCTTTTCCTGCCCTCGTAGCCAGCCACGCATGGCTGGTCAGGAACTTTGCACAGGAATCTGTCCAGCTGGTTCTTGAAGTTATTCAGGTCGGTGTGCTGGAGATTCCTCACTTCTTTTGGTAGGGCATTGAAAAGCTTTGGGCCTCGTATTCTGAGGGTATTTTCCATCCTCGTTTTCATGGCCCCCTGTCCCACAGCAGCTGGGACTGTAGCTGCCTGTTTCCCCCTCTATATTAATTAGTTTATAACCAACCAAGTTTTCCTTCTGCACTGTTTTTCCTGTCCTGTCTAGGTTTTTTAGGTCATGTGCCTGATATAGGTACGTTTCTGTTTTTATTTGCTTTTACCGATTTTTTATCTTTCTCTGATTTCTGCCTTTTACTGTTTTTTTTTTTCTTTTATTGATTTTATTTTATACTGATTTTTTTTACTTATTTTTATTTTTTTATGTTTTTTACCATTTATATCTAATTTTACTGTGATTTTGTGTTATTTATTAATTTTAGTTTATTTCTTAATAAGCCTGATGATGGGTGAGGTAACCCGAAACGTTGTTGATTGGACTTAAATTAAACATGTCTTCAGTATTCTACATCTTCACCTTCATCTTAAATATTAAACTACGTCTCCTTAGGAGGAACCCTATCTCCTATATATATATATATATATATATATATATATTATATATATATATATATTATATATTATATATATATGTCATACAAAGCCTACATGTGTCAAAACTAAAGATAAAGATGATATAGTTTGAACATTCATTGAATGTCAATGATAACCTCATTCAAAATGAGAGAATATTGGACGGTTTTAATGTCATTCATGAATGACAGATCTGGACGGGTCTTTTAATGCTAAGTAAATGCCCTTCTGATTATACAGTACTTGTCTAAAAATGCTTCACTGGACAAAAATTGTGCTTTATGGAACCTGCTAACGACATCTGATCAGCGTGACATAAAATCGACAAGTTATTGTGAGTTAGATGAAATTAGGTTCGGTTAGGTTAGTTTTTTTTAAGAGCGTCGATGTTACGTTTCGTTCATCAAACGTGTATAAGTCCCTAGGAAACAATATAGACATTTAAACATAAAAATATGGAACTAAAAAAAAAACGAAATGAAAAAGGGGTAAACAATTATAAATTTTATTAAATAATAATAAGAATACAGATATGTATGTGTGTTACACATACGCATATACAGTGTGGACTAAAATTACTTAGTAAAAAACATATCCCTAAAAGAGAAACAGAACTTACTAGGTAATTCTAGTCCACCCTGTATATAAAATAAATTTTAAAAAATCTCATGCATACTTAATAAAATAAAACAAAATAGAAAAACGCAATTTCATAATATACATATTTAATTAGATTGCAAAGTTTTCCTTTTTTATACAAAATGTAGTATACACACACACACACACACACACACACATATATATATATATATATATACACTGTATATATATATATACAGGGTTCACCAAAAGCACTGCAGGGATTTTACATAGTTCTATTTTTTAAAGTATTAATAGAAAACATTTTCTGTTTTTTTTTTTAAGAAGATTAAGGATTAGAATTTTGATGATGAAAAGGTGAACGATCCAACAGCGTTCTCTTATTGTTGAGCTTTATTTCAAACACGGATCATGTCACGGTATCTTTCAACACTCACTGTTACAGTGTTACCGTCATCATCCTCGAAAAAGTACGAACCAATTATTCTGGTTCCCATAATTCCGCACCACACAGTAACACGTTGAGGCTGCAGTGCAGTTTCTGAAGCCCACACACAACAATTGTGTTTACTGGTGAAACCATTCAAATGAAAGCGAGCTTCATCACTCATTATCAAGTGGAAAATTAGGCTTTCATCTTCAGTAACCTAACAAGTTCCAACAGTCTGGGTGAAAATGACACGCGAAAATCACGATCAGTTGGAAGGATTTCTCGCACGAGCCGTACTCTGTATTGGATACCACTGGAAATTATTTTTTAAACTTCGTCTTAAACAGGTTTTTAGCAATCCGAAGTTTCACTGAACGTAGGCTTCTGTGGGCTTCTCTAAACATTAGCGCCACACGCTCAATGTTTCCTCGCGTTCTTCCATACCATGGTCTACTTGAGCGTGACTTATCACTTACTGTTCCATATTCCCGAAATCTTGAAATACAGCTACGGATGACACGTCCAGAAGGATCAACATTAACACCAAGTTCTCGACGGTATGCTCTTTGAGCTGCAATAATGGAGCATTCGGGTTTGAAATAAAGCTCAACAATAAGAGAACGCTGTTGGATTGTCCACTTGTTCATCATCAAAATTCTAACCCTTAATCTTCATTCTGGAAAAAAACATAAAATGTTGTTTATTAATACTTTAGAAAATATAATTATATAAAATCCCTACACTTCTTTTGGCGGAACCCCCCCCCGTATATATATATATATATATATATACACAACAAACAAGGATAAGTTTTATACATGGAATGTTATTTATGTTGATCGTATAATTATGAAAATAAAATTGGAGACATTATTTAAACGCATGTAACAAAATATAAACATTGAATTTGCGTGCAATAGTATATATATATATATATTATATATATATATATATATATATTATATATATATAGTGAATAATTAAAACTGCTTTAGGGTCAACTCGGTATGAGTATCACTTCTAAATAATAAATACGTCCTAAATAAATGCAAAAAACTTCACTTTTTTCTACGTGAAGGTCAAAATATGATAATAAAAACCCACTCTAATAGACAGTTTATTTCCACAACAGTTTCGAAGCCCACTGGCATCTTCTTCGGGTGGATACAGAAGAGGATGCGAGTGGGCATCGAAACTGTTGTGGAAATAAACTCTGTCTATTAGAGTGGGTTTTTATTATCATAAATACGTCCTATTTTGCATGCAGATTTCTTCAAAGGATTTGATCGTCACATTATAGATAATTATGCCCCGAAGACTGAAAAGAACTTAATGAAATATTTCAATCATAATTCGTACAAAATTGCAGGAAAAATATATATATCAACACAGCAGGCTGCCATGTTTACCGAATTAGCCATTAAACTTTAAAAATATTACGAAGCAAAGAATGAAATAATGGATATTTTGTATTAATAAAAAAGTAGGATGTACGAAGAATTATTATTAATACATGGCGTATACATACGCGTGTTTAAGAGACTGAATGAAGGGTACAGAAATCACGAGTGTAATTTAATCAGAGAGATATAATACAATGAAGCGAAATAGCGACCTTTTAAAGTATTTCATTTCGATTTTGTAAGAAAGATATTGATTTTGAGCTCACTGGAGACGCTATTTTAAATTTACATTACGAGACGATTGTTAGTATTTTCATAACATGTTAATAATAAGCAGTGAGGAGGGCCAGAAACTGGCGCAGAGCTCAGGCCAATTAATGCGGTCCATTACTCTACCTTCTGGATTATCATTACCAGCATCATCGTTCGTAAAATGTTACACCTTCTTCATGACTGAATTATTAGAAATTGAGATTAATATGTATTCAGTTCTCGTTATATTATTATACCTCTATTAAGTAAAATCATTAAACTTTCCATTTGAGATAAACAGACACTTACGTAGAAAGGGATCTTTCCCTCCCTTTACTTCGAGGCGTTAAGGTAAGCGTAGATTCATGTCGTGATGTCATGTGGGGAGGCTCTCGCGATCGGTTGGTTAAATCGGGATAGTTTTCCATCGTATATTGAGTGTTACTGTCTTTGGATAGCGCTTCTGTGTTCTGGTTGAGATTGGCTGGGTCGATGGTATTGTTGTTTAAAACATTTATGTCACTCGGGCCCGATTCTCCGCTGCCGAGAAGAAAGAAAATAACAAAACATTTATTTTAAAAGTTTATTTCAAAATGTCAGGGCAAAATAATATGTTATGAAATAATTTTTCATTTCCCGTACTTGGGGACTTCTTCCGTTTCCATTGTTGCAAAAGTTACATTTATAAATCCTTCCTAACATTTCTAGAGTTTTAATTAAATAGAAAACAAATTCTTAAAATCGTTACATAAAATATTGTTTGTAGAGGTTTACGAGCAGTTTTTAAAATATATTTTACTTGGTTAACGTTCCATTCCTCGCTAGGCTCATGCCGTCGCTTTTCCTAAAAAATAAATCTGTTTTGAAGATAAATAAAATTTAATTTGAGCTTCGAATATAACACAAATAAAAATAAACCTTTCCCTGAAATACATCTCAATTTGGTGCAATTTTTAAATATTCTGACATTTACCAATTTTCTATCATAAAAAAGTCCAGCATTTGGGGTCTCAAAAGCATAAAAACCTTTTACATTCTCTCTCTCTCTCTATATATACACACACACACACACTATATATATATATATATATATATATATACAGGGCGTCCCAAAAAAATGTATACACACTTTAAATAATTATAAAGGCAGTGTTTTTAAAATACATTTCATTTTCAAAATGTAATAGAATCTACAGACATTATTTAATTGTTTTGTCAACGCCTGTTTTCAAACTGACGTCCGTTCTGGTCCAGGCACCGCTGATAACGCGAAGCAATGGAATCGCAAACATCACGAAACATTTCGTTTGGTATTTGTGTGCATTCTCGTTCAATGGCTGCTCTCAATTCAGCGACTGTTGCAGGTTTTATAGCGTAGACTTTGTCTTTTAAGTATCCCCATAAAAAAAAGTCTAGTGGTGTGAGGTCTGGTGAACGCGGAGGGTATTCTACGAAACCCCTTCGTCCAATCCACATCCACATCGTGCCAAGTACCACTCGCAATACTCCACTCTTCGGTCCGGATCATCTTCATTAATAACATGGACTAATCTTGGAATGTAACTTTTCCATTGACAGCGCTTCAAAATGCGTTGGACAGACGATTCTGAAATTCCTACCTCACGACTCGCTTGCCGCACAGATTTTCTTGGACTTTGGTGATACGTTTCCAGTACTCTTTCTTGCTTTGTGGGGCTTGTCGATGTCCGTGGTCTTCCGGAACGCTTCTTGTGGACATTCTGAACAGTTCCATCGGCTTCAAACTTATCTCTAATTCGAGTGATGGTAAGTCGCGTTCGTGGATCTGTTTGAAACTCCCTCCTAAACTGTCTTTGCACTTCAACTGCGTTTTCACACTTCCAGTAGCATTTTAGAATGAATTTCCTTTGTTCAAAGCTTAGTCTGACTGCCATTATTAATTCTAATGGGTTTTAACTTGGAAAGAAAGAAACATCAATTGAGCTATCAGCTGTTAAAGTGTGTATACATTTTTTTGGGACGCCCTGTATATGTATATATATATATTATATATATATATATAGAGAGAGAGAGAGAGAGAGAGAGAGAGAGAGAGAGAGAGAGAGAGAGAGAGAGAGTACTGGATACTGGATTAATGGATTTAAGGTAGTAAAATTAAGGCTTTTGTTGTTCGAAACCCACGTAAAATTGTAGGTCCCCTCTGCCACCACGGAGGACATGCGCAATACACAATTACAAACACAGTTAGGTAGACCAGCCATGAGTGGATCTTCGGGTCTTTGTTGTCTGAAACATTATAACATTATAATGGAAGGTTTTTGTAATACGCACATATCGTAGGAAGCTTAAAATTTTATTACTTTATAACTAGATGTATTCTCGAATGTGCCAGGCGATACCTGCATATAAGTAGGGTGCCTACCCGATTCTGGGTTTCTGCGTGAGGCTGGTACTCACCTGTGCCCAATGAGAGCCGACTGCAGGACGTAATTATCGCTGGTGCTGAGGTCTGTAGCGGCAGTCTTCCTGCTCGTAAAAGAAGTGGAGAGATTGTCTTTGGGATCGAATCCTTCTCTCACCACTCCTGAATACGGGAGTCTGTTATAGTCCAGACTTTTCAGGGGAAGGTCATCGCTCCTCTGAGAATTAAAAATGTTCTTTATCGCATTTGCACTATCCAATAAATCTGTTTACATAGAAAATAAATATATAGTTTCGATAAATTACTTTTTATATACAGGGTGTTTATAAAGTCCCTATCTATTTCAGTGAAAACGTAGCAAAAAGGGTAAAATTCAATAACAATATAATAGAAGGCATACATTTAATGAATACGTAAGCATATGATTCTACATGAGCACCATCAGTATCTCTACAGAGTTCGAATCTGTCAGCAGCATTGCGGAACACATTTTGGAGCATGACAGGGGTTATTTTTGTAACTGCTGTTACGATACGAGCACGTAAATCTTGCACATCTGTAACCTTCGTTTGATAGACGTTTGATTTGATAAATCCCCATGCAAAGAAATCCAAGGGCGTTAGGTCAGGAGATCGAGCTGCCCAGAGCCTGTTGCCTTCACGTCCGATCCACCGATTTGGAAATCGTTCATTTAGGTACTCCCGAACAATGTCTGCGTAATGACAAGGTGCCCCATCTTGTCGAAAGACGACGGTGTTTAAAATGCCATCTGAATGAAGCTGGGACATTTACGTGCTCGTATCGTAACAGCAGTTACAAAAATAACCCCTGCCATGCTCCAAAATGTGTTCCGCAATACTGCTGACAGATTCGAACTCTGTAGAGATACTGATGGTGCTCATGTGGAATCATATGCTTAAGTATTCATTAAATGTATGCCTTCTATTATAGTGTTAATCAATTTTTTTCCTTTTTGCTACGTTTTCACTGAAATAGATAGGGACTTTATAAACACCCTGTATTATAATAAAAAAATAGTATTATGTATGTAAGTATATTTTAAATATATATACAGTAGACTTTCTTTTAATTAAACTTAGACCATAGGCTACAGCAGGCTTGTCCAACATACGGCCCGCGGGCCAGAGTTCTGCCCGCCAAATATTTGTATTAGACCCGGCTGGCGGATACTGAAAATTCATTATCTAATGTCATATTTTATTTCAATAAAATTGAATTTTAAAATAACATTTTATCTAAAATTTCCACACTGGCCCTCGGTGTGGGTCATTAATTGAAATATGTCCCTTCCTGAAAAAAGGTTGGACAATGGACACCCCTGGGCTACAGCATAGGGTCAATAACTTTTTTCACCTTTTATATTTCGAACCCAAAATGTAGATAAATAGCCAATAAAATAATTGCTAACTCTCATAGAAACAAAGAAAAATACAGTATTTATCAATGCGTGTACAAATTAAAAAAGATTTTATGTTAATGAATGTTCGGCCTATTATAGCCTAGAGCGGTGTTTCGCAACCTTTTTTTGTACTGGCGACCCCCTTTTGGCAGAAAAAAAATTTACGACCCCACTTCCCAAGATGATGATGCAGCACACGCTTCAGCAGAAAAAACAGCTCCCAAACTTTTCCTCACGTGAACATGAAAAAAACTTGATAAGAAGTGGATACTTAATTCGTTCAATGAAAGGGTGGTAGAGTCTGCGAACGCGCACGAAACCTACGCGATAAGTTGATTAAAATTTCTTCTGACGACACCCTACAGTTGTTATTCCCGTCAAAAGACATTTGTATATTTTTGATAACGCAGAAAAGTGAATATCGAGAACTGGTGTTCGAAGCATTGAAAGTTTTAATTAATTCCATTTGCAACCTCATACTTACGCGAATTGGGCTTCTCATCAATGGTTGTAGTTAAAAAAAATTAATGAAATTGACTGTCCATGTGTTATTTTGTGCTTAGTCAATTTCAGTGATTTTCAAAATATGGGTCGCGAAATATTAATCACTGAGTCACTAGATGTAGAAAATTCTTTCTACAAAACAATTATTTGAAATTAATACAAAATAGTTATTTTCAATTAGTGCGTCAAACGAACCGCCTCATTTTTATTTGCCGTATTTTTGCTGCATTTAAAATGTTTTTCGAGTAACTTCGATGTTTTTATTATTTGAAGTAAAGTGGTTAAAGCTAACGCGTATTACCCTTTATCGTGATTTTATGAAAACACTTAGTCAGATGATATTATTGTTTTAGGTGACGGGGATAAATGTTTTTCTCGCACTGGATCGCGAGAAAAAAGTTTGGAAAACATTGGTCTGTTTTAGCGAATAAGAGAAGATGAACAAACGCAAAACGGGCAGAGGTAATCTCATTGGAAGACATATACTGTAGACTAACAATTTCATTTGGAGATTACGACTAACAGAAAATAATTTCATTGGTAAAAATGTAATATTACGAGAGTTCTTGACACTTAAAAAAAAAAGTTTCAGTCTGATTTTACATATTTCTTTAGTTTCCGCTGGAAAAATAAACATCAATTTTCTATGTAACGACCGGTTGTAGGGTGACCTTTTTGCCAAGCACCTGGACCCCTCGGAGCACCTCCTACGAACCCCAGATTGAAAAACATTGCCCGTGAGGATATTTAATGCAGTATCTTCGAGTCTTCTTTTTAATTGTGACTAGCAGTCAGGAACAGGAAAGTATGCTATACTCAAAATTCCAAGCATACCGTTACTTGTAGGCTATATTAAAGTGCTTATTAATATGCAATTAATCTGTGTATCTTAGAAACAGATTAATCTGTATACCTTATATATAATCTGTATATATAGAAATTAATTGTATATTGTACTGTACAAACACATATTATTAATTATTATATATATATATATATATATATATATATATATATATATATATATATACACACACACACCTTTCATTTTAACTTTTTAAAGGTTCTGCGCGATGATTCTTCATTTCACGAAGGTCAAACTTGTTGCCTTTCCTTATATATATACACACAATATACAGTATGTGGTTGTTTACATTTTAAAACTGTTCAGATTTAGAACACTTCCACATGATGACCACCATTCGTCGCTACAGTGTGTATTCGACGCTCAAACTTCATTAGAGTATTAGCAAGATGCTTTTGTGCAGGGGATCCAAAAACCTCTGATTCTTTAATGGAGTTATGGAAAAACTATACGCGCTCACAACATGGTATCATATGTGGTACATTTATTTCATAATTAAATATAAATTATTAATTAATTGAATTAAATATCAATACAAAATTGCCTCGGGATTGGCGACATAGCCTATTGGGAATGAAATAATTGAATTGCCATACGTACAAAGAACCTGTATGTATGAATCAGCCCCACATAGCAACAAGAAAACCCAATTTATTATTTAGTCTACCAAAAGGTAGTAGACACAACAAAATCTTGCTAGATCGGCAAATAATAATGAAAATACAAGCGAACCAAGGAACGGCTCTCAGGGCTGTTTATTCCAAGCAAACGCTTTAAACTGGGAAAAACGTGTCTAAATTTTCCCTCAAGTCCTGAGTGAATTCCTTATAATAATAAAACCTAATGACGATAAAAGGATAGGCCTATTCCTTCAGGGGTTTATATAGTGACTGCCTATATTAATTACCTTAAGTAAATTCGCCGCGTAACCCCATCGTGGCGGCCCTACACCGAAAATGACCGTCACGCCCTACATCGAAACAAACAAAGACCCAGCAAAAATAAGGTGAGCAATTTCAGTTTTTCATTAACATAAGCTTTCCCAACTCCCGATGCTAGAATTACCGTAATCAATATAAATATAAAGAGGTGCTTTAAAGACCTACATATTTATAACTCTCTAACGAAAAGGCATAGGGCTTTTGTCGGTAACCCTCCACTGACGTCTGTTGGAAATTTCCAACGGATGAGGGCACAGGCAATCAACCCATAGCCCTATATAGTTTTTTCATAGGAGTTTTGTCAGACACTTGGGTTTGTCATGATAGTACGGATGTTTTAACATAACCCCATAGATAAAAGTCCAAAAGGGTTAAGTCGGGTGATTGAGGTGGCTTATGGCTTACCCAGTACTGAAAAACATCAATATGAACGGGATTCACCAAATATAACGTTTGGTGTGCTATGTCGCGGGACTACGTAATCGGTCAATTTTTCTTTGACTACCCTTCGTAACTGGAGTGAACTATATTTAACATGCTAAATAAATTTTTCTTCCCCAACTAAGGGCTATTGGAGTTGACATGAGAAGCGCAATCTTTCAACTATGTCGTTGCTGTTTGCAACTTTCTAGACACAACCTTTCCTCAACGCTGGATAGGCCGTGATGAACCGATAGCATGACCACCTCACTCACCTTACTTACTCCGTTTTGGATTTTTATCTATAAGAGTACGTTAAGACGCTTGTGTAATGTAACAAACCCAGTACTCTGGCAGAACTCCATCAAAAGAACAGAGGTCACTGGAACCATTCCACAACAGCATATTGCTAATGTTCTAACGGAGTTCGAGCATCAAATACGCGTTGTAGCGACAAATGATAGTTATCTTGTGAAAGTGTTCTAAACTTGCAGTTTGAAAATGTAAATAAATAAATAATATATATATATATATATAACCTTTGGTTAGCTTCCGCCCGAATTGTTCATTTTGACGAAGGTCAAGCTTTTCACTCCACCTTAGACCTACAGTTTAACGTGGAATCCGAACCACGCCCCACCAGCAGCCCAGCGTCTACGCCACCCAGGGTACCCATTTATCTACCAACCACTTTCTTTATTGTGTGGAAGGATGAACAGCTGGGTTTTGCTGCGCGCCGGCTGCAGTCACCGGGTCTCGAACCCGGGGCCGATGGATTCGTAGTCAGCGACGCTAACCACTACACCACCGAGGCGTGGTGGTGTAGTGGTTAGCGTCGCTGACTACGAATCCATCGGCCCCGGGTTCGAGACCCGGTGACTGCAGCCGGCGCGCAGCAAAACCCAGCTGTTCATCCTTCCACAAAATAAAGAAAGTGGTTGGTAGATAAATGGGTACCCTGGGTGGCGTAGACGCTGGGCTGCTGGTGGGGCGTGGTTCGGATTCCACGTTAAACTGTAGGTCTAAGGTGGAGTGAAAAGCTTGACCTTCGTCAAAATGAACAATTCGGGCGGAAGCTAACCAAAGGTTATATATATATATATATATATATACACACACACACATATAATATATATATATATATATATATATAAGAAACCCAGAAGACATAGGATCTCTACAAACTGACATAAACAGAATCTACAAGTGGACGGAAGACGACAATATGAAGTTTAACACCGAAAAATTTCAGCTATTACGGTACGGAAAAAGAGAAGACCTAAAATCCATGGAATATTATACCCCAAATGGACAGGAAATTCAGAGAAATTCCAGAGCAAAAGATTTAGGGGTTGTAATGACAGATGATGCGAAATTTGAAACACAAAACAAGATAGCAGTAAACACAGCAAAGAGAATAACGGGTCAGATATTGAGAACCTTTAAACGAAGGGATAGGAATGTAATGATTCCTCTAGTGAAAACCCTGATAATACCCAAACTGGAATACTGCTCGGTCCTAACATCCACATATATAAAAAAAGACATTAAACAGCTGGAAGGGATCCAAAGAAGCTTCACAGCCAAGAACAATGGGTGCAAAGAACTAAATTACTGGGAAAGGTTACGAGAACTAGACCTATATTCACTGGAAAGGAGAAGAGAGAGATACACCATTATTTACACTTGGAAAATAATGGAGAAACTAGTCCCTAATCTTACTCTGAATTCTATAACTCCCCAAACAACGGTGGAAAGTAGAAGCGGTAGACTGTGTCGTATTCCCAAATTGAAGGCGAGACAGGGAACATCCTTAACCCTGAAAGAAAATAGTTTTGTAGTCAGAGGACCAAAAGTGTTTAATCAGTTGCCCAAAGACCTAAGAAACACGAAGGGAGTTGCAGTGGAAATCTTCAAAAGAAGACTAGACGCCTGGCTCAGAACAATCCCCGATGAGCCGGCCGTACCTGGCTATGTGAGGTGGAGAGCGCAAGAATCCAACTCACTACTTCACCAGGCCAACTCGAGAGGAGGGGCGACAAGCTTGACCTACGCGAAATGAGAAATCATCGCGCGAAACCTTTGTAAGGTTGTAAGGTAAGGTAAGGTTATATATATATATATATATGATACACACAGAC
This sequence comes from Bathynomus jamesi, assembly GCA_023014485.1. Taxonomy (NCBI): domain Eukaryota; kingdom Metazoa; phylum Arthropoda; class Malacostraca; order Isopoda; family Cirolanidae; genus Bathynomus; species Bathynomus jamesi. The sequence continues at coordinate 229,145 of JAJOZX010001070.1, read as the reverse complement.
CGTGCATGGAACAAAGAACTCTTCTAGGATAATTAAATCCACTATAGTCCGAATAAGTAATGGTAAATGACAAATACTATAGTTTTTCTTTTTCATGATGCTAGCCCGACGTGGGCAACGGGTTACTCGCAAAGAGGTCCCATAAATATAGCTTTCCTCACCAGCTATCTGCAAAGCAGATAGGATCCAGCTTTGGGACAGGATCTAGGGTTTAAAGCAGCCTAGCCCAGCTACATTTAGAATTTAATATAAGCAAAAGACTCGCTGCCGAGTAACCCGTTGCCCACGTCGGGCTAGCATCATGAAAAAGAAAAACTATAGTATTTGTCATTTACTATTACTTATTCGGACTATAGTGGATTTAATTATCCTAGAAGAGTTCCTTGTTCCATGCACGGTCTGTGTGTATCATAGAAAACCTCAGGAAACCACTCTGAGTTCATTCCCATATATATATATACTGTATACATATGATACTTTGAAAAGAGATTCAGAGATTATAAATAAATTTAGGAAAAGGAAGTTCCTGTTTAATTTTAATTTCTAAATTACATTTGGACTTCTTTTTCATATCAACTTTCGTGTCATTGGTAGTCTTTTATATTGATTTGGTAAAGTTTATTTTTAGGGTCATTAAGCATTACGTGACTGGGCACTTTGCTGATTACCTTATACGCTGTTACTCTCGTTGGATCCTCAGAACTGCTTCTTTTGATGAGAGTGGGAGATCTGATAAGGAGAAATATAAGGATAAGAAAGGATTTTACCTTCAGAAGATAAAGGTAACACTGAACACGTAAGTAAAGTAAACTAATTCTGTGTCTTTGTAGAGTGTGACAAATTTTAAAATGTTTTACATCAAATTAACGTAGAAACAATAACAAAGAAGGGAAAATAAATTCGTAATAATATGAAAGAAACGATAAGACGGATGAAGAGTTAATCTCGAAATTTGAAAGTAATTAAATATAAAATGAGGATTTGAATTTTAATTCCATTTGACCAAAATCAAACTTTCCATAATGCATTTCAGTCTATCTCGCCAAAGCATTGGCCACGTAAATACAATACATACCTTCCTCGCTTTCGAGTCCTATCTAGAATTTAGACAGAACTTCATAGACATTCATAAGATTAATCTAGCTTAATCTTATGAATTTCAAACTGGGTTAAAAATACTGTTCAGTTATAGGGTGTCCATACGTTCCCGGTTTGCAGAGCTGTCCCAGTCTTTAGGAAAAAGTTTTCGGGACAAAAAAAATGACAGAGGTATGTATTATTATATTTAGTATTCAGGCGCTCTGTTAAAAAGTGTTTTCAAAATAAGCCTATATGCTATAGTATAGGGAATAGATCCGCCCCTGTCCCGGTTTTTCCAAGCACAAATCTGAACACCCTAGTTCAGTTACCCTGTGGCCAGTGGTGGGCACCGTTAACCAAAAAGTTAACTTCGTTAACCGCTAATCCGTTAACCAAAAAGTTAACTTCGTTAACCGTTAATCCGTTAATTCGTTAAACATGTAACGGAAGTTACCGATAAACCGTTAACGTTAACTTTTATTAAAAAAAAATGAAAAACACAATATATATATAATTTAATTTTCCCTCTTCTTCTCGTTCTCCATTTTGTCCATGAGATGCATGTTGCCCTTCATGAAAATTAGCATATCAAAGTTTTCATCAGACAGGGATGATCTCTTGGCCCTCAGGATGTCCTTGCCCATAGAGAACAAACGCTCCACTGCAGCACTGGAGGGGATGGCTGTGTTGAACTTGATGAACAAGTCCACCAACACTTGCTCACCCAAGAAGGCAGCATCTGTCAGCAAGTCCTTGGAGTTGGTCTCCAGCCAGGTCTTGACCAAGTTCTGGGCCTTGCCCTTGAGTGACCTGTGGCTTCTGCTGCTCTCTTTTGTCTGGATGACAGCACTGAAGAAGTCATCCTCCTCCTCCTCCTCGTTGTTGCTGCCTCCACTGTTGCTGCCCACTTCGTTGGACTGCTGCTTCATGGCCTCCTCGACTGTACCCTCCATGCTTTTCCTCACCCTGGCGACCTTGGTGTTGTCATACTTGTCCAACCAGATGAGGCGAAACCTGGGATGGAAGGCAGCAGCCAGCTGGCATTCGTCATCCTCCAGGAGGGGCCCAAACCTTTTGTCGATGCCTGCCAAAAGTGCGTCGACCAAGGCGCTGCAGTAGACGAGGCCCTTGGACTTCAAGTCCTTAAGCCTGAAGATTGTCGCAGCAACTGTTGGCAGCAGAGTCCCAAGGTAGGCTTGTTCCTCCCCCTGGATCTTGTCGAGTGCTTTGGCCACAGGTGACATGATCTGGAAATAAAACAATGGAGAATTAGTAAATTGTAGAAATTCAAATTTGTATTATTCTGCAATATTATTCTGCTGTATTTTACTCAATAATATAACGATAATTGAATGAGCAAAACTAAAACGTATCTACTGGCTGGTGTTAAGAAAAATATAACTTTATTGCAATAAATAAATATAGTTGGAATAATTGTATTCTTAAACGTTTACGTAAACAACGCTATTATTGTATCAAGGTCCTGCATTTAATTGTAACCAGAAAAAAAATAAATCGTGGAATTTCCACGAGTCCCGCTAGTTTATTATTAATTTATAAATATATTACCTTGACATACTCTTTCATTAAGTCGACATCCTGGTCTTTGAAGCTGTTGACCTTCAGCTGGGTCATGACTCTGTGGAGAGCAGGCCTCTTCGTCTCCAGGATTGTGTTCAGGACCACCACAGAGTCATAGGTGGAGTTCCACCTCGTCGTGTTGGGGACAACCAGCCTCCTCCCCACCTCAGCGTAGATGCTGTCTGCTGCCACAGTGCTGCGATCCTGCAGGTTCCAGAGGGCGCGTGCCTTGGCCATGGCAGCCCTGTAGGGCCCCTTGAACACTGAACTCTGCAGTGCAGCATCTGCATCCTTGCTGGCCACTAGGTTGAAGGTGTGGGCAGCACACCTCATGTGGGCTGGCAGGTTGATGGGATTGCCAACGATAGTGTCGACATCGTCAGGCTCAACCACAGACACAGCCAGGGAGTCTGCCAGGGAGACATACTCCAACTCCTGCTCGTCCACGGATCCAGACAACAGGGCAGCCACAGTAGCATCATCAGGGTCGGCGTCCACATCCTGAGCCACTGGCAGGCCTGGCAGTGTGTCAGCCTCTGCCCCAAACTGGACAAAGGCCTTCACAAAGTTGCTGCCATTGTCTGTGGTAGTCCTGGAATAGAAAGACATTCTAAGTTTTTTTTTTATAAAATTACAATTACGAATTATCAAATATTACTATTGAATTTAATTTATAAATAGAAATAATCTACAATTTATTTGAAAAAATTTCTGATACAAATTGTTAATAGACTAATAGTCTAATATTAATATAATATCAACTATCTAACCTGGTGACTTTTTTCTCAATGTGGAATTCATAGTGGACGTTGATCATGGCCTGTGCAAGCACATCATAGGTATGATGGCCTGTCAGCCTGATGCACGCGAGCACTGCTTGCTGCCTCTGCCTGGTGGTGGGGTCCAACCAGTGGACAGTCATGCCCAGGTAGCCTTTCTTGTGGGCAGACCAGCAGTCAGCTGTGGTGGCCACCCACTGAACATCGCCGAGAACTCTGAAATTTGAAAAAATATAAGTTTTAAATTTTTATTTTTAAAGTTAAAATTTAAATATTGGGAATATAAATTAACTCAAGTATAAAAAAGATAAAAATTATGTCAATTACCTGATCAAGTACTGCTTCAAGTCAGTATGCGAATTAACGATTCGCCTGCCCAGTGTCCTCCTCGAGATGGAGCTCTTGCTGGGGTTCAGCGTCTTGATCAGTCTCTCGAATGTGTCAGACTCTACAACGTGGAGCGGCAGCATGTTGGCTACGAACAGGTCCACAATCCTTTGATCCACAGCAGCCTGGGGTACGCCACTGCCAGTAGCAGCAATGCAAAAGGACTCGCCAATGGTTTGCTGGCGTGCTTTCTTGGCAGATGGAGGTGAAAACAGACTCGATATCAAAGTGCTGCTGTCGCTGCTGGAACCAGAGGAAAACCTCTGCTTGGCTTTTCCACGAGATGAACCTGCCTTGATCTTCTCATCAAACTGCATGAACTTGGCTGGGTGGTTCCTCTTGATGTGCTGCTTGAGGTTGTTGAGGCTTGTCAGGTGCCCCTTGATTGGCACAGTCTTGGGCAGGCACAGCTTGCAGTTGAAAATCAATTTGTCTCCTTCCCTTGACTTGAACAAGAAGTAGTCGTCCAGGTGGGGCCAGGGGTTCTGAGCTTGTTCTTGTTGAGATGCCATCATGATTTATAAAATTCAAAATCACACAAGTGTCTGTATTGAAAATCAGAAAATAATCAGAGCTGGACAGCGCAATCAAAAATTAAGTTGCGCAAGCGCAATCCACTGTTCACTATCATGCGCAATCTGACTATTTAGCTTGCGCAATGTTGCAAAGCGCAAGCGCAATCTTGTGTAAACACATGAGTTCAAGTTCAAATATTTCCACATAAATTAAAATAGTCATCCATAAAATTGAAAGAAAACCAAAAGAAAACGATGTAGACTTATGCCCCTTTTGTCCTGTTGGTACTTAGAAGTTGACTCAATAAATCCTTTATTATTTCACACTTAAAAATAATAAACAAGAACAACAATTGTTTGAAGCATTCTTGAACATTTCAAGAACAAGATAAAAAATAAAATAACCCTTACCTTTGTTATTTGGAACAGATATGGCACAGAATATTCGGGAAGTAATTGCACTGAAATTTCTTCGGTCTTCACAGCAGAGATACTAAAGAGTAAACAGCCTCTGGCGCCACACGCTCACATTTACTTCTCAACGCCATCTATTATCTCATAAAGAAACTAATTCACATTGGGACTTGAAAGTACCGGCAGGATCAACCGGGTAGAAAAATAATTATGGAGATTTTAAAGATGTGGTACCTAGAAGTACCGCCAGGACATAAAGGGTTAAGGTGAAAACGCTCCCATTGTAAGACATCAATTGACTTAATTTATGTCATCAAAGTGACATGAGAATTGAAATCTTACCTGATCAGTTTTATGGTTCTTGAAATGTATCAAGGAGACTACTAATAAGGTACTCACAGACATATTATAAATATACATGACTTACTTGACAACGATTATTTTTAAATATTCACTAGCACAAACATGTTGCGCAAGAGACAGACTGCAAATGAAACGAATGTAGTTATTTGTTGTAATTGTTACATATATATTATTGAAAGTGCCTTAAAATGCTCGTGATATTTCTTGAAAGAAGTTGAAACATTCAACTCAAATGGCAAATCTTTCCGCCTGATTTTACAGTCGACCATGTTTTGCTCAAACCAATGCCATAAATAACTACCATATTTGGTAAGACACAAATTGTGGCGACGGAAACAAATATATCGCCTGATTTTGCACTGCGGAAATGGAAATTCGTTCATCACTATTAACAGTGGCGGATTAATTGCGCACCTGCTCAGCACTGAAAATAATAGAAACTTTTAAACGTTTATTTATGAATTTTTTGGGTTAACGGACTTGAGTTAACGGAAGTTAAATGTAACGGAAGTTAATTAGTCCGATAATGATTTTCAAAGTTAACTTAAAAGTTAAATCGTTAACGAAAAAGTTAACTTCGTTAATTAACGATTAACGGATTAACGGTTTGTGCCCAGCTTTGCCTGTGGCGATGTATTTACTAGAAATTTCGCATATACCAGTTTACTCGTTCAATTAAGTTTAAAAGAACTAAAACTTTTTCAGTATAATTATGCGGAATAAGTAAATGAATAAATATTTAATAACATACTTAACAGTACCCGTATTGATGGCGTTTTGAAATTTCCAAATTTTAAAATTATGAACTCGCCTGTACGAAAATGGCGTTGCGATTTTCGTTAAGTTTTCCTGCTGTTTTGGTACTGTTAGTCTTTCGTGCCTCAGCAGGCAGTCGTCTATGTGGCATAGCTGGATTGTGAGTCGCCTTATTTCTTGATCTCCATTCTGATAGAATAATATCAGTATTAATCATTTTTAAACGTGCCACTGGAAACTGTTCTTCCAAACTGCACAAAGAGAAAACTTAAAGATGAGAACTTGAACAAGACTGGTCAGTATACAAAGAAAAATTAAAACTTTATTCAAATAGGCGATTCAATCTCTCTCAAATGTTACTTTAATTAACTTGCATGTACGATGTTCGCGAGTGGTGTGCGTTATATCTGCACTACTAATAACTATTCTCGTTTCCTACAGTATACTCATAAAGTGTGTCATTCGGAAGTAATTTGCATGGAAATAATTGCGGCGAAGAGACTGCAAACGGTAGTGATAGAGTGCCAGTGTCATTATATGGTTTCGGAAGTGTGCATCCATTTATACAGTATACAGTATATATATATATATATATATATATATATATATATATATATATATATATATATATTTCTTTGCCATTACGAAGAAATTTGGTTGAAAAGTTGTCCTAGTAGTTTTAAACCCATATATTACAGAAGATACATGGATGACACTTTCTTAATATTTAACCATCCTTCACACGTAAAACTTTTTCTTGATTATCTTAATAAACAACATAGTAATATTAAGTACACGTGTGAAAACGAAACAAATAATAGTTTACCTTTCCTGGATGTTTTAGTTAAACGGGCTCATAATGTGTTCCAAACTTCACTCTTTCGAAAACAAACTTTTACTGGCTTGGGAACCAATTATTTAAGTTGTATGTTTTATAAATATAAGATTAGTGCTATAGTAACATTATTAACAAGAAGTTACCGTATTTGTTCGGATTACTTTTCGTTAAACGAAGAATTTAAATTTTTAAGACAGTACTTTATTAACAATTACTACCCTTCTAATCTATTTGATAACCAATTAAAGAAATTTTTAAATAATACTTTTAATACTAAACTCCCCATAACTACAGTACAAAAAGAAACCAGATATATTAAATTACCTTTTTATGGTTATTTATCATTGCGTATTCGAGGTGAATTGTCCAAACTGCTCAAGTCTAGTTATCCCCAAATAAATTTTAGATTCGCCTTCGTCAACCCACTTAAATTATCAAATTTTTTAAAGTTCAAAGATGAATTCCCCAAAACTGTATGCCCCAATGTTGTTTACAAATACACGTGCGACAGCTGTAAGGCTGCGTATATTGGCAGCACTCAACTCCAACTGGAGGTGCGCCTTTCTCAACATTTGGGCTTGTCAGTCCGTACCAACCGTCCCCTCAGTAGCACTCCACAATTAGAAACCATAGTAATGAAAACAACCATCCCCTTCACAAAACTCAGTTTGAAATTTTAACTAGATCCAATAACCTCACAGAACTCCGAATTTTAGAATCTTTGTATATCTATAGAAACAAACCCTCCATTAACAATAATAGTTCATCCTACAAATTACAGCTCTTTTAACTAACCAACCGATTCTCATAGACATATACTTTCTAATCCTCTGACCATCCAGTTTTCTCTTAGGCTTTGCCAAGTATGGAGGTTGATGTAAACATTGTGTATTTACCTATTGAGGTAATTTAATTTAATTTTAATTTTTGTAGTGATGAAATTTTAATGATTTTAATTTTGTATTGCTGCAATTTTCATTTGGTTTTAAGGTTTTAATTTTAATGGTTTTAATATTGTATTGATGTAATTTTCACTTTTTACTTTTGTTTTAAGGTTTTAAGACTTAATTCACTGATGATGACAAAAGATTTGTCGAAACGTCTGAAGTACAAAAAATAAATGAAAATGTTTGCCGTTGTGTTGGTCCTTCTGTTCATCTGTAAGCTCCGTTTCCCTAAGGAGAAGTCAATAGCTTTGATATATATATATATATACCTTAACCTTACAACCTTACAAAGATTCTGCGTGATGATTCCTCATTTCGCGAAGGTCAAGCTTGTCGCCCCTCCTCTCGAGTTGGCCTGGTGAAGTAGTGAGTTGGTTTCTTGTGCTCTCCACCTCACATAGCCAGGTACGGCCAGCTCATCGGGGATTGTTCTGAGCCAGGCGTCTAGTCTTCTTTGAAGATGTCCACTGCAACTCCCTTCGTGTTTCTTAGGTCTTTGGGCAGCTGATTAAACAGTTTTGGTCCTCTTACTACAAAACTATTTTCTTTCAGGGTTAAGGATGTTCCCTGTCTCGCCTTCAATTTGGGAATACGACACAGTCTACCGTTTCTACTTTCCACCGTTGTTTGGGGAGTTATAGGGTTCAGAGTAAGATTAGGGACTAGTTTCTCCATTATTTTCCAAGTGTAAATAATGGTGTATCTCTCTTTTCTCATTTCCAGTGAATATAGATCTAGTTCGCGTAACCTTTCCCAGTAATTTAGTTCTTTGCACCCCTTGATCTTGGCTGTGAAACTTCTCTGGATCCCTTCCAGCTGTTTAATGTCTTCTTTTTTATATGGGGATGTTAGGACCGAGCAGTATTCCAATTTGGGTATGATCAGGGTTTTCAGTAGAGGAATCATTACATTCCTATCCCTTCGTTTAAAGGTTCTCAATATCTGACCCGTTATTCTCTTTGCTTTGTTTACTGCTATCTTATTTTGTGTTTCAAATGTCGCATCATCTGTCATTACAACCCCTAAATCTTTTGCTCTGGAATTTCTCTGAATTTCCTGTCCATTTGGAGTATAATATTCCATGGATTTTAGGTCTTCTCTTTTTCCGTACCATAACAGCTGAAATTTCTCGGTGTTAAACTTCATACTGTTGTCTTCCGTCCACTTGTAGATTCTGTTTATGTCGGTTTGTAGAGATCTTATATCTTCCGGGTTTCTTATTTTTCTACTGATCTTTGTGTCATCCGCAAAGGATGTTACTGTGCTGTCTCTGGTAATGTTCTCATCTGTGTCAGTTAGCATGATTATGAAGAGTAGTGGAGCTAATACTGTTCCTTGTTGGTACTGAGCTGAGGACCTCTGATTCTGATGAAGATACTTCTTGTACTGTAACGACTTGCCGCCGCTCACTAAGGAAATTATATATCCATTTCCCTACTCTTCCTGTTATTCCCATATATTTCAGTTTATGTATTGTGATTCCATGGTCACACTTGTCGAACGCTTTAGCAAAGTTTGTGTATAGTACATCATAGTTTTCATTACTTTCAAGTGCATCAATAATGTTGTTGTTGTGTTCCATTAGTTGTGATAGGCATATATATATAATATATATATATATAATATATATATATATATATATATATATATATATATATATATACAGGGCGTCCCAAAAAAATGTATACACACTTTAACAGCTGATAGCTCAATTGATGTTTCTTTCTTTCCAAGTTAAACCCATTAGAATTAATAATGGCAGTCAGACTAAGCTTTGAACAAAGGAAATTCATTCTAAAATGCTACTGGAAGTGTGAAAACGCAGTTGAAGTGCAAAGACAGTTTAGGAGGGAGTTTCAAACAGATCCACCAACGCGACTTACCATCACTCGAATTAGAGATAAGTTTGAAGCCGATGGAACTGTTCAGAATGTCCACAAGAAGCGTTCCGGAAGACCACGGACATCGACAAGCCCCACAAAGCAAGAAAGAGTACTGGAAACGTATCACCAAAGTCCAAGAAAATCTGTGCGGCAAGCGAGTCGTGAGGTAGGAATCTCAGAATCGTCTGTCCAACGCATTTTGAAGCGCTGTCAATGGAAAAGTTACATTCCAAGATTAGTCCATGCTATTAATGAAGATGATCCGGACCGAAGAGTGGAGTATTGCGAGTGGTATTTGGCACGATGTGGATGTGGATTGGACGAAGGGGTTTCGTAGAATACCCTCCGCGTTCACCAGACCTCACACCACTAGACTTTTTTTATGGGGATACTTAAAAGACAAAGTCTACGATATAAAACCTGCAACAGTCGCTGAATTGAGAGCAGCCATTGAACGAGAATGCACACAAATACCAAACGAAATGTTTCGTGATGTTTGCGATTCCATTGCTTCGCGTTATCAGCAGTGCCTGGACCAGAACGGACGTCAGTTTGAAAACAGGCGTTGACAAAACAATTAAATAATGTCTGTAGATTCTATTACATTTTGAAAATGAAATGTATTTTAATAAACACTGCCTTTATAATTATTTAAAGTGTGTATACATTTTTTTGGGACGCCCTGTATATATATATATATAAATTCATTGCGCACTGCACATATTTACGCATATTTATGATGTATTCGCAACATAAATCAATTACCTTAATATCGGCGGTACTTAGGACATCTTTTAAGTGTAGATAGAGCAAAGCAAGATGGCGACCAACATAAATATCTTTTTGGAATTTGCTCGTGCTTATGTCAAAAGGACGCGGACCCTTCAAAAGAAAGCGTTTACAATTAGAGGGGTACCAGTTTGATAAATAATGTTATTGACATGACATATCGAATACTGCTCAATACTGATTTCTCTCTCTCTCTCTCTCTCTCTCTCTCTCTCTCTCTCTCTCTCTCTCTCTCTCTTAATTATAATTTTTACCGAAATTTTGGCGAGAAAGTCTTTGCAATTTTCTCTTTCTGCTTCAATGAAAGGATTCAAAAATTGCATGCAATCCTCTTTGGATTGGAAAGTTGAAAAGTTGGCTAATGTTTGCAGCGTTTTTGCAACCAAAATTAATCGTCGATTTGCAGCTGGCTCAGGGTATTCTACGAAAGAAAAAAAGATAAAAATGGATTTTCAGTTCTATCATTATTGGTGAATAATTTTGATATTTTGTATCTAATATACTCTGTGGATCATAACGTGAATATGTACCAACTGAAATAACGCTATTCCAAATAATGTCTCGTTAATAACTGTGTTAAAAATAAGTATAATAGTTTCAGTAATGTGGGAAGTGATATCTGACGAGTAAGGCTGAAATTCCTACGTAAATTTACCATTCATAAGGCCGAAGAGATGCGGACTCATGACCGCTGGGCACAATAGGCGAAGGAAAATACTCGCGGAGATTAGTGTGTTTGTGCTCTCATCATTTCTTAAAGTCTCTCTCACAGCGAAAAATACTTCTTGGATTTCCCTGTAGTGAAAACAATCAAGATTCATTATAAGTTTACATCTAACTATATTCTCAACACGATTTATTTTTTTGCAGCGGTACTGTATACCCTGCACGTAATGTACAGGACCTTAAAACTGACCAGCTTCATTTGTAAAGTTTAAAAATGAAGTAATATGTCTTCTGTATTAATACACAATGTTAAAAACTTTAATTTATGAGTAAAACGGAAAAAAAAGTCTTTTTAAGTAAAAATATTTCGACATACGCAGGAAAGTTTTTAGGTGACTTCAAAATACTTGACCAAACTTCTTCTACGGCTTTCAATAAATTGTGTTGGCGTTCTTCCATAGAGAAATCCTCAGTCTGTATCTTACTTCTGTCCACTTCAAATTCTTTGTCTGTTTGAATTAAGTGACTGACAGGCTCCTTCAGCGTCAACTCCAGGTAGTTCTCCCCGACAAGTTTCATGTAGACCTCAATAGCTTTGGTAGCCATGCTATTCGATCTGAACAACACCTTAGTGTTGTCACCTGAATCATTATTTGATAAGAAATAAAATAATTTTTTTTTTCCTAAAACAAGAACAGGTATTATTATTATATTATTATTATTATTATTATTATTATTATTAAAGTTTCAGGATCCACATTACACATGTTCAACATCACTTACGAAATTATCAGAGAATGAACTTGCAAGTAGTAATGAAATGGCAACATCAAATGACTTGTAAGAAAATACACTTTTCTCTTTATTTGGGAGCAGAGAAATGGTTATAGTGGACCGGCCAAAATTAAAAAATCGACTTTGAACGGCGTTGTTTGTTAATAGCTGGCACCCATGCTAAATCAATGTACCTGTGGGTGAGGAATAAAATGCAGGTGGATGCCACTCTCGCTTTTGGCTTTGAAGGTCATTTTCGAGGTCAAACTGTGCAAAAAATGATATTTTCTAATTTTAATTTAAAAAAAATATTGTGAGCCAATTGGTTTGACCAAATGTTTCATTTTGCCATACTTAGTGATAAAGAAGTATGATGACACGCTTATTCCATCCGAATTACCAACTCAAGGTCAAATTCAAGTTAATTACGACCGAAATTGTGCTAACAATTTGTGATTTTTTATTTTAATTGGCGAAAAAAAAACATTGAGCAAGTCTGTTTGTCAAAACAATTTATTTTAACATGATTAGTGCCTAGTAAGTTTGATGGCATGAATTAAGTACTCACAGTAACAGAATTATCACAACTAAATCACAAAGCAGTAAATACTGTATAGACCCATAACTATACAGTTTACACACTAGTAACATCTACACGTTCATGTTTCTTGATGAACAGCACCGAAATGCTGCACTGACAGTCACAATTATGTGGATTGCAATCACTTAAGAACAGAGTTATTAGTTCCTTACAGCACATTCCAGCTTCTCTCGATTTCAGCCCGAGAGAGAGAGACATAGATCTAATGTCCAGCTGGGTTACAGCAACCGCTGTCGTCATCACAACCACAAGCTGTCGTACACTTCATCCTTTTCCTGAAGCAGTTGCATCTAGTTGTCTTGCACTTTTTCTTGCAACCACAAGCAACAAGCTCCAGGCAGGCTTCAGGGATTGGAGGAAGTCTTGTCCACACTGGTAGGAGGCTCCCATCTTCCAACTTCCAGGCTGAAGTGCGCTTTGTCAGCCTGGAGCCATATTTTGGCCTGATAGTTTGCCCGCTTGGCGTGGAGCTCCAGGGCATCCTTTGTCGGTGGGAGCATTTCCAGAGTCTTCTTGGCCTTCTCAGAAAGGTGAACTCTGGCGTCATCAACTGTGTTGTTCCGGGGTGCCATACAAATGACACACAAACTTCTCAACATCTGCGATATCCCCATCTCGACCAATGGCGTGCAGCAGGAGTGGGTGGTCACTGAACACCTTCCAACACTTCTTTTTTCCATGACCACTGAGGGACGAGACTGTGTCACACCCGGTCAAAGCGTGGAAGATGACCAGGTTGTCCCTGACTGGGGGCGACAAACTCTTGAATACATCGTGCACGGGGTAGCATTTTCGGTTCTTGGCAGTTCCACACAGCATCCACACTTCAGCGACCTTGGTGCAAACGAAGTGAATCAGCAGCACCATTACATCAGTATCTCTGCACACTACCAGTATTCGTTCATAGCCCTGGGACGCTGCATCACATGAGTGAAGGATGAGCCTGGTGTCCGCCTCTTCATGGTTGCTATGCAGTGGAACGTCATGTCACCTGGTTGACCGTACTTCAGTGGCTTCAGAGATGCCACCCCCTGTCACCAGCTGACATCTTTCTTGAAGATCTCTGCCCTTCTCTGTGATGACGTTAAACAGAAAGAAGGCTAGGTCAGCCTTGTTTATATCCAGGGCCATGAAGTTTTTCCACACTTCAGGCAGTGGAACTTGTGGGCCATCAATGACTTTCCGAATCGGTTTCTTCTTGCTTGCACTCTTTGTCCTGGTAACTGCTTTGATCGATCCTTCCCCTGCGTACCGATCAAAGATGACATCAACTCTTGTTGTGTGTTCGTTGAAATGACGCGTCACGGCCTTGAAGAACACTTTAGCATAGTCGCCGAATGTCCGACAGCCGCCATGCTTGCCAAGAGCTTGGATGAGTGCATGACCATCTATCATCACACAGTTCTTCAGATCAGAGGTTGGAACCTCTGAGCTTATGGTCTGCTAAGCCATCAGGATGTTCATCAGCTCAGACTTCGATGTCGAATTCATCTCTCCTCCTGCCTTCGCCAGACTAAATGGGACTGGGGACAGTTCATGCTTCAAGACGTTGACCATTTCCACCATGCGGCCTGCGGTCGCGGCATTCAGGAGCCGTTGTAGTAGCTTTCTGTCAGCTTTGATGGTCTTCTGCATGTTCTGCTTGGTGGAAACTGTAGCTTTGTACACATCAGCGAAGGTTTTCGACCGATGTTTTTTCATCGTTTCATGGAAGCCTACTATCTGTTCAATCAGTCTATCCTTCATGAAGCCGATTACATGCTGCTTTCCTCGATCCTGAGCTGTCAGCAGGTTCTCCACAACATCTGTGGGTGCAGTGTCTTTGGTTGCCAGTGAAACAAGTGGGATGTTAGTGGCGGCATCTGTATCTCCTGCTTCACTCACGTGAACTCTGAAGACGTTAAACTGCTTCAACTGTTGAACTAGCTTCATGACATCATGAGCGTCACGCCTAGTGCGAAAGGCAGACTGTCAACCCGAGTGAAGGTGGCTTCCCCATAGACGAGGCATCTTGTGTCTTGAGAGATGTGTGACCGCTCTGACCATGTGATGCAGAACCTGTCTCTTGCTTGTTCATTCTTTGTGATGCCGATGATACCATTGTGCATCTTGCATGTACGATTTATCCATTCGGTTGCCTGATCAGCTGGAACTTGGTTGAAGCACTTCGCCGTCCTCTTGACGGCAAAGTTCCCATTACAGAACTCTGCATGAACTTCTGGTGCTGACTTCTCAAGACCTCTCATATCAGCCAAGTAGACCGGCCCCCAACGTGCATAGTTTGTGTGGTCATAGATAGTTAGCCAAGGCAGCATTGCAGCAAAGGCTTCTGTGTGGAGACTCCACATGCCATCTCTTTGAGCTCTGATGAAGGCCAGTAAGATATCTACCATTTCCATGTAGGATGACCACAGCATGAAGTTGGGATTTTCAGAGTGCTGGTCATTGAATTCCTCCATGAGACTGTGGAATTTCTCATCTGCCAAAACGTCTGAGAAGTTGTCAACAGCATCGCGCATTTCATCTATGTCAGCTCTGTCTTTGAAAAGCGAAGCAACATTGAGGGCAAGCTGTTTGATGTTCTCATCTCCGTTGCCAGTTGCAGCCAGCCATGACTCAAATATCTGCCACTTGATACGCCACAGTGCCTCATACGTGAGCTGGTGACCTTTCACAGCTCGGTAGTAGGCCTTGCCGTCCAGCATTGTCTCAGTGGTGTTAGCCGCTACACACCTGCCTCTGTCCATAAGTCATCAAGTCCCACACTTTCCATGTGTTGACCAATGGCTTTCAGAAAGCCACCCTTTTGGCCACCCTTTTGGCCATGACTCTGCTGTAGAAGTGGGCCTCTCTGCCATACCATCAGTTGAGTGCTGTGGAAGGTGTCTTCCCGTCTAAGGTTGACTCCAAGACATCTATGTTGTCACAAGAGCAGTGAATCATTCTCTCTTTGACGATGGTATCAGGGATGTAGACACATCCATTCTCAGCATACCTCTCCAGGATATTCTGAGCGATGGTGGTGTTTATCCTTCTTACAGTGTCGATACCAATAGTGTGATTTGCCGCGTGGAACAGATCTAGGAGTGCTTCTGAGCGGGTGGCTTGGTGCAGAGTAATACCCAAGCCCACATGCTTTGGTGTCAACTTTCGTCGGTTGGAGACTGCATAGACTATGTCCTGGGCAATGCTACATACACTCTACTTCACTTTCTGGTCCTCTTCACTTCCCTCATCTACAGCATCCATTCCCCCAAAGAGCAATCGTAAAAACAGGTACAGACTGTCGGGTATGACGCGATTAACATGTTCCTGATCAAGACATTGCCATGTCTTGGAGTGTCCGGGAGTTTCAAGAAGATCTTGTCGAACCTTCAGGCCACGTGTACCATATCTTGGAATATGCTGCTAGCGGCACACATGCGGACATCAGCATCTTCATCTTCAGTAGACTCTGACTCAGAGGTGACAGGACCTTGTTCACAAGACTTAGCCAGTGTTTTGGAGATGATAAAATGTGAGCTCTCTCCAGTGTAAATCAGCAGCGGGCCCCTTGACAATAGGCGTACATAGCTGGCGCTTGATCCAAGCAGCCTTTGGACATCTTCGTAGAACGTTGTTCTCCTGGAGTATTTCACGGTGATGCCGGTGTCGTTACACATACTCTCGTATCTGTCCCAGACGTCTCCCATGACGTATACGTGACCACGAGACAGGCCTAGTGTTAAGTCTTTGCACAGCTTCGTCATGCACTCATTTTCAGGCCCTTGCTGCTCTTCTGACACCGCTTGTTTTCTAGTACGTCTCTCAAATATCACCAAACATGCCAGATGATAGCAGCCTTCAACTGCAATCGTATCACTCACCGCTGACAACGGTATGCTCATTAGGTGGAGCGAAATACACTTTTTTCAAAAAATCGAACTTGGGTAGTCGGGAAAAGGTGCCATTTGGTGTAAAAATAATTACTGTAAAACATCATTGCAATCGGAGTTCATTTTCAGGTGCCCCAGAGACGGTAAAGTATGCTAAAATATGTCATTTATTATATATATATTCAAGAATTTGTACAAGTCAATATATTTCAGTAGTTATTTAGCGGTAGTGATAGATACATCAGATATAGATAGATACATGAACATCACCACTCTCTCTCTCACGGACTCACTCTCTCACAGCCTGACAGGCCAGTGTTAGCCTGGCAGTGACAGAAGACGGTGCTATTTGTTGTTCTTTCAAGATGCAGGACTCAAGTAGACCATCTACCTCGCGTACGAGGCAAGCAAACTTGTGCCCCATTTTCGGCAGTGGTAACGACTTAAATGAGAGTCAACTTCCAACTTATGAAGACGTGATGAAGTGTTTTCTCTGGGAAAGGTATCGACTAAAGCAAACGTCAAATAAAGATCCTTCTGTAGACGTCATTGCGAAGAATCTTACAAAGAAAATAATCGATATTTACTCCAAAGCATCTATCCCAGTGCTATCAGAGAAACGTATTCTGGATATGTTAAAAGTACACCACAAGAAGTATCGAACGATATTAAAAGGATTCAAGGGGCGGCGGGAAAATGAAAGTTATAAAGAGAAAATAAATAAATTAAAAAATTAAGCTAAGAAATTATTTGACGTTGCTGCATGCAAGTGCAAGTGTTTTGAAAGATGCTCTTGTACGAAGGCTTCCAAAGTCCCTGTTTTAGAACGGGATTTCTTGATGGATCAACGAACAGAGCGAAAAATGTTCATCGGAGTAGCAGATACTGAAACAGCACGAAGGCTACAAAAAACGGCAATTAGAAAATCCCGCAGCCTGAGAAGCCTAGCAGAAGGTACATCAGAGGCAGTTGATTTATCAGAAGAAACGTCGGTCTCAAGTACTGGGACGTCCTGTGGAGAATGTGATGATAATTATATTCCTCCCCAAAAAAGGTAGAAAAAGGAGCAGAAACTTACGGAACAGAAATCGGTTTTACCTGCCTTAGCTCTGGCGTGCGACAGAACAGGAGTGTCTGACCGCGCAGCTGCCTTGATATCAACCTCCGTCTTGCAAGATATTGGCATCGTTTCTGAAGAAAATTCATCCAAAGTCATAGATCGCAGCAAAATACGACGGGAGAGGAAACGCAAAAGAGAACTAGTACAAAAAAAGGCAGCAACAAAAAGTGAAACCGCCATCGAAAGTATCTATTTCGATGGTCGCAGAGATACAACAATTATATCGGAAAAGAAAGGTTGCAAATTCTATCGCAAAAATGTTCTTGAAGAACATATTGCTGTTATTGCCGAACCTGAATCAAAATTTCTCAACCATTTCTCACCAACAACAGGATCAGCACAAAACATAGCTACAGATATTTTGATGTTCCTAGACGAGAAAAAAATATCGAATGGAAATATTACCGTAGTTGGATGCGATGGAACAGCCGTCAACACAGGCACCAAGGGCGGTGTTTGCACATTACTTGAAGAAAAACTTGGAAAACCTTTACAATGGTTTGTTTGCCAAATACATGCAAATGATCTCCCATTGCGTCATTTAATTCAACAACTGGATGGAAAAACAACGGGTCCGCGCGGCTTTACAGGTGTAATTGGCAAACAACTTCAAGACTGTCACAAGCTCCCTTTGAAAGAATTCTTACCAATTGATTCAGAGATACAGTCAGTCGATTCAGAGGTATTAAGTTCTGACCAAAAATATCTATATGATATTCATAAAGCTGTTTCGATAGGAAATGTTCCTGAAGATTTGCCTTCCCGTAATCCAGGAAAGATGTCCCACTTTCGATGGTTAACAACAGCAAATCGAATACTCCGTTTATATATATCAACAGAAGATCCAACAGAGAATCTAATTGTCATTGTTGAATTCATAATGAAAGTGTACGCATAGATGTGGTTTCAGATAAAATCAAATTCATCTGTCGTCTATGGCTGGCGCTAAGAATGTTTGCAAAACCATACACCTATCAAAAACTCTGAAAAAAGAAACTGTGAATATAATTCGTCCAGTTATTCAAAGAAACGCATATTTCGTTCATCCTGAAAACATCCTTCTATCAATGCTGCAAGATGAATGGGAATATATATGAGAGCTTGGATGGCGGAGAATCAAGAAAGCCAGGGAGGAAAAGAAAAGCGAAATTCGTCACTTTAAAATTCCCGAACTGAATTTTGACTGCAATGATTACACCGAGATGATCAATTGGCAAAGAACTGAAGTAACTGAACCTCCTTTGACAATAAGCCTAACAGACAGTGAAATAGAAAAACAATTAACTGAACGAGGCAAGCTTGAAATCAAGAAGTATCTCTGCCACACACAAGCAGTGGAAAGAGTAATTAAATTGGTAACTGAGGAATCATCTTCTGTTTGTGGAGTGAAATCTAGAGATGGATTCATAGGGGCCAGACTTGCCTCAAGAAAACTAATACCTAAATTTGACACCAAGTCTCAGTACTCGTTGTAAGATATAACAGCAGAACTCGTTGACATCTTATTAGCAATGTTGATGACTGTTTAGAAGTGCCTTGCTAGGTTGGGTGGTTGGGCTGGGCACGGGTGGAACTCGATATACAGCCACCTCCTCGTGGTGAGTTCTGGGTTATTCTGACCTTATATACAGACTATATAAGTCAGAATAAGCAAAGAGCTGTATGGAAAATAATGGTTCTTTGAGCGCCTGGGGGGCACCTCAAGATAATTAAAATTGTTCATTCTGTAAATTTTATTTGATGATTGGACTTATAATGAACCTAATACAAGCTACTGCAAAGAAGGGATGGGTTTCTTAAAAAATGAAAAAAATATTGAAATCACCTAATTTTTTTCTAAAAAACCATAAATTCTATGCCCTGTGGGCACCTAAAAGACTTGTCCAAATGGTTTCAAACTTTGCATGTCTTCATTTAAGACCATTTGGCACATTTTCCACACTACTCATTTGGTTTTTAAGAAAAAGTTGAAAAAACGGCCATTTCCGCTCCACCCTAATGCTCATGACAGGGTCGTGTTTGGCACGCTGGATCAAGTCATCTGACTTCTCCATTGTCTCCACCCTGTGAAGTTTCTTTGTAGTCTTCTTTTGGCAAAACATGCAGAGGGTCCAGTCAATCACTGGTGTTGAACGTCTACGCTTTGGGGGAAAAGCCTGAGAGTCTGCACTTTTTGTGGTCGCCGATGCACCCATGGTCTGCTGCTGACTTCTCAGCCTTTTGAGTTTGCCTTCAGAGGTGAATAAAGAGTAGCATGATTTATGCCACTTGAGTTCCAATGCATTGAAATCATCCTTGGAATGACTTTCCAGTCTTTGTAAAACATCAAGATAGTAGGTATCTCCCAGGGTCTTTCTCTCATCGCCCACAGTCATAGTTCTTGCTTTTCCTTCTGCTGATGCTCTGTGCAGGTCACCAGCGCTGCTTTGGCAGAAGAAGCAACAATCCTCACTGACATCCTGACGTTTCCTCTTGCGCTTGATAACAGCTACAGAGTTCATTGCTGATGAGCTCCCTATTTGCAAAGACAAGTGGGAATGGCAGTATGTAGTAGCCACAGATATATTGAAACAATTCGAAACATACCTATCCTTTAGCAGTATTATTATTACTATTTTACCAGCTGGCACTCTCTGCACTCTTTTAATTGCATATACACCAAACCAATGTCTGGCCAGCCAGTGCATTGAAAATATTCAACATGTGAAAGTATGCTATTACTTGTACTATGGTAGTACTAGGCACATGCGCACCTCACCCAGCATACTAAATGTAGTTTTAATGGAAATAAAGCCATCCAGAGTCATAGTTACATTCAATTATTATCCATAAAATCACAAAAATATGCTTTACGTGCTAATGATACACCTTTAAACACGTTGTTACGTAGAGCCACCACTGAAATAAAAAAATTCGAAATTTTTCAGAATTTGACTTTTGTAACCTTGTATGGGACCTTCAAACCCAAAATTGAGAGTGGCATCCACCCACATCTTGTTTGGCATCCTCAATACTACTTATCTATCTAAGATGAGTGCCTGCTATTAACAAAAAACGCTATTAACAAAAAGTTTTTTCTAGAGGACTTTTCAATTTTTGGCCGGCCCACTATTATGAAAAGATGTAATAAAAAAAGAAACAAAGTTTTAACAAATTTCTAGATTTTCTTTCTTTTAATTCCATTTAAAGATGTTAAAAAATAGAGTTTGGGTTGTCCGAAAATATACCTTTTTTATAGGTTTATTTTATTGACTGACTATAATTAAAAGGTATTATAAAATACCCAAAATAAGTTACTCAGTCTCGCTAATAACAAATCCCTTTATCCGAGATATTCAGTAGTTCTTAGCCATTATGCCATCCCCTGTAGCAACTCAGTGGGTAACACCATTTCCTTGTACGTAACCCCACCAAGAAATGGCACGTTCAGTAAATGTCATAAACGTTTTATTCCCGTTTTGTAAACATTTATGGCGTTCCTTAAACGTTCCATTTATTGCTGGGAGCGAAGTGAAGAGATTGAGGTCGGGGGTTCGTCTCTCGATCGTGCTGGTCATAATAATAATGCGGGAGTTAGTGCAGTGAATCGCATCAGTTTGGTCTGAACACTGTGCCAGCTTGTGGCACTCCTGATTGATTATTATGATTATCCATCACAGATTCACCTGTTTTATTGACGTCACTGATGATGAGCTGGTTCAGGAAAGACACCGCTTTATTATTGTAATGAAGGATGGTCATCAATGACGTCATGAACTCTTCTTTGGCCTTCGCGTTCAGAAGTGTCTCTAGTCTTCTGCAGAGGGTCAGCGAATGATCCTTCAGGTGCTTAGTGAACCAATTGTACTCCGTCAGAGGAAGAATCGTTACTTTTCTGAATCTGTGAAGAACACCAACATTTATGGTGTCATAAAATGAATAAATGCTCATTTAATCTGTTAAATTAACCCCTTTATTAACCCCTTTAAAGAGTAACGAACCACTTAACTTCAAACGAGGAGTAAAAACTGTTCTATGAAAAAACTCTGATAAGTTTAACCAATTTGGAGATTGAATTTTCACTTTCATTTGGTATTAATGCCGTGATTTGGCTTCAGAGAATTCCGTATACAAATATCGGAAAACTACATGAGAAATGTACAAGTACATTCATCTCATGTGGTAAAGACAAACAAGTTACATACTTATATATATATATACTTTTAAAACAATGTTAGTTACTTCCGCATCAGAAACAGCAAAGGGCTTACAGTGGCTACAAATGGTAGAGCTACGAACAACGCAAAATTCTAATGGCTCACGTGTATCTGATCCTTATTGCGACCTCTTCTTTGTTCTTCTCTTTGAGCGGTTTTTCTAGACTCACTTTGATCCATTCGTCCAACTTCGGATTGTGAATACTAGGAACCGGTTCGAATTCCCCGAATCCGATCCGTTTTTTGTCTTCTCGCATTAAGCGAATCCCAACTTTTTTTACCTAAAAACAAGTAGTTAGTTAAATATTTACAAATATGGTGATAGTTACTTACTTACTTACTTTATGTTACTTTATGCGAGTTCGAACGACGGTTCAGGATCGATCTGCGGTCGACCCCCCTCAAAACAATGATTTTAATTTTTAATTTATTTTTTAAAAAGTTTTTTATTGTTTCATGCTTAGGTACAATAGATGTAAGAGAGAATAATATATGTAGACCCCCCCTACGTAATGATATGTACGTAGATTAACGTACATATACGTTTGATGGTGCGATAGTTATTGCTTTCCGAAACATAGTACGATAATAATATAAAATAACAACAACGCGACATGTATATACACACAGACACACACACACACACACACACACACACAATATATATATATATATATATACACGCACCCACATACATATATAAACTCTGGAACAATTTTCCTCGATCCATCTTTCCCCCTGTCTATAACCTTAAATCTTTCAAACGCAGTGTCCAGGCATATCGAAAACCTTGGACCTTTTGTCTTTTCTTCCTTTATAGCCGTTTATAAAAAAAAATATACATATATGCCCAAGTATAGATAACTATAGCTGGGACAGTAATGCCTTCTTTTATTACATAGCATAGAACGAACTGCCAATTACAAGCAAATTTTATACTTTAGTTTTAAACAAATGTTTTCATATAATGCGGAGTAATAAGACTATTTACATTCATTTTAAAGATATAGAAACAAAGACCGAGAAAGTACGTGTAGACTATTTGAGATAAGTTCCAGACATAAGTTTATACAGGGTGTCCATAAGCCCGGTCTCGTATGAAAATTTATTTTAAATTAAATTTACGAAAGAAATACATCAGAACTAAAACAAATGTTCAAAATGATGATGTCTCGTTTTGGGACCTTTTCTTTTGTTGCGGGTAGAATAACGCGCAATGGCTAATATGGAAATGAGTTACACTCCTCAGGAACATTTTTACGGTGACTCGAAAGATATAGCCAATTTACTAAACAACTTCTTCGCAAATATCGGCTCTGATACTGTAGCCTCGATCCCAATTACGGACATTCACTACCGACAATACATGCCACAACCAAATCCAGACTCATTTTTCTTTGATCGAATCCTACCATGTGCGATATCTCTCTAGCAATAAAAAATCTAAAAAATAAAGATTCTGACATTAATACAATCCCGGTAAAAATCTACAAATTAGTAACCGATGAAATTGCGATACTACTCAGTAAACTAATGAATTAATCAGTAACACTAGGTACATTCCCTGACAGTCTAAAGGAAGCCAAAGTATGTCCTGTATTTAAGTTGGGAAACCCAAATGCTCCATTTAAATATCGCCCCATTTCTGTAAATTTTTTATGCAGGAAGGAGGGGCCAAGGGCGAATGCCCACGAAAGCGTCACTCCCAGGCCATAGAAAAAGAAGAGAGCCAAAATCAAGATCCGGGGTTTTCCAGATGCGTAGACACTCTGCGTTTGAACGATGGGAGGTCATAGACAGGGGAAAAGATGGATTGAGGAAGATTGTTCCAGAGTTCACCGGTTGGGTAGATGAAAGATTGAAAATACTGATTAACCGTTGAGTTAGGGAGTTGGACAAAAAAAGAATGAGAAAGTGTAGAAAGTCTGGTGCTGCGTGCGCTCTCCTTAAAGGATGAGGCACGCAGTTAGAGTTCAGAAGAGCAATGTCTGTTATAATAGTGAGGCAACATTGCGGCGAAGAGAGAGAGAGGGATTGGAGACAGTCAGTAAGAGGCGGGGAATTGATGAGACGAAAAACCTTTGATTCCACCCGGCCAAGTACGGCTGCGTTGGTTGAGCCACCCCATACATGATAAGCATACTCCATACGGGGGCGGACAAGACAGAGACAACAACTGAGTGGGAGTGAAGAAACTGCGGAGCCGGTACAGCACACCTAACCTCTTAGAAGAAGTTGTTTTGGAAAGAGAGTATACGTGATCTTTCCAGGAAAGATCACGAGAAAAGGAAACACCAAGAATGTTAAGAGAAGAGGAAGGATTGAGTTGTGTATTGTTGAAGGTAATGGGATAGTCGTGTGGAAGACTGTGACGAGTAGACAGATGGAAGAATCGAGTTTTTGAGGTAGTGAAAGTCACGAAGTTTTCTCTGCCCAATCAGAGATAGCAGAAAGATCAGAGATCAGATGTTCCATAGCCGTCCTACGCGAATCATGGAGAGACTGCTGTGAGGGACGCTTTGAGAAGCGGGTGGAGAAGTGAAGAGTGGAATCATCGGCATAGGAGTGAATAGAACAGGAAGTGCGAATTAAAAGATCATTAATAAATAAAAGGAAATGCTTTTCCTCAGCTCACTGCACAATATACAGTACATACCAGAATTTGTTACTCATATACCGTAGCTAAAATGATGTTAAAAAGTTTTATTACTCATTAAAATGATAAAATAATTTTATTTTAGTTTCATCAATTGAATAGTGAATACCAGTATTTAAATTAATTGTATTTCCTTATGTTGAAGGTATTTTCTTTCTTTAACACTGTCAACAACAACAAAAATTTTCATTAAAATTTCAAGTCCCTGGTGCCCATTTTGAATAAAAAAATGGATATACTGTATAATTTGACTTTATAAAATTATTAAAATCCTTAAAATAAAATCAACATAATACCATGGTTTAATATATAAATTATAAAGTACAACTTAATATAGAATTATTATTTTTAATATACAGGGTGGTCCATAAGTCCTAATCCGTTATAATTAAAGCGAAAATCCATCTAGCGGAGCTCACACTGACGTAATCAATTACTAAGGTAAGAATATTTGTCGAGATGGTTATATTTTGCACTTTGAATAATTCAATAAATATTTCTAAACTTATTATAAACTTTTAGTTTGATTTTTTGTATTTTCGCTTTAATTATGATTGATTGGAACTTATGGGCCACCCTGTAGAGTAGGAGACTACAATAGTTTAAAGTATTTAGAGATTAGCTAGTTAGAGAAAATGTAAATTTTTGGGCAACTTAACTTATTAAGCTTTGCTCTTCTCGTGAATGTAAAATATTTTTATATAATTAAACTTTGAAATGAATATAAATTATCATAAAAGTGTTTTTTTGTCTGTTCAATTTTCTAGAAATATAGATTCTGGGATCTTTTCCGTTTGACTGCCGCCATTGAAACATAATTAAACTTTTTGTATTTTGTATTTTAACTGAAATGTCTTGATGATACAAAATAAGTTACTTTATAAAAAAGCTTTTCTTAATTTCCCCTTCAAATTTTGTTTCTTATAAACAATTTTAATTACTTTCAAGATCCATGCTTAATTTTTAAGTTTTAATCGTGTATTCAGAAAAATAAGGGGATCACCTGAAGATCAGGGCCTCCAGCCTTCTTTAGTTAGCTTTATAAGGCTAACTAACAAAAATATCACGACCTAACCTAACCAATCGTCAAGGTCGTACAGTTGACCTAACGATTGGTTAGGTTAGGTCGTGATATTTTCGTTAGTTAGCCTTATAAGGCTAAGTAAAGAAGGCTGGGGGCACTCACCTCTTATGTTTCAATGGCGGCAGTCAAACGGAAAAGATCCAGATTCTGTTTTGTAATGAAAATTTTAAAATTTCAAAGAATCGGTGATGGAATCGGCTATATTTGACCGATGCCGATTCCCCCAAAATGGCCGAATCTGCCGGTGCCGATGCCGATTAATCGGTACACCACTACTAAGTATATACTAAATCATTTAATTTAAAATTATGTAACATTTTGTAAACTTTATATTGTATTTATAATAATTATTATTATTGCTATTAATTATTATTATTATTTGTTGTCTCTAGTATTATTACTTACTACTTTCACTATTTTTATGTAATAAATAAGCTAAATGCCATTAATTTTGCCTAAAAAGCGCCCCTTGCTTCCAAGGCTTATTCAGATGAGAATACTGTGAATATATTAACAAATATCTAAAAAATGTAAAACTCTGTCACTTGTATTCTTTTTTGAATAAAAGTTTGAAATTTAGTGTTTAGTTTGTTGATTTCTACATTTGAGAAATTTAACGCGTGGAACATTTTATCTGTACTTTCATTATGTTCGATTTATAGATTTTTCTTATTATTCTTTCCTGCATTACCATCAGTAGTTGCATAAAATAGTGACGTGTGCTTCCGTAAGCATTAATGCAGTATTGTAGGTGTGAGTACACACCATGGTGAACTATATGAACCTAAGAACTTGTTTTGGGAATGCTGCACCTATGATACTTTCGTAATTATGAATGAGACCTTGGCTAATTTGTTGCGTAAATCTTCAGCGTGCTCTTTGAATGAGAGAGTTGAATCGAGGGTAATTCCTAGAAGTTTGTCCGATTGCACTCGTTGAACAAGGATTGAATTTAGGTTTACGTTTAGAGGGGGCAACATTTTCTTTTTTGTGATGACTATACGGTCTTTTTCTTTTTAATATTTAAGGGCCGTTTGTTGGCGTTAAGCCATACATATATTCCTTAGAGTTTACTGTTGGTGGTTGTTTGGAGTGGTAAGAAGTCTTTTTAGAGTTTATGGTTGAGGTATGATTCGTATATTGATAACAGGAAGACTTATTTAGTGGCCGTTGAACGTCATTTATATAAAAGAAGAACGGGATAGGTGCCAGTATGAGCCCTTGGAGCAGCCCGTGGGAATCAAATCTTGTTCGTGATGTAAGAGAGTCACGTGCTGTAAATTGCGTCCCGTTAGTCAAGTATGAGCTGAACCACCTTAAGGGTAGTCCTCTGAAGTCGTA